>OX451741.1:993408525-994008525 GCA_948472305.1 Vicia faba
ATCACAGTGGCATAATGCGTTTGTTGAAACTTTGAAATATAGTTTTGGATGAACTCGGTGGCACACTGATTATAACAAACTCTAACTCCAAATACACATCCACACAATAAAGTAATATATAAATAACTACTTGAACTATTCTTAACTACATACACACAAGGAAAATATCACATTACAGACACCTCACAATACTACACTTCCTAAAAAAGTGCTATTAATGCCATTTATTTATTTATTTTAAGAAGTTGAGGTTTTGTAAATCAATACTACAATAAAAAATCACATATTTTTCTCAAAATGAAAATATATGCAATATTACACATAAGATATGCTCCAACACTAAAAATAATGATTAAATATTGTCTTATTTTGTTCATATATGTAAAATAAAAATCATGGGATTATAAATTACTTCAAGTTTATATAATAACATTGGATTATAAACAATTTCAAAAATCCATATTAACAAACCACATAGACCGTAAATTGCAAATCAAAAGTCAAAGGCAAAAGAAGATGAAAAGAATAAATGAAAAAAATACTTTTTGGTTTGTTTCCAAGAAGTAAATATTAAATTATAGTTAATATGAAAATTAATTAATAATTTTAAAATAAAATAGTTATTATTAATAACAATCTTAAATATTAAATTATAAACACATAATTTAAAAACGACGTTGTTGATAGAAATTATAAGTTAAAATATTTAATAAGAAAAATGAATGTGCGGACGCATATATATATATATATATATATATATATATATATATATATATATATATATATATATATATATATATATATATATATATATATATATATATATATATATATATATATATATATATATATATATATATATATATATATATATATATATTGGGTCTAGTTTGCAATTAATAAATTTTGGGGTCCAGTTAGAAATATATGTTAGGATATTAATATAAATATTTATTTGTTAAATGTAACTTGAATAATAGATTAACCATAACAAATCATAGTCATTATATTTGTTTATTATTAAACTAATAGTAATTTTTGAAGTTCACCATGACAGAATAACAAATTTGATTCATCTTGTTAACCTTCGCCAACTATTGTTATTATTATTCACTGCAATCACACAGGAAAATCGTCAAATTACACACACTTCACAAAATAATACCCACAAGCCAAATATCATTATCATTCAAAATATCCACTCTATTTAACTCTCAACAAATGCATGGACTCCATTAAAAATTTAAAAAAAAAATCTACATAAAAGAAAATTGGGGTCATTGAAAATTATAAGCCAGAAATGGAGAGAAATGAAGAGGCGTTATTCTTGATGTTTCTTCTTGTAGATGTGGAGTTAGTGGATGCATGAGAGATTGTGCTTGAAGAAGTCATATTTTTGTGTTTTTTAATCTCAGCGATCGAAGTTAAAAAGAAGAAAAAACTAGAAAAAAATTAGCACATTCTATCCATTTGGTCAATAAATGAACTAATATGCAGCGCAAGCACTTTATAAAAGAAATACAAATTACGAAATTATATTAAAGGATATATATGTTTGACATTTAGGTTAGATAGTGAAAATCACACTAGCAACATGCGTTTGTTGAAACTTTAAAATGTAGTTTTGGATGAAATCAGTGGCACACTGTTTATATCAAACTCTAACTATCAATACACATATACACAATAAAGTACTATACAAATAGCTAATGAACTATTATTAACTACATACACATCACATTACACACACCTCACAATACCACACTTTCTAAAAAAGTGCTATTAATGCCATTTATTTATTCTTTTAAAAAATTGAGATTCTATAACTTAATACTACAATAAAAAATCATATATTCTTTTCAAAATGAAAATAGAAGAAATATTACACATAAGACATGCTCCAACACTCAAGATAATGATTAAATATTATCTTATTTTGTTGATATCTATAAAATAAAAATCACGGGATTATAAATTACTTCAAGTATCCATAGTAACAAACCACATAGACATTGGATTATAAATAACTTCAAGAATCTATAGTAACAAACCACATAGACCGTAAATTGTAACCCAAAAATCAAGGGCAAGAGAAGAGGAAAAGAATAAATAAAAAAATATCATTAGATTTATTTCCAAGAACTAAATATTCAATTATAATTAATTTGAAAAACTATTCATAATTTTCAAATAAAATAATTATTACTAACATAAACACAATCTTAAATATTAAATTATAAATATATAATTTTAAAATAACGTTACTGATAAAGATTATAAGGTAAAATATTTAGTAAGAAAAATGCATGCGCGGACGCACACTATCACGCGCATGCACACACACATACAAAATATATATATATATATATATATATATATATATATATATATATATATATATATATATATATATATATATATATATATATATATATATATATATATATATATATATATATATATATATATATATATTAGGTATAGTTTGCAATTAGTAATAAATTTGGGGCCTAGTTAGAATCTATGTTAACGTATTAATATAAATATTTATTTGTTACATGTGACTTGAATAATAGATTATCCATAACCAATCATAGTTATTAGATTTGTTTATTATTAAATTTGTGGTAATTTTTTAAGTATAACATGATAAAATAATAAATTTAGTTCATCATGTTACCGTTCTCCAATTATTGTTATTATCATTGTTATTATCATTCACTGCACACACAGAGAAATTATCACATTACACATACTTAACAAAATAATACCAACAAGCCAAATATTATTATCCTTCGAAACATCCAATCTATTTAACTCTCAACAAATGCATGCATGGGCTCCATTACAAATAAAATAAAACTCTACAAAAATGGGTCATTGAAAATTATAAGCTAAAAATAGAGAGAACTGAAGAGGTATCATTCTTGATATTTTTTCTTGTAAGTGTGGAATTAGTGGATGTAAAAGGTGTTGTGTTTGAAGAAGTCATATTTTGGCGTTTTTTGATCTCAGTGATCGAAGCTTAAAAATAAGAAAAAACTAGAAATAAACCAGCACATACCATCCATTTAGTCAATAAATAAATCAATATATAGCGCAAACACTTTGTAAAAGAAATACAAATTATAAAATCATATTAAAGGATATACATATTTGACATTTACGTTAGATAGAAAAAATCACAGTGGCATAATGCGTTTGTTGAAACTTTGAAATATAGTTTTGGATGAACTCGGTGGCACACTGATTATAACAAACTCTAACTCCAAATACACATTCACACAATAAAGTAATATATAAATAACTACTTGAACTATTCTTAACTACATACACACAAGGAAAATATCACATTACAGACACCTCACAATACTACACTTCCTACATAAACACAAGAAAAATATCACGTTAGACACCTCACAATACTACACTTCCTAAAAAAGTGCTATTAATGTCACTTATTTATTTCTTAAGAAGTTGAGTTTCTGTAAATCAATACTACAATAAAAAATCACATATTCTTCTCAAAATGAAAATATATGCAATATTACACATAAGACATGCTCCAACACTCAAAATAATAATTAAATATTGTCTTATTTTGTTCATATATGTAAAATAAAATCATGGGATTATAAATTACTTCAAGTATACATAGTAACTTTGGATTATAAACAATTTCAAGAATCCATAATAACAAACCACGTAGACCGTAAATTGCAAATCAAAAGTCAATGGCAAATGAAAAAAATACGTTTTGGTTTGTTTCTAAGAAGTAAATATTAAATTATAATTAATATAAAAATTTATTAATAATTTTAAAATAAAATAGTTATTATTAATAACAATCTTAAATATTAAATTATAAACATATAATTTAAAAACGACGTTGTTGATAGAAATTATAAGTTAAAATATTTAATAAGAAAAATACATGTGCGGACGCACACAATCATACATGCACACACACACATACACACACATACACACACACACATACACACACACATATATATATATATATATATCTATATATATATATATATATATATATATATATATATATATATATATATATATATATATATATATATATATATATATATATATATATTATATATATATATATATATATATATTGGATCTAGTTTGCAATTAATAAATTTTGGGGTCCAGTTAGAAATATATGTTAGGATATTAATGTAAATATTTATTTGTTAAATATGACTTGAATAATAGATTATCCATAACAATCATAGTCATTATATTTGTTTATTAGTAAACTAATAGTAATTTTGAAGTTCACCATGACAGAATAATAAATTTGATTCATCTTGTTAACCTTCGCCAACTATTGTTATTATTATTCACTGCAATCACACAAGAAAATCGTCACATTACACACACTTCAGAAAATAATACCAACAAGCCAAATATCATTATCATTCAAAACATCCACTCTATTTAACTCTCAATAAATGCATGAACTCCATTAAAAATTAAAAAAAAAAAGTCTACATAAAAGAAAATTGGGTCATTGAAAATTATAAGCTAAAAATGGAGAGAAATGAAGAGGCATTACTCTTGATGTTTCTTCTTGTAGGTGTGGAGTTAGTGGATGCATGAGGTATTGTGCTTGAAGAAGTCATATTTTTATGTTTTTTAATCTCAGCGATCGAAGTTAAAAAGAAAAAAAAAACTAGGAATAAAATTAGCACATGCCATCCATTTGGTTAATTAATGAACTAATATGCAGTGCAAGTACTTTATAAAAGAAATACAAATTACAAAATTATATTGAATGATATATATGTTTGACATTTAAGTTAGATAGTGCAAATCACACTGGCAACATGCGTTTGTTGAAATTTAAAATGTAGTTATGGTGAAATCAATGCCACATTGTTTATATCAAACTCTAACTACCAAAACACATATACACAATAAAGTACTATACAAATAGCTACTGAACTATTATTAACTACATACACATCACATTACGCACACCTCACAATACCACACTTTCTAAAAAAGTGCTATTAATGATATTTATTTATTCTTTTAAAAAATTGAGATTCTATAACTCAATACTACAATAAAAAATCATATATTCTTTTCAAAATGAAAATATAAGCAATATTACACATAAGACATGCTCTAACCATCAAGATAATGATTAAATATTATCTTATTTTGTTGATATCTATAAAATGAAAATCACGGGATTATAAATTACTTCAAGTATCCATAGTAACAAACCACATAGACATTGGATTATAAATAACATCAAGAATCCATAGTAACAAACCACATAGACGGTAAATTGTAACCCAAAAATCAAGGGCAAGAGAAGAGGAAAATAATAAATAAATAAAAAATCATTATATTTATTTTCAAGAACTAAATATTCAATTATAATTAATTTGAAAAACTATTCATAATTTTCAAATAAAATAATTATTACTAATAACAATCTTAAATATTAAATTAGAAATATATAATTTTAAAACAACATTATTGATAAAAATTATAAGGAAAAATATTTAGTAAGAAAAATGCATGCGCGGACACACACTATCACGGTATGCACACACACATACATTATATATATATATATATATATATATATATATATATATATATATATATATATATATATATATATATATATATATATATATATATATATATATATATATATATATATATATATATATATATATATATATATATATATATATATATATATATATATATATATATATATATATATATATATATATATATATATATATATATATATATATATTAGGTCTAGTTTTCTATTAGTTATAAATTTGGGGCCTAGTTAGAAATCTATGTTAAGGTATTAATATAAATATTTATTTGTTACATGTGACTTGAATAATAGGTTATCCATAACCAATCATAGTTATTAGATTTGTTTATTATTAAATTAATGGTAATTTTTTAAGTATAACATGATAGAATAATAAATTTAGTTCATTATATTAGCTTTCCCCAATTATTGTTATTATCATTCAGTGCAAACACAGAGAAATCATCACATTACACATACTTAACAAAATAATACCAACAAATCAAATATTATTATCCTTCAAAACATCCAATCCATTTAACTCTCAAGAAATGCATGCATGGGTTCCATTACAAATGAAATAAAAATCTATATAAAAGAAAAATGGGTCATTGAAAATTATAAGCTAAAAATAGAGAGAAATGAAGAGTCATTATTCTTAATGTTTTTTCTTGTAGGTGTGGAGTTAGTGGATGTAAGAGATGTTGTGTTTGAAGAAGTCGTATTTTGGCGTTTTTTGATCTCAATGATCGAAGCTTAAAAAGAAGAAAAAACTATAAACAAACCGGCACATACCATCCATTTAGTCAATAAATAAACCAATTTATAGCGCAAACACTTTGTAAAAGAAATACAAATTATAAAATCATATTAAAGGATATACATATATGACATTTATGTTAGATAGAAAAAATCACAGTGGCATCATGCGTTTGTTGAAACTTTGAAATATAGTTTTGGATGAACTCATTGGCACACTGATTATATAACAAACTCTAACTGCAAATACACATACACACAATAAAGTACTATATAAATATCTACTTGAACTATTATTAACGACATACACACAAGGAAAATATCACATTACATATACCTCACAATACTACACTTCCTAAAAAAGTGCTATTAATGCCATTTATTTATTCTTTTAAGAAGTTGAGATTCGGTAAATCAATACTACAACAAAAAAATCACATATTCTTCTTAAAATGAAAATATAAGCAATATTACACATAAGACATGCTCCCGCATTTAAAATAATGATTAAATATTGTCTTATTTTGTTCATATCTGTAAAATAAAAATCATGAGATTATAAATTACTTCAAGTATATTTAGTAACATTGGATTATAAACCATTTCAAGAATCCATATTAACAAACCACATAGACCGTAAATTGCAAATGAATAGTCAAGGGCAAAAGAAGATGAAAATAATAAATGAAAAAAATACCCTTTCGTTTGTTTCCAAGAACTAAATATTAAATTAGGATTAATATGAAATATTATTAATATTTTTCAAATAAAATAATTATTACTAATAACAATCTTAAATATTAAATTATAAACATATAATTTAAAAACGACATTGTCGATAGAAATTATAAGTTAAAATATTTAATAAGAAAAATGCATCTGCGGACGCACAAAATCATACGCGCGCGCACACACATACACACACACACAAATATATATATATATATATATATATATATATATATATATATATATATATATATATATATATATATATATATATATATATATATATATATATATATATATATATATATATATATATATATATATATATATATATATATATATATATATATATATATATTGGGTCTAGTTTGCAATTAATAAATTTTAGGGTCCAATTAGAAATATATGTTAGGATACTAATATAAATATTTATTTGTTAAATGTGACTTGAATAATAGATTATCCATAACCAATAATATTTATTATATTTGTTTATTTTTAAACTAATAGTAATTTTTGAAGTTCACCATGAAAGAATAATAAATTTGGTTCATCTTGTTAACCTTCGCCAACTATTGTTATTATTATTCACTGCAATCACACAGGAAAATCGTCACATTACACACACTTCACAAAATAATAAGAACAAGCCAAATATCATTATAATTCAAAACACCCACTCTATTTAACTCTCAAAAAATGCATGGACTCCATTAAAAATATTTAAAAAAATCTACATAAAAGAAAATTTGGTCAATGAAAATTATAAGCTAAAAATGGAGAGAAATGAAGAGGCATTATTCTTGATGTTTCTTCTTTTAGGTGTGGAGTTAGTGGATGCATGAGGTATTGTGCTTGAAGAAGTCATATTTTTGTGTTTTTTAATCTCAGCGATTGAAGTTAAAAAAAGAAAGAACTAGAAAAAAAAATTAGCACATGCCATCCATTTGGTCAATTAATGAACTAATATGCAGTGCAAGTACTTTATAAAAGAAATACAAATTACAAAATTATATTAAAGGATATATATGTTTGACATTTAGGTTAGATAATGAAAATCACACTGGTAACATGCGTTTGTTGAAACTTTAAAATGTAGTTATGGATGAAATCAGTGGCAGACTTTTTATATCAAACTCTAACTACCAAAACATATATACACAATAAAGTACTATACAAATAGCTACTGAACTATTATTAACTACATACACATCACATTATGCACACCTCACAATACCACACTTTCTAAAAAAGTGCTATTAATGCCATTTATTTATTCTTTTAAGAAATTGAGATTCTATAACTCAATACTACAATAAAAAATCATATATTTTTTTCAAAATGAAAATATAAGCAATATTACACATAAGACATGCTCCAACACTCAAGATAATGATTAAATATTATCTTATTTTGTTGATATCTATAAAATGAAAATCACGGGATTATAAATTACTTCAAGTATCCATAGTAACAAACCACATAGACATTGGATTATAAATAACTTCAAGAATCCATAGTAAACAAATCACATAGACGGTAAATTGTAACCCAAAAATCAAGGGCAAGAGAAGAGGAAAAGAATAAATATAAAATATATATCATTAGATTTATTTTCAAGAATTAAATATTCAATTATAATTAATTTGAAAAACTATTCATAATTTTCATATAAAATAATTATTACTAATAACAATCTTAAATATTAAATTATAAACATATAATTTAAAAACGACGTTGTTGATAGAAATTATAAGTTAAAATATTTAATAAGAAAAATGCATTTGCCGACGCACACAATCATACGCGCGCGCACACACATACACACACATAAACACACACACCCAAATATATATATATATATATATATATATATATATATATATATATATATATATATATATATATATATATATATATATATATATATATATATATATATATATATATATATATATATATATATATATATATATATATATATATATATATATATATATATATATATATATATATATATATATATATATATATATATATATATATATATATATATATATATATATATATATTATATATATATATATATATATATATATATATTAGGTCTAGTTTGCAATTAGAAATAAATTTGGGGCCTACTTAGAAATCTATGTTAAGGTATTAATATAAATATTTATTTGTTACATGTGACTTGAATAATAGGTTATCCATAACCAATCATAGTTATTAGATTTGTTTATTATTAAATCAATGGTAATTTTTTAAGTATAACATGATAGAATAATAAATTTAGTTCATCATATTAACCTTCCCCAATTATTTTTATTATCATTCACTGCACACACAGAGAAATTATCAGATTACATATACTTAACAAAATAATACCAACAATCAAAATATTATTATCCTTCAAAACTTCCAATCCATTTAACTCTCAACAAATACATGCATGGGCTCCATTACAAATAAAATAAAAATCTATATAAAAGAAAAATGGGTCATTGAAAATTATAAGCTAAAAATAGAGAGAAATGAAGAGGCATTATTCTTGATGTTTTTCTTGTAGGTGTGGAGTTAGTGGAAGCTACCAACGTTCACTGAAGGCAGAGAGAAAGATAATAAACATAGACGTTCATTGTCGATGGTCTACCAACTTTCACTGGAGGTAGAAAGAGAAAATAATATCACCACCGTTCACTAACGATGATCTATCAACGTTCACTAAAGATAGCAAAAAGATAACAAGTACCGACGCTCACTGCCGATGGTCTACCAACTTTCACTGAAGGTAGAAAGATAATATCATATCACCACCGTTCAATGATGATGAACTATCAACGCTCATTAAAGATAGAAAAAAGATAATAAACACCGACGTTCACTGCTGATGGTCTACCGACTTTCACTGAAGGTAGAAAGAGAAAGATAACAAACATCGTTATTCACTGCCGATGGTCTACCAACTTTCACTGAAGGTAAAAAGAGAAAATAATATCACCGTCGTTCACTGACGGTGATCTATCAATGTTCATTGAAGATAGCAAAAAGATAACAAACACCGACGTTCACTGTCGATGATCTACCAACTTTCACTGAAGGTAGAAAGAGAAAGATAACAAACATCGACGTTCACTGCCGATGGTCTACCAACTTTCACTGAAGGTAGAAAGAGAAAATAATATCATCTCCATTCATTGACGATGATCTATCAATGTTCACTGAAGATAAAAAAAATATAACAAGCACCGATGTTCACTGCCGATGGTCTACCAACTTTCACTGAAGGTAGAAAGAGAATATCATATCACCGCCGTTCACTGACGATGAACTATCAACATTCACTAAAGATAGAAAAAAGATAACAAACACTGACGTTCAGTGCCGATGGTCTACCAACTTTCACTGAAGGTAGAAAGAGAAAATAATATCACCACCGTTCACTGACGATGATCTATCAATGTTCACCAAAGATAGCAAAAAGATAACAAACATCGACGTTCACTGCTGATGGTCTACCAACTTTCACTGAAGGTAAAAAGAGAAAATAATATCACTGCCGTTCACTGACGATGATCTATCAACATTCACTGATGATAGCAAAAAGATAACAAACACTGATGTTCCCTGCCGATGGTCTACCAACTTTCACTGAAGATAGAAAGAGAAAATAATATCATTGTCGTTCACCGACGATGAACTACCAACATTCACTGAGGGTAGAAAAAAGATAACAAAATTTCCCAAGATTCTGGTGTTTCGCCTAGAACGGGTCTTAACTTCTTCTTTAACCAAGGCACTCCGCTTGTAAAGGCTAATACATAAGCTGTCTCAAATAAAGAGATTTGCTATTTGTGGTCATGGAGGATCGTAAAAGGAAATGACTTTTTTTGGGCAAGAGTTATGACTCCATGGGGAGGTGTCATGATATTCTTATTAATGGGATAAAGTTTTCTTGTGCAAAATAAATGCACTAACCAAAGCTTGGAGTTTTTTCAGAATTCCAAAGTAAATAACATTGTCGGGGAGCCACAGATCCAAACCAGAAATAAACTGGAACGAAACTGTCAACCTGAATTCATTCTTTGAGAAATAAACTCAAGAGGGAAAACCAAATTTACCCAAACAAGGCGCTATACCGGAAGGTTTAAAGCAAAAATCTTCCATGAGGGACAACTCAGTAGGGAAATCGAAAGAATGTACATTTTCTGCTTAAGACCAACGTTCGAATGACAAGAGGGTAACTTATCTCTGCAAAATAGGGTAATATGTCAACAAAAATATTAACAAATGTCAATGAACGATGATTTGTCAATTTTAGCCATGCATGATGTATGTATGAATGTATGAGTGCTATCGTGCGTATGCTGACAAAACAGATACTCAATCAATGGGAACAAACAAACAAAACTGCCTCGGGTACTAACAACACCCGGCTAAGCTTCGACCAATATGATCACTCCAAGAAAGGTAAAGGCCAACTGCGGAAACCAAACCTACTTCCTGCTTTAACTTTACTGAGAAGAAACATAATCCGGAGATAGACAAATCAAACAAATATCGGGGCAGAACATCCTTCTTTCGGTTTCATCGGGGAAACCGGTTTTTTTCCAAAAGTAACATGCCTACTGGGGATTGCAAGACCAGTCTCAAATAAAGAAGACTGGCACTAAAACGATCAAACTTCACTGGGGAATTCAAGCCTACTTCCCTGGAGAAAAATGCGAATTGAAACTTCACATCATGAAAACTCAGAAATGAGGAGAAATGAGCCCAAAAATGTCCGAGGATACCGGAACCATAAACCCAATACGGTGAAAACAACCCGAGTAGACCTTCCCGAGGGGAACAAAACTTCTCAAAACAACCGGGGTTCGTCCATTCTTGGGATCACCATTTTTGTTGTCATTGTTTCATCACAAATCTCAAAGTAAATTGTAAAATTTTTTTTTTTTTGAAAAATGAATTTTGTTATTTAATCTCTTTGCTTAGAAAGTTATTATTAGTAATAAATGGAGTCTTTGTAAGATAAATAAAATAAGAAACACAAAGAATTGGGTAACAGCTCGAATTTCATTAATAGAATGGTAGTCTACGAATGGAGAGACTCCATAGATGATTACAAAGTTTGGGAAATGGTAATACATAATGGAAAAGATACATTGATATACAATGACCACTATCCCCCCTAACAACTTTTGAAATCCTGAGCAGCAACTTTTGTTGAAGTATGGTGAAGATCCTAGAAGATTGTTGCTTCAACGATCAAGTCTTGTCTGACGTAGTTACTTTCCTAGAAAAATCCTTAACTTTTGCCTAAGTTGCCCTTGCGGGTTTTCAACTTAGCGGGAAAGTTATTCTGTTTATGTCTCTAATTTTTTCCTAGACCGTCATTTCGGGTTTTCGGCCTACCGAGATGCTCTTTTTTGCCTAAGCCGCCCTTCGGGTTTTCAACTTAGCGAGCTGTTGTTTTATTTCTTTAGGAGAAGTATTTCTTGACTGCGTCAGCATTCATGGGATGTGGGAACTCCTCGCCATCCATAGTTTCAAGAATTAACGCACTGCCAGAGAAGGCTTTCTTGACAACATATGGGACTTCAAAATTGGGAGTCCACTTGCCCCTAGAATCAATGTTGAAAGACATGATCTTCCTAAGCACGAGGTCGCCTTCTCTAAATTCACGAGGCTTGAACTTTTTATCAAAAGCTTTCTTCATTCTCTTCTGATATAACTGCCCATGACACAAAGCTGTCGTTCTCTTCTCCTCAATCAAATTCAATTGGTCAAACCTATTCTGGACCCATTCAGCCTCTGACAACTTGGTTTCCATTATCACACGCAACAAGGGAATATCCACCTCTAATGGGAGTATAGCTTCCATTCCATACACTAGAGAGAACGGGGTCTCTCTTGTTGAAGTGCGAACAGATGTTCGATATCCATGCAGAGCAAAAGGGAGCATTTCATGCCAATCCTTATAAGTAATGACCATTTTCTGGATAATTCTCTTGATATTCTTATTAGCAGCTTCAACAACCTCATTTATCTTTGGCCTGTATGGAGATGAATTGTGATGGACAATCTTGAATTCTTTACAAAGTTCTGTCATCATCTTGTTGTTTAGATTCAAGCCATTTTCGGTGATAATTCTGCTCATCACACCATACCGACATATAAGATTATTCTTAATGAAGCACACTACCACCTGCTTAGTAACATTAGCATATGAAGCAGCTTCCACCCATTTGGTTAAGTAATCAATTGCTACCAAGATAAAGCGGTGTCCATTCGAAGCTTTGGGTTCTATCATTCCAATCATGTCAATACCCCTCTTAGAGAAAGGCCATGGGGATGAAATCACATTGAGAAGTTTCGGAGGCACGTGGACCTTGTCTGCATAAATATGGCATTTATGGCACTTCTTTGCAAATCTGTAACAGTCAGACTCCATTGTCAGCCAATAATTACCTGCCCTTAGAATCTTTTTAGCCATCGAATGTCCATTGGCATAAGTGCCAAATGAACCTTCATGAATCTCATGCATTAACATGTCTGCTTCGTGTCTATCCATGCATCTGAGCAAGATCATGTCATAATTTCTCTTATACAACACATTTTCACTGAGGAAGAAACTGCCCGCCAATCTTCTCAATGTCTTTCTATCTTTCCTCGACGCACCGATCGGGTATTCCTGAGTCTTAAGAAAATGCTTGATATCATAATACCATGGTTTTTCATCTTCTACCTCCTCTGCTGTAAACACATGAGCAGGCATATCTAGCCGTCGAACCATAATTCGGGGTATATCATTCCAAGTATTCACTTGGTACATGGAAGCCAGAGTTGCCAGAGCATCCGCCATTTGATTTTCATCTCTAGGGCTGTGATGGAATTCAACTTTATTGAAGAAGGGTAATAATCTTCTAGCATAATATTTGTAAAGGATCAAGCCAGGGTGACGAGTGTCTCATTCTCCTTTAATCTAATTTATTGCCAAAGCTGAATCGCCATACACATCTAGAATTTTGATTCTTAGATCAATAGCTTCTTTGAGACCCATGATGCAAGCCTCATATTCTTCCATATTATTAGTGCAATCAAATGTTAACCTTGTAGTAAAAGGAATGTGCGATCCATGAGGAGTGAAAATCACGGCACCAATTCCTTTACCATAAGCATTCACAGCTCCATCAAATATCATACTCCAATGAGATTCAAGGTCAGGGCCTTCCTCAGACAATGGTTCATCACAATCTTTCACTTTCAGGAACATCACATCCTGATCATGGAATTCATATTCTGCAGACTGGTGATCATCCACCGATTGGTGAGCAAGATAATCTGCCAACACACTACTTTTAATAGCCTTTTGAGTGCGGTATTCAATATCATATTCAGATAACAACATCTGCTAGTGGGAAATTCTCCCAGTAAGAGCAGGCTTTTCAAAAATGTACTTGATTGGATCCATTTTGGAGATAAACCAAGTGGTATGATTCAACATATACTGCCGCAAACGCTTTTCCGCCCAGGCCAAAGCACAACATATATTTTCCAGTGTGGAATACCGCGACTCAGAATCAGTGAATTTTTTGCTGAGATAATAAATGTCGAACTCCTTCTTCCCTGTTTCATCCTATTATCCCAGAATACAACCCATGAATTTATCTATTACTGTTAGATACATAATCAACGGTCTTCCTTCTACGGGAGGGAGCAAGATAGGAAGTTCAAGAAGATATTCTTTAATACTCTCAAACGCCCTTTGGCAGTCATCTGTCCACACACAACCTTGATCTTTCTATAACAACTTAAAGATCGGTTCACATGTTGTAGTCATGTGGGAAATAAATCTGGAAATATAATTCAAACGCCCGAGGAAACCTCTGACTTGCTTTTTAGTTCTTGGTGCTGGAATTTCTTGAATTACTTTGACTTTATCAGGGTCAACTTTGATTCCTTTCTGGATAACAATGAAACCCAACAACTTCCCCGATCGAACACCGAAGGTGCATTTGTTTGGATTCAAGCAGAGACGATACTTCCTCAAACGCTGAAACAACTTCAACAAATATTCTATATGCCCTTCTTCAGTCTGGGATTTGGAAATCATATCATCAATATATACTTCGATTTCCTTGTGCATCAGATCATGGAATAGGGTTGTCATAGCCCTCTGGTACGTTGCACCAGCGTTCTTCAACCCGAAGGGCATCACTCTGTAACAGAATGTTCCCCAGGGTGTGATAAATGTTGTTTTTCCATGTCCTATGGAGCCATTCTTATTTTATTAAACCCATAAAATCCGTCCATGAACGAGAATACTTTAAATTTTGATGTGTTATCCACTAACATGTTGATATGCGGCAATGGAAAATCATCTTTTGGACTAGCTTTATTTAGATCTCTGTAATCTACGCACATGCAGACTTTTTTGTCTTTTTTCGGTACTGGGACAATATTGGCAATCCATTGAGGATACACTGACATCACAAGAAAACCAGCATTAATCTGTTTTAGAACCTCCTCTTTGATCTTTACTGCCATATCTGGGTGAGTTCTTCTCAACTTTTGTTTAATTGGCGGACACTCTGGCTTTAACGGTAAACGGTGCTCGACGATATCTGTATCTAGACCAGGCATGTCTTGGTAAGACCAAGCAAAAATATCCACATACTCTTTCAACAACTCAATCAACCTTCTTTTTACATCGGGACATAACGATGCTCCAATGTTGACCTCCTTCGGATCTTCCTCTGAACCCAAATTGATCACTTCGAAAGGCTCTTTATATGGTTGAATGGTATTTTCCTCGTGCTCAAGAAACCGTGAGACCTCTTCTGGAATCTCATCATAATATTCTTCTTCATCCCCATACACAGGACATTCAAAATTGGGAGAGGGTGCAGGGTCATTGTATTTAACGGGTTTTTTTAATTAATCTGCACACATGATTTGTGATTGCTTTTAGAAACTGACACATATAACAAGTGATCATGCAGATTGAATTTCAGTTATTATTTATTTTGAAAGGTTTTTTTTATTACCATTTTCCAAGAAAAAGCAGAAAATAAAGGCATAATTCGAGAAGCAAAGACAACTTCTATTAATGATCTTAAAAGTCACAGCAAACAGATAAGCCCTACAACATTAATAGTTCCACCTTGGGCAGAGTGAAAGCTTTTCAAAAGAAAGATTAAAAAATTAAATTAATTTGAAACATGTATGCAAGAGGGAACATAAATGGTGACCCAGTTCTAAACCCTGACTCCATGTGTCACATAATTCAGTACTTCCTTCTCTGCTTCATCTTATTCAACAACATTAATTCCAGAATCAATTGGATGGAGGTAGCCTCCGCTGCGGAAAACATCATGATAATTGTTCATAGTAGACTTTGACTTCAAAATTTCGCCTTTTCCATTCTTCGAAGAGAAACCCAAAACAGTTTTGTTATTGTTCACGGGTGGATCCACAATTTGTCCCCAAACTGTATTATGACCATTGCGCATAACCTGTTGCGCGTCCTTCAGCAAAACCACGGAACTCTCATTTCTCCTTATGTTGTCAATGGATAGGGCTTGGAACTGGGTTCTAACAGCAGCCTCATCCGCTTCTACAATACTGAAAGAGGACAAATGGGATATCAACAACGCCTGCTCCCCATTATGATCACCACCTTCCCTACACGCACAAACTTTAGCTTCTGATGTAGAGTTGAAGTGACAGCCCCTGCTTCATGTATCCATGGTCGTCCTAGCAAACAAATATATGCGGGAATAATGTCCATGACCTGGAAGGTTATCGGGAACAAGTGTGGTCCTATATGGATGGGTAAGTCCACTTCACCGATGATAGATTTCCTCGACCCATCAAATGCTTTCACAATGATACCACTCGGGCGCATAGGTACTCCTCGGTATAACATTGAACACGGATCCATTATCAATTAGCACATTGGATACTGAATCATACTTGCAGTTCATAGATATGTGGAGGGCCAAGTTGTGATTCCTCCCTTCATCTGGTAACTCATCATCGCAGAAACTCAAGTTATTACATGACGTAATGTTTCCAATTACACTGCTGAATTGATCTATTGGCATGTCACTCTCCACAAAAGCTTGGTCTAGTACCCTCATCAAGAATTCTCTATGAGCAGAGGAATTCATTAATAAAGCTAAGATAGATATATTTGAAGGAGTCTGCAGTAGCTTATCTACAATTCTGTAGTCGCTCATCTTAATCATCTTCAAAATATCATCCACTTCTTTCTCTAATGTAGCTCTACTAGTCTCTCCTGTTGCCCTCTTAGGTTCATCATTATCGGCAATTTTCTTTCCAGCATCAACATCTCTCCAAACAACCGGCGCAAACACACAACCGTTACGGGTCACCCTGCTATTTTTAGCTATATTTCCAACATCGGGCATTGGCTGGATGGGAAATTCCACCCCATCTTTTAAGATTGCAGCGTTGTATTTGTAAGGCACAGCCTTATCTAATTTGTAGGGGATGGGACCTGGAAAACTAATTACCAATGGGGTAACAGCTGGCTTGCTATGGTACTCCACTTCAAAATGAGCGGGTGCACCAAAGCAAGGCACAATGACGTTTACCCCTTCTGCAACACAATCAGTCATCAAAAAGTCATTTCTGGGAAACAAATCTTCGTTTGAAGAGAAATACTCGTCCGCGGAGGCATACTCTTCCTCTGACTCTTCTTCCGTTAAACAAACTTCAACCATATCAACCTCATGATAATCATCCCTCTGACCTGTGATCTTGATAGTTCCATTGTCTAATAGCAACTGAACACCCTCCCTCACAATTGAACATCTTCAGGGATTTCGACAACAAACCAGGCAAGATCCATATTGGTGTTCCACCTGACCAGCCGTATGGTAGAAGGTAGCATGCAACTGCAAGAGATCCTCATTCAAATGCTCCACATCAAAAATTCTGAATTCACCAGGACATCCAGAAACCATATTCACTTCCTCTTTATACTCTTCCCTAGGCCTGATTATATGGATTAAGCCATCATCCATCATCTCCTGTAAATCAGCCTTTATCTTCTCGCAACCCTATATATCTATACTGCAAGTAGCACAATTGGTGTGGTCATGCGTATAGTAGCTGAATTCACAGAGGTCTGTGTGCATTTTTACCAAATCTCCTCTAACCAGATTAATGTCAAAAATCCGGAAGTCGCCTGGACAACCGGCCACCATATTTACAGCATTTACTCCCCCGTGCTTGGGTAGAGGGTTATCTTTCACATTAGGTCCCATGTCCCTGAAGGATAGAATTCTAGACTTCACCAACTTTTGCACTTCAGTCTTCAAAGGATAACAATTCTCAACATTATGCACTGGTGCTCCCTGATGAAAAGCACACGTTTGGTCTGCCTTGTAATACCAAGGCAATGGTGATGGTACGGCGGGAGGTGGTCATGTCTGGAACAACTTTTTCTGAATCAATGCTGGTAGTAGCTCTGCATATCTCATGGGAATAGGGTCATAGTTCTCCCTTCTATGATTATACCCTTGATTCCCCTGCTGGGATGGTCTTTGATAAGCAACCGTAGTCGGAGTGGCATTCATCACAGGAGTAACTGAGGCGACTTGCCGGTGACGCTGATAATTCCTTCTAGGAGCGTTTACCCTCCTCTCTTGTATAACAACATTTGCATCTCCCTCTTTCTTCTTGGAAAACCCATAAGATGGCTTCTTCGCGCCTCCAGATCCTTCACTCTTCGTCAAACGACCTTCTCTTACAGCCTCTTCTAAGCAGATACCCATTCCTACCATCTCAGTAAAGTCACCCGGCACACTTGCTACCATCCTCTCATAGTAGAAAGCACCCAACGTCTTTAGAAAAATCTGAGTCATCTCCTTCTCTTCCATGGGAGGAATCACTTAGGCAACTACTTCGCGCCATCTCTGCACATACTCTTTGAATGATTCCTTGTCTTTCTGAACCATGGCCCTAAGTTGGTCACAGTCAGGCGCCATGTCCACATTGTACTTGTATTGTTTGATGAATGCTTCTCCCAAATCATTAAAAGTATGGATATTGGCGCTGTCCAAACTCATATACCATTTCAGTGTTGTGTCGGTCAAACTATCCTGAAAAAAGTGAATCAGCAGACGCTGATCATCAGTGTGGGTAGACATTCTTCTCACGTACATCACCAGGTGAGCACGATGGCAAGTGTTTCCCTTATACTTCTCAAATTCTGGGACCTTGAACTTAGCAGGTATCTTAACATTCGGGACCAAACATAGCTCATTCACATTCTTCCCAAATAGCTCTTTTTCCCTAAGAGCTTTCATCTCTCTTTGCATCTTTTCGAACTGTTCTTAAAGATCATCCATTATGTCATAAAGACCCAAGTCTTCACTTGGCGGAGGTAAAGGACGACACACATCATCATTAACAAAAGGAACCAAATTCACCAAAGGAGGTGCAGCAGGAACAGCATGCACCACAGGAGGTGCTGGAGTAACAATATCCTGAACCATTAGAGTATCTTGAGGACCAAGGTTGAAACCTTCGGGTGAAAAATTCTCTGGCATCCCCCATGGATAACCTTGAGGCATACGGTTCTGAACAACAGCCGGAGTAGCGGATACAGGAACAGTCAGAACTTCAGTATTTGCTCTTGTTGGTTGAGGTTGAACACTCGGTGGCTGATTCTGAGCAGCCACTAGAGCTTTTATCAGAGTAGTCAGATTGGCCATGCCGGCCTTCAAAGCAGAAACTTCCTCGCGCAGCTTGCGATTCTCTTGTTCTAAGTTATCTATCTTCTTTTTGAAATTAGCCCGAGTACTATAGTGATGAGTCAGCTTGCTGAATGAAGTAACGTAGCTGGGTAAGATACCTGGATATGCATAATAAATGCAAGAAATATGTGCAATATGATGCGTGATATGCAATGCATATGATTATTTTTGCTTCATTATTTAATATTTCAAGGGATTTAAGATTTATAGACATATTGCAAACATCAAAGTAATAAAACCTTTGAAATACTAAAAAAAATTATTATAATAACTCCAAAATGGTTTACAAGTTTCAATGATCTCAAGTACAAGACAAAAATACAATCTAAAATCCTGAGAAAAAGAATTGATGGAGATCAATTTGTATGCTGGCGCTTCCCTGTGAGCCTGGAAATCTGAGCCTTCAACCTCTGGTTTTCTTCCGCATGTCTGATGGCAACCTCCTTCCAATCATCTGAATCAGGAAGTGAGTGATCAACACATGATTGAGGCTTAGGAAAAAATAAATCCCCTTGCCTCTCCATAGACTCTACTTATCGACTCTCAAGAATCTCAATCAAATCGTCTTTCTCCTTCAAGTATGATTTATAGGAACTCTCTAAAGTCTGGAACTTGTTCTTCCAAGCATCCCTTTCCTGTTGCATCCTAACCAAAGAAAGTTGCAGCTCTTCTAGATCATCTAATAAGGGAGGAGTGGTCTTCACAAATAGATCAGGCATGGGTGTCTCCCGAGTATACGGCATCTTTAACTGAATAGCTCTCAATCGGATCCATTGGAGATATGGCTCCAAAGAAACAGCACCCCTAGGTCACAAATCCTTCCTACTCTTCTTATTAATGTGACGCCAGGCCTTTGCAATCTTCTCCTTAGCGTCCCTATGGTCTTCCCCTTCCTTCAAAAATAAACTACTCAAATGAATATTATTCGGTTTATCCCTCATCGGATAACCAAGTTGTCGTCGTGCAAGAACAGGGTTATAGTTAATTCCTCCCTTTGTACCAAGAAGCGGTACATTGGGGAAACTACCACAACTGTCAATAATCTCTACATCCTGGTAAGCTCGATGATACCAATTAATATTCGAGTGAGTAAGTGCCATGATCTTAGAAGCCCAACGGGGTTCCTTCTTGACATCCCAAAAAGCATCAGGCTGAGGCATATGAGAGATGAACCACCGGTACAACAGAGGCGTGCAACAGATAATCATTCCCCCATGATAAGAATTCTGAAGATGAATAGAGTAATAAGCATCACCCAATAGTGTAGGAATGGGGTTTCCAATCATGAAAATCCTGATAGCGTTAATGTCGACAAACTTGTCCACATTAGGAAATAAGAACAATCCGTAAGCAAGTAAAGCAAAGATGGCCTCAAAAGAAATTGTACTCTTCATACTGGCAAAGTAACGAGCTTTCTCCAATAAGAACTGAGTTGGTAATCCTCTAATCCCTCCCTTAGTAGTCATATGGGCTTCCACCTC
The DNA here is from genome assembly GCA_948472305.1 of Vicia faba. NCBI lineage: Eukaryota > Viridiplantae > Streptophyta > Magnoliopsida > Fabales > Fabaceae > Vicia > Vicia faba. Next base: position 993,429,882 of record OX451741.1, read on the forward strand.
AGACTTCCCCAGATGAATCAAAGCAGCAATCTCATGTGGTTTTGGCTCACCCTTCAAACCAGTAAAAGGAACACGGCCGGTAACAGGTAAATCTAATAAATAAGAATACTCCTCCAGTGTAGGCATCAACTGATAGTCGAGAAAAGTAAAGCAGTGATACATCGGATTATAGAATTGGATCAAGTTTGAGAGAATACCCTCGTTCATCTTCAGCTTCACGAGAGGAATAATGGATCCATACTTCTTTCGAAAGTCTGCAGAACACTCGATCTTTGGAATTAGACTGATCAATTCATCTATCTTGGGATCCCTGAAACTGTATTTCCCGGTCTTTCTCTTTCCAGAATCCATGGTTAAAAGTACCTGAGATATTCAAAAATAGTCAACCTTTAAATCCCTTGAAATACGGTTTTCTTCAAAATATGTTTATGGGTGCATGGATGTGTTGTACCCCAAAATTTTCCCTCCCATATTCTTCAAGATTTGTCAAGATCAATCTCCAAATGGTTCAAAATCTCTCAAGGGTTGCACAGTCAAACATCCTCCTAAGCCAGTCAAAATTAGGGTTTTGTTTCTCTCAAGGAAGTTGAGGTTTTCAATGGCTCAATCAAGTCTCATATGCTCATATACATTGTCAAGCACCTACATGTCAAGTTTCAAGACTCACAACATCAAGTTGCACAGTCAAAAGCCCTAGTTGCTCCACAATCAACTGTAGGGGTAAAATGGTCATTTGGAAGTCAAAATTCAAAATTTTTGGTCAACATCTTATTTTGAGGCCACAATCATCATTTGATCAATTCTTGATCATGATTCTACAAGAATGGCTCAAAAATCATCAGGATGCAAAAGTTTCCATTTTTGGACAGCTGAAAAGTCAACTGTAACTTGACCAAGGCATACCTTTTTCATGGTTCATCATAAAAATCCCATCCAATGCTCATGTTGAAGGGTATGACATTTCCTACAACTCATCTTCACATTCCAAGTCCTAGAAATGCTCTCACAAAAAGTTATCAATTTCTACATTATAGGTCATTTTCAAAAGTCAACAAAAAGGCACTTTAAGTCAAAGACCATAACTTGAGATTGGTAAATCAAAATGACATGCGATCAAAGGCATTGGTTAGAGGACTTCAAGACCTTTCCAAAATGTACAAGAACATGTTCATATGATCAAAATTGAGCAAGATATGCATTGGAGAAGTTGGGAAATTTTTTGTGAAATGGCAAAAGTCAACTATCCTTAAAACTTCAATTTTTGACAAAAGGACCCACTTTCTTCCACTTGATTCAGCCTTGTCATGCCATAAACGTGTCCCATGATTAATTTCAAGATCAAACATTTATTTTTCCATTTTATTTAATTTTTATTGATTTAATTCATTTTAAATCCATAATAATTCAAATAAAATCAAAGAATTAATGGAATGGCATCTTGGTGACTTGAACAGCTCTTATGTGTCATGTGCCAGCTAAAAATTTCGTGCCAAGCCTTTTGGTGCACAAAATCTTGGTTTTGCTTCAAGTTTGGAAAGTCCTTTAATGGTGGTCAACCAAGATCTCAAGCCTTCAATACACAAGATACAAGCTCAGCTGCTGACCTAATTTCATTCATACCTACATATGCAAGCAGTACAAACCTCATTCACAACCTAAGCACTGCACAAACGGCCAAACCATATTCAAAAAAATCAAGCAAAAAGTCAAATTTGTTTTCTCACTTCAAGGCCCTTTCAAGACAATTTGAGGATTCAAACATATTGCCAGCATTCCCAGGAACGTGCAGAGATCAAACCCACACACATTTGAAAAGCAAACAAATTTTGAAAACATAAGAGCAAGTACCTAAGAGCCCGTGGATAACCACGGATAGAAAGGGTGCTAACACCTTCCCTTTCTATAAATCTACCTCCCGAACCGAGAAACATTCTCAAAGAAGGAATTTTGCTGTGCTTTTGTCCTTTCCATGTTGGAGAACATAAAAGACAGTGGCGACTCTTGCTTACCACGACATTTCGTGAACCAGCTTAAAACAGTCAGTTCTATTTCCACCGATCGCAGAACTGGCGACTCTGCTGGGGACGTTTAAAGTGAGGTGTACCTTAGGATTAGACCACTCTTTTGTTTTCAATTGCTTGTTTTGTTTGCTTTTATATTTGTGGGCTTTGCATCGGAGTTTCATAGATCCTAACCCGGATCTGGGGAATACCCTTTAGGTAGCATAAGCTGTGAGGGACCTGTCTGGCGTAGACCGACACAGGTGAAGCAGTGGCTACGTTGGTGTGACACCTTGGTCTGTACCGATATCCCTTGTGTTGCAACAAGGAGAATATGGGTCTTTTGAGGAGTCATTAAGCACCAACCGACCTTAGAACCCTAAATTGACCCAACTTGGCCATAGAATAGTAGCAGTATGCTACACTCATTGAGGCTAAACTCTCGCGATGGTTCTGGCCGCAAGAAAAGATTGCGATGCTGGAGTTATGACCGTTTGAGGGTAGTCAGTGATATTGAGATCCTCTAGAACCCGGTTACTATTTTCTAGGACAGGTCTTAACCAACGAAACTGAAAGAGGATAGTACCTGAACTTCATGCTGGCCTAAACTCTAAGGGTTGTCTTGTGTGACTTGTGTGCCTTATCATGTTTGCCTTTGTGAATACTTGTGGTGTGCTTTATCATAAACATCATACCATCATAACATTGCACGCATCCTGCATAAGGACTGACTCATTTCAAGGACAAGAGGGTTTCACCTTTGCTCTGTTTTGTAGGACATTATGATGCCTATGCGAAGGAATACTATCCGGCTCAACTTTGTTCACCCACCTGATTTGCTTAAAGAGTTGGTTGACAGAATTCCAAATACTACTTCCTTCATCCAGAGGCATGGTTCTCTTCTAGGTTTAGTCACTTCAAAGTGGGACCAACAGCTGATGAATGTCCTGACGCAGTTTTATGATCCCCTGTACCATTACTTCACCTTTCAAGACTTCCAACTGGTCCCTACCCTGGAAGAATTCTCTGATCTTCTTGGTATCCCTGTTTTGGAACAGACTCCCTTCACTGGTTGGGAAAAGACTCTTAGGCTTGAGGAGATTGCTGCAGCCCTTCCTTTGACCAACAAAGAGGTAATGGATAACTGGGTGACTAGAAGCGGAGTTAAGGGATTTTTGGCTAAGTTTCTGATTGGTAAAGCTAATAGTTTCTGGAATGACTTAGACTTCAGGGCGTACAAAGACATCCTGGCTCTCCTAATCTATGGTCTAGTATTGTTTCCAAATCCTGATAACTTTGTCAATATCAATGCCATAAGGATCTTCATGTCTCGGAACCCTGTACCCACTCTCTTGGGTGATATCCTGTAGCAACTCTATGCTCGTACTGCCCGAAGACGGGGAACTCTGTGGTGTTGTGCTCCTTTGTTAGTGAGGTGGTTTATTTCGCACCTCCCTAAGTGCGTGCTGAAGAAAAAAGAAGGAAGGGGTTGGGCTCATAGGTTAATGTCTCTCACTGATAATGACGTCATTTGGACTCTCAGAGGTTTGGATGAGGTAGCGATTATTGATCGTTGCGGAGAATATCCTAATGTTCCATTGATCGGTACCCAGGGAGGAATCTCTTATAATCCATGTTTAGCTCTCCGTCAGTTTGGAAGAGCCAGAAGAGCAGGGCCTCATGATATGTTGGTACCTCACATCAGTTTTGAGTTTCAGGTAGACAGTGACGAGCTGCGCCGTAGATTCATCAGGGCTTGGGACAGAATTCACAAAGCTGACCCACATGAGTTGGGATCGAAGACTTCTCTACCAATGGAACCCTACTACAGATGGGTCCGCATCCGTGCTCAGAAGTTAGGTATGCCATACGAAGCTGTCAGGCCTATCATTCTTGAATTTCCTGATAAAGACGGGGTTCCTCCAACTGTACTCCCTCCTCAGATACCCACTGATGTTGATACACTAAAGAGGTCTTGGGCGCAGCTACAGGAAGAACAGGATTCTTATCGGGAAAAGTTCAACGAACAGGAGCAAAAGATCCAGAAGCTGACTAAGCAATTGGAGAATGAGCGGATCCTGAATGACTATATCCGTACTGAGAAGAGGAGGCCATGGGAGCACTGGTGGGCTTTGGATGTTTCTTTTACAGCTTTTATTTCCTTTTCAGTATTTTCATTCTTGTAATGCCTAAGGGCAAATTGTTGAACAATTTAAAGTTTGAATCTAATAAAGTGTGTTTCCTTTTTGTCTACAAAGTTGAATCCCGATTGTCTTTGAAAACATAAATCATACGCATCTCATTGCATCATATGCATAACAGGTACCCTTTTTCTACAAGTTGCTTAATCTTCTTCGCTGTTTATTTCAGCACTCAATCATCATGTCTTCCGAGCCTACTACCGAACAAGCTATCAAGGCCCTCCAGGCCCAGAACGCCCAGTTCCAGGAGCTGGTCATGAGCTTAGCCCAGGGGCAACAGGAGTTGAAGACTTTGCTCTTGAAGGAGAAGAAGAAGAAGAAGAGGAGGACTGTGTTGTTTAACACTGGACGGAGGTTTGGGAATACACTGTAGAATGAGGCTGATCAGGCTACTTCCTCTACAGGGAAAGACAGCCCCCAAGGGAGGGAGGTTCCTAGTCCCGTGGTCTCTGACAACGAGACAGATTTAAATGATGAACAGTACCCTCCTGCTGAGGACAGGTACAAACAGATGGAGGACCGGTTAAATGCTATGGAGATTCAACGCGTGCCTGGGTTGGATTTTGGAGATCTAGGTTTATCTTCTGGGGTGGTGATCCCACACAAGTTCAAGGCGCCTGCCTTTACAAAGTACGACGGGGCTTCCTGTCCTAAACTGCACCTCCGTTCTTATGTAAGGAAGATCCAACCTTACACTGCAGACAAGAACCTATGGATCCATTTCTTCCAGGATGGCCTTTCAGGGGCTCAACTCGAATGGTTCTATCAACTAGATGGAGCCAGTATTCGAAACTGGGAGGACTTGGCTATTGTGTTTTATAAGCAGTATCAATACAATTCCGACCTCGCTCTCACGCGTACCCAACTCCAGGGTATGTCACTTGGGACGGGTGAAGGTTTTAAGGAGTACGCGCAAAAGTGGAAAGACCTGGCTGGCAGGGTGCAGCCACCGTTGACGGATCGTGAACTCGTGGACATGTTCTTAGGGACCCTGTCTGGTCCATTCTTTAATCACCTGATTGGTAATTCCTCTACTGGGTTTACAGACCTGATCCTGACTGGTGAGAGGATCGAAGCTGGTATCAAATCGAGGAAGATACAGAAAGGTGCCTCCTCGAGTACTGAAAAGAAGCCCTTCAAGAAGGAAGCTAGTGCTGTTTATGGTCCCAGAAGACAGAGTAAACCGGAACGCCGCCAAGCTGTCAACATGGTGGTAATTTCAAAGCCTGCTTTTGCTCCTCAGCAATACAACCAGCCAAGGAGTGAGAGACCCAAAAGGCAGTACACTCGGCTCAGCATGACCCTGTCTCATATTTTGCCGCAATTGCTGTCAACCAATCTGGTAACTGTCAAGGAAGCTCCGAAGTTTGTGAACACAACCTCTCCAAAGTACAACCCCAACGCCCGTTGCGCTTATCACTCTGATAGCCCGGGGCATTCTACTGATGATTGTTGGTCTCTGAGGAATAAGGTGCAAGACCTTATTGATGCTAAAGAAATATAGTTCGAGGCGCCCGAAAGGCCCAATGTTGTGACTGCCCCCATGCCCCAGCATGGAGTGAATGTTGTAGAAGAAGACCCGTATGTAGCCTCTGTGGATGAGATTGTTACTCCATTGTTGACTGTCAAAAGGAACCTGTTGCTAGCCGGTTTATTTCCGGGATTTAGTAAAGGTTGCCTTCTATGTTCTGTTTCACCTGCTGGTTGTCCTCTGTTCAAGTCAGGTATCCAAAGCCTGATGGATAATAAAGAGATCTTATTCGAAAAGACTGTTGTTCCTGCTACCCGTACCGAAGAAGTGTCTATTGTCACTATTTTCAACAACCCTCCCAAGGCTCCCTCAAAGAAGCCTGTCAAAATCATGCCTGTTCAGAAGATTGCTCCTATCATCATCACTGTTCCGGGGCCCCTCCCCTATACATTTGACAAAGCTGTCCCTTGGCACTATGGGGCAGATGTTTATGTGCTTGGAGTTAAACAAGAGTTTGATACTAGTACTGGCGTCAGCAACATCACCGGGCCTGCTAAAGTCACTCGCAGTGGCAGGCTCTTCTCACCTGATATTGCGCCGCCAGCTGTTCAGAGACCTCTTGTCATCACACCTGCCAGTGTGCCTGCTTCCCTTCTTGACCAAGTCCCTGTTTCTACCCCTGCTGCCGAGTTGTATGACGCTCGGGGCAAAGGGATTGCTGCTGACGTGCCTTCCCGGACGGAGGCACCAAAGACCAATGTTGAAGCTTCCAAGCAAGAGATGGAAGAGATCCTCAAGATTATCAAGAAGAGTGATTTCAACGTCGTTGAGCAGCTGGGGCACACCCCATCTAAGATTTCCATGCTATCACTGTTGTTGTGTTCAGAGGCCCATGCCAAGGCCCTGATTTCCTTTCTGAAGACGGCCCATGTGCCACAAGAAACGTCTGCTGATCAATTTACCGATTGTGTGGCCAACTTGACTGCTGATAATGGGTTGGGTTTCTCTGACGCCAATCTGACTGCCAAGGGAAAGAACCATAACGACGCCCTGCATGTCTCCATTGAATGCAGGGGCACTACTCTCGCCCATGTGTTGGTAAACATCGGTTCTTCGTTGAACGTATTACCCAAGAAGGCTCTAGACAGGCTGGATTGTGAGGGTTTAGAGCTCAAGCCTAGTAACATTGTTGTCCGGGCCTTTGACGGGTCGAAAAGGATGGTGCATGGTGAAGTTGACATTCCAATTAGGGTTGGTTCTCAAGTTTTTGATTCCACTTTCTATGTGATGGACATCCGACCATCCTATTCTTGTTTGCTGGGTCGTCCATGGATCCACAAGGCTGGAGCTATGACCTCCACATTACATCAGAAACTTAAGTACCCGGTCAGAGGGAAGATCGTGACAGTTCAAGGGGAAGAAGAATATATGGTCAGCCACCTTAACTCATTCCGGTACGTAGAGATGGATGGGGAATTCATTGAGACCCCTTTCAACACTTTGAAGAGGTGCCTCATACATTGGCAGCAGCAGAGACTGTGACTGAAGAGGGTTCTCCTTTGAAGATGGCTTCCCTAAAGGATGCCCAGGCTGTGATTTAGAAGGGTGAGTGCGCGAACTGGGGCCGACTTCCTGATTTTACTCCGAAGACTGACAAATTTGGTTTGGGTTTCACTGCAGAAGCTCAGAAGGTTGTGCGTAAGGCAAGGATTGGAAGACCTCATGTATTCATCACCAACCCGGGAGTAAATGCTATTGAGGACGACGTGGAGGAATCCGAATTTGACAGCTGGATCTACCCGACGACCAACGTTGGACCAAGCAACTAGACTGCCAAAGACTTCACACCTATTACTTTTGTCACTCAGTAATGAACTCCTTTGTTTTGAATTTGTAACAAACAATATTACTAAACTTTATGGCCCGGTGTCTTGCCCGGGGCACCGTGGCCTCATTTGTGAGGGCTTTTGTGTGTCACTTTCATATATCATTAATAAGAGCATTGGACGTTTTTCGCATTTCAAATCTTGCGCTCCTTGTCTTTCTTTATTATATATTTCAAAACAGCTATATTTACACACACTCACTTATACAGGTTCCAATCCACTCTGGATCTCACTGGTAATGACTCTGCTACTGCCAGTTATGACTTCGAAAATCCGATCAACTTAGCCGAAGACGAAGGTGAAGATGATTGCGAAGTGCCTGGTGAGCTTGCAAGACTGTTACTCCAAGAAGAGAGGGCCATTCAGCCACATGAAGAGCCAGTGGAAACGGTAAATCTGGGTTCCGAGACAGACAGAAAGGAGGTCAAGATTGGTGCCAATCTGGAGGCTAGTGTGAAACAACGGTTGATTCAGATGCTGGATGACTATGTGGAAATCTTTGCCTGGTCTTACGAAGACATGCCTGGGTTGGATACTGACATTGTGGTTCATCACCTGCCTACCAAGGAAGAATGCCCTCCGGTAAAATAGAAGGTTCGCCGTATGCGTCCAGAGATGTCCGAGAAAATCAAAGCTGAGGTTATGAAACAATTTGACGTCGGTTTTCTAGCAGTGACTTCTTACCCTCAGTGGGTTGCTAATGTGGTTCCAGTGCCGAAGAAAGATGGTAAGGTCCGAATGTGTGTTGATTACAGGGATTTGAACAGAGCGAGCCCTAAAGATGACTTCCCTCTGCCTCATATCGACGTTCTGGTTGACAACACTGCTCAGCATAAGGTATTCTCCTTCATGGACGGGTTCTCCGATTATAATCAAATCAAGATGGCTCCTGAAGACATGGAGAAGACCACTTTTGTTACTCAGTGGGGCACCTTTTGCTACAAGGTCACGCCTTTTGGGTTGAAAAATGCTGGGGCAACCTACCAACGTGCCATGGTTGCTTTATTTCATGACATGATCCATCACGAGATCGAAGTATACGTCGACGATATGATTGCAAGGTCCCAAACTGAGGAGGAACACCTTGACCATCTACAGAAGCTATTTGACCGTCTGAAGTTGTACAAGCTGAGGTTGAACCCAAACAAGTGCACCTTCGGGGTGAGATTTGGAAAATTGTTAGGCTTCGTCGTGAGCGACAAAGGTATTCAAGTGGACCCTGCCAAAGTGAAAGCCATACAAGAGATGCCAACTCCCAAGACAGAGAAAGAAGTCAGAGGCTTTCTAGGACGGCTGAACTACATTGCCCGATTCATCTCACATCTAACTGCTACCTGTGAACCAATCTTCAAGCTGCTGAAGAAAGATCAAGTAGTACGTTGGAACGATAAATGTCAGGCCTCTTTCGAAAGAATCAAAGAGTATCTCCAAGAACCACCCATTCTTATGCCACCGGTTGAAGGGAGACCTCTAATCTTATACTTGACAGTACTTGACAGCTCAATGGGGTGTGTGCTGGGGCAGCATGACGAGTCTGGCCGAAAAGAGCACGCCATTTATTACCTTAGCAAAAAGTTTACCGACTGTGAGACCCGATACTCACTGCTCGAGAAAACTTGCTGCGCTTTGGTATGGGCTGCTCGCCGGATGAGACAGTATATGTTGACTCACACTACTCTATTGATTTCAAAAATGGATCCAATCAAGTACATCTTCGAAAAGCCTGCTCTGTCCGGAAGAATAGCAAGATGGAAGATAATCTTGACCGAATATGACATCCAGTACACGACTCAGAAAGCAATCAAAGGAAGTGTATTGGCAGACCATTTGGCACACCAGGCAGTGGATGACTACCAATCTATGAACTTTGAATTTCCAGACGAGGATATCATGGTAGTGACTGATTGTGAAGTACCTGGACCGGAGGAAGGACCTGAGGAAGGATCCCGATGGTCTATGCACTTTGACGGAGCCTCAAACGCTTTGGGTAACGGTATTGGCGCTGTGATCATATCCCCTAAAGGCACTCATACTCCACTTACTGCCCGGCTATGTTTCAACTGCACCAACAACATGGCGGAGTATGAGGCATGCATCATGGGTCTTCAAGCAGAAATTGACTTAAGGATCAAGTTTCTGAGTGTCTTCGGAGATTCCGCTCTCGTGATCAATCAGATCAAAGGCGAGTGGGATACGAAACACCCAAATCTTATTCCTTACAAAGAGTATGTGTTGACGTTGATTCCCCACTTCGAGGAGATAACATTTGAACACTTCCCAAGAGAGGAGAATCAGTTGGCGGACGTGCTGGCTACAATGTCTTCTATGTTCAAAGTCAAATGGGACAACGAGGCTCCCCGGATCATTATCTGGAAGTTGGACGAACCTGCACACTGCTGTGATCTTGAGACTGAAGAGGTAACAGAAAAACCTTGGTATCATGAAGTGAAGAGGTACTTGGAAACTCAAGAATACCCCGAGGGTGCATCTGTTAACGACAAAAAGTTTCTGAGAAGGTTCGCGGCGAAGTTCTTCCTCAGCAACGGCATTCTGTACAAGCGAAACCATGATTCAACTTTACTGCGTTGTGTGGATAAGACTGAAGCAGAAAGGATCATGGCAGAGCTGCATGAAGGTACCTTCGGAACACATTCCAGTGGGCATACCATGGCAAAGAAAATCCTTCAGGCAGGATATTTCTGGTCCACAATGGAAGCTGACTGTTACCAACATTCTCGGACATGTCACAAATGCCAGATTTACGCTGATAAGGTGCACGTTCCTCCAGTTCCTCTGAACGTATTGACAGCACCTTGGCCTTTTGCAATGTGGGGCATTGATATGATCGGTGAGGTCAGACCTACGGCATCCAACGGGCATCGCTTCATCCGGGTAGCGATTGATTACTTCACAAAGTGGGTTGAAGCAGTTTCCTGCGCTACAGTAACCAGGAACGTCGTGGCACGGTTCATTCGGCACAACCTGATCTGTCGATACGGTGTACCTGAGAGGATCATTACGGACAACGGTACCAATCTTAATAACAAGATGATCACTGAGCTCTGCGAGCAATTCAAGATACAACACCACAACTCTTCTCCCTACCGGCCGAAGATGAATGAGGCTGTAGAAGCAGCGAATAAGAATATCAAGAAAATTGTGCAGAAGATGACAGTGACCTACAAAGATTGGCACGAGATGTTACCGTTTGCTCTTCATGGGTACCGTACCTCAGCAAGGACGTCAACAGGGGCAACTCCTTTTTCCTTGGTCTATGGCATGGAGGCAGTCTTGCCTATTGAAGTCCAGATACCCTCTCTCCGGATAATGAAGGATGCAGGTTTGAGTGAAGATGACTGGATCCAGACTCGGCTTGATCAATTAAACCTGATTGACGAAAAGAGACTCACCGCTATTTGTCATGGTCAAACGTACCAAAAACAGATGATCAGGGCATTTAACAAGAAAGTCAGACCACAAGAGTATCAAGTCGGAGACCTGGTAATCAAGCGCATCGTCCTCCCTCAAAGTGATCCCAAGGGCAAATGGACCCCCACGTACGAAGGGCCATTTGTGGTTAAACATATCTTCTCAGGAGGAGCTATGATTCTAACCACCATGGATGGTGACGACCTTCCTCACCCCGCTAATGCAGACATAGTAAAAAGATACTACGCATGAATTAAAGACCCGCTAGGTTGACACACTTAGGCAAAAATAAGGGCTTCCCGGCGAACCAAAAAGGTTCGGGCAAAAATAAGGGATGAAATGAAAAAAATCTGTACACCCGGCAAGTCGAAAACCTGAAAAGGCGGCTTGGGCAAAAATGGGTATCCCGGTGGACTGAAAACCCGAAAGGGCGGTCCAGGCAAAAGTTAGGGATAAGCGTAATACTATGTCTCATTGGATCACCTTGCATCCAGAATCCGGTATCAACTATCAGGTTCAGACGGCATCAATCAATCAGCTTCATCTTCAACTAAGCAGTAAAGTGATGAGACGCTTGAAGACATAAAGGCAATAGCAGAGTTGGAACCCAGCGGGATTATTCTTTCACACAGCTGTTTTGTTTTCCTTTGTACAAATTGTATAAACTCTATTCTATTCGGCGGCGTTCTATTACTAGGACGTCAGCCTCCTGTACACAAAAACGCCTATTTACAGGCAAATTCAAAAATCAATACAAATTCACTTTTCCAGACAAATTGCCAATTGTTTTCCTTTTTCTGTTTTGTTTTGCAAAAAACGACCAATGTTCATTTTTGATATATGCATTTGACACTAATCGCTAACTCATAGATATTTGCATGCGAAACAAAGGGCTAATTACAGGTGACATCAGAAACAGGGGCAATAGTTATTTGTCCAAGCGATCTAGTTGCTCTGTCCACCAAGGTACCAAGGTAGGTTCGGCTGAAGAATATGACCAAGATACCTCCACTCCCCGCAGAGTAAAACAAGATGCAGCAATACTCTCCCTCGAGCAGAGTTGGTCTCCCATCAGCCCCGAAAAGGCACAGTATCCCTAGCAAGTCAGCAACACTCTCCCCAAGCAGAGTTAGTCTACTGTCAGCCTTAAGGAAGTTGGGTATCCCCAGAAGATCTCAATATTCCCCAGCGGAGTATACAGATGTTCCTAAGCAAGCATCCCCGACAGTCTTAATATAAGATTGTTCCTCGGCGAAATACAAGACACCCCAGTGGAGCCACTTCCCCAGTGCAGTCCAAAAGTTTCCCCAGGAGAGTTGAATCATCCTCCCCAGTAGATTCTGGAAGCTTATCCCCAGTAGATTTTGGAAGCTTGTCTCCCGCAAAGTACAACGTCTCGCCCCGGCTTTATTCAAAGGTTATTCCCCACCAAGGGCTTATAACTGGGTTATCCTCAGCTAATTGCCACAGAAAGGTCGTCCTCGGTGAAGTTCTTCCTATCCCTCAGCGGAGTTCATCAAAATTCCCCAATAATCTCATCAATGGAATCCCCAGCGGAGTTATCATCAAACCTCAGCGAAGTATCTCTCCCACAGAGTAATTCCCTGCAGAGTAATCTCTCCAACAAGTTTATTCCCCAACGGAGTCATCTTCTCCTAACGGTTTATTCTTGCACTCATCATCCCCAGCGGAAACGAAGAACCCTACTCTTCAACATCATCCCAGGATTCAACAAACTCCCGGCATCCGTCAAGGATTTATTTTCCTAGACGAAAATACATTCATGAACATCACATCTTCATACATTATAGCATGCATACGCATCATACGACACAATCTCATTTATTTTTTAGAACATCATGACATCAAGCATTTCATACATCATGACATTGCATACAACTAATGTTTTGCCTTTTCAGGAAAAGGTCAATCAAAAGACGATTACCATCAACTTTCGCGGTTCCAGATTCGATTCCTGTATCCAGCCAGGGCATATCTGTAGACGACCAATTCCAGATTCGATTCCTGTATCTAGCCAGGGCATACATGTGAGTAACTGATTGTAGATTCGACACCTGTATCTAGCCAGGGCATGTCTGCATGAAGAGTTTAGAGATTCGATTCCTGTATCCAGCCAGGGCATATCTGTAGATGACTTGTTCCAGATTCGATACCTGTATCCAGCCAGGGCATATCTGTAGACGACCAATTCCAGATTCGATTCCTGTATCTAGCCAGGGCATATCTGTGAGTCACTGATTGTAGATTTGATACCTGTATCCAGCCAGGGAATGTCTGCATGAAGAGTTTAGGATTCGATTCCTGTATCCAGCCAGGGCATATCTGTAGACGACCAATTCCAGATTCGATTCCTGTATCTAGCCAGGGCATATTTATGAGTAACTGATTGTAGATTCGATACCTGTATCCAGCCAGGGCATGTCTGCATGAAAAGTTTAGAGATTCGATTCTTGTATCCAGCCAGGGCATATCTGTAGACGACCAATTCCAGATTCGATTCCTGTATCTAGCCAGGGCATATCTATGAGTGACTGATTGTAGATTCGATACTTGTACCCAGCCAGGGCATGTTTGCATGAAGAGTTTAGAGATTCGATTCCTGTATCCAGCCAGGGCATATCTGTAGACGACCAATTCCAGATTCGATTCCTGTATCTAGCCAGGGCATATCTGTGAGTAACTGATTGTAGATTCGACACCTGTGTCTAGCCAGGGCATGTCTGCATGAAGAGTTTAGAGATTCGACACATGTATCCAGCCAGGGCATATCTGTAGACGACCAATTCCAGATTCGATTCCTGTATCTAGCCAGGACATATCTATGAGTAACTGATTGTAGATTCGACACCTGTATCTAGCCAGGGCATGTCTGCATGAAGAGTTTAGAGATTCGACACTTGTATCCAGCCAGGGCATATCTGTAGACGACCAATTCTAGATTCAATTCCTGTATCTAGCCAGGGCATATCTGTGAGTAACTGATTGTAGATTCGACACCTGTATCTAGCCAGGGCATGTCTGCATGAAGAGTTTAGAGATTAGACACCTGTATCCAGCCAGGGCATATCTGTAGACGACTAATTCCAGATTCGATTCCTGTATCTAGCCAGGGCATATCTATGAGCGATTGTTTGAAGATTCGATACCTGTATCCAACCAGGGCACGTCTGTAAACAACCTTTTGAAGTTCCGGATTCGATTCCTGTATCTAGCCAGGGCATATCTGTGAGTAATTGATTGTAGATTCGACACCTGTATCTAGCCAGGGCATGTCTGCATGAAGAGTTTAGAGATTTGACACCTGTATCCAGCCAGGGCATATCTGTAGACGACTAATTCCAAATTCGATTCCTGTATCTAGCCAGGGCATATCTGTGAGCGATTGCTTGAAGATTCGATACCTGTATCCAGCCAGGGCACGTCTGTAAACAACCTTTTAAAGTTCCGGATTCGATTCCTGTATCTAGCCAGGGCATATCTGAGAGCGATTGATTGTAGATCCGATACCTGTATCCAGCCAGGGCATATCTGCATGAAGAGTTTAGAGATTCGATACCTGTATCCAGCCAGGGCATATCTGTAGACGACTAATTCCAGATTCGATACCTGTATCTAGCCAGGGCATATCTGTGAGTGTTTGATTGTAGATTCGATACCTGTATCTAGCCGGGGCATATCTACATGAAGAGTTTGAAGATCAACCCCCGTAACAGGCCAGGAAACCATCTTCCTTTCTCAAAGTACGCAAGTTCTCGCTAAGGAATCTCTTACGCGATCGACACTTTCGAATGGCATCTATAAGCCCATCTCCACAATTATCCATCACATTTCCAAATGGCATCTATAAGCCCATTCCCGACAAGGTCCTGTCACATCTCCAGATGGCATCTTTAAGCCCATCCTCCTATCCACCATATTTCCAAATGGCATCTGTAATCCCATTCCTGACATCACATTGCTGATATTCTACTATGCGAGTGCAAATTTCTGGGCACTTTAGTGTTCAATCATCTTCCACCTTCGGATCACGAAAGGCACGCAAGCCAATCTACATCCTCAGGTTTAAGAAGATTGAACAGGGGCAACTGTTGTACCCTAAAATTTTCCCTCCCATATTCTTCAAGATTTGTCAAGATCAATCTCCAAATGGTTCAAAATCTCTCAAGGGTTGCACAGTCAAACATCCTCCTAAGCCAGTCAAAATTAGGGTTTTGTTTCTCTCAAGGAAGTTGAGGTTTTCAATGGCTCAATCAAGTCTCATATGCTCATATACATTGTCAAGCACCTACATGTCAAGTTTCAAGACTCACAGCATCAAGTTGCACAGTCAAAAGCCCTAGTTGCTCCACAATCAACTGTAGGGGTAAAATGGTCATTTGGCAGTCAAAAGTCAAAAATTTTGGTCAACATCTTATTTTGAGGCCACAATCATCATTTGATCAATTCTTGATCATGATTCTACAAGAATGGCTCAAAAATCATCAGGATGCAAAAGTTTCCATTTTTGGACAGCTGAAAAGTCAACTGTAACTTGACCAAGGCATAACTTTTTCATGGTTCATCAGAAAAATCCCATCCAATGCTCATTTTTAAGGGGATGACATTTCCTACAACTCATCTTCACATTCCAAGTCCTAGAAATGCTCTCACAAAAAGTTATCAATTTCTACATTATAGGTCATTTTCAAAAGTCAACAAAAAGGCACTTTAAGTCAAAGACCATAACTTGAGATTGGTAAATCAAAATGACATGGGACCAAAGGCATTGGTTAGAGGACTTCAATACCTTTCCAAAATGTCTAAGAACATGTTCATATGATCAAAATTGAGCAAGATATGCATTGGAGAAGTTGGGAAATTTTTTGTGAAATGGCAAAAGTCAACTATCCTTAAAACTTCAATTTTTGACAAAAGGGCCCACTTTCTTCCACTTGATTCAGCCTTGTCATGCCATACACGTGTCCCATGATTAATTTCAAGATCAAACATTTATTTTTTCCATTTTATTTAATTTTTATTGATTTAATTCATTTTAAATCCATAATAATTCAAATAAAATCAAAGAATTAATGGAATGTCATCTTGGTGACTTGAACAGCTCTTATGTGTCATGTGCCAGCTAACAATTTCGTGCCAAGCCTTTTGGTGCACAAAATCTTGGTTTTGCTTCAAGTTTGGAAAGTCCTTTAATGGTGGTCAACCAAGATCTCAAGCCTTCAATACACAAGATACAAGCTCAGCTGCTAACCTAATTTCATTCATACCTACATATGCAAGCAGTACAAACCTCATTCACAACCTAAGCACTGCACAAACAGCCAAACCATATTCAAAAAAATCAAGCAAAAAGTCAAATCTGTTTTCTCACTTAAAGGCCCTTTCAAGACAATTTGAGGATTCAAACATATTGCCAGCATTCCCAGGAACGTGCAGAGATCAAACCCACACACATTTGAAAAGCAAACAAATTTTGAAAACATAAGAGCAAGTACCTAAGAGCCCGTGGATAACCACGGATAGAAAGGGTGCTAACACCTTCCCTTTCTATAAATCTACCTCCCGAACCGAGAAACATTCTCAAAGAAGGAATTTTGCTGTGCTTTTGTCCTTTCCATGTTGGAGAACATAAAAGACGGTGGCGACTCTTGCTTACCGCGACATTTCGCGAACTAGCTTAAAACAGTCAGTTCTATTTCCACCGATCACAGGATGCATGATGCAACAATCACACACAAGATCACACATATAGGGTTCATAGGTTCAACGTCACGAGAATGACGTCGAATGTACTATCCATAAGGTGTTGGTCTAAGAGTTATCACCTATCGAACAAGGTTCTAGAGGTTCCCAGAGTCTACATCCTTCCTTCGGATATTACCAACTTCCTGATTAACTCGGTAATTAGTAATATTCTCAAGAAAGACTCGTATGAGTGTAGTATCGCGTGACAACTATTTCCGGATTACTCCGTCATAGCTTCCGCACTACACCTAAAAGGCCAAGATGGGTTAGGTATTCTACGATCCTCAGTTTCAGCAGGTTCCCAGGTCGAAAGCAGTACGTCTACCCAATTACTCGGTAAACGACACTACAGTCAAAGGGGCCTCCACTGAGTGGGGGATCTCATGCCTCCTTTTTTAGGATTACTCCCTCAAAGTTAACATAACTATATCACCTATCCTATCTTAAAGTTTGCCCAAGTCCGGGCATAGGACTTATGAGTAATCACCAAGCACCCTGAAAACCAGGAAAGTCCAGACAAACATATATACAACATATAACACAAAAACAGTAATAACACATATACAGATATAAACAAAGATAGGCTTAACCCACTTAGGGATGGACCAGCAAGAGGTCAACCTGTCCCCAGTGAAGTCGCCATTTTTCTGTAGCGGTAGAAATGCTCAAGACTAAGCCATTGGATTGACTAGACTTTATACAAATCAAAATAAAAATCGCCAACGCGCTTTATTGTTTCCAAAGGAATTGGAAAAGAGTGAATAACCCAAAAAGAGGGGGAAAGATTCAAGTTAAGGGGGGTGTTTATGCAAAGGGAAGGTATTAGCACCCAAAACATCTACGGTACTCCGCAGGAGCCTCTTTGTAAAATCTGTATATTTTGGCTATAAAAACGGTTGTATATGAAATGGATGGTGGAGGTGAGAAAAGAAATATTTTTTATGATTTTGAACCCGCCGCGGTTGCGAACCTTTAGTTCCTACGTACCACCTTTCGTGCAATAGGGGATCAGGGTACACGTAATTCCTCTTTTAAAAATTTGAAACACAAATGCGTTGGTCAATTTTATGAGATAAAACATCATCGTCATTGTTGTTTGGAAAACATACCTATGACCCACAATCATGAGAAAGGAGAATTTGCATCATCTCAAAGTGGAGGATACAGCTTGGATTTTAAAATCAACAATGCCTCACTCAACACCTAAGTGGAAAATATCTCTCTTCACTACATATTATAGAAGTATAGTTGTTTGCATCACTACAAGGATTGACAAGAGTTTAATCTTTTGAGCAAAGTTTAAAGTAAAAGCCAAAGTGTAAAAATGGTTTGAATGAGATTGATTGACTTTTAGTTTTCTCACAAAAAATTTCAAGGTATCATTAAATTGATTGGAATTTATTTATGAAAATGTTTGGAAAATGCAAGGACATAAGTCTAATTTTATCATGAAAATGGTTCAAGTTTCAAAACAAGAAGAGTTTCCAAAAGGAGGAAGAAGATTTTTGAAATTAAAGAAGGTGGGAGGAGAATAAGAGGCTATCCTAAAGCATAAGATAAAGTTAGGGATAAGAACCATCTAACTAACAAAAAGTCAAAACTTGACATTATGAGCCAAGACAGAATTCCCATTCCTTGGATTGAAACCAATCAAGCAAAGAAATACTAGACCTCTTGAGAGAACTAAACTTCAAGTGTATTAAGTCTTCACAAAAATTGGGCAGAGTAACGGCTGTATACGGGTGAATTCCATATCACAAATAGAGGATGTGATCACAAAAACCTGCACATAAAACAAACAAGCAACCCAATGTCTTGAGGTAAACCTCAAGAACTCCAGACAAAATAATCAGATAAGATCTCCAAGATAGGTCAAAGTTTCTAATCCTAAGTCCAAGAAAGTCCCATGCTCCATAATGCCAAGGATAGTAACCAAGTAGTCCAAGTACCATTAAATTTTTTTAGGGTTTATGTTGATTATTAAGTATCTTAAGAAAGGAAGGGAAAAAGCTCAAGTGAGCAAAAATAAAAATGGCAAGAAAATAAATGCTCAAATGAGCAAAGATGAAAATGGCATGAAATGTAAATGCTAAAATTAAAAAGTACATAAAACATAAAAAAGAATAAAAGCATAAGGTAAAACAAGTCAATAATTAGTGGCTAGTTGGATGACCATCTTGAAACTTGCATTTGGAACTCATTAGAGGATTGGTAGAACTAAATCCTCCACACAACAAGTTGCATTTGCTTTTTGTCAAGTATATCTTCCATTTGGAATTCTCATAAGTACCATTTAATGATCAACGATGTTTAAGTGATCCGCGTTGACCAAAGGTGTTGTAGATCCATTAGAGGATTGGTAGAACCAAAGCCTCCACACAATGAATCTCAAGGTTATTTGATCAAAGAGATCAAATTAACATACTTGGGCTTGCAATCATAATTTTGGGCCACGAATGATCATTTATTCGAATCGAGACAAAATTTAGTGCTATGTTAAGCAATCGTAAGTGGACTTATATAGAAGTCGCACCTATTTTGAGGCCGGTCAATAGCAATTTATGCACCACTTATTTTGAGACATGATATAGAGATCATGCTCCAACAACATTTAGTGCAATAAGAAGGGGATGAGATGAAGAGGGATAGGGTAAAAAATATACAAAATAATATCAAGATTAGAAACCTAACACCATGGATCCAATGATATTAATAAAGTTCATGATCCAAAACCTAACTCAGGATTAGCCAGAAAATAATCACAAAATAATATCACATTTAATATAAAAAAAAGGATAAAAAATGTTTTAAAAATAGAAAATAATGAGAAAAATGTCAATTATGTTCAAATTAATCAAGAAATGAGAAGTAAGGCCATGGAAAAATCAGAAATAGATCCAAATATTTTTATAAAATTTTTGGTAATTTTTTTAAAAGTCAGAAACTATTTTTAAACTATTTAAAATTGCTCAAACAAACATAAAATAGGTCAAAAATAGTAAACCTCAACATAAAATTCCATAAAATTTTCAGAAAGTCAAAAATATGCAAAATAATATTTATGAATTTTTTCAGAATTAAAAAATGCCAGAAAGTATTTTTTAGGTAATTAAAAGAAAGCAAATAAAACAAAAAAATACAAAAAATACTAAAAGTCAAAATAAAAATGTGAAAAAATAGTCATGAGATCAGAAATAATTCAAAGTATTTTTGTGAATTTTTTCATAATTTTTGGATAAAAAATAAAAGAGTTATGAATTTTTGAAAATTTAATCAATAAAAATATAAAATCAGAAAATAAAATAAAACCAAAAAGATGTGGACCATCAGATCATAGTCAAAACGCATTAGTAAGCTAATCCAGTGGACCAGACGCGCTGTGCTTGATATGGACCTTAGTGAGATACACATAGGATCAGAAAAAGGGCAACCAATGAAATTAAAACGTTTGGTACGCTATCATTGACTGAGATGAGACATGTCATCGTCTTCAACCTCCAGACACCCTGCAATGGGGATTTTGTGAGATCCTTCAAATGGATAAAAATAGGATCCCAGGCTAGCATCATTGAACTTGTCTCTTCAAGACGATTCTAACACAACCATCGCGCCAAATATATATAAGGTATGGAGAGAGATATGAATAAAAAAACCCAGAAAATAGCGAGCACCTTCAATTTGAGATTTCTCTCTCAATTCTCAATGGATTTAAAAATTGGAAGCAGCATTAGAATCAGGAGAATGAGTAGAATATATTAGTGCTTGATTTGGATCCAAATGGTGGAGAATTCTACCTTTTCGAAGTTCAAGGAAGAAGCTTTGAAACTGGACTTTTGTAGCTTGAATTATGGCTCGTTTTGATTGGTTTAAGTGCTGGAGAGTTTATATGATGATCAAGGATGATGAATGCACAAAGAATTTTGGAAAAGGGAGGTTATAGGGCATGATTCTTGATGCTTTAGAAAGATGAGGTTACAAGCTTTGCAATGGAAAAATAATGGAATCAAATGGATGCTTGAGCTGAAAGTTACATTGACTCAAAGTTGAAGAAAAAGGGTTGACATTCCATACTTAGAAATATTTCAAATTCTTCTTCAAAAATGACCTATAATCTTTTGCATCCAAACATGGTCTTCCACTTGGAATTTTCTCTTGAACAAAAAATATGGAATGAAATAGATCTATTGAATAACATTTTGGGACTTGAACCATTCAAAATCTCCAAAAATTGAGAGAGTTATGACTTGTTGAAGTTGGCCAAAAATCATGAAATGACCTATAATCTTTTGCATATTTAAGGCAACTTCCCTCCATTTTCTCGTTTTGCACATAAAAGAAGGAATAAAGTACACATATTCAAGATCATTATGGAAAAATAAAGGACTCAAGGTGATAAAAATTGACCAAGTTATGACCATTTGAAGTCACATGTGGAAAATTGTGGGTTCATCTGGATGACTTGTAATCTTTCTTCATCATCAAGATTCTTCCACATGAAAACTCCTTGAACCTTTTGAAGTGATTTATTGATAACCCTTTGAAGAGAAGGATGTATTTGGAATCACTCAAAAATAACAAAATATGAGCAAGATATGCTTCTTTAAAGTTCAAAACCCTAGCTTCTAGATCAAGAGAATGCCTTGGAGAACTTTGACAAGTTTGAACAAACTTCTTGTACCAATATTCTTGCTTTGTGAATAGAAGTTGTTGAGGATTATAATGAATATTCATAGCCACCAAAACCACTTCCATATATTGAATTTTGAGAGAAATATGCTCTTGTGACCAATAGGGACAAGGCCTTGTCCAAACATGACAACTTCTCCAATCAACCCCTTGTACTTTTGGGTCAAATTTAATAACCTTGAAATATGGTGAACCAAAACAATATTGCCATGCCAATTCTTCCAAAACCAATCCAATGATGAGGTTTGAACTTCTCGAGATTGTATTGACTAGGGCATGGAAATAAACTCATGAACCCATGGATCAACTTGCTAAGCCTCATTGCCCTTACCTACATGGATAACAAACAAGATAGGCCAACATTGTATTTTATAAGTGAAGAAATCAAAACAATATTCATGACCAGAAAAGGAACATAAGTCAAGGTGCTTGGTAATCCCTCAAAAGGAGCACAATTCAAAGTAGGGAGGGGAACCAAGGATCCTAGTGTGATCTTGTTGTGAATAAATCAATATGGTATGATGAAGGGATCTTAGGGGCAAAATTTGGGGTACAACAATAAGGTTTTACGATAAAAACTATGCTTAAAACTAGGTCTTGGACAACTCCTTATATAGGCTTCTATAGTTGGGCTTGGACTCTTTAATCAGATATAATCTCCAGCTCTAAATACCTGCAGAATATTCTCCATGATAATAGAAACAAAAATAAATCTTTCAAATATTTCCTAAAAAGTCTCAAAGATCCTTTTTATGAAATAAATCAAATCTCCAATTATTCCTAACAATATTTCATTGGTTGCGCCTGTTATAAGCACTAGAAACCTCCAAAATCTCATATTTTTCAATCAAATATTCAAGGATAAATATCCAGTTGTACTAATATGATGTTCTGTTGCAACATGTTATAACTTCTGATAGAACATCTGTCAAATAAGCACCTACATGCATTGTTGTATCAATTGATCAAGATGTTATGACATATTTTTTAATATTAGGATGCAATACATGTTTTCCCAAACATAACATGTTGATAGAATTTTTGTCAACTCTTTGTTTTACCAAAATTATTTTCAACCATAAAATCACAAACCTAACACCTACGTGCCAATGAAAGATCAAAACCTCGTAGTTCGGGGTATTAATAACAAAAGGTTTATTGGTTGATTTTTAGGAGAAGAGACAAGTTGTCATCTTAAGGAGAATACTTAACTAATCAACCCATAAGTATGAGAAGATGGATCTTTGCATCATCATGAAGGAAGTGATCCAACTTAGATATAGAATCAACAAGCATGTATCTAACTCTCTCAAGTGGAAAATAATCAACAACATTTCAATAAATACTATAGGGATAAGCGAATTATATCTCAGCTATGGAGATGACTCATATATAATCTCTTTGA
The DNA here is from genome assembly GCA_948472305.1 of Vicia faba. NCBI lineage: Eukaryota > Viridiplantae > Streptophyta > Magnoliopsida > Fabales > Fabaceae > Vicia > Vicia faba. Next base: position 993,452,723 of record OX451741.1, read on the forward strand.
GAAAATATTTTAAATTGAAAATCCAAGTGGAAAAAGGATTTGGATGAGGTTGAATATCTTTTAGTCTTTTGAAATTGTTTAATATTCTTAAGTATATTGAAGCATTTATTAAAGAAAGTTTGAAAATACAATGAAAAAGTCAAGGTTTTTTTTAATGAAAGAAGTTTTAAAGTTTGAAAATAAGATTGGGGTTTAGGTGCACAACGGAAAACATAAGGCAAACATTCACAAAGGTAACATAAAAAGGTAAACACATGAAGATTAACATAAGACAAACACATGCACATTACTATCAAGTTAACACTATAATCCCTTTCCTTGGATTTGAACATAAGTACTAACACAATAAAGTATAAACATTAATTATTAACACATAAATATTAAGATCATTGGTAAAAGAAAGAGCATTCTCACATGCCACAAAGATTAATGACAAAATTACATGGATTAGGGTTTAAAGTCTTTCATGACAAATAAACACATCAACATCAAGTTCTCAAAAAAAAAGTATGGATCAAACATGTGCGTACACAAGGACTAAACCCTAAGGATATTTTATTATGCATATAAACCACTAATGATCACAAACTTAAGTCATAACCCTGAGAGAAGATCAAGCATGCATCAATGGAAAAAAACATCAAAGTATTTTCAAAGATCAAGTAATTAAAACCCTAAAGTTTCAACTAAACAACCATTTAAACAAAATATTTTTTCAAAGGAGTAGTATTTAATAATGGTATAAGTATTCAAAATAAAATCACGCTTAAGTAAACACCTTAAAGTATTATGGCATTAAGAGAGTCATTTAAGAAAATATTTCACAAAGATACTTAGCACAAAACAAGATTAAAACAAATAATAAAAAAAAAAGAAACTATCTTTTTTTTTGTATTTTTATTAATATATTGAACACAAATAAAATCAAGACTTAATAAATAAAATATTTTTGATGTTTTGAACATTAATATGATAAAATTAGAAGGTAAAAAGAATAAATAAAAAATAAATGCAAAAGAAAGTGAAAAGAGGTGGGAAAGAAACAAGTTAAATGGAACAAGTAGTAAAATAATAAAGGGGATAGGGCTCCTAAGAGTTGAACCCACACCCTTGTAATCCTCACTTAAAATGTTGCCCATTGGGCCAACTGAATCAATTGGAATTATCACAAAAATATAACATAATAAGAAGAAAAAGGTTCTAAATGCATAAACCAAAAATAAAACAACTAAAAGGGTATTGCTGGGGCTTGAACCCAAGACCCCTCGCTCACACACAAACACACAAATACCAACGTGTTAACCATTGGGGCGCAATGCCAATTAAAATAAAACACGAAAACAATGAAAAATATATTAAAACATCTTTTAAAGTGGAACTTTCGTGTCACCGTTGTCATCTTCAACCTCTAGCTCCCAACTTCGTGATTTCTCATTTCGTACCAAATCAAAAATGTAAAAGAACAGTTTCACTCAAAATTTTGCAAGGATTTCAAATATGACCATAACATTAATTGATTATAACTGTAACTCATGAATTTATGCAAATACCAAAAAACCCTAATTATTTCAGTCAAACAAAAATTCACATACAAGCATGATTAATGGCAATTAGCCTAGGGGTTACACTCAACATATTAAAGGCTACATTTTTGCTTCAAAAATTATTCATAAATGATGCATGTATATTGAGTTCCAAGTCCACAAAATATTACCTAACAGAGCAGGTCTGTTGCCTTTTCTCAAGCTCTTTCAATGGTGGTAAATGATATCTATAGCACCATTGGAACTCTAGGAATGTAAAGGTATCATTAGCTTGCTTTGAAACTGCCTTAAACTCTCTAACCAACTCAAGTTGCATAGGTGAATTCGTGTGACTTGGTTGGAGTGATTGAGAGGTTTCAGTGATGTTTCAATTCATAGAGAAGTTCATATTAAGTGTATGGATGGTTTTTGTATGAAGAGTTTGCAAATAACTTGCAAGAATTAAAAGTTTAGAAGAAATGGACTTTGAGCTCTAATGGAGTTTTCAAAAATTCTCACTATGTGTTTTCTGAATTTCTGAGTAATTGAGGGGTATTCTGGGTGTATCTAGGTGTGTTTTGCAATCAAATGAGGTCCTCTATTTATAGGGAAAGTTGAGGAATCATGGATGATCATAAATGCAATCTTTGGATTTTTAGTTTGGTTGAAAATGAAGGAGAAAGTTTCATGAACATGGTGGTTTCAATGCATAGCCTTACTTTCCTTAGGGTGGTTGGCAGGTCTTGGAGTGGACTCAGATGCAAAGGGAGGAGTGTGATCAGGTTCAAAATATTTTGCAAGGCTTAAGGCATTGACATTATGATTAAAGTGATCTTTATCAAAATGGAAGTCTTGTCTTTCTCCTCAAAATGAAATGAATTCTTGAATTATGCTTCTAACACTTGGATAAAGCTCAAAAGACCTGTGTAAAGCTCCTGTTTTGTTGAGTTTAGAAGCAATCAAGGACCTATAATGCACAGATCCTCAATATTTTCTTGGATTGCAATGCATTTGAACTTGTTCTTGACTTATAAAAACAATCCTAACATGGGAACTTCTCATCTTCGAAACTTGGTGCTCAAGTAATATGAATTCATGCTCTTGGTATCATTGGAAAGATGGTCCCATCCTCTAAAACTTTCATGTTGATCACTTGGCTTGAATCATCTTAGATCATGAAGAAAAGTGCCTTACAAAATTCAATGTTGAGTCTAGTATTTTATCAATTTCAACAACTTTGAGAGCTCATCTTTAGCACTTCATAATCTCTAATTCTTATGGGCTTTTTAGTAAGTTTTTCCATAATATTGAAGTATGTAGGATCATATTTAAGTACATCCCTTGGGCATGAAAAATGATTGCATGGTGTGATACGGTGGCAGAACCGATTGTTTGATACTGTTTTGTGTTTTGCGTTTTATGTTTGCAAAATGTTGCGGTAAGCAAGAGTCACCACCGACTTTTATTTCATCCAATCATGGAAAAGGAAAAAGAACAGAAAAAACCTTTTTTCGAGATATTCTGAGTACGGGGGGGTAGATTATAGAAATGGAAGGTGTTAGCACCCTTTCTATCCGTAGTTATCTATGGGCTCTTAGGTACTTGCTCATTTTTCAAATTACTTGTGTGTGTTTGTCTTGAAAATGTTTTACTTCGTGATAACCCTTGTATCAGTCCTCAAGGATGTGACGAAGTTTATTTTGAAAATTTTTTTTGAAAGGTGTTTGTGTGAAAAGTTTTTATTGAGCAAGTACTTAAGATTCTACCTACTCGGAAAAAGGATTGTTCGTTCTATTTCCTTTAGGAAACACTATCCTACTATTAAGGAATAGGTAGCACCGTCGTTGGAGTTTGTAAGGGACATTCGAAAGGGACGAGTACAATCACTAAAGCAATAGTTAGAAAACTTTAGTAGTAACCCTAGAGTCTTAAGATCTTTCCGAGGCAACATTTTCGAGGCAACATTCGAATGGGATAATTTGATCTTTTTAGACTGGAGGGCAACCACTAAAATCTCCTATGCTTAATGATTGTTTACCGAAGGCAGCGGAAGTGAGGCAAACCCTAGGAGTGAATATGTGCATATGATTTGTTTCAGTTATTTAATCTTTGCACCTTAGGTGATCTACCGTTTTAATTTTCCAGACATTCTTGCCATACAATCCTATTAGCCATACATCTAGACAGTTAAAGGTTGCGGGAATTTAAAGTGCGAAAAATAAAACCTAGCTATTACAAGGCTTCGGGGAGGGGGATTAATTACATGACCAAAAATCGGGGAAAAGCGATAAATAAAAACCCTAGTTTTAACTATTACAAACCAATAAGCAGTTACAAAATAATGGAAAAATAATTAACAAGCGCGTGGAAAATTAAATGCGGGGGGCGGTAATTAGTAACTTAAAACCCTAATTGAGAGAAAGAAAATTTTGTGCATTTTATTTGAGAAAACAATTAAATTACAAATTAATTAAACCTAATTTCTAATTGTTTTTAATTATGAAAAAAGTTAATTAACCTAATTTACTAATTAAATTAAAAACGTATTTTATGAGAAAAATAATTTTTGTGTATTTTTGAGAAAAATTAATTAAATTATATACAAATAAAATCCTAAGTCTAATTATTTTCAATTAATTGTAAAAAAGGATTTGATTACCCTAAGTTAATTAAGCTAATTAATTAAAATATTTATTATTAAAAAAAATCTTTTTATGATTTTGTGATTTGTTAATTTAATAAAATAATTTTTGTATTGATTAAAAAAACAAAATAATTAAAGAAAAGAAATTAAAGTAAATAGTAAAAATAACCAAATGGGCCTGTGCTGTAAGCAATTCTGGGGGGTGGGAATCTGAATTTCCCAGCCCATTAAGCTCCAAGCCTAGTCAAACTTTGGATCTGGTGCCAACGTTGACTTGAGGAACACCATGTACCTTCAAGGGAGAAGCGTGAGAACTGGCCAGCAGTGCATCCAAGGGCTGGGCACTGAGGTTGCATGGAAGGCGTGTGAGGGAGCATTGCATTGAATTGGCCTGAAATTAATAGGAAAATAGTAAAATGCACATGCCTAGGATCGAACCCAGGACGTGTGCATCAAAGGCGTGCCTCCCAACCATCTGTGTTGCTGATTCTTTGTTAATGCATATAAACGAAAAATAATATAATACAAAAAACACACTAAGCCCAGAAAAATGTGCAAAATTCAAACCAACTGGTCATAGGCTTCCATGCATCACCTTCTTCACTGCAACCGTCGTCTTTGGTTAAGGACTTATACCTACGGACGTTTGTTGTAATACAGCCCTGCAAAAATTCAAAAATCTCGTACAAGCATGATAAACTAAATGTGATGGTACCAATCAACTCGTCTTGGTCTCACGAGTATCATGGTACCTCACTCATGGTCCAATTTTTCCTGTATCAGAAATCCCCAAATCGTGCTCTTAAACCCTAACAATGGTGAATATGGATTCCTACACCGTTAGTACAATTAAGTGATACATAAAGCTTGCAAACATGATTATGAACAAGAATATATGGAGTGAATAGATTTATCATGCGTAAAACATAGAAATCGAAATTGAGTATGGGAGGAAAACCGTGATAGTGTAATATGATGATTCTTGATGCTTTGAGACTTGAAAATGAATGGAGAAGCTTCCTGAGATATCCAGAAATGTATTGCTAGCCTTGAAACTCCTTGAGGATGGCTCTAAGATAGATTTTGATCTCACACTTTTGTCCAAATTTTTGAATTTCCGTCTTGCTGTTTCACGCCTCCAACCCTTGTGTATTTGATCTACAATTGTTATGCACTTATAGTAGACTGAATTAGGTTAATAAAATTGGCACGAATCTTGAGAAATAATGGAATAGTGATTTAATTTGCTCTTTGTATGATATCTTTCCAAAATAAGCTTCAATCCAATCATTTCCAATCCAAATGAGTCTTGCACGAATTGGTCATCATGCTAGCTGTACATAGACTCCAAATGTGCATAAAAATCCCAAGATTTGATTTGCTTTTATTATTTTACCATTTAATTTGATTTATTTTGATTTAAATGAATAAAAAATCAAAATAAATGATAAAAATAATAAAATAATAGGTGGAAAAACTAAGGGGTCGTGGGTCCTATTAGAAACATGTTTCAAGCAAGAAAACATGGGCCCCTTTGAAAAAAATGCAAATTTGATCAATGTTTACTTTTGACAATTTTCCAAAAATTGTCAACTTTGACAATGCACAACTCTTTCAATTTTGACCTTCTTTGACTTTTTAGAAAGCTTAGGATGTACCCTAACCAACCTTTTTGGTTTCATCTCAATTGGATCTTCCATGTTCATGTATGAAGCTTTGACCCAAAAGGTGTTTTTGTTGACTTTTCAAAATGACCCATAATGTAGAAATTCATATCTTTTTATGGGTGCATATTTTGAACTTGTGAGCTGAAGATGAATTGTAGGTAATGGCATCCTCTTCAAAATGAGCTTTGGATGGAAAATTTCTGATAAAGCATGTGGAAGTTATGCTTGGTCAAAGTTGGGTTGACTTTTACTTAGAAACCCTAATTTAGCAACTTTTGGGTTTTGATGAATTTGGAGCATTCCTTCAGGAATCATGATCAACCCTTGATAAAATGATGGAAGTCACTTCAAAATGTTAATTTTCACCAAAAATCTTGAGGTTTGACTGTATGTGGGCCACAGTTGACTTTTGACCTAATATAGTCGATTCTCAAGCATCTGAGCAGTTGACTGGGCAAACCTCTTGTGCAAGGCATGAAACTTGACATGTAGGGTCTTGAGAACATATTAAGACCATGGATAGAATATGAGCCCTTTGTGGTTCACCCATCTTGATGAAAATAGAAACCCTAATTTTGAGGTGCACTGCCTTAGGAGAGACTTTGTCTGGTCAACTCTTGGGAAACCTTGAGCAAATTGGGGATCTTAAAGGAGTATGTATTGAGTAAAATGAGAGGGCGAATTTTGGGGTACAACATCTGCCCCTGTTCAATCTTCTTAAACCTGCGGATGTAGATTGGCTTGTCTGCCTTTCGTAATCTGAAGGTGGAAGATGATTGAACATTAAAGTGCCCAGAAATTTGCACTCGCATGTAGTGGCACTCGACTTGTGACATCGGGAATGGGCTTACAGATGCCATATGGAGGTCGATAATGGAAGATTATTGGAGATGGGCTTAAAGATGCCATCCTGGATGCGACGGAGAATTGTTGGAGATGGGCTTAAAGATGCCATCTAGAGAATGTCGATTTCCTGAGATATTCCTTTGACGAGAGTCCCTGTTGTTGTTGTTGATGAGGAATTTGCTGAGGAACATTGGTATCTGTCTTGGGAGAAATAGAATTTTAGGAGCTTCAGTTGTCCGTTACTCTATTGGGGAAATAGCTCTTACTTGAGGAAGCGGAAGTGAAACTGCATATCCGGTTGATGTACAGGTTGTACCACAACTTACTGGGGAAATGCGAAACCAATCGTGTTTGATCAGGTCCCAGTCTTACGGTGTTATAAATAGTTGTCTGGAGATAAGAGAGAAGGAACCCGGATGGTAAGGTTATGAGAAGGAACCTGGATAGTAGGTTTGCTTCGATATGAAATCCTGGGTAGTAGGTTTGTGAGAAGGAACCTGGGTCGTAGGGTTACTTCAATAGAAAGCCTGGATAGTAGGGCTTGAGAGAAGGAACCTGGGTAGTAGGGTTACTTCGATATGAAAGCCTGGATAGTAGGGCCGTGAAAAGGAACCTGGGTAGTAGGGTTACTTCAATATGAGAAGCCTAGATAGTAGGGTTGTGAGAAGGAACCTGGGTAGTAGGGTTACTTCGATATGAAAGCCTGGATAGTAGGGTTATGAGAAGGAACCCGGGTAGTAGGGTTACTTCGATATGAAATCCTAGATAGTAGGGTTATGAGAAGGAACCTGGGTAGTAGGGTTACTTCGATATGAGAAGCCTGGATAGTAGGGCTGTGAGAAGGAACCTAGGTAGTAGGGTTACTTTGATATGAGAAGCCTGGATAGTAGGGTTGTGAGAAGGAACCTGGGTAGTAGGGTTACTTCTTGATAAGTTCGTGTAAAACTTCAAAAGGAACCGGGGTAAGGTTATTTTGATATGACAGCCTGGGTAAGGTTGTAAGTTTGTGTAAAACTTCAGGATGAACCGGGGTAAGGTTATAAGTTTGTGTAAAACTTCAGAATGAACCGGGGTAAGGTTATAAGTTTGTGTAAAACTTCAGAATGAACCGGGGTAAGGTCACTTCGGTATGATAATGTAGATTGGTTGACTCGTTTGATTTCGGGAACTGGGTTTCCATTAGTTGTCTATAGATGTGATCTGTATAACTGCTGGATTTGTTGAAGCTAAACGTCTCTTCCTGAAAAGATATCAGGGTTAGTTGTATGCGATGCATGAAATTCAGGGTGAGATGATGTTCTCAAAATAAAATGAGATTATGATGTATATGACATGTATGCGTATGTCATGATGTATGTTTATGAAATGATGTCGGGGTACGCTCGCGTCTGGGAAAATAAACCCCTGGCGGTTGCTGGAGATTTGCGAATATTCTGTTGGGAAGAGATGCTGGAGAATAACTTTGCGGGGACCAAACTTTGGGGTAAGAGATACTCTGTTTGGTAGACCTGCCGATCTGGAGGAACAAACTTAGCTGGGGATGAAATTCCGTTGTTGGAGCTGATGAGCTCCGTTGGAGATTGAGCTTCTGTATCTGTAGAAATGAACTCCACTTGGGGGATGAAATTTATTGACTCGCCTGCGATTACGAACCTCGGCTGGGGATAGTTATGTCCTATTTTAGGAAAGCTGACATCAATGCCTTTGGATATTTTTACTCTATGGGGAGTGCGTATACCAATAACTATGTTCCCAAGCATGACTTTATCCCGATACCTGCTGGGCAGAGGAACCGCCAGGTTTGGCACTTCTTATTTTCCCTGTTTCTAGAATTACGAGTAATTGTCTTTTTTTCTTATGTAAATACTTATGAGCATCAATCATTTTCAAATGCATATATCAAAAATAAATCATTGGACGTTCTTGCGAAACAAAACAGAAAAAGAAAAAAGAAACAAATTGAAGTTTTGTAAAAATGACTTGTATTGATTTTGAAATTGCCCTGTAATAGGCATTTTGTACAAGGAGGCTGATGTCCTAGTATGAAAACACCGCCGAAAGACAGAAATTATACATTTTTTGTAAAAGAAAGAAAAATAGCTATGTGAAACGACCCCATTGGGTTCCAACTCTACTATTGCCTTTATATCTTCAAGCGTCTCATCACTTTGCTGTTTGGTCAAAGGTGGATTAGATTGATTGGCGCCGTCTGAGCTTGATAGTCGATACCGAAGTCTGGTTGCAAGATGATCCAATGAGACATGGTGTTACACTTCAATCCCTAACTTTTTCCTGGACCGCCCTTTCGGGTTTTCAGTCCATCGGGATACCCTTTTTTTCCCAAGCCTCCCTTTCGGGTTTTCGACTTACCGGGTGTACAGATCTTTTTATTTTCATCCCTTACTTTTGCCCGAACCCTTTTGGTTCGCTGGGAAGTCCTTATTTTTGCCTAGGCCAGTCAACCTAGCGGGTCTTTGATCATACGTAGTATCTTTTCACTATGTCTGCATTGACGGGGTAAGGAAGGTCGTCACCATCCATGGTGGTTAGAATCATAGCTCCTCCCGAGAAAATGTTCTTAACCACAAATGGCCCTTCGTATGTGGGGGTCCATTTGCCCTTGGGGTCACCTTGCGGTAGTATGATGCGTTTGATCACTAGATCCCTAACTTGATATTCCTAGCGTCTAACTTTCTTGTTAAAAGCCTTAATCATTCGCTTTTGATACGTCTGACCATGACAGATAGCAGTAAGTCTCTTTTCGTCGATTAGATTTAACTTATCAAGTCAGGTTTGGATCCAGTCGTCTTCGTTAAAACCCACATCCTTCATAATTTTGAGAGAAGGTATCTGGACTTCTATGGGTAGGACTGCCTCTATGCCATACACCAGAGAGTAGGGTGTTGCCCCTGTCGACGCCCGTGCTGAGGTACGGTACCCATGAAGAGCGAATGGTAACATCTCATGCCAGTCTTTATATGTCACTGTCATCTTCTGTACAATCTTCTTGATGTTCTTGTTAGCTGCTTCAACAACGCCATTCATCTTCGGCCGGTAGGGAGAAGAGTTATGATGCTGAATCTTAAACTATTTACAGAGATCAGTGATCATCGTGTTATTGAGATTTATACCATTGTCAGTAATAATCCTCTCTGGTACACCATATCGACAGATCAGATTATGTCGGATAAACCGCTCCACGACATTCTTGGTTACTGTAGCAAAGGAAACTACATCAGCCCACTTTGTATAATCAATGGCTACCAGAATGAAGTGATGCCCGTTAGACGCAGTAGGTCTGATTTCTCCGATCATATCAATACCCCACATTGCAAAAGGCCAAGGCGCCGTCAAAACATTCAGGGGAACCAGAGGTACATGTACCTTATCAACATAGACTTGGCATTTATGACAGGTTTGAGAGTGCTGATAACAATCGGTTTCCATAGTGGACCAGTAATATCCTGCTCGTAGGATTTTCTTAGCCATGGTGTGTCCACTAGAATGGGTTCTGAAGGTGCCTTCATGTAGATCTATCATGATCCTCTCTGCTTCGCTCTTGTCTACACATCGTAGTAGTGTGGAGTCATGGTTGCATTTGTAGAGGATCCCATTACTGAGGAAGAACTTTGCAGCGAACCTTCTCAGAAACTTCTTATCATTGACAGATTCCCCTTCGGGATACTCCTGAACCTCGAGATACCTTTTGACTTCGTAAAACCAGGGTTTGTCTGCCACTTCTTCAGTATCGATCTCATAGCAGTGTGCTGGTTCATCCAACCTCTCAATGGTAACTTGGGGAGCTTCATTGTCCCACCTAACCTTGAACATAGAAGACATGGTAGCTAGCGCGTCCGCCAACTGGTTCTCTTCTCGTGGGAAATGTTCAAAGGTTATCTCCTCAAAGTGTGGGAGCAATGTCAGTACATACTCTCTGTAAGGAATGAGATTCAGGTGCTTCATATCCCACTCGCATTTGATCTGACTTATCACCAGAGCAGAATCCCCGAGTACACTTAAGAACTTAATCCTCAGGTCAATAGCAGCTCGAAGACCCATGATACATGCTTCATACTCTGCCATGTTGTTGGTGCATTTGAAACATAATCGGGCGGTGAACGGAGTATGACATCCCTCGGGAGATATGATTACAGCACCAATGCTATTACCCAATGTGTTTGAGGCTCCATCAGAATACATAGACCATCGGGATCCCTCCTCGGGTCCTTCATTCGGTCCAAGCACTTTGTAGTCAGTCACTAACATGATATTCTCATCCGGGAACTCAAAATTCATAGACTAGTAGTCATCCACGGCCTGATGAGCCAAATGATCAGCCAATACACTCCCTTTTATTGCTTTTTGGGTCGTATATTGTATGTCGTACTCGGTTAAGATCATTTGCCACCTTTCTATCCTTCCAGAGAGAGCGGGCTTCTCGAAAATATACTTGATCGGATCCATCTTTGATATCAACAAGGTAGTGTGAGTCAGCATATATTATCTCAGTCGGCGAGCAGCCCATGCCAAAGCGCAACAAGTTTTCTTGAGCAATGAGTATCGGGTCTCACAATCGGTAAACTTTTTGCTAAGGTAATAAATGGTGTTGTACCCCAAAATTTTCCCTCTCATTTTATCAAGATTTCCCCTCACAAGACTCTTTAAACTCAAGACCAAGATATGGTTTGCTCTGCTCAAGACATCTCCTTACACTGTTGACCTAAAATTAGGGTTTGAGTTTTCACAAGTAATTTTGGACTTCCAATGCTCAATTTGACTTTCATTCTTCTTGTTGGAATTATAAGATTGCTCATACCAAGTTTCAAGCCTTGAATCAAATTTTTGCCCAGTCAATTGGACAGTTGACCTAAAAATCAGTTGTATTGGGGAAAAAGTCAATTGTGGCCAATTTACAGTCAAACCTCATAAATTTTGATCCACATCAACATTATAAGCTCATATGAACCATTTGATCAAGTTTGGACCACAACTCCTCAAGAAATTTGATCTGATCATCAAAAGGGCAAAATGGTTATTTTTAGGGTTTTGACTGCAGAAGGGCAATTTCTGACTTTTCACCTAGCCAATGGCAAATTGGGTTCAAGCATGGATTCAAGGACTCAATGGCATCATATTGATCTATTCACAAGGTTCAAAAGATCCCAAATGCATTCGATTGACAGATGAATTTTTCAGTCAACTGATCAAAAATCAACTGTACACTGAAAAGTCAAACTTTGACTTTTTGGTCAAAATCAAGCGCCAAGGGTCATTTTTCATCAAGATAAGTCAAAACATGAAACTTGTTCATCAAGAAACCTAATTTTGCAAATTAGGGTTTAAGATTGAAAAAATTTCATAACTTAGAATTTTTCTAAGTTATGAAATTTTCTTAATTTTTCCCAACTTTGCCCAACATTTTCACCTTGATGCAATTGGATTCAAACAAAACTTCAAACATGAAAGTTGTAGTCCTACACAAAATATACAACTTTTATTCACAAAGTTTTCTCAAAAGAAGCTTGGATCTCAAGTTATGATTTTTGGAACAAGGGTCCATAGAACTTTTAACTTAGTGGAATTTTGCCCTAGTTTAGGCAGGATTTTGACCTATCTTCATGGAAATGTTTCACCTAGTTCCACTTGGAATCTCAAAATGCATTTCAAAGATGGATTGTAGATCATGTTAAAATCTTTCCAAAATGTCCAAGAAATATCCAAAATCATTTATGGTTAGCGAGAATCGAAGGTTTGAATTTGGAAAAAACTCACTTTTGATCCATGGCATTTTCATGTTGATACAAGTTGCAATTTTTGTCCAGCTTCATTTGTACTTGATTACAGGTCTTTAAACCATTCCATACTCAATAATTAAATGCAAATCCAATGGTTTGAAGCTTTGTTCTATTCATTAGAGGATTACACAAGAGATTAATCCAAAAATGGCAAAAAGGCAACATTGCCTTTTTTTGTCAAATTTTGCTTTATGTCAAATTGCATCCTTGAGCCTTGAACCAAATCTTGGACAGCAAACAATATTCACAAACTTGAGGGGCCAAGATCACAAAGTGCAAGCTGGAAGATATCCTATACAGGCTTGTCTTGTACCACTTGATACTTTTGCTTAAAATACAAGAAACTTATCAAAAATCACATAACTTGCATATCTGATATAACCAACTCTTGCAAGCTTTTGAAACAAGTTTTTGACATTGCCTTGAGCCAGAAACACGAATTATTGAACCCTCAAGCCTCCCAAAACACAAAATCACATTCTTCTTGCAAAACAGGGCACTCTCTGCAGTTTCACTTCCATCACACAAACCACTCGTGCGTTTTGCCCCAAACTTGTTCAAACACATTCCATATAACCTCTCCAAGCTATCCCAACCATTGGACAATGACTGTAACTCCATTTGCAAGCTTCACCATTTCTGTTTTCAGCTTGTGCAGGTTGAGTTCTACAAGCTTGCTCAAGCAAGTCCAAATCAAACTAGGCATTGGGGAAGGTAAGAGGAAGTTCAGGCAAGCTCCCAAGCACCTCAGGTCTCACTGAAAAGCTCCACATTGCCATACACGAGTTCATCTGAAACAGGTATTTGTCAATTTTCTATCTCTCTATTTAGGAATTATTAGGCTTAGGTTTGTGAATAAAAAATGTAGTACTCATAGCCCTAAAGTTGTACATATGCTTAGATTTCATTTAAGTTAAACGTGTTAAGAGAATTTGATTCATGAACTTCCTGAAAAAGTTAGGTTAGAAATTAGGGCCAGAGAAATTCTCTCTGGTCTTTGAGAGTTAGATTAAGTTATTTATATGGTTAGAATCGTCTTGAAAAATGCTACAACTTTGGTGTTATGAGTTTTTGCATTAGAGCACGTATGCAGGTTTTCCAGATTTTGTACAGGCGCGCGTGTTTTGTTTGAAACAAAGGTTGAAGATGAAGTGAAATGGGCTGGGCTGGCTTGTTTCTGTTTTTGGCACCCCCTGCATTGCTGACTGCACCCCCTGGCCCATTTGTTTTATATTTTCATATTATTTTCATTTCTTTTTATTTCTGATTTCATTTTATTTTTTCCAAATATAAAAAATTACTAAAAATATTTTCCTTAAATTTTCACTTTTTTATTTTTTTATTTATTTTATTTTGACACAATATTTAGGTTACTAGGTTTATTATATTTTATTTTCTCAAATAAAAAAATTGTAAATAATATATAAACATATTATATTTTTATTTTATTTTTTATTATTTGTATACTCAAATAATATTTTCTCATATATTATTATTTCCTAAACAAATTGTATATATTTTTATTTTTTTATTATTTACTTGTATATAAATAAATAATATAATTAATAAATATATCTTCTTAAAAACAAATTTATGGTTTTTTTACCCTTAACAAAAATAACTTTTTTTATTTTCTTTTTAATACACTAAATATCATATTTTTATACACATAAAAATAAACACAAAAAACATTTTTTTGCATACTTATAATATTTTGCATATTCATACTTAATTTGTTTATTTAAATATTGTTTATTCATTATTTGGTACAAAGGAATTCAATTTGGATGTAATAGTAAAACTTAGGGTTTTATTTTCTTACAAATATTCCCCATTCAAAAATGTATCCCCTCCCCATATCAATGTTATAATAGCTTAGGTTTATTTTACGCATTTTATGCTTTCAAATATGCCATGTTAGAGATTAGGGTTTGTATGCAAATGTCCAAAATCAAAACAAATAGCTTGACTAATACAAAGACAAAAAGCATGTAAATTGACAACGCAATGCACACATGCACCCCTAGGGTTTCATCCACTTGTTGCCTTTAAAATGGCCATGTTATGCATGTTGAGTATCTTGGCAAAACAAAAATAAAACAAAAAGATCATAGTCCCTCGATGACGCTATCTGGGTTGCCTATACAAAATGATCTAGTCCCTCAAAAATTTGCTAAAGATACTTAGCACAATTGCTATCATGGTCCATACGATGACCTGCGCCTGTCCCATTTAACATCCAAACACAAGTTTGTTTACCAAATACAATGGTAAAACAACAATGTCAAAAGATTAAAAACGTATAGGAAAGATCTTTGAGTAAAATAGGGTAGACAACTCTTAGTTACTTGATCAAAACTTGCAAAACATCCTTGCTATTTTCAAACACACCTCACAACATAATTTCAAAACATTTCCCAAATCAAACTTTCAAATATTGAAATATCTTTTCAAAAGACAAACACCTTTTGTATATATTCAAACAAGAATCATTACAAAGGTTGCCTAGACAAGGCCTCTTTTTCAAAGCATTTTCAAAAACCACACACAAAGCACCATTTCAAACAATTGAAAAGCAAAAGCAAGTGATTTAAATAAGTAACTAAGAGCCCATGGATAACCATGGATGAAAAGGGTGCTAGCACCTTCCCTTTTCATAATCTACCCCCCGAACCCAAGAAAACATCTCAAAGGTCTTTCATGTGCTTTTTGACCTTTCCTTTGGATAAAATAAAAAGTCGGTGGCGACTCTTGCTAAACCGAAACATTTGCGAACACAAACGCAAAACCTCAAGTCAGTTCTCCCACCGTATCACAGAACTGGCGACTCTGCTAGGGAACTTTCCAAAAGTGGGATTACCTTAGGGTTTAGATCACATTTACATGTTTATCTTGTTTGCTTTGATTGCTTTACATTTGGTTCTATTGTTTGGGTTTGAATCCTTTACCCAGATTTGAGAAACATTCATAGGTAAATAGCAATACGTTGTGGAAACTGTGCGGGGTATACCGACATGATTGAAGCAATAGCTATATTAGTGTGACATATTTGTGGGTACCGGTAGCCTTTGAGTCAATCAAAGAGAATACGGGGCCGCTGAGTGATGTCATGAAGCACTAATGGACTTTTAGAACCTTTACTTGACCATCTTGGCCTTTTTAGGGGTAGTGAGATGACCGGCTTTGGTGCAGTCCGAAGTTGGTAGATACTCGATACTGCACTCATTGAGGGTTGTTTCCTTGGAATATTTCGGTCGCCAGTAAAGTGGCTAAACTGAAACAATGAACACAGAAAATAATCCAGTGATATTAAGCTCCTTAGAACCCGGTTACTATTTATAGGACAGGTTGAGCCAACTAAACTTCAAGAGGGTACTTACCTATGAAACCCCATGCAAGCCTGAGACTAGGATCTTGTGTGATTTGTTTGTACATATACTTGTGCATACATCATGAACATCATAAAGCATCATATGCATCCACTAACCATTTCAAGGGTTTGGATCTTCATCCTTGTTCCTGTTTTGTAGGTTATGGAATCACTCCGCAGGAAAACTATTCAGGTCAACCTTGTGAGAATTCCTCCTCTACTCAAGGAGCTTACTTCCAAGATTCCAAAGAATTCTCCCTTCAGTGAAAGACATGGTAGACTTCTCAACTTGGTCAACTCCAACATTGAAGAAGACATGGTGAAAGTTCTCTTCCAGTTCTTTGACCCCCTACACCATTGCTTTACATTTCCTGATTACCAACTAGTACCTACTTTGGAGGAATTTTCTCAACTCCTGAGGATTCCTATTCTCCCTCAACTACCCTACAACGGTACGGAAAGAGAGCCAAAGCCTAAAGATGTTGCTCAAGCCTTACACTTGCAACCATCTGATATCAAAGGTCATTGGGAAACTAGAAGTGGTGTCAAGGGTTTCTTGGCAAAGTTTCTGTTTGAGAAGGCACAAGAATGCTGGAATTCTCTAGATCTGCAAGCTTTTGAGGAGATTATAGCACTTCTCATCTATGGGTTGGTCTTGTTCCCAAACCCTGATCAACTTATAGATGTGAATGCTGTCAAGATTTTCATATCTCGGAATCCTGTGCCTACATTTCTTGGGGATATCGTCCACTCATTTCACACACGAACAATGAGGAAAAGAGGTGTTCTCATGTGTTGTACTCCTCTTCTAGAAAGGTGGTTTATTTCTCACCTTCCCCAGTCAGTCTTGAATAATGAACAAGGCTTGAGGTGGTCACAACGATTGATGACTCTCACACACTCTGATGTTCATTGGTGTCCTCGGTCCTGAGAAAATGTCATCATCATTGATCATTGTGGGGAATTCCCTAATATCACATTACTTGGCATTAGAGGAGGCATTACCTACAACCCCTGCTTAGCTCTGAGACAGTTTGGGTATGCCCGAAGGGATGGCCCTCATGACATGCTGATTCCGGACTTGGTTTTTGACTTGGACAATGACGCTCAAGGACTTCGACAAAGGTTTATCCGAGCTTGGAGGATGCCCAACAAAGTGGACAGTAAGACACTGGGACACAAGAATTCCATCCCCCTTGAGCCTTACCTCAAGTGGGTACGAACCCGCGCCCAGAGTCTTATGATGCCCTACCACTACATTCTCCCTGTGATCAAAGAGCCTGTTATAGAAGCAGAGGTTCCATATACCCTCTTGCATCCTGACATGCCAACGTCATTGGAAGATTTGCAAAAGAGTTGGATACAGCTCAAGGAAGAACAGAATACTTTTGAAGCCAGCTTCTACGCCACTGAGAAGAAGGTTTTGGAACTTACTCATCGACTCCACAAAGAGCAGACTCTCAACACCTACATCGCACCAAAGAGGATGCGCTACGTCTTTTTACATTAAGATTTTTGTAATATTTTGCCCATGGGGAATTTATGTACTAACAAATTTCTTATTATTAATATGACGTGTGTTCTTTTGTTTGCAACAACTTTGAATTTCTGAATCCTTGAATGCATTACATGAATACATATCATTCATCATATGCATAAACAGGTCTTCACACCAGGTTTCCTTATCTTTCTGCTATTTATTTCAGCAAGATGGATATAGAGCAGACGGTCAAAGATCTACAAGCACAGAATTCGCAGTTCCAAAAACTCCTCATGAACTTGGCAAAGGGTCAGGAGGACCTTAAAGCACTGTTAGAAAAGGAAAAGGAAAAAGAAAAAAAGAAAAAAAGAGCTGGTGTGGCCACTATGGGAAGAAGATTTGAGAACCAAGCTAGAAGAGTCCTGGATTTCCCCTCAACATCTGATGAAGGGGTTGGCAAAGGAAAGGGAGTTGCAGTTCCCTCCAAGTCTGAGGCTGAAGAAGAAGAAGAGGAGGATGAAGATTACTCTGAGCAGAAGTACCCTCCTGCAGACGACAAGTATAAGAATCTGGAAGAGCGGTTGGCAGCTATGGAGGTATAAAGAGTGTCTGGGATGGATTTCGAAGAGCTAGGGTTGGTTGCTGGGATTGTGATCCCCCCTAAATTCAAGGTACCTACATTTGCTAAATACGATGGTTTGTCTTGCCCGAAGATGCACCTACGGTCTTACGTCAGAAGGATCCAACCTCATTCTTCTGATAAGGATCTGTGGGTCCACTTTTTTCAAGATAGTCTTTCGGGTACGCAATTGGACTGGTTCTACCAGCTTGAGAGGGCTGAAGTACATAATTGGGAGGATCTGGTTGCTGCCTTCTACCGAAAATATCAATATAATGCCAACTTAGCACCTACTCGTACTCAATTACAAAGTATAGGTATGGTCTCTAACGAAGGCTTTAAGGAGTATGCCCAGAAGTGGAGGGACCTGGCTGGAAGGGTGCAACCACCATTGTCTGAAAGAGAGCTTGTTGATATGTTTTTGGGGACGCTGTCTGGTCCATTCTTTAATCACCTGATAGGGAGTTCATCGGCAGGGTTCACTGAATTAATTCTGACTGGTGAACGAGTTGAAGCTGGCATCAAGAGTGGTAAGATTCAAAAAGATACATCTGCTTCTGCCGCTGTCAAAAAACCTTTTCCAGCCAAGAAAGAGGTGTGAGCTGTTTACTCTCAAAAAAGTCGAGGAAGAGTAGAGCGCCGGCCAACGGTGGGGGCTGTAATGATCCAATAGACTGCAGCTGATCAACCTAGAAATGATCAACCAAGAACCAACCAATAAAGAGGGGGAAGGCCTGCTAGGCAGTTCACTAAAATAAACATGACACCTGCCCAGGTTCTCCCCCATCTTTTGAAGCTAAACCTTACAACCTTGAGAGATCTGCCACAAAATCCAAATACAACTTCTCCTTTTTACCATGCCAATGCTAAATGTGCTTACCATTCCGATGGCATAGGGCACGACACCAACAACTGTTGGGCCCTTAAAAACAAGATCCAGGATTTAATAGATGCCAAGGAGGTGGAATTTGACGCGCCCGAAAAATCGAATGTGATTTTAGCCCCAATGCCAAAGCATGGCCACAGTGCCCATGCTATTGAAGAGGATCTATATGTTTCTGCTGTTGATGACTTAATGACTCTGTTGCTAATGATCAAGATGAATCTGTTGAAAGTCGGGATCTTCCCAGGCTGTGAAAAAGATTGTCACTTTTGTTCGTCCCTACAATCCGATTGTCTGTTATTGAAGTTAGGCGTCCAACGCCTAATGGATAATCAAGAGATCCTCTTTCAGAAAACTCCTGTTACTCCTGTTACTCCTATCAATGATGTTGCTATAATTACCATTTCCGACAATCTTTCTAAGGTCTCCAAAAGACCTGTTAAGATTACACCCGATCCAAAGTTTATACCGCTGAAGATTACTATGCCGGGGCCTATCCCATATAAGTCCAACAAGACGATACCGTGGAATTATGGAGGAGAGATCTTCTACCACGGTGTTAAGCAGATTGAATCAGTCGAAGAGAATTCCGATGAAGAAACTCCTGACGTAGAAAATATTGCAGGGACAAGTAAGATCACTCGTAGCGGAAAAATATTCTCTCCGGAGATTGCTCCTCCAAGGGAAATCTTCGGACCCTCAAGTGCTCCTGTGCCAGTCAAGATATCTGTACGAGGTCCAGTGATTGAAGAAATTGTTACTCCTGAAGTTGTACCCTCTGCAGTTGCTGCTGATAAAGGTAAGAGGGCCCAGCCTTTGGTTATCCCCGAGACCACCCAAAAGGAAATGGAGGAAATTTTTAAGATAATTAAGAAAAGAGACTATGATGTCGTAGAACAACTGGGGCAAACCCCTTCAAAAATCTCCATGCTGGCCCTATTGCTCTGTTCCGAGGCTCATGCCAAAGCCTTGATCAAATTCCTGAAGACGGCGCACGTGCCTTAAGAAACTTCTACGGATCAATTTCAAGAGTGTATAGCTAGCCTTACAGCCGACAATGGTCTTGGCTTCTCTGATGCCGATCTAACATCTAAGGGAAGAAAGCATAATGATGCGCTGCATGTTTCGGTGGAGTGCAGAGGGACCACACTTGCTCACGTTCTAGTTGATATTGGGTCATCTTTAAATGTCCTATCAAAGAAAGCATTGGACAGATTAGACTGTGAGGGTTTGACCTTAAAGCCTAGCAATATCATTGTTAGAGCCTTCGACGGTTCTAAGAGGATGGTCCACGGGGAGGTGGACATCCCAATTAAGGTGGGAACAGAAATTTTCAACTCTACATTTTATGTGATGGACATCCGTCCTTCATATTCTTGTTTGTTGGGAAGACCTTGGATCCACAACGCTGGGGCAGTCACTTCTTCTCTGCACCAAATTCTCAAATACATAGTTTAGGGGAAAATCATAACGGTTCATGGTGAGGAGGAGTATATGATAAGCCACCTTAACTCTTTCCGCTATGTGGAGTTAGATGGCAAATTCATAGAAACCCCTTTCCAACACTTTGAAGAGGTTTCTCCTGAAGTTGCGGCAGCTAAGACAACGACTTTTGTACCCATCATTACCAAGCCTGTGCCTCGGATGTCATCCCTTAAAGATGCGAAGGCTGTGATCGAGGAAGGAGGAAGTACAGTGTGGGGTCAGCTACCAGATTTTCCTTTCAAGGTAGATAAGTTTGGTTTGGGTTTCAATGCTGCTAGTCAGAAGGCTGTGTGTCGCTCTCGGGCTGGAGGACCACCATTAAAGATCACTCATCATGGAGTTCATGCTTTGGAAGATGTTGAAGATGAGAGCAACTTTGAAGATTGGATTTTCCCGACCATTGAAAGAGGACAGAACAATTGGGAGGCGAAAGACTTCGTTCCCATTACTTTCATCAATCAGTAATTTATCTTTTGAACATTTTCCGTTGGTCTGTAATAATTTTTAAACAATTCGTACAATCCTTTTGCCTTGTGCCTTACCCGGGGCATATAGGTCCATTTGTAAGGGTTTTGATTCTTCATTTTCATATGCCATTTTTAACGAATCATGGAAGTTTTCATATATAAACTTTTGTATTCATTTTCTTCCTTTTTTACATTTTATTTTGTTTAAAGGTGGCTATCCCTTATACACACCCACACTCACAAAATGCAGGTACCCATCCACTCCGGATTCCATGGGTAACAATTTTGCTATGGCCTTCAGTGACTCTGAAGATCTGGTCAATCATGTCGAATACGAAGGTGATGAAGACTGTGAAGTGCCTGGAGAGTTGGCTCGACTTCTACAACAGGAAGAAAGGGATATTCTGCCCCATGAAGAACTGTTAGAGACTATCAACTTGGGTACTACCGAAGACAGAAGAGAGGTTAAAGTGGGTGCCAACCTAAAGCCAAATGTCAAAGAGCGTTTAGTTCAGTTGTTGAATGAATATGTTGAGATCTTCGCCTAGTCCTATGAAGACATGCCGGGACTCGACACAGATATTGTGGTTCACCGTCTCCCTACTAGAGAAGACTGTCCACCAATTAAACAGAAAGTCCTCCGAATGAGGCCCGATATGTCTGAAAAGATCAAAGCCGAAGTGATGAAGCAGTTCAATGTCGGGTTTCTTGCTGTTACTTCCTATCCATAATGGGTTGCTAACATTGTGCCCGTGCCTAAGAAAGATGGCAAAGTGAGAATGTGCGTGGACTACCGAGACTTAAACAGGGCTAGCCCTAAAGATGACTTTCCACTACCACACATTAACATTTTGGTTGACAATACAGCTCAACATAAGGTATTTTATTTCATGGATGGATTTTCGGGATACAACCAGATCAAAATGGCCCCCGAAGACATGGAGAAGACTACTTTTGTTACGCAGTGGGGTACCTTCTGCTATAAAGTGATGTCATTCAGATTGAAGAATGTCGGGGAAACCTATCAGCGATCCATGGTAGCTTTGTTTCATGACATGATACATCATGAGATCGAAGTCTACGTAGACGACATGATAGCCCGTTCACAGACAGAAGAAGAACACCTCGACCATCTGCAAAAGTTGTTTGTCAGGTTGAAGGAATATAAGCTCAAACTAAACCTTAGCAAGTGCACTTTCGGAGTCAGGTCCGGTAAACTCTTGGGATTCATCGTCAGCAACAAAGGCATTGAGGTTGATCCTGCCAAAGTCAAAGCCATACAAGAAATGCCTGCCCCTCGCACTGAGAAGGAGGTCAGAGGTTTCTTAGGACGCCTAAACTACATTGCAAGGTTCATTTCTCACCTAACATCTACCTGCGAACCAATCTTCAAGCTGTTGAAGAAAGATCAGGTGGTTGAATGGAATGATGACTGTCAAGTTGCTTTCGATAAAATCAAGGAGTATTTGCTAGAACCTCCTATCTTGATGCCACCTGTTGAAGGAAGGTCGCTAATCATGTATCTGACTGTTTTGGATAACTCAATGGGGTGCGTACTGGGCCAACATGACGAGTCTGGTCGAAAAGAGCATGCCATTTATTACCTTAGCAAAAAGTTTACCGACTGTGAGACTCGCTACTCACTGCTCGAGAAGACTTGTTGCGCTTTGGTATGGGCTGCTCGCTGGCTAAGGCAGTATATGTTGACACATACCACTCTGCTGATTTCTAAGATGGATCCGATCAAGTACATCTTCGAAAAGCCTGCTTTATCTGGAAGAATCGCTAGATGGCAAATGATCCTGATTGAGTATGATATCCAGTACACCATCCAAAAAGCTATAAAGGGGAGTGTACTAGCTGGCCATCTAGCTCATCAAGCTGTCGAAGATTACCAATCCATGAAGTTCGATTTCCCCGACGAAGACATTATGACATTGGACAACATTGAAGGTAACATACCGTATGACGGACCTGAACAAGGATCCCGATGGACTCTGTACTTTGATGGTTCTTCAAATGCACTTGGCAACAATATCAGTGCGGTACTTATATCTCCACAAGGTTGCCATACACCTTTCACTGCTAGACTCTGCTTCAGCTGCACCAACAACATGGCCGAGTATGAAGCTTGTATCTTCGGGCTCAAGGCTGCGATTGACTTAGGAATCAAATCTTTGGTTATGTTTGGAGACTCTGCTTTGGTTATCAGTCAAATCAAAGGAGAGTGGGACACTAAACATCCTAATCTCATACCATACAAAGAACATGTCTTGACATTGCTACCTCATTTCGAGCAGATTACCTTCGAGCACTTCCCGCGAGAAGAAAATCAGTTAGCGAATGCTCTAGCTACAATGTCTTCCATGTTTAAACTTAACTGGGATAATGAGGCTCCCCAAATCACCATTGAGCGGATGGACGAACCTGCACATTGTCACGAGATTAATACCGAAGAAGTAGTGGACCAACCCTGGTTTCACGAAATCAAAAGGTATCTCAAGACTCGAGAATACCCTGAAGGAGCTTCAGTCAACGATAAAAAGTTCTTAAGGAGATTTGCTGCCAAGTTCTTCCTGAGCAATCGTATCCTATACAAGCGCAACCATGATTGCATTCTGCTTCGTTGTATGGACAAGGTTGAAGCTGAGCAGATTATGACTGAACTGCATAGTGGCACATTTGGCACCCATTTGAGCGGACATACGATGGCTAAGAAGATTCTAAGGGCAGGCTACTACTGGTCTACCATGGAAGCTGATTGTCATCAATATTCCTGTACTTGTCACAAATGCCAAATCTATGTTGACTAGATACATATTCCTCCAGTTCCTCTCAATGTCCTAATAGCTCCTTGGCCATTCCTAATGTGGGGTATCGACATGATTGGAGAGATCAAGCCTACAACATCCAATGGACATCGCTTCATCCTGGTGGCTATTGATTACTTTACCAGGTGGGTTGAAGCAGCTTCCTTCGCCTCCGTTACAAAGAATTTGGTTGCCCGCTTCATCAAGCAGAACCTCATATGCTGGTATGGTATCCCCGACAGGATCATCACGGACAACGGTACAAACCTGAACAACACAATGATCACCGCTCTGTGCGAGCAGTTCAAGATTCAACATCACAATTCATCTCCCTATCGGCCAAAGATGAACGGTGTTGTTGAAGCTGCGAACAAAAATATCAAGAAGATTATTCAAAAGATGACAGTCACCTACAAGGACTGGCATGAGATGTTACTGTTTTCTCTGCACGGATACCATACCACGGCGCGTACTTCAACCGGGGCAACCCCCTTTTCTTTGGTATATGGCATGGAAGTTGTTTTACCTATGGAGGTTCAGATTCCTTCTTTGAGAATTATGAAGGATGTTGGTTTAAGTGAAGACGATTGGATTCAAACCCGGCTTGATCAACTTAATTTGATTGACGAGAAGCGACTTACTTCCATTTGTCATGGTCAGACGTATCAAAAACGGATGATCAAGGCTTTCAACAAGAAAGTCAGGCGCCAGATATATCAAGTCGGAGATCTTGTAATCAAGAGGATTATCTTGCCGCAAAGTGATCCCAGGGGCAAGTGGACTCCTACCTATGAAGGACCATTTGTGATCAAAAACATCTTTTCTGGTGGGGCTATGATTTTAACTACCATGGACGGCGACGATCTGCCGCACCCTGCAAACACAGACATAGTCAAAAGATACTACGCATAAATGACCCGACAAGTTAAAAACCCGAAAGGGCGACTTGGGAAAAAATGGGCATCCCGGTGAATCGAAAACCCGAAAGGGCGGTTCAGGAAAAAAATTAGGGATAAACAAAAAAATCTGTACACCCGGCAAGTTGAAAACCCGGAAGGGCGACTTGGGCAAAAAAGGGTTTCCCGGTGGATCGAAAACCCGAAAGGGCGGTCCAGGCAAAAGTTAGGGAATTAAAGCATATGACTATGTCTCGTCGGATCACTTTAAGGACAATCTCTTCTTGGACAAGCTCCAAGATTCTGATCAATCCAATCATCTGCGGACGAAGCAACGAATGGACAAGATACTCAGAGTTACGAAGGCTATAGCAGAATGGGAACCCCATGGAATTGTTACACATAGTCGTCTTTCTTTGTATAAATTTTTTCTCAATTTTATGACAACATTCTCTTACTAGGATGTATGTCTCCCTTGTACAAAATACTTACACAGTGTTAATACAAAGATACTTCAAAGTGCAGAAAATTGTTTGCCTTTTCTTTCTTTTTTTACACTTGTGTTTTATTTGAAAACGTCCAATGATTTATTAAATAAGCATATGCATTTGAATATAATCACTGCTTACAAATAAAACGGAATGAGAAAGAATAATTACTGATAGGATGAAAGTATAGGAAAATGTCTTTAGGCTATTCCAGAAGAAATCACCTGTAATACATCATCCAGATCCTCGGCGGAACTAAAGGCTTGAAATGCATATCCCCAACGGAGTTAAGTTTCAAGAATCCCCATCAGAGCTGAGTTTGAACTACAAACCCTCAGTGAAGATGAAACTTCCTTCCCCAACGGAGTCAAACCTTCGATCTGTGAACACCAGTGGAGACCATCCAATTTCCTCCATTGTCCCTGAAAAGTCGCTTTAAAACCAGATAATTACCCAGAGAGTTATTTTACAAAAACCTTCTTCCCCAGTGAAGTCGCCACAATCAAATCAGCACGTTATTAAGATCCCCAGCAGAGAAGAAACTTTGATCTACTGGTCCCCAGCGGAAATTATTCAGTTTTCCTGATACCCCCAACAGAACGGAGATCCTCATTATTGAAGTCCCCAGTAGATTGGCATACAACCCAAACTCCTGATCTCCCCAGCAGTTTAGCTTCTCCCCACAAAGGTTGTCAAAATCCTTGAGTCTCCAACAGCGGTCATGGATTTATTTTTCCCGACAGCAGTTCGAGATTTTATTATCTCTAACTATCCAGGATTTATTTTCCTCAGCAAGACAGCTAATCAGCTTACATACGCATACATTACATTCAAATATCATAAACATTTGATAAAACACATCTTATTGCATCATACATTTCATGCAACATAACTTTATGTTTCAGCTAACAGTCTACCCTTTTCAGGATGAAATTGATAGCTACCTAAGACAGATGTTCAAAGCTCAGAAAAAGGCTTAGAAATGCTCCAGACACGGATGCTCTCCTATTTACTTACTCAAATCAAGAGGCAGATTCCTTTTCCAGTTATAAATCCTGGATCCGACCAGAGTTTATCTTGATTATACTGAAGCCCGGAGTTCGACCGGAAAATGGTTGAATCCCCTGCAAATTCTTCTAAATACTGGACGTTGACCATATAGGAAGAAAAGTATTGTGAAGCCTGGATATTGACCAGATAGCAATACAACACTGTGAAACCTGGATGTTGACCAGATAACAGTAAGGTATATTGTGAAACTTGGACGTTGACCAAATAGCAGTTTACTCGGCCAATTACTTTGAAGCCCGAATTCAACCGGATATTAGTAGGCCCCAAAATCAAAAGGGAAACCTGGATGTTGACCAGATAACCATTTGATATTCTTATAAAGACTGGACGTTGACCAGATAGGAAGAAAGGTATCGTGAAGCCTGGATGTTGACCAGATAGAAATACAACACTGTGAAACCTGGATGTTGACCAGATAACAGTAAGGTATACTGTGAAACTTGGACGTTGACCAAATAACAGTTTACTTAGCCGATCACCTTGAAGCCCGGATTCAACCGGATATTGGTGGGCCCCGAAGTCAAAGGGAAACCCGCAGGCGACCGAATAACCATTTGTTTCTCTTTTGAAGACTGGACGTTGACCAGATAGGAAGTAAAGTATCGTGAAGCCTGGATATTGACCAGATAGCAATACAAGACTGTAAAGCCTGGATGTTGACCAGATAGCAGTTCACTGTCACCTCTTCAAATAAGAGATGACTCCCCAGTCAAATAACAGACGGCTGAAGTTCCATTTCTACCACGACAGAGACCAGCATTCCCCGACGCATTCCTCTGCAACAACAGGTATACGGGCTCTCGCAAAGGAATCTCTTATGCGATCAATTTTCTTGGATGGCATCTTTAAGCCCATCTCTGACAAAATTCGGTCACATCTCCAAATGGCATCTTTAAGCCCATTCCCTCAACTATACTCTGACGAGTGCAAATTTACGGGCACTCTAGTGTCCAATCCTCTTTTACCTTCGAGTCACGAAAGGCAAGCTCGCCAATCTAACTCTTCAGGTTCAAGAAGATTGAACAGGGGCAGCTGTTGTACCCCAAAATTTTCCCCCTCATTTTATCAAGATTTCTCATCACAAGACTCTTTGAACTCAAGACCAGATTAGGGTTTGCTCTGCTCAAGACATCTCCTTGCACTCTTGACCTAAATTAGGGTTTGAATTTGCACAAGGAATTTTGGACTTCTAATGCTCAAAGTGACTTTCATGCTTCATGTTGGACTTATGAGATTGCTCATACCAAGTTTCAAGCCTTGAATCAAATTTTTGCCCAGTTAATTGGACAGTTGACCTAAAAATCAACAGTATTGGGGAAAAGTCAATTGTGGTCAATTTACAGTCAAACCTCATAAATTTTGACCCACATCAACATTATAAGCTCATATGAACCATTTGATCAAGTTTGGACCACAACTCCTCAAGAAATTTGATCAGATCATCAAAAGGGCAAAATGGTCATTTTTAGGGTTTTGATTGCAGAAGGGCAATTTCTGATTTTTAACCTAGCCAATGGAAAATTGGGTTCAAGCATGGATTCAAAGACTCAATGGCATCATCTTGACCTATTCACAAGGTTCAAAAGATCTCAATTGCATTGGATTGACAGATGAATTTTCCAGTCAACTGATCAAAAATCAACTGTACACTGAAAAGTCAAACTTTGACTTTTTGGTCAAAATCAAGTGCCAAGGGTCATTTTTCATCAAGATGTGTCAAAACATGAAACTTGTTCATCAAGAAACCTAATTTTGCAAATTAGGGTTTAAGATTGAAAAATTTCATAACTTAGAATTTTTCTAAGTTATGAAATTTTCTAAATTTTTCCCAACTTTGCCCAATATTTTCACCATGATGCAATTGGATTCAAACAAAACTTCCAACATGAAAGTGGTAGTCCTCCACAAAATCTAATAATTTTATTCACAAAGTTTTACAAAAAGAAGCTTGGATCTCAAGTTATGATTTTTGGAACAAGGGTCCATGAAACTTTTAACTTAGTAAAATTTTGCCCTAGTTTAGGCAGGATTTTGATCTATCTTCATGGTACTTTTTCACCTATTTACACTTGGAATATTAAAATGCATTTCAAACATGGATTTTAGAGAATGTTACAAGCTTTCTAAAATGTCCAAGAACTCTCCAAAATCATTTGTGGTTAGAGAGAATCGAAGGCTTGAAGTTGGCAAAAACTCACTTTTGATCCATGGCATTTTCATATTGATACAAGTTGCAAACTCTAATCAGCCTTGTTTGTACTTGATTACAGGTCCCAAAACCCTTCCATACTCAATAATTAAATGCAAATCCATTGGTTTGAGGCCTTGTGATGGTCATGGGAGTATTACACAAGGGATTAATCCTAAAATAGAAAAAAGGCAACATTGCCATTTTTGTCAAATTTGCTTTATGTCAAATAGAATCCTTGAGCCTTGAACAAGATCTTGTACAACATACAATATCCACAAACTGAGGGGGCCAAGATCACAAAGTGCAAGCTGATAGATAGCCTGTACAGGCCTGTCTTGCATCATGGCTTACTTTTTCTTAAAATACAAGAAACTTGCCAAAATCAAGAGAACTTGCACATCTGTTATAACCAAGCTTAGCAAGCATTTGAAACAAGTTCTTGACATTTCATTGAGCCTGAAACATGAGCCCTTCATCCCTCAAACACTCTTGAACATCAAATCACCTTCCTCTTGCAAAAACAGGGCAGTTTCTCCACTTGGAGTTCCATAGCAAAAACCCCTCGTGCGTTTTGCCCCAAACCTGTTCAAACACATTCCATATAGCCTATCCAAGCTATCCCAACCATTGATCTTGAACTGTAACTCCATTTGCAAGCTTCACCATTTCTATTTTCAGCTTGTGCAGGTTTACTTCTACAGGCTTGTTCAAGCACATCCAAAGCAAACTAAGCATTGGGGAAGGTCAGAGGAAGTTCAGGCAAGCTCCCAAGTACCTCAGGTCTCACTGAAAAGCTCCACATTGCCATACACGAGTTCAACTGAAACAGGTTTTTGTCAACTTCCTATCTCTCTATTTAGGAATCATTAGGCTTAGGTTTGTGAGTAAAAAATGTAGTACTCATAGCCCTGAAGCTGTACATATGCTCAGTTTTCATTTAAGTTAAACGTGTTAAGAGAATTTGATTCATGAACTTCCTGA
The DNA here is from genome assembly GCA_948472305.1 of Vicia faba. Lineage (NCBI taxonomy): Eukaryota > Viridiplantae > Streptophyta > Magnoliopsida > Fabales > Fabaceae > Vicia > Vicia faba. Next base: position 993,481,939 of record OX451741.1, read on the forward strand.
AAAAGTTAGGTTAGAAATTAGGGCCAGAGAAATTCTCTCTGGTCTTTGAGAGTTAGATTAAGTTTCTTATATGATTGAAATCGTCTTGAAAAATGCTACAACATTGATGTTATGAGTTTTTGCATTAGAGCACGTATGCAGGATCTGAATATTTTGTACAGGGCGCGCGTTTTCTGAGTTTCAAAGGTTGAAGATGAAGTTCAGTGGGTTGGGCTTTGGCCTGGCTTGCTTTTTGCACCTCCAATTTGCTGATTGCACTCCCCTGGCCCATTTCTTTATATTTTTGTATTTTTCCATTTATTTTTCATTTCTGATTTTATTTTATATTTTCTAAACATAAAAAATACCAAAATCATTTTCCATAAATTTTCACTTTTATTTTTATATTTTATTTTATTTTTCTAACATGAAAATAATTATTAATTAGATATACTATTTACTTTCTCAAATAAAAGCTTGTAAACAATACATAAAAATATAATATTTTTCAGTATTTATATATTTAAAATAATACTTTCTCATATACTATTATTTTTCTAAATATTTGTATATATTTATATTTATTTTCTTGTACACAAAATAATTAATATAGTATATATTATCTTAAAACAAAAAAACTAGGGTTTCCACCCCTATTAAAAATAATATTTTTTTTAATATATTTTATTTTTTTATTGTACATAAATAAATAATATTAATAAATACACTTTCTTAAAGAAAATTAGGGTTTTTACCCTTAATAAAAAAATAATAATCTTTTATTTCTTTTTTATATACATTAAATATTTTATTTTTACACACATAAAAATAAACAAAAACATTTTTTGCATATTCATAATATTTTTGCATACCTATTTAATTGACCATTTAAATACTTGCCTATTTATTTATTTGTCCCATTTATTCAATTTGGATGTAATAGTAAATATTAGGGTTTTATTTTCTTACAAATATTCCCCATTCAAAAATTGTATCCCCCTTCCCATATCAAATGTTGTAATAGTGTAGATTTATTTTACGCACTTTATGCTTTCAAATATGCTATGTTAGAGATTAGGGTTTGTATGCAAGAAATCCAAAATCAAACAAATAGCTTGACTAATGCAAAGACAAAAAGCATGTAAATTGACAACACAATGCACACATGCACCCCTAGGGTTTCATCCACTTATTGCCTTTAAAATGGCCATGTTATGCATGTTGAGTATCTTGGCAAAACAAAAATAAAACAAAAAGATCATAGTCCCTCGATGAAGCTATCTGGGTTGCCTATACAAAATGATCTAGTCCCTCAAGAATTTGCTAAATTTACTTAGCACAATTGCTATCATGGTCCATACGATGACCTGCGCCTGTCCCGTTTAACATCCAAACACAAGTTTGTTTACCAAATACAATGGTAAAACAACAATGTCAAAAGATTAAAAACGTATAAGAAAGATCTTTGAGTAAAATAGGGTAGACAACTCTTAGTTACTTGATCAAAACTTGCAAAACATCCTTGCTATTTTCAAACACACCTCACAACACAATTTCAAAACATTTCCCAAATCAAACTTTCAAACATTGAAATATCTTTTCAAAAGACAAACACCTTTTGTATATATTCAAACAAGAATCATTACAAAGGTTGCCTAGACAAGGCCTCTTTTTCAAAGCATTTTCAAAAACCACACACAAAGCACCATTTCAAACAATTGAAAAGCAAAAGCAAGTGATCTAAACAAGTAACTAAGAGCCCATGGATAACCATGGATGAAAAGGGTTCTAGCACCTTCCCTTTTCATAATATACCCCCCGAACCCAAGAAAACATCTCAAAGGTCTTTCCTGTGCTTTTTGACCTTTCCTTTGGATAAAATAAAAAGTTGGTGGCAACTCTTGCTAAACCGAAACATTTGCGAACACAAACACAAAACCTCAAGTCAGTTCTCCCACCGTATCACAGATTCGATCAAGTAAATCTTCAAAAATCCTGCTTTATCTGGAAGAATCGCTAGATGGAAAATGATCCTGACCGAGTATGATATCCAGTACACAACCCAAAAATCTATAAAGGGGAGTGTACTAGCTGACCATCTAGCTCATCAAGCTGTCGAAGATTACCAATCCATGAAGTTCGACTTCCCCGACGAAGACATTATGACATTGGACAACATTGAAGGTAACGGACCGTATGACGGACCTAAACAAGGATCCTGATGGACCATGTACTTTGATGGTGCTTCAAATGCACTTGGCAACGGTATCGGCGCGGTACTTATCTCTCCAGAAGGTTTCCATACACCTTTCACCGCTAGACTCTTCTTCAGCTGCACCAACAACATGGCCGAGTATGAAGCTTGCATCTTTGGTCTCAAGGCTGCTATTGATTTGGGAATCAAATCTTTGGTTGTGTTTGGGGAATCAGCTTTGGTTATCAGTTAAATTAAAGAAGAGTGGGACACTAAACATCCTAATCTAATCCCATACAAAGAACATGTCCTGACATTGTTACCTCATTTTGAGCAGATTACCTTCGAGCACTTCCTGCGAGAAGAAAATCAGCTAGCGGATGCTCTAGCTACAATGTCTTCCATGTTTAAACTTAACTGGGATAATGAGGCTCCCCAAATTACCATTGAGCGGATGGATGAACCTGCACATTGTCACGAGATTAATACCGGAGAAGTAGTGAACTAACCCTGGTTTCACGAAGTCAAAAGGTATCTCGAGACTCGAGAATGCCCTGAAGGAGCTTCAGTCAACGACAAAAAGTTCTTAAGGAGATTTTCTGCCAAGTTCTTCCTGAGCAATGGTATCCTATACAAGCGCAACCATGATTGCGTTCTGCTTCGTTGTGTGGACAAGGTTGAAGCTGAGCAGATCATGACTGAACTGCATAGTGGTACATTTGGCACTCACTTGAGCGAACATATGATGGCTAAGAAGATTCTAAGGGCGGGCTACTACTGGTCTACCATGGAAGCTGACTGTCATCAATATTCCCGTACTTGTCACAAATGCCAAATCTATGCGGACAAGGTACATATACCTCCAGTTCCTCTCAATGTCCTAACAGCTCCTTGGCCATTCGCAATGTGGGGTATCGACATGATTGGAGAGATCAAGCCTACAACGTCCAATGGACACCACTTCATCCTGGTGGCCATTGATTACTTTACCAAGTGGGTCGAAGCAGCTTCCTTCGCCTCCGTTACAAAGAATGTGGTTGCCCTCTTCATCAAGCAGAACCTCATATGTCGGTATGGTATCCCCAACCGTATCATCACGGATAACGGTACAAACCTGAACAACACTATGATCACCGCTTTGTGCGAACAGTTCAAGATTCAACATCACAATTCATCTCCCTATTGGCCAAAGATGAACGATGTTGTCGAAGCTGCGAATAAAAATATCAAGAAGATCATTCAAAATATGACAGTCACCTACAAGGACTGGCATGAGATGTTACTGTTTGCTCTGCATGGATACCGTACCACGGCGCGTACTTCAACTGGGGCAACCCCCTTTTCTTTGGTATATGGCATGGAAGTTGTTTTACCTATGGAGGTTCAGATTCCTTCCTTGAGAATTATTAAGGATGTTGGTTTAAGTGAAGACGATTGGATTCAGACCCAGCTTGATCAACTTAACTTGATTGACGAGAAGTGACTTACTGTTGTTTGTCATGGTCAGACGTATCAAAAACGGATGATCAAGGCTTTCAACAAGAAAGCCAGACGTTAGGTATATCAAGTTGGAGATCTTGTAATCAAACGGATCATCTTGCCGCAAAGTGATCCCAGGGGCAAATGGACTCCTACCTACGAAGGATCATTTGTGATCAAAAACATCTTTTCTGGTGGGGCTATGATTTTAACCACCATGGACGGTGACGACCTGCCGCACTCTACAAACGCAGACATAGTCAAAAGATACTACGCATAAAACGACCCAACAAGTTGAAAACCCGAAAGGGCAACTTAGGCAAAAATGGGCATCCCGGTGAATCGAAAACCCGAAAGGGCGGTTCAGGCAAAAGTTAGGGATAACAAAAAAAAATCTGTACACCCGGCAAGTTGAAAACCCGAAAGGGCGACTTGGGCAAAAATGGTTTTCCCGGTGGATCGAAAACCCGAAAGGGAGATCCAGGCAAAAGTTAGGGAATTAAAGCGTATGACTATGTCTCGTCGGATCACTTTAAGGACAATCTCTTCACGGACGAACTCCAAGCTTCTGATCAATCCAATCATCTGCAGACAAAGCAACGAATGGATAAGATACTCAGAGTTACGAATGCTATAGCAGAATGGGAACCCCATGGAATTGTTACACCTATCCATTTTTATTTGTATAAATTTTTCTCAGTTTTATGACAACATGCTCTTACTAGGATGTCTGTCTCCTTTGTACAAAATACTTACACAAAGTTAATACAAAGATACTTCAAAGTGCGGAAAATTGTTTGCCTTTTCTTTATTTTTACACTTGTGTTTTATTTGAAAATGTCCAATTATTTATTAAATGAGCATATGTATTTGAATATAATCACGGCTTACAAATAAAACAAACTGAGAAAGAATAATTACTGATAGGATGAAAGTATAAGAAAATGTCTTTAGGTTATTCCAGGAGAAATCCCCTGCAATACATCTTCCAGATCCTCGGTGGAACTAAAGCCTTGAAATGCATATCCCCGGCGGAGTTAAGTTTCAAGAATCCCCATCAGAGTTAAGTTTTCAAACAACCAATCCCCAGCGGAGCAAAACTTTGAAATACAAACCCTCAGTGAAAATGAAGCTTTCTTCCCCAACAGAGTCAAACCTTCAACCCTTGAACAACAGTGGAGACCATCCAGTTTCCTCCAATTTCCCCTGAAGACTCTCTTTAAAACCAGATAATTCCCCAAAAAATTATTTTAAACCTTCTTCCTCAACGGAGTCAAGTTTCCATACGATCAAATTAGCATGTCATTAAGATCCCCAGCGGAGTTGAGACTATCAATCTACAGCGGTAACCTTTCAGTTTCTCCAGATTCCCCAGCAAGTTATCTTAAAGTCTGAGAATCGACCAGATAACAGTTAACTTTTGTTTTATCCCCAACTAAGGATAACTCCAGAAGATTGGCATACACCCAAACTCCTGATACCTTTAACAGAATGAAGATTCTCATTCTTGAAACTCCAGAAGTTTGGCATACACCCAACCTCCTGATACCCTTAACAGAATGAAGATTCTCATTCTTGAAATCTCAGAATATTGGCATACTCCCAAGCTCCTGATACCCTTAACAGAATGAAGATTCTCATTCTTGAAACCTCATAAGATTGGCATACACCAACCTCCTAACCCAGACGCCTGAATGAAGATTCTCATTCTTGCTTCCCCAGAAGATTGGTGTGATACGGTAGGAGAACTGACTTGAGGTTTTGCGTTTGTGTTCGCAAATGTTTCGGTTTAGAAAGAGTCGCCACCGACTTTTTATTTTATCCAAAGGAAAGGTCAAAAAGCACAGGAAAGACCTTTGAGATGTTTTCTTGGGTTCGGGGAGTAGATTATGAAAAGGGAAGGTGCAAGCACCCTTTTCATCCATGGTTTTCTATGGGCTCTTAGTTACTTGTTTAGATCACTTGCTTTTTCTTTTCAATTGTTTGAAATGGTGCTTTGTGTGTGGTGTTTTTGAAAATGCTTTGAAAAAGAGGCCTTGTCTAGGCAACCTTTGTAATGATTCTTGTTTGAATATATACAAAGGTGTTTGTATTTTGAAAAGATATTTCAATGTTTGAAAGTTTGTTTTGGGAAATGTTTTGAATTTGTGTTGTGAGGTGTGTTTGAAAATAGCAAGGATGTTTTTGCAAGTTTTGATCAAGTAACTAAGAGTTGTCTACCCTATTTTACTCAAGAGTCTTTCCTACACATTTTAAACCTTTTGACAGTGTTGTTTTACGATTGCATTTGGTAAACAACCTTGTATTTGGTTGTTAAACGGGACAGGCGCGGGTCATCGTATTGACCATGATAGCAATTGTGCTAAGTATCTTTAGCAAATTTTTGAGGGACTAGATCATTTTGTATAGGCAACCAAGATAGCATCATCGAGGGACTGTGATCTTTTGTTTTGTTTTTGTTTTGCCAAGATACTCAACATGCATAACATGTCCATTTTAAAGGCAACAAGTGGATGAAACCCTAGGGGTGCATGTGTGCATTGTGTTGTCAATTTACATGCTTTTTGTCTTTGTATTAGTCAAGCTATTTGTTTGATTTTGGATTTTTTGCATACAAACCCTAATCTCTAACATGGCATATTTGAAAGCATAAAATGCGTAAAAGTAATCTAGGCTATTACAACATTGATATGGGGAGAGGGATACAATTTTGAATGGGGATTATTTTGCAAGAAATTAAAACCCTAAGTTATTATAACCAAATTGAATCTCTTTCCTCAAATGATAAATAAACAATATTTAGATAAGCAATAAAATATGAATATGCACAATATTATGAATATGCAAAAAATGTTTTGTTTATTTCTATGTATGTAAAAATATAATTTTTAATGTAAAAAGAAAATATAAAAAAAGGTATTTTTGTTAAGGCTAAAACCCTAATTTTAGGTTTAAGAATATGTATGAAAATTGTAATATTATTTATTTATGTACAATAAAATAAATAAATAAAAAAGGGAAATATATTCAAGTGTCAAAAAAAAATATATTAGGAAAAATATTATTTTTAATAAGGGTGGAAACCCTAGCTTTTTTGTTTTAAGATAATATATATATTATGTTATTTAATTTATGTACAAGTAAAATAAATAAAAAATATACAATTGTTTAGAAAATAATAATATATGAGAAAATAATATTTAAGTATATAGATACTAAAAAAAGGATAAAAATATAATATTTTTATATGTTATTTACAAGTTTTTTATTTGTGAAAATAAATATAGTAAACATAATAAACTAAATATTGTGTCAAAATAAAATAAAATAAATAATAAAAATGTGAAAATTATAGGAAAATATTTTTAGCAATTTTTTATATTTGGAAAAAATAAAATGAAGCTAGAAATAAAAAGAAATGAAAATAATATGAAAATATAAAACAAATGGGCCAGAGGGTGCAGTCAGCAAAGGGGGAGGTGTCAAAAGCAAGCCAATTCAAGGCCCAGCCCAGATCAGCTTCATCTTCAACCTTTGTCAAACAAAATACGCGCGCCTGTACAAAATCTAGAAAACCTGCATACGTGCTCTAATGCAAAAACTCATAACACAAAAGTTATAGCATTTTTCAAGACGATTCCAACCATGTAAAGAACTCAATCTAACTCTCAAAGACCAGAGAGAATTTCTTCGGCCCTAAATTCTAACCTAACTTTTTCAGGAAGTTCATGAATCAAATTCTCTTAACACGATTAAAAGAAATGAAATCTAAGCATATGTACAGCTTCAGGACTATGAGTACTACATTTTTTATTCACAAACCTAAGCCTAATGATTCCTAAATAGAGAGATAGGAAGTTGACAAAAACCTGTTTCAGTTGAACTCGTGTATGGCAATGTGGATCTTTTCAGTGAGTCCTGAGGTGCTTGGGAGCTTTCCTGAACTTCCTCTGATCTTCCCCAATGCTTAGCTTGCTTTGGATTTGCTTGAACAAGCTTGTAGAACTCAACCTGCACAAGCTGGAAACAGAAATAGTGAAGCTTGCAAATGGAGTTACAGTCAGTGGCCAATGATTGGGATAGCTTGGATAGGTTATATAAAATGTATTGGAACAAGTTTGGGGCAAAACGCACGAGTAACTTGTGAGATGGAAATGAAACTGCAGGGAGTGCCCTGTTTTGCAAGAGGAAGGTGATTTCGTGTTTTGGAAGGTTTGAGGGTTCAATGACTCGTGTTTCTGGCTCAAGGCAAAGTGCAAAACTTGTTTTGAATGGTAACCAAGCTTGGTTATAACAGATATGCAAGTTATGGCTCTTTGGCAAGTTTTCTTGTATTTTAAGCAAAAGTAACAAGTGGTGCAAGACAGGCCTGTACAGGCTATCTTTCAGCTTGCCCTTTATGATCTTGGCCCCTCAAGTTTGTGGATATTGTTTGCTGTCCAAGATTTTGTTCAAGGCTCAAGAATGCAATTTGACATAAAGCAAATTTGACAAAAATGGCAATGTTGCCTTTTTGCTATTTTTGGATTAATCTCTTGTGTAATCCTCCCATGATCAGAACAAAGCCTCAAACCAATGGATTTGCATTTAATTATTGAGTATGAAAGGGTTTAGGGACCTGTAATCAAGTACAAACAATTCTGGATGGAAGTTGCAACTTGTATCAACATGAAAATGCCATGGACCAAAAGTGAGTTTTTGCTAAATTCAAACCTTCGATTCTCCCTAACCATAAATGATTTTGGAGAGTTCTTGGACATTTTGGAAAGCTTGTAACATGATCTACAGTCCATATTTGAAATGTATTTTGAGATTCCAAGTGGAAATAGGTGAAAAATTACCAGGAAGATAGGTCAAAATCCTGCCTAAACTAGGGCAAAATTTCACTAAGTTAAAAGTTTCATGGACCCTTGTTCCAAAATTCATAACTTGAGATCCAAGCTTCTTTTAAGAAAACTATGTGAATCAAAGTTATATATTTTGTGGAGGACTACAACTTTAATGTTGGAAGTTTTGTTTGAATCCATTTTCATCATGGTGAAAATGTTGGCCAAAGTTGGGAAAAATTAAGGAAATTTCATAACTTCGAAAAATTCTAAGTTATGAAAATTTTCAATCTTAAACCCTAATTTGCAAAATTAGGTTTCTTGATGAACAATTTTCATGTTTTGACTCATATTGATGAAAGATGACCCTTGGCACTTGATTTTGACCAAAAAGTCAAAGTTTGACTTTTCAGTGTACAGTTGATTTTTGATCAGCTGATTGGAAAATTCATCTGCCAATCCGATGCACTTGAGATCTTTTGAATCTTATGAATAGGTCAAGATGATTCCATTGAGTCCTTGAATCCATGCTTGAACCCAATTTGCCATTGTCTAGGTCAAAAGTCAGAAATTGCCCTTTTGCATTCAAAACCCTAAAAATGACCATTTTACCCTTTTGATGATCTGATCAAATTTCTTGAGGAGTTGTGGTCCCAACTTGATAAAATGGTTCATATAAGCTTATAATGTTGATATGGATCAAAATTTATGAGGTTTGACTGTAAATTGGCCATAGTTGACTTTTTCCCCAATACAGCTGATTTTTAGGTCAACTGTCCAATTGACTGGGCAAAAATCTGATTCAAGGCTTGAAACTTGGTATGAGCAATCTTGTAGGTCCAACATGAAGTATGAAAGACACATTGAGCATTAGAAGTCCAAAATTCCTTGTGCAAACTCAAACCCTAATTTAGGTCAACAATGCAAGGAGATGTCTTGAGCAGAGCAAACCCTAGCTTAATCTTGAGTTCAAAGAGTCTTGTGATGAGAAATATAGATGAAATGACAGGGAAAATTTTGGGGTACAACAGCTGCCCCTGTTCAATCTTCTTGAACCTGAAGAGTTAGATTGGCGAGTTTGCCTTTCGTGACTCGAAGGTAAAATAGGATTGGACACTAGAGTGCCCGTAAATTTGCGCTCGTCAGAGTATAGTTGAGGGAATGGGCTTAAAGATGCCATTTGGAAGATGTGACAGAATTTTGTCGGAGACGGGCTTAAAGATTCCATCCAAGAAAAATGATCGCATAAGAGATTCCTTTGCGAGAGCCCGTATACATGTTGTTGAGGAGGACTACACCAGGGAATGCTGGTCTCTGTCGTGGTAGAATTAGAACTTCAGTCGTTGGTTATTCTACTGGGGATTCATCTCTTGGTTGAAGAGGTGGCAGTGAACTGTTATCTGGTCAACATCCAGGTTTCGCAGTCTTGTATTGCTATCTGGTCAACATCCAGGCTTCACGATACCTTACTTCCTATCTGGTCAACATCTAGTCTTCAGAAGAATATCAAATGGTTATCCAGTCAACATCCGGGTTTCCCTTTTGATTTTGGGGCCTACTAGTATCCGGTTGAATCCGGGCTTCAAAGTAATTGGCCGAGTAAACTGTTATTTGGTCAACGTCCAAGTTTCACAGTATACCTTACTGTTATCTGGTCAACGTCCATGCTTCACAGTCTTGTATTGCTATCTGGTCAATGTCCAGGCTTCACAGTCTTGTATTGCTATCTGGTCAACATCTAGGCTTCGCAATACTTTACTTCCTATCTGGTCAATGTCCAGGTTTTAGAAGAATTTGCATGGGATTCAACTATTTTCCGGTCAATCTCCGGGCTTTAGTATAATCAAGGTATTATCTGGTCGAACCCAGGCTTCATAACTGGAACAGGAATCTGCCCCTTGATTGGAATAAACAAAATAGAAAAGCATTCATGTTTGGAGCATCTCTAAGCCGTTTTCTGAGCTTTGAATATCTGTTTTTAGGTAGTTATTAACTTCATCCTGAAAAAGGGTAGAATATTAGCTAAAACACAAAGTTATGTTGCATGAAATGTATGATGAAATATATGTGTTTTGTCAATGCCCATGATTTATGAATGTAATGTATGTGCATGTAAGCTGATTAGCTGTGGAAAATAAATCCTGGATAGCTGGAGATAATAAAATCTTTGACTGCTGTCGGGGAAAATAAATCCATGACTGCTATTGGAGATTCGAAATCTTTGACAACCTCTGTGAGGAGAAACTAAAATGCTGGGGAGGTCAGGAGTTTGGGTTGTATGCCAATCTACTGGGTACTTCAAGAATGAGAATCTCCATTCTGTTGGGGGTATCAGGGGAAAACTGAATGGTTTCCACTGGGGTTTGGTAGATCAAAGTTTCTTCTCCGCTGGGGATCTTAATGACGTGCTGATTTGATCGGATATGGAAACTTGACTTCGTCGAGGAAGAAGGTTTAAAAATAACTCTCTGGGGAATTATCTGGTTTTAAAGCGACTCTTCAGGGGAAATTGGAGGAAACTTGATGGTCTTCACTGGTGTTCAAAGGTTGAAGGTTTAACTCCATTTGGGGAAGAAAGTTTCATCCTTATTGAGGGTTTGTAGTTCAAAGTTTTTCTCCGCCGGGGATTGGGAGTTTGAAAACTCAGCTCTGATAGGGATTCTTGAAAGTTAACTCTGCTGGGGATATGTATTTCAAGGCTTTAGTTCCGCCGAGGATCCGGATGATGGATTGCAGGGGATTCCTCCTGGAATAGCCTAAAGACATTTTCCTATACTTTCATCCTATCAGTAATTATTCTTTCTCATTTCGTTTTATTTGTAAGCAGTGATTATATTCAAATGCATATGCTCATTTAATAAATCATTGGACGTTTTCAAATAAAACATTAGCATAAAAAAAAAGGCAAACAATTTTCTGGACTTTGAAGTATCTTTGTATTAACTTTGTGTAAGTATTTCGTACAAAGGAGATAGACATCCTAGTAAGAAAATGTTGTCATAAAATTGAGAAAAATTTATACAAAGAAAGATGGCTATGTGTAACAATTCCATGGGGTTCCCCTTCTTTCTATAGCCTTCGTAACTCTGAGTATCTTTGATCGGAAAAATAGCAAGTGTACTATTTTCGCCGACGTAGTTATAATGAGTTTCCCCAAGTATTGATCTCGAGGACTTCGTAGTAAATACCTATTCGTGCTCTTAATTCAATTGAACAAAAACAATGGTTGGGTTGATTTTAAAACTTTAAATTACAATCGTAACAAAAGAAATACTGATGAAATATGTTGAGAATAATGCTAGGGTGAGTGGTTGATTTAACAAATCATGATCCGAATCCAAATTTCCTCATTGCATATGAAAACTTTCAATTACCTATCTCTAGATTGTTCTTCCTTAAGTCCTTAATGAAGAAAGCTATTAAAAACCCAATCCTTATTCAAATGTCCATTCAAATAACTCTTGGTTTTAACCATAAAAATATCAAGAATTTAGGTGATTAAAAAGAGTTCCTAGTCCTAGGTGAGACTCCCAATAACCTAATTGCGTAGAAACCCTAACAATCACAGTCCTGCCAATTGTTAGTCATAGGTATACATGTATTTGTCCGATACATAATCATAAGAACACCACACAATTAAATTGAAATGGATAAACATGCATTAAGGAAGTCAAGAATCCGAATTCATAACAATCATCAAATCAAGACCACCCCCTAGCATTGGGGGGTTTAGCCTCTCATAGTATTAGAAGAAAATATCAAATAAGAGTTAAACATTACAAAGAATAACGATGACTTTGATCTTCAATGGTGGCTGCCCTTGAATCTCGCCGTCTCCGAATTCCTCTTTGTAGCTATCTTTTCTCTGTGATATTTCCTTCGTGCTTTCCAAAAGTCCCCTTTCTCTATCCTCCAATTCCTTCTAATAGTCTCTTCTTTATCCCCGTTTTTGCAAAAGTCAGAATTACCCTTAATGACAACAACGATCTCCAAAAATAAATAAAAAACAAGTTTCCACATTTTCCCATCAACACGGGCCGTGTTGATGAACACGGGTGCCCGTGTTGCTCTCTGCATCAGGAGTCATGCTCCAGGCCATTCAACACGGGCCGTGTTGATGAACACGGGTGCCCGTGTTGATCCACTGACTTGTGTAGTTTTTGCGCTTTCCACTTGCTTTTCAACACGGGTCGTGTTGATGAACACGGGTGCCCGTGTTGATCTCTGCATTAGGAGTCATGCTCCAGGCCATTCAACACGGGCCGTGTTGATGAACACGGGTGCCCGTGTTGATCCACTGACTTGTGTAGTTTTTGCGCTTTCCACTTGCTTTTCAACACGGGTCGTGTTGATGAACACGGGTGCCCGTGTTGACCTCTGAGATCTTTAAAATCTTCCACTCTCAACCTTCTGAGGTGCTTATCGTCCTGCCATAAGTTCCTTCTATCGCATGCATTAACCTGAAACACTGAGACTACCCAACAAAAGCATAAAACAAATACTTTTAAAGACACTTAAACTCAAAAATGCACAACAAGACTAAAATAACCAAAACACACTAACTTCCTTAAAAGCAACTAAAAACGACCACAGATGTTACCAGATTGATGAATTTATGCCGAATAGAACACAGAAACTTACTAGAAATGGTGACCGATCACAACCCCAAACTTATCTCATTGCTTGTCCTCGAGTAATGATTGAGTCCAACAGAGGTCACCCACGAATATCTTCTTCCCACAACACAACCTGGGTCTTTCGCAATTTAATTTCTTCCTTCCCGATCAAGAGGCTGGCTTCCGGAATCGACCTATCTACCACACTTCCACGTCAGAAGACTTCTTCACCTGCAAGATTTTCACACTCTCACCAAATCTCTCAGGGTTAAAGTGTTTGCACTCATAGACTGAAGCATGCAATATCATTCTTAACTTTGAATTGATTCTACTCGCACTTCACATACAGATTCCACACACTTTATGAGGTCTTTGGGATGTAACGGGGCTTAGGTACGGTGGGATAAACAAGAAAATTGGATAACAAAGGTTTTTAGCTCGGCATTCATGTAACTTTTATTCTATCTTATGCTACAACTCGTAACTTTTGGGGTTCATTCGCTTTGACTCATCACTAGAGTCCGACATATAGGCAAGTGTTCTCTTTCTTTCCTTTTTCTCTTTTTTTTTTCTAGAACTTTCATGTTCCTATAGTTCTCTTTTTCTTTTCTTTTTTTCTCTTTTTTTTTTTAATCTCTTTTACTCACTTGCCCTTAATTTTTATGAATTACTACCCCAAACTTAAATTCGTGCAACACTTAAAATTGATCACAATCATGCCGAGCAATGGTGAGGCAAATGTGGTGAAAGGTTAACATGGGGTTTATTACAATGGAGACAAAACAAACAAACATGAAAATCAAAACTAAGCTCAACGGGGTTCACGAGGGATAACATTTAATACGGGCAGGCTAGAAAGGCTCAAGGCTAAACAAACAACATGCCTCAGTGTGTGTCGTCATGATGTGATGTGCTAAAAGAACATACACAAAATCAGAATGATAAAGTCATACCTGCCTGATCGCTCATGATGATATTTTTGTATTTGGCCTTTGGTAATCTCACCATGTGGGTTAAGCTTGCATACTCTGAAGTCCTCCTCGTGTCATGTGGCTTCTTTTTCTACTCGGGCCTACCATCCGACAATTTCGGTCCAGTTCCACTAACTTCCGTCCGACCTTTAATTCTTTAGTTGTGTCAACTTTCAGGGTTCCTTAGGAGATCAAGTAAGGGGAGTGTCGTTCAACCACTCGCTGTCAGTTCCATCTTCATCCAACAACTATCAATCAATCTGTAACGTAATGGTGACCATGCAACAAAACAAAACAACAGAACAAACCAAAAACAGATAAAATGAAGTAAAAACGAAAAAAAATAAAAACTAAAGGGAATGCAAAACAAAATATATTAACTAAAATAGTCAGCCTCCCCCACCTAAATTAAACATTGACCTCAATGGTTTAACCCAAAGTAGAGGCGACTCACAGAACTCACTGAGACGGAGGAGGTGGAGGGTCGTGCGGAAAATGGTGGTTATAAATCAAGTGGGGTCCACAAGATTAAAAAATAACAAATTGAAATTCCAAACCCGTGTGCAACAACACGGGCCGTGTTCCTAAACACGGGCATCCGTGTTGATGTTCTGTGATGCTCCAATTTCTGTGTGCTGCAGGGAAAACAACACGGGCCGTGTTGATTAACACGGGCACCCGTGTTGATGCTCTGTTTCTCCTAAAACTTCATGTTCCGCTTAGAAAACCACACGGGTCGTGTTGATGAACACGGGCACCCGTGTGGATGCTCTGTTTCCGTCAAAACTTGAGATTCCCATGCTATTTTCGGGTGCACTTGTTCGATTTACTCCAGCTTGTCCAGTCTCTCTTTCCCTAATAACAACAAAGAAAACAAAACAAAAATACAATGCGTTAGAGTAAAAATCCGTGGGTTGCCTCCCACGAAGCGCTTCGTTTAACGTTGCATGGATCGACGGTTGTGCCCCTCATCCGGTGAGACGCACCTGATCAATCAATCCCGGTTCTAGTCCTATATAATAGGGCTTCAACCTTTGTCCATTCACTTTGAAAACATCTCCATTGTGGGGATTCTGAATTTCAATCTCCCCATGGGGAAACACCTTATGCACTACAAACGGACCAGACCAACGGGACTTCAATTTCCCCGGAAATAGCTTCAATCTGGAGTTGAACAATAACACTTGCTGACCCTCCCAAAACTCCTTCTTTTGTATTCTCTGATCATGCCATTTTCTTGTTTGTTCCTTATATACTTTGGCATTCTCGTAAGCCTGATTACAAAATTCCTCTAACTCATGAAGTTGTAGAATTCTGGATTCACCGGCTTTTGCAAGATCACAATTTAAAAACTTGGAGGCCCAAAAAGCCTTGTGCTCGAGTTCGAGAGGTAGGTGACAAGCTTTACCATAAATCAGTTGATAAGGAGACATACCGATTGGTGTTTTGAAAGCAGTTATGTATGCCCATAATGCATCATCCAACTTTACTGACCAATCCTTCCTCGACGCACTTACAGTCTTTTCCAAGATTTGCTTTATTTGTCTATTGGACACTTCAACTTGCCCACTCGTTTGAGGATGATATGGAGTCGCAATCTTGTGTTTCACATTATATTTCTTCAATAAGTTTTCCATGAGCTTGTTTAAGAAGTGTGTCCCTTCATCACTGATAAGTGCCCTGGGCACTCCAAACCTCGAGAAGATGTTATGCTTGAGAAAACTCACCACTACTCGTGCATCATTCGTAGGGAGTGCCACAGCTTCTACCCATTTCGACACATAATCCACAGCGACTAGGATGTAGTTTTTCCCGAATGATGGTGGAAACGGGCCCATGAAATCAATTCCCCACACGTCAAACAACTCCACCTCAAGCATACCCTTTTGTGGCATCTGGTTTCTTTTAGAGATATTTCCAATCCTCTGGCATCTATCACATTCTTTCACCATTACTTGAGCGTCTTTGAACAATGTGGGCCAGTACAATCCATACTGGAGGACTTTTGCAGTTGTTCTGTCTCCACTAAAGTGTCCCCCATAATCTGAATCATGACAGGCTTTCAAGACTTCTCTCTGCTCTTCCTCTGGGACACACTTGCGGATTAATCCGTCCACCCCTTTCTTATACAGGAATGGTTCGTCCCACAAATAGAACCTGCAATCATGAACAAACTTTTTCTTTTTGTTAAAATCAAAATCCTCAGGTATGACACCGCCTACCAGGTAATTTACGTAGTCTACAACCATGGCACTCCCGTGACAGCTAGGATTCGTTCGTCAACGAACTCATCCTGGATGGGGTGTGTCTTTTTAGTCTCCATTATTGGTGACATCCTTGATAGGTGATCGGCTACTGTGTTTTCACACCCTTTTTTATCCCGAATCTCTAAGTCAAATTCTTGCAGCAGCAAGATCCATCTCAACAATCTTGGCTTTGATTCCTGTTTAGAAAACAAATATTTCAAAACAGCATGGTCAGTGTAAACGATTACCTTTGTTCCTAATAAATAGGATCTGAATTTTTCAAAGGCATACACCACTGCCAACAATTCCTTTTCTATGGTAGCATAGTTCATCTGGGCAGGATTCAACACGTAACTTGCATAGTAAATAACATGCAACAGCTTCTCTCTTCTTTTCCCAAGCACTACTCCCACTGCTATGTCACTCGCATCACACATTATTTCGAAAGGTAAGGACCAATTGGGAGAAATAACTATCGGTGCGGTCACCAACCTATTCTTCAATGTTTCAAAGGCTTCGCCACATTTTTTATCAAACATGAAAGGAGTGTCTTTCACCAGTAGGCTAGTCAATGGCTTCGCGATTTTTGAAAAATCTCTTATGAACCTGCGGTAGAATCCCGCATGTCCTAAGAAACTTCTTATACCCTTCTCATTTACCGGTGGAGGTAAATGTGCTATCACCTCTACTTTCGCTTTGTCCACTTCAATCCCTCTATGTGAAATCTTGTGGCCCAAAACTATTCCCTCTCTCACCATGAAGTGACATTTTTCCCAGTTGAGGATTAGGTTGGTTTGTTGACATCTTTCTAGGACCAGAGACAAATTTTCCAAACTCTCGTCAAACGAGGGCACGGACACCGAAAAGTCATCCATAAATACTTCCATATTCTTCTCGAGCATGTCAGCGAATATAGACGTCATGCACCTTTGAAAAGTAGTTGGGGCGTTACATAAACCAAATGGCATCCGTCTGTAGGCAAAAATACCGTATGGACATGTGAAAGCTGTCTTCTCCTGATCTTCAGGGGCTACTGCAATTTGGTTGTAACCGGAATACCCATCTAAGAAGCAATAGTAATCATGCCCAGCTAACCTTTCTAACATCTGATCAATGAAAGGAAGAGGAAAGTGATCCTTCCTTGTAGCAATGTTCAACCTTCTGTAATCAATGCAAACTCTCCATCCGGTGACTGTTCTGGTTGGAATCAACTCGTTCTTCTCGTTCATCATAACCGTTGTTCCTCCTTTTTTTGGTACAACATGAACCGGACTCACCCATGAGCTATCAGATATCGGGTAAATGAGTCCCGCATCCAACAACTTCACGACTTCCTTGCGCATAACTTCCTTCATAGCTGGATTAAGTCTCCTTTGAGGTTGCACGACTGGCTTATGATCATCTTCCATTAGAATCTTGTGCATACACACTGTAGGGCTAATACCTTTCAAGTCTTCGATTGCCCATCCAATAGCACTTTTGTATCTCTTGAGTACCTGTATGAGTTTTTCCTCCTGCACAACTTTTAAGGCAGAGTTGATAATTGCCGGACATTTCTCTTTTGAATCAAGAAAAATGTATTTCAAATTACCAGGTAGCTGTTTCAACTCCATCCCTTTCTTTTCTTCCTTTTTCTCTATGAAAGGTTGTGGTTGCCTTAAATCTTCCCACCTGTTTGGTGTATGTTTTGACCATTTAGGTTGAGTTTCCATCATATCTAATACCTCTAACTCCTTTTCATCAATCTCTCCATCTCTTTCAAAAATAGCCAGACTCAACACTTTCTCTAGAGGTAATTCAGGTATATGGAAATGCACTGATTTGATGAATAATGTATCCAAAACTTCAACATTCTTGCTTGTGCCAATATCTTCTTTGAACTTCATTGACTCTCTAACATTGATTTTTAGCTCTTCATCGTAGACCTTGAGGGTCATAGTTCCTTCTTCCATGTCTATCATCACTCTGCCTGTTTCAAGAAAAGGCCTTCCCAATATTATTGGAATTTCTTCGTCCTCTGGCATATCCAGAACCACAAAATCAACCGGAAACACAAACTTGTCTATCTTCACAAGAACATCTGTTGCTATTCCATGTGGTCTTTTCATCGAATTGTTAGCAAACTGTAATGTCATCCTTGTATCTTTGACTTCACCAATGCCAAGCTTGTTATAAATTAAGAGAGGCATAAGACTTATACCAGCGCCAAGGTCAATTAGTGCCTTTTTGAATGTCCTGTCCCCTATAGCACAGGGGATAGTTACTGCCCCTTTGTCTTTCTTCTTTAGTGGAACCTTCAGACCCTGCAAAATAGCACTACACCTTTCAGTTAGTATAATCGGTTCAGTCTCCAATGAGCGCTTTTTTGAGATGATGTCCTTCATGAACTTTGCATAAATTGGCATCTGCTCTAAAGCTTCAGAAAATGGAATGTTAATCTCAAGCTTCTTAAATAACTCCAAAAATTTCTCGAAGTTCTTCTTATTCAAATCTTTCTTCTTTGTTCTTGCAGGGTATGGGAGGACAACTTTAGGTTTCTCTTCTTTAGGCTTTTCTTTTTCTCCCACAAGTCTTCTTATTTCTTCCTCAGTCTCTTTTTGATCCTCCCTGATTTCCAGATCTACTTCAAGCAAGCCCTCCTCTTCAATCTCTTTTTTCTCAACATCTCCCACGGTTTTTCCACTTCTTGTCACCACAACTTTCATCCCCTGATTATCTCTAGGGTTTGGTACGGTTGAACTCGGCAGAGACCCTGGTGCTTGCACATTCGTCAATTGTTGAGCTATTTGGCCCATCTGAACTTCAAGATTTTTGATTGACGCTGAGGTGTTCTTGTGATTGTTTCTTGTTTCATCCTGAAATTGGATATTATGAGCTGCCATCTTTTCAATAGCTAACTCCCAATCTGCTTTCTTAGGGGTTTGTTATTGTTATTGTTGATACTGGTTTTAGTATTGACCCTGACCTTGTTGTTGAGTGTTTGCTTTTTGATCTCTCCACCCAAAGTTTGGATGGTTCTTCCAACCTGGATTATAAGTGTTGGAATAAGGATTATTCTGTTTGAGGAACTTGATTTCTTCAATCTGCTGAGCTGTTGCAAGACAGTGTGCTGTCAGATGAGGTCCGCCACAAATATCACAGATAGCATTTTGACCTTGTTGGACTTGAGCCACCTGCTGTGTAGTAATATTCATGGCTTTCAACTTGTTTTCTACTTCGGCAGCTATTGTTTCTTCAATTTTTAACTACTTATTGGCTTCCAACTTCAAATCTATTACTCCATCTGGCTTGCTTGCAACTCTGTCGTATAACTCCAGATGCTCATTTGCAGCTATCGCTTCAATAATCTTCCTGATGCCGGTGGCTGTTGAGAAGTTAGATGAGCCACCAGCAGCTGTGTCAATGAGTTGCTTCATTTTGATTCTCAGACCATTCACAAACATCTGCATCTTCTCGGTCTGATCCAGTTTATGAGTAGGGCAAGTAACCAAAAGTCTCTTAAATATCTTGAAAGAGTCTCCCAATGATTCACCATCCTTCTGCTTGAAATTAAGGATTTCATATCTCTTTCTCATAAACACCGATGCTGGAAAATATTCATTGAGAAATGTTGTTTCCATCTCTTCCCAAGATGTAATGCTGCCTGCGGGAAGAGAATAGAACCACTCTTCTGCATCGTCTGCAAGGGTGAACGAAAACATACGCAACTTTTTCTGCTCTTCAGTATGCCCATCTATTTTGAGAGTAGTGCTCATAGTCAGGAATCGTTGCAAATGCTTGTTAGCATCTTCATTAACCCTTCTAGAAAAAGATCTCTTCTCCAACTGAGTGATGGTGCTAGGATGGAGCTGAAAATTAGGAACATTAACGGGTTGGTTGACAATGGTCAATCTTCCCCCTGGTGCATTTTTCCCTCCATAATCCCCTAGCAATCTCTCTTGAGGTGGATTCATTGTCTCCGCTTCTGTCTCTGAGCTGGAGTGTGTTGAATTCCTATCTTCTTCCTCGACCAGTCTTGCTTGCTTTGCTCCTCTTCGCCGAGCGTGAAGGGTTCTTTCTATCTCTGCGTCAAAAAGATATTCTGCTGAGGCCTGGCCTCGCATAAAATATTAGACACAATATTAATTCTAATACAATGTAATAGAAAATAAATAAACAAATAAAAAAATAATTGCAGAGCAATAAAATTTCAATCAAACTAAGAGTAAATCAGTATTTTGGCAGTCCCCGGCAACGACGCCAAAAACTTGATCGGAAAAATAGAAAGTGTACTCTTTTCGCCGACTTAGTTATAATGAGTTTCCTCAAGTATCGATCTCGAGGACTGCGTAGTAAATACCTATTCGTGCTCTTAATTCAATTGAACAAAAACAATGGTTGGGTTGATTTTAAAACTTTAAATTACAATCGTAACAAAAGAATTACTGATGAAATATGTTGAGAATAATGCTAGGGTGAGTGGTTGATTTAACAAATCATGATCTGAATCCAAATTTCCTCATTGCATATGAAAACTTTCAATTACCTATCTCTAGATTGTTCTTCCTTAAGTCCTTAATGAAGAAAGCTATTAAAAACCCAATCCTTATTCAAATGTCCATTCAAATAACTCTTGGTTTTAACCATAAAAATATCAAGAATTTAGGTGATTAAAAAGAGTTCCTAGTCCTAGGTGAGACTCCCAATAACCTAATTGCGTGGAAACCCTAACAATCACAGTCCTGCCAATTGTTAGTCATATGTATACATGTATTTGTCTGATACATAATCATAAGAACACCACACAACTAAATTGAAATGGATAAACATGCATTAAGGAAATCAAGAATCTGAATTCATAACAATCATCAAATCAGGACCACCCCCCTAGCATTGGGGGGTTTAGCCTCTCATAGTATTAGAAGAAAATATCAAATAAGAGTTAAACATTACAAAGAATAACGATGACTTTGATCTTCAATGGTGGCTGCCCTTGAATCTCGCCGTCTCCGAATTCCTCTTCATAGCTATCTTTTCTCTGTGATATTTCCTTCGTGCTTTCCAAAAGTCCCCTTTCTCTATCCTCCAATTCCTTCTAATAGTCTCTTCTCTATCCCCGTTTTTGCAAAAGTCAGAAGTACCCTTAATGACAACAACGAGCTCCAAAAATAAATAAAAAACAAGTTTCCACACGTTCCCATCAACACGGGCCATGTTGATGAACACGGGTGCCCGTGTTGCTCTCTGCATCAGGAGTCATGCTCCAGGCCATTCAACACGGGCCGTGTTGATGAACACGGGTTCCCCTGTTGATCCACTGACTTGTATAGTTTTTGCGCTTTCCACTTGCTTTTCAACACGGGCCGTGTTGATGAACACGGGTTCCCGTGTTGATCTATGCATTAGGAGTCATGCTCCAGGCCATTCAACACGGGCCGTGTTGATGAACACGGGTTCCCGTGTTGATCCACTGACTTGTGTAGTTTTTGCGCTTTCCACTTGCTTTTCAACACGGGCCGTGTTGATGAACATGGGTGCCCGTGTTGACCTTTGAGATCTTTAAAATCTTCCACTCTCAACCTTCTGAGGTGCTTATCTTCCTGCCATAAGTTCCTTCTATCGCATGCATTAACCTGAAACACTGAGACTACCCAACAAAAGCATAAAACAAATACTTTTAAAGACACTTAAACTCAAAAATGCACAACAAGACTAAAATAACTAAAACACACTAACTTCCTTAAAAGCAACTAAAAACGACCACAGATGTTACAAGATTGATGAATTTATGCCGAATAGAACACATAAACTTACTAGAAATGGTGACCGATCAATCTTGTCCATTCGTTGCTTCGTCCGCAGATGATTGGATTGATCATAAGCTTGGAGTTCATCCGTGAAGAGATTGTCCTTAAAGTGATCTGATGAGACATAGTCATACGCTTTAATTCCCTAACTTTTGCCTGGATCGCCCTTTCGGGTTTTCGATCCACCGGGAAACCCTTTTTTGCCCAAGTCGCCCTTTCGGGTTTTCAACTTGCAGGGTGTATAGATTTTTTTTGTTTATCCCTAATTTTTGCTTGAACCGTCCTTTCGGTTTTTTGATTCACTGGGATGCCCATTTTTACCCAAGTCGCCCTTTCGGGTTTTCAACTTGTCGGGTCGTTTATGCGTAGTATCTTTTGACTATGTCTGCGTTCGTAGGGTGCGGCAGATCGTCGCCATCCATGGTGGTTAGAATCATAGCCCTGTTGGCTCCTAAATTCGACACCCATATTTTATTATTATATAGATCATTAATTGAGTCAGAAGAGTTTCTGACACAAGAAGGCTTCGACCAGCCGATCACGTCGAAAGGCTCATCAAAGAATGACAAGATACTTAGAGAAATTCCTTTAAGTTTGAATCTTGTTGTTTTCGACATCGAAGGAGCAACCTCTCGACCAAGGTCCCTGATGCCCAAGATCTAACGGTTGGAATTCTGAATTGTGGGAGGGAAAACGGTTCCCAACAGTTATCAAGCGCAACGTGTCGTGCACGTAGACGTCGAAGGTTGTGAGCATGCCATGTGGTGTCATCATGAAGCTGTGTGACTGCCCAGCAGTTACTTAGTTTTTTTTAGTATAAATACTAATTTTTCACGAAGTTATTGGGGGTGTTCATCATTGTATACAAGTCACTCATTTCGATTCAAGTACCCAGCGTGAGAGAAAGAATCATTGAGAATGTATGTGTGAAACACCATTTACCTTAATCAAAGTCTTTTATATTCAAGCAATTTATCACTTTCACTCATTTACTTCCGTCGAAGTCATTTATTTAGCAAACCTTTAACGCCTTTATTTACTTTATCAAGCTTTTCTCCATGCAATTTACTTAAAGTGTCTCTACTTTACTTGTACTAATCACCATTAGGATTAATCGAAATTCTTTACTTCAAAGCATTTAAACACCAAGAATCAACCATGTCTTAGGATCAATCTGATCGATCCTGCGAGTCACCAAATAAGTAACCTTTTGGAGGATCAGCGGTGGTTTACCATTTTTCACGGTAAAAAAATTGGTACACCTGGTGGGACCTTGTGTTGATTCTTTCACGTTTAATCGTCTCATATAAACTATCCTTCTTTTTCGAGAGTATTGCATGTTATTGAGAAGTGGTAGAATATATACCAACGAAACCAATACTAGGAGAAGAGTTAGTGAAATGGCGAATCCGCCAAAAAATTGAGAAATCCCATAAACAAACGTGGGAGTAACGGTTATCCCAACCGTAAGTGAAGTGGTAACCGCTGGTTCGACGCCATCAGTAACGATTACACAAACGGGGCCATTACCTCCATTTACAGGCCCCATAATGCCCTTGGGAACTCCCCCACCTAGGGGAAACCAAGGAACAAGACCATATGTTCCCCCAGGTTTTTCGACAGTCGGGTTAAATCGAGAACCACCCTATGGCATGCCAACTTTTGAATTGGCTAGCCTGACGAACACTACGTCCACCTTTTCAGATCCTTTAGTGAGCGCCTCTTCGCCACTCCAAGGCTCTGGAGTTGGTATGGAGAACAGGGGTAGGAACCAACTCTTAGGAGGAACGTCCCACGTAATGCCTGACCTTACGAATGCCTCGACAGCAGTCTTGAGGCAGCAAATGGACGAAAGCAACCACGACATGGTTCAAATGTTGGCACAAACTCTAAGTACAGTGCTAAATCCTCTAATACAGAATACCACCCAGTTGAATCAGCAAATCACAGTGCAAATGTCGCGCCTGGCTAATTTTTTTGGGGAACCCCAACAAATTCGACAGCCCCAAAGGGCACAGGTAAGGGGAAACCAAGGCATTCTAGAGGAAGAAACCACTATTAACCAAGTCCAGCAGCCTATCGAAGAGAACCTTAGGGTACAACTGGAACAACCCGGGGTCTAAGAACCGAGAGTCGTAGCCCCAGAAATAAGGATGGTTAATAGAAACCAAAACGCTGACGAAGTAGTTCAGCAGATCCAATACCAGAATGCTGGTTTGGAGAATAACTTGACAGCCATGATTGAAAGAATCATGATGCAAAACGGGATGAATACGGGCTTCTGTAGGCCCAACTTCACATCCCCGCTGTCGGAATATGTGTTACAAACGGACTTGCCTCCTAGATGCAAAGTCCCTAAGTTCACTAAGTTTTCAGGAGACAAGACAGAATCCACTGTCGAACATGTGGCAAGATATTTAATCGAAGTGAGAGAAATCTCAAACAATGAGAACCTGAGGATTAAGTATTTCCCAAGTTCCCTAACAAAGAATGCGTTTACTTGGTTCACAACTCTCCCTCCCAATTCGATCCACCATTGTACTCAGTTGGAGAGATTGTTCCATGAGCAATTCTACATGGGACAAACCAAGATAAGCCTGAAAGAGTTGGCTAGTGTAAAGAGGAGATTCACTGAGCCTATAGACGAATACTTAAATAGGTTCAGATTGCTCGAGGCAAGATGCTTTACGCAAGTGCCAGAGCATGAGTTAGTCGAAATAGCCGCAGGAGGTCTAGATTACTCCATTAGGAAGAAATTAGACACTCAGTATCTGAGGGACATGGCCCAATTGGCCGATAGGGTTCGACAGGTGGAACGCCTTAAAGCTGAAAAAGCCAGGGCGACGAAAACTCATAAAAGAGAAAAGATAGCATATTTCGAAATGGACGAAGAAGATCCAGAGACATTCGACGAACTTATAGCCGTCGAAGAAAGTGAGGTCGATTTGGCTGAGTTAAAACAAGGGCCACCATACTCTTGCAAATTACTAGTCCCCTCAAGTGGAAAAAACCCCACTGGGTCTGAAAAGGCCAATGATAGGTTCCCAAAAAAGACTTACAGTTTCGATATTACGAAATGTGATGAAATTTTTGATTTACTTGTAAAAGATGGCCAAATGATAATACCCCCAGCGGTAAAAGTGCCTCCTCTTGATCAAAGAAAGAAAAGAGTCTATTGTAAATATCATAACTTTCTAGGCCATAAAACATCTCAATGTTTTCTTTTCAGGGATCTCGTGCAAAATGCTATCGAAGAAGGGAGGTTGAAGTTTGCTGATAAGGCCCCCATGAAAGTGGATTCGAACCCTTTACAGGCGGAGGCCCATTATGCTGAACCTTCAGAGGTCAATGTGATCGAAGCTTCCAGGAGTCAGGTGAAAAGGCCATGGATAACTATGGTTGAAGTCACCAAAGATCACATCAATATGCCAATATTTGGCAGTTTTTATGGGAACCTTTCTAGAAAAACAATCGAGGCAGTCCAAAAGGCCGCTGAGGGCCCAAAACTGGAAAAAGGTGGAGTCTCAAAATCTGGAACTAAACCCACTTCCTACTTGGCTGTGGTGCAAGGCCAGACAAAAGATCTGGAGGCTCAAATGAAGCAAATGACTCTTGCTACTAAAGACAACATGAATGTCAACATGGTCGAAATTTCTGAATCAAAAGTCTCAGAGGAAACCATCAGGCAAGAGCAAGCAAACAAGACAGAGTTCCCCCTTGAGAACGAAAATATGGCAGAATTCTTGCAACGATGCCAGAAGAAGAAATCAGAAGTAATGATGTGTCCTCGATGCAGCTCTATTTTTGACAAGAAAGCTGTTGAACACATCGAAGGTGTGAGAGCAGCAAACAAGAAATGGAGCAGAAATGCCCAGAAAAGTGCAGGCTCTGATGTTCGACACGATCCTAGAAGAACATATCCAAAGGGTTCAAGTCAGCAAGAGAGGCCACTAACTTTCAGGCCTCCAACCAATGTGCCAGTCGATACATGGCTAAAAACATCGGGTCGAAAGAGACCCAACGAAGAAAGGTGGCACCCCTTTGAAGTTCCAAGAGGTTCATCTTTGATACTCAAGAAAGAACCTCATGCAGGTGACACCAAAGTTGCTCAAGTATCGAGTAATTACAAGGGAAAGAACCCAATGTCTCGATCCCAGTGGAGAAGGTACCAAAGAAGGAGCAAGGCTGAGAGACAGGCTGTCAAAGAACCAGAGCCAGAGTCGAGTTCAAATGTCCCCCAGCGAAAGCAAAGAAAGCCTTTGGAGAGGGAACCAGTAACCAACAGATTGGTATGGCCTGACCAAAACGAAGCTGGTGACAGAGATGGCTCTGAGTCCGACGACACATTAGACATCATGGTAAATATAGTTTCGATCTTGCCAAGAGAATTCAACCGCCAAGTGGAAGTCGAATCAAATGATTGGTAAGTCGAACAAGAGATGGCCAAGCATAGGCCAGTATGCTACTTTGTCATGGGTAGTCGCTGCACTGAGGAGCAAAATGGTTTCTTCGAACCACCAACTGAGGCGATGAAGAGTCACCTCAAGCCTTTATTCATAAGGGCAAAGCTCGAAGAGGTCACTGTAAACAAGATCTTGGTGGACTGTGGGGCGACTATCAACATAATCCCCCACTTCATGCTAAGAAAAGTAGGCAAGAATGATGAAGACATTAAGCCTCATAATATGGTCCTATCGAACTACGAAGGTGGAATAGGGACCACCATGGGTGTGATTCAGCTAGACCTCAAAGTGGATTCCATCCTTCGACCAACCATGTTCATGGTCATATCGGCGAAACCAAATTACAACCTATTATTAGGCCGAGAATGGATACATGGTGTCGGAGCAGTACCATCATCGATGCACCAAAGGTTGATATTATGGCGTCCTGATGGGATTGTTGAGAATGTAGAAGCATATCAGAGCTACTACTTAGGCGAAGTTAATCACCTAGGGAGAGCTGACTTCGACAAAAATTTGGCTCACTTTGGGCCATGTCCAGCACCTGACTTCGACATGGCGCCTGCGCCAAATGCTTTTTGTTCCTTGTACCTGCATCTTGATCATGGGTTTCAATGGGATAAAGAAGACTTGTCCCACATTGATTTTAGTGGGCTGACTGACATCCAGCCAACTGGTTGGGGAAGCAAATTCAGTGATAATGACTGAGTCACAAGTGTTACAACGAATTTCGGCTTACGTAGCCGAAACAAGAATGATAGCGGCTCTTGAAGCCGAAGTAAAATATGTGGCCACCAAGGCCAATGGCCAGGAGCCACCAGATATTGGTCCTGGAATTGATTTCGACCCAGAACCTCCCGATATCATGACAGAAGAAATGCAGGAACAGAGGCTCGACGCCATCTACGATGATGAGCCTTTGGGTTTCGAAAAGGATCCCCTGGCGAACAACATCAGAATGTTAGCATAGGATCCTTTAGAAGAAATCGATTTAGGCGAAGGGGTAAATAAAAGACCCACTTACATCAGCGTCAGAATAGACCCAGAGCTCAGGGTTGAAGTAATCCAATTACTGAAGGAGTTCAAGGACTACTTTGCATGGGATTACGACGAAATGCCTGGACTCGACAGAGGATTGGTAGAACTTCAGTTGCCAATCAAAACTGGAAAAAAGCCTGTCAAACAGAATCCAAGATGCTTCGCTCCAGAAATACTGTTGAAGATCAAAACGGAAGTCGAAAGACTGCTGAAGTGCAAATTCATACGAGCTACGAGGTATGTCGAATGGATTGCAAACATTGTGCCAGTAATTAAGAAAAATGGTACGTTGAGGGTGTGCATAGATTTCAGAGATCTGAATGCTGCAACACCCAAAGATGAATATCCTATTCATGTGGCGGAAATGCTTGTCGACTCTGCCGCTGGCCACGAGTACCTGAGCATGCTCGACGGTTACTCAGGATACAATCAAATTTTCATTGCTGAAGAAGATGTGTCGAAAATAGCTTTTCGATGCCCTGGGGCCTTAGGCACTTACGAATGGGTGGTGATTCCTTTTGGCCTAAAAAACGCTGGGGCGACATATCAGCGAGCAATGAACTCTATCTTCCATGATTTTATTAACACTTTCATGCAAGTATATATTGACAATATTGTTGTAAAATCTGTTTCCAGGAAGAACCATATAGACCACCTTCGACAATCATTTGAAAGAATGAGAAAGCATGGTCTGAAAATGAACCCTTTGAAGTGTGCGTTCTGTGTGAAAGCTGGCGATTTTTTGGGCTTCGTCGTCCATAAAAAAGGAATTAAAATCAACCAGAACAAAACGAAGGCAATCTTGGAAGCGAAAGCGCCAACGAACAAGAAAGAGTTGCAATCTCTGTTGGGCAAGATAAACTTCTTGAGGAGATTTATATCTAACCTAAGTGGAAGAGCGCAAGCCTTCTCACCCTTACTTCGATTGAATAAGGAGAGATTTGAGTGGGGGCAAGAGCAGCAAGACGCCTTCGACAAGATCAAAGGGTACCTCACCAAGCCACCTATTTTGGTGCCTCCTTGTAGCAATAGGAGTATCAGATTGTACATAGTTGCATCCGAAAAAACTTTGGGAAGCATGTTAGCCCAAGAAGATGAAAATGGAGTCGAAAGACCCATTTACTACCTTAGCAGGGTTTTGAACGATGCAGAAACTAGATATAGCGAAGTTGAAAAATTATGTTTATGTCTCTATTTCTCTTGTACAAAGCTCAAACAATATATAAAACCAGTTGATGTGTATGTTTCGTCCCATTTTGATGTTTTCAAATACATGTTGTTGAAACCCATCTTGCACAGTTGAATTGGCAAATGGGCGTTAGCATTAACTGAGTATTCATTGACCTTTATGCCTCTTAAGGCAGTAAAAGGACAAGTGGTTGCAGACTTTATAGTCGACCACTCAATTCAGGTTGAAAATATAAATTACTTGGAGATAGAACCTTGGAAATTTTACTTTGATGGTTCCAGCCATAGAGATGGAACGGGAGTAGGGGTCTTAATTATTTCTCCAGAAAAAATTCCATCAACATTCAAGTACAAGATAGAAGGTACTTGTTCGAACAATGAGGCTGAATACGAAGCTCTAATAATTGGCCTTGAAATATTATTGGAATTGGGGGCAACTCGAGTCGAAATAATGGGAGACTCAGAGTTAATCATTAAGCAAGTCACAAAAGAGTACAAATGTATAAGAGAAAATCTCATTATGTACTTTGTGATAGCAAATCATTTATTGAAAAAATTCGAAATGGTTAATATTCGACACATACCTAGATTAGAAAACCAAGTAGCCAATGATTTGGCACAAATTGCATCTGGGTATAAGATTTCAAAAACGAGATTACAAAGAGCAATCGAAGTCCGAGGGAAAATAACGGCAACCAGTTTGTCTCCAACTGATTTGGAATCAACAAAACTAGGATATGTCGATCAAAGGAATTTCGAAATTTCGTTCATAGACAATTTATCGGAGCAAGACTGGAGGAAACCCGTTGTGGATTACCTGCAAAATCCAACAGCTTTGACATAACGAAAAATAAAATATAGGGCGTTAAGTTACGTACTCATGGGGAATGAGTTGTTCAAAAAGACACCTGAAGGGGTATTATTAAAGTGCTTAAGCGAAACCGAAGCATACATAGCCCTTTCGACTACGCATGCTGGAGCATGTGGAGCTCACCAAGTAGGTCATAAGATGAAATGGTTGTTGTTTCGACAAGGACTATATTGGCCCACTATCTTGAAGGATTGTGTCGAGTTCGCGAAGGGTTGCCAGGAATGCCAAGTCCACACTGGTATCCAACTTGTACCAGCAAGCGAGCTCCATTCAATAGTGAAACCTTGGCCTTTTAGAGGATGGGCGTTAGATCTTATTGGAGAGATTCGACCAGCATCATCGAAGATCCAGAAGTATATACTGGTGGGCATTGATTATTTCACTAAATAGATCGAAGCTATCCCTTTAGTCAACGCAGACCAAGAAAATGTCATTGAGTTTATTCAAAAGAACATTATCTACAGATTTGGAATCCCCGACACTATAACAACTGATCAAGGGTCAGTGTTTACTGGTCGAAAGATGCAGGAATTCGCTCAAGAAACAGGCTTCAGACTCCTAACATCAACACCTTATTACGCGCAGGCAAATGGTCAAGTCGAAGCGGCGAAAAAAATAGTGATTGGCCTGATCAAAAAGCATGTGGGAAAGAAGCCAAAAAATTGGCACAAAACGTTAGACCAGATCTTGTGGGCCTGTCGAACGTCGCCAAAGGAAGCCACAGGTACAAAACCATATCGGATAACTTATGGTCATGACGCAGTACTGCCAGCAGAAATTTGTCTTCAATCAGCAAGGGTTCAAAGACATCAAGATATTCCCTCTGAGGTTTATTGGGATATGATGTTAGATGAATTGGTAGATTTAGACGAAGAAAGACTACAAGCTCTCAACCTACTGAGAATTCAGAAGAAAAGAGTGGAAGAATCTTACAACAAGAAAGTAAAACCTAAGGCATTCACGCCTGAAGAACTAGTTTGGAAGGTAATTCTTCCTATGGATCGAAGAGATCGAAGCATGGGAAAATGGTCACCCAAGTGGGAAGGACCCTTCAAAATTATTCAAGCTTTTTCTGGGGGAGCTTATGAGGTCGAAGAGTTAAGCGAAGATAGAAGACTCTTGAGAGTAAACGGAAAATATTTGAAAAAATATAAACCTATGCTCCAAGAGATCAAAATATAATAATTAATGACTAAGTTAACCATAAAGCCAAAATGGAAAATAACATTGATTAACCAAAATGGCTACATTATACTACAAAAATTATAGTACATGGTCAATGAAGTACAGAGCAAATTAAAAAGGGACAGAGGCTTTGAGACGAAGATATTTGGCTCACTGTAACTCCAGTCGTTTGTTACACAAGGCATTCGCCTGAGAGATTTTGGCAATTTGGTCATCTAAAGCCTGGGCCCTTTCAGTGAACTCTAGGCCTCGAGAAACTTCATCTAGGCTCTCTGCGTCTGAAACGGTCGAAAGAAGTTCCTCCTTGCACTTAGTATTAGCGTTTAACTTGGCTTCCAACTCCTCGATCTGCGCCCGTATAGAGGCCTTATCCTGATCTATGGCTTCGATTTCCTGCTGCTTGGACGTCCTCTGTTTCGACAATTCTGCAATTCGAGAAGTCGATTCATCTACTTCAGTCCAAGCAGAAGAACTCTTGCCATGAAGCGTTTCGAGTTGGCTGTTGAACCCCATTCGACGATTGTAGTCCGCAGAGACTTGGTCAATAATGGAGTATAACTCCAAGATGAAGCTGGAAATCTCTGGAGAAACAGCAAGCAAATCGACTGCACCCAAGATAGCCCCCAAACAAGACTGGGCAGTAGGATCCCCCTCCAAAGCCTTCATTAGATCCATCTTAAAGAATTGAGCCTTAACTTTCTTCAAGACATCATCGAGAGGAGAAGTCGAAGTAGACTTCCCTGATGCAGTAGAAGCATCATGACTGGGGTCAGATGAATTTTCCCTGCTCTCGACGATGGCGTTCAGATAGCCAATTGGATCATTTTGCTTCAAGAGGGCTAAGTCCTCTTTAGACCTGGGCTTTGTCGAGGTAACCTTTTCTGTGGCAATGGTAGTTTGGGGCTGAGCATTTTCAGCAGCATCGGCGTTAACATGACCCTCTTCATCATGTTTCTCTTCTGTCTCATTGACCACTTGAGTTTCCTCCTGGTGATGCTCCTCAGGGACATCCTCTGTTGCAGCAAGGAACTCATCATCCACCAGTTCCTCTTCGTGTTGTCTGCTATGGTCAGCAGAGTCCTACGGCTCCGAAGTTTGATTCACTTCGTTAGCAGAACTGACGAAAGAAGAAGGATTGAAGGTGGGTTCCCCTGCGCTTTTTACAAAGGTATCAGAACCTTCGACAGGATGCCCAGCTGGTGCTGAAGTTCCAGCCGTTTCCTAAAAATAGAAAGGGAAAAATATTCTGATTAGAGAGATGTACAATTGAAGGTGATCATCGACACTTAAGGTGAAAGTGGTCGGAGGCATTACATGTACAGGAACCTCAGCCCCGGGGCTGGAGTTATTGCTCTCAACAGGATTATTGAGCAAGACATTTAGCTCCTCCTCTGTGGGCTCTTTGATGATCACAGGGGGTGGCCTAGGTTTATTCTCTGTGACTTTAGTTCTCATCACAGGTCGAGATTCAGGGGCAGGGGCAGCCTTTTTCAGCTTTCTCCATTTGAGAGGAACAGGAGGAGATTCCTCCTCGTCGCCACTCGAAGATTCGACCGTTAATATAGGTCGCTTATTAGGCGCAGGTTCCTGAAAATCCCAAATGGAGTCGATTTGAAACACAGCATCGGGAACAAGAATGTTTAAAACCAAAGAAGGAAACAAGATAAATTTTTGTTACCTGTACTGGAGGTTTTGTAGAGGGACCTCCACCCTGATGGTTGTCTGTGGCCTTCTTAGCCACAGGTTTTCGAACAACTGAAAGAAGAAACGTTCACAAGTTATATTTGGCAGATATAAGTTGAAATGAAAAGACAAATATAATTTGAAGGAACGTACATTTCTTTATTTTATCAAGAACTAGGACGAAGGACTTCTTGAGTTCGTATGCAAAATCCTTCTCGTCGAGGAACTCTTCGACATAATATCTCTTCCACCAGTCTTCAAAAGCTGGTGAACAGAGGAAGTTGAGTTGGTAGTCGAACAATGATAGTACGGTCCGACCAACGTACCTACTAATATGCAAATTAGCGGCTTCTTCAGAGTAGTCAGTAGAAAAGAACAACAATTATTTCTCCCGAAGATAAATTGCAGAAGGAAGCGATTGGATAATGCCAAATTGTCGAGAGACAAGATTCGCCTGGTAGGTAATCAGGCTCAGCTGATTCTTTGAACTCTTGAAACGCAACGGCATTATCCTTGGAGTGAGAAACGCTTCCCACATTGTTGTATGCTCTTCAAAGTGAGGATCCTCTGATGATTTAGGATGGACCCTGGTTAACCATCCTGGACCACACTTTCGACCGGCGAAAGGGGCCATGGTCGAGGTAAATTCCTTCCTCCCTGCAAACATCTGAACGAAGTTTGTGAAGGTCTTTTATTATTCCAGCCCATCCTCAGTAGGAGTCAATAAGGCAAGCCTGGTGCCTTCGACGCGCCTTCTAGCTATCTCAGGAGCTTGTTCGTTTATTTGAGGCTTCTGGGGAAGAAAAGACTCGAAAGTGGCATTCAACCAGAGTTGAAGTAGCCAGAAGGGACAAGCAAGCAGCAGGCTGGCTCTATTTTCGATCACTTTTAATTGAGCCGCTCCACTGCTTATCGACTCATACAAATTCGCCAATATTAATTCGGCCAAACAGATGTTTTGGCCATGGTGAAGTTGAGTAGCGAGGGTGACCATTTTCTTCGTCACCTGCAGAGATTTCATGCAGAACACGAAGCGCGACATCCATAGGGCTAGAAAGCGATGTGCTCCACATCAGTCACCATAGCTGTCGATTTGTCGTGGTAATGGTTGGTGTAGGTGGTGTAGGTGGGTTTGGTAGCAGAAAACCCAATCTGGTCTTCAGACATTTCCTCTAGGTCGAAGTAGTCCCCAGTTGGTCGAAGACCAGTAATGGCGGCCACATCGAAGAGTGTGGGCGTAACCATTCCACAAGGCAAGTGGAAGGTATAGTGAGTGTAGTCCCAAAACAGCAATGAAGCTACCAGCATGTCAGGGCTGTAGTTAAGGTCAGTTTTGGACAACATGACCAGGTCATAAATGCCCATACTTTTCCAAATCGAAGCATGGCACCTCTCCATCTTAAGGAGCCAAGCGGCATATTCTGGTGTAAGACTAGGGCTAGAGAAAAAAGCCCTAACCCCCCTGTTAAAAAATCGAAGATTTATCTTCTCCTTCGCAGGATCTTCAGTATCATCTTTTGCTTTCTTTGAGCACCCAACAGGTTTGAGTTCCGCATGCACAGGGAAGAAACCCTCAATTTTTGTGGGATCATTGATGCATGTTGAAAGAGGGCCTGACATGGAAAAAACCTGGTTGGAATATCCAACAGAAATCAGCAGTTGAGAGCCATAAGTTTCATGTTCAGCCTCACCCATGGGTTCAGGAACCCTTCACATTCCCATAGAATTGACTATCGGAGCGGTTGAGAAGATTTCTGGTCGAGCAGTTTTTGAGGGAATGCTAGTTCTTGGGGTATGGGGGACACGAGTACGTGAAGCCATTTTTTGGTTTGAGATGAGAGTAGATGAAGATAAAGATTACTGGGATTGGAAAGGAAGAAGCAAAGGTTTGTTTGCAGAAAATTTCGTTCGATTGAAGGTTTGGGTGCAAGAAAGCGTAAAGAGTCCAACTGAGGCACTTAGTGCTATTTATAGTGATTGAAAAATCACAGGGCTCGAGGTCATTTAATGCCACAGACAAGAGTGGGGCACGTGGAATGCAGTGGGCATTGTAACCGTTCTGAAAAACGGAAACGTTGCAGCGTGCTTCCTCAATTTTGGTAAATAGTCATGATGACGGCATATGAAAGGCAAACGTGCGTGCAAAATGCCTTACTGAAGTGACATCTTGGGAAAAGGTGAAATGATGACTTTTTGAGTTTGTCAGTTGGTTGGTAGATGAAAAGCACACAAACTGATTTGTGGCTGAGAGTGAAGGACAGGTGTCGAATGGAATATCAAAGAATGCCTTTTTCTTTTGAGCGTCGAAATAAGACATTTTTGGGGGGCAATTTGTTGGCTCCTAAATTCGACACCCACATTCTATTATTATATAGATCATTAATTAAGTCAGAAGAGTTTCTGACATAAGAAGGCTTCGACCAGCCGATCACGTCGAAAGGCTCATCAAAGAATGACAAGATACTTAGAGAAATTCCTTTAACTTGGAATCTTGTTGTCTTCGACGTCGAAGGAGCAACCTCTCGACCAAGGTCCCTGATGCCCAAGATCTAACGGTTGGAATTCTGAATTGTGGGAGGGAAAACGGTTCCCAACAGTTATCAAGCGCAACGTGTCGTGCACGTAGACGTCGAAGGTTGTGAGCATGCCATGTGGTGTCATCATGAAGCGGTGTGACTGCCCAGCAGTTACTTAGTTTTTTTTAGTATAAATACTAATTGTTCACGAAGTTATTGGGGGTGTTCATCATT
Source organism: Vicia faba (assembly GCA_948472305.1). Lineage (NCBI taxonomy): Eukaryota > Viridiplantae > Streptophyta > Magnoliopsida > Fabales > Fabaceae > Vicia > Vicia faba. The sequence continues at coordinate 993,517,214 of OX451741.1, forward strand.
GTATACAAGTCACTCATTTCGATTCAAGTACCCAGCATGAGAGAAAGAATCATTGAGAATGTATGTGTGAAACACCATTTACCTTAATCAAAGTCTTTTATATTCAAGCAATTTATCACTTTCACTCATTTACTTCCGTCGAAGTCATTTATTTAGCAAACCTTTAACGCCTTTATTTACTTTATCAAGCTTTTCTCCGTGCAATTTACTTAAAGTGTCTCTACTTTACTTGTACTAATCACCATTAGGATTAATCGAAATTCTTTACTTCAAAGCATTTAAACACCAAGAATCAACCATGTCTTAGGATCAATCTGATCGATCCTGCGAGTCACCAAATAAGTAACCTTTTGGAGGATCAGCGGTTGTTTACCATTTTTCACGGTAAACAAGCCCCACCAGAAAATATGTTTTTGATCACAAATGGTCCTTCGTAGGTAGGAGTCCATTTGCCCCTGGGATCACTTTGCGGCAAGATGATCCGCTTGATTACAAGATCTCTGACTTGATATACCTGACGTCTGACTTTCTTGTTGAAAGCCTTGATCATCCGTTTTTGATACGTCTGACCATGAAAAACAGCAGTAAGTCGCTTCTCGTCAATCAAGTTAAGCTGATAAAGCCTGGTCTGAATCCAATCGTCTTCACTTAAACCAACATCCTTCATATTTCTCAAGGAAGGAATCTGAACTTCCATAGGTAAAATAGCTTCAATATCGTATACCAAAGAAAAAGGGGGTTTCCCCAGTTGAAGTACGCACCGTGGTACGGTATCCATGCAGAGAAAACGGTAACATCTCATGCCAGTCCTTGTAGGTGACTGCCATCTTTTGAATGATTTTCTTGATATTTTGTTCGCAGCTTCGACATCACCATTCATCTTTGGTCGGTAGGGAGATGAATTGTGATGTTGAATCTTGAACTGCTCGCACAGAGCGGTGATCATAGTGTTGTTCAGGTTTGTACCGTTGTCTGTGATGATCCTGTCTGGGATACCATATCGGCATATGAGGTTCTGCTTGATGAAGCAGGCAACCACATTCTTTGTAACGGAGGCGAAGGAAGCTGCTTCGACCCACTTGGTAAAGTAATCAATGGCCACCAGGATGAAGCGGTGTCCATTGGACGCTGTAGGCTTGATCTCTCCAATCATGTTGATACCCTACATTGCGTATGGCCAAGGATCTGTTAGGACATTGAGAGGAACTGGAGGAATATGTATCTTGTCAGCATAGACTTGGCACTTGTGACAAGTACGGGAATATTGTAACAGTCAGCTTCCATGGTAGACCAGTAGTAGCCTGCCCTTAGAATCTTCTTTGCCATCGTATGTCCGCTCAAGTGAGTGCCAAATGTACCACTATGCAGTTCAGTCATGATCTGCTCAGCTTCAACCTTGTCCACACAACGAAGCAGAACGCAATCATGATTGCGCTTGTATAGGATACCATTGCTCAGGAAGAACTTGGCAGAAAATCTCCTTAAGAACTTTTTGTCGTTGACTGAAGCTCCTTCAGGGTATTCTCGAGTCTTGAGATACCTTTTGATTTCGTGAAACCAGGGTTGGTCCACTACTTCTTCGGTATTAATCTCGTGACAATGAGAAGGTCCATCCCTTCGCTCGATGGTGATTTGGGGAGCCTCATTATCCCAGTTAAGTTTAAACATGGAAGACATTGTAGCTAGAGCATCCGCTAGCTGATTTTCTTCTCGCGGGAAGTGCTCAAAGGTAATCTGCTCGAAATGAGGTAACAATGTCAAGATATGTTCTTTGTATGGGATGAGATTAGGATGTTTAGTGTCCCATTCTCCTTTGATTTGACTGATAACCAAAGCTGAGTCCCCAAACACAACCAAAGATTTGATTCCTAGGTCAATCGCAGCCTTGAGACCAAAGATACAAGCTTCATACTCAGCCATATTGTTGGTGCAGCTGAAGCAAAGTCTAGCAATGAAAGGTGTATGGCAACCTTCTAGAGAGATAAGCACCACGCCGATACCGTTGCCAAGTTCATTAGAAGCACCATCAAAGTACAGGGTCCATCGGGATCCTTGTTCAGGTCCGTCATACGGTCCGTTACCTTCAATGTTGTCCAATGTCATAATGTCTTCGTCGGGGAAGTCGAACTTCATGGATTGGTAATCTTCAACAGCTTGATGAGATAGATGGTCAGCTAGTACACTTCCCTTTATAGCTCTTTGGGTTGTGTACTGGATATCATACTCAGTCAGGATCATTTTCCATCTAGCGATTCTTCCAGATAAAGCAGGCTTTTCGAAGATGTACTTGATAGGATCCATTTTAGAAATCAGCAAAGTGGTATGTGTCAACATATACTGCCTTAGCCGACGAGCAGCCCATACCAAAGCGCAGCAAGTTTTCTCGAGCAGTGAGTAGCGAGTCTCACAGTCGGTAAACTTTTTTCTACAGTAATAAATGGCATGCTCTTTTCGACTAGACTCGTCATGTTGGCCCAGTACGCACCCCATTGAGTTATCCAAAATAGTCAGATACATGATTAGCGGCCTTCCTTCGACGGGTGGCATCAGGATAGGAGGTTCTAGCAAATACTCCTTGATTTTATCGAAAGCAACTTGACAGTCATCATTCCATTCAACCATCTGATCTTTCTTCAACAGCTTGAAGATTGGTTCACAGGTAGATGTTAGGTGAGAAATGAACCTTGCAATGTAGTTTAGGCGTCCCAAGAAACCTCTGACCTCCTTTTCAGTGCGGGGGGCGGGCATTTCTTGTATGGCTTTGACTTTTTCAGGATCGACCTCAATGCCTTTGTTGCTGACGATGAATCCCAAGAGTTTATCGGACCTGACTCCGAAAGTGCATTTGCTAGGGTTCAGTCTGAGCTTATACTCCTTCAACCTGACAAACATCTTTTGCAGATGGTCGAGGTGTTCTTCTTCTGTTTGTGAATGAGCTATCATGTCGTCTACGTAGACTTCAATCTCATGATGTATCATGTCATGAAACAAAGCTACCATGGCTCGCTGATAAGTTGCCCAGGCATTCTTCAGTCCGAATGGCATCACTTTATAGCATAAGGTACCCCATTGTGTAACAAAAGTAGTCTTCTCCATGTCTTCCGGAGCCATTTTGATCTGGTTGTATCCCTAAAATCCATCCATAAAAGAGAATACCTTATGTTGAGTTGTATTGTCAACCAAGATGTCAATGTGCGGTGGTGGGAAGTCATCTTTAGGGCCAGCCCTGTTTAAGTCTCTGTTATCCACACACATTCTCACTTTGTCGTCCTTCTTAGGTACGGGCACAATGTTAGCAACCCATTGGGGATAGGAAGTAACAGCAAGAAAACCGGCATTGAACTGCTTCATTACTTCGGCTTTGATCTTTTCGGACATATCGGGCCTCATTCGGCGGACATTCTGTTTAATCGGTGGACAGTCTTCTCTCGTAGGGAGACGGTGAACCACAATATCTGTATCGAGTCCCGGCATATCTTCATAGGACCAGGCGAAGATCTCAACATATTCATTCAACAGCTGAACTAAGCGCTCTTTGACATTTGGCTTTAGGTTGGCACCCACTTTAACCTCTTTTCTGTCTTTGGCGGTACCCAAGTTGATAGTTTGTAACAGCTCTTCATGGGGCAGAATAGCCCTTTCTTCCTGTTGTAGAAGTCTAGCCAACTCTCCAGGCACTTCACAGTCTTCTTCACCTTTGTATTCGGCATGATTGACCAGATCTTCAGAGTCACTGAAGGCCATAGCAGAATTGTTACCCATGGAATCCGGAGTGGATGGGTACCTGCATTTTGTGAGTGTGGGTGTGTGTAAGGGATAGCCACCTTTAAACAAAATAAAATGTAAAAGGAAATAAAATGAACACAAAAGTTTATATATGAAAACGTCCATGATTCATTAAAAATGGCATATGAAAATGAAGGAATCAAGCCCTTACAAACGGACCTATATGCCCCGGGTAAGGCACAAGGCAAAAAGAGTGTACGAATTGTTTAATAATTATTACAGACCAATAGAAATGTTCGAAAGATAAATTACTGATTTATGAAAGTAATGGGAACGAAGTCTTTCGCTTCCCAGTTGTTCAGTCCTCCTTCAATGGTCGGGAAAATCCTATCTTCAAAGTTGCTCTCATCTCCAACATCTTCCAAAGCATGAACTCCATGATGAGTGATCTTTAATGGTGGCTCCCCAGCCTGGGAGCGGCGCACAGCCTTCTGACTAGCAACAGTGAAACCCAAACCGAACTTATCTGTCTTGAAAGGAAAATCTGGTAGCTGACCCCACATTGTACTTCCTCCTTCCTTGATCACAGCCTTTGCATCTTTAAGGGATGACATCCGGGACACAGGCTTGGTAATGATAGGTACAGAAGTTATTGTCTTAGCTGCCGCAACTTTAGGAGAAACCTCTTCAAAGTCTTGGAAAGCGGTTTCTATTAATTCACCATCTAACTCCACATAGGGGAAAGAGTTAAGGTGGCTTATCATATACTCCTCTTCACCGTGAACTGTTATGATTTTCCCCTGAACTGGGTATTTGAGCATTTGGTGCAGAGAAGAAGTGATTTCCCCAGCGTTGTGGATCCATGGTCTTCCCAACAAGCATGAATATGAAGGACGGATGTCCATCACATAAAATGTAGAGTTGAAAATTTCTGTTCCCACCTTAATCGGGATGTCCACCTCTCTGTGGACCATCCGCTTAGAACCATCGAAGGCTCTAACAATGATATTACTGGGTTTTAAGGTCAAACCCTCACAGTCCAATCTGTCCAATGCTTTCTTTGGTAGGACATTTAAAGATGACCCGGTATCAACCAGAATGTGAGCAAGTGTGGTCCCTCTGCACTCCACTGAAACATGCAGCGCATCATTATGTTTCTTCCCTTAGATGTTAGATCGACATCAGAGAAGCCAAGACCATTGTCGGCGGTTAGGCTGGCTACACACTCTTGAAACTGATCCGCAGAAGTTTCTTGAGGCACGTGTACCGTCTTCAGGAATTTGATCAAGGCTTTGGCATGAGCCTTGGAACAGAGCAATAGGGCCAGCATGGAGATTTTTGAAGGGGTTTGCCCCAGTTTTTCTAGACATCATAGTCGCTTTTCTTAATTATTTTTAAAATTTCCTCCATTTCCTTTTGGGTGGTCTCGGGGATGACCAAAGGCTGAGCCCTCGTCCTGACGGGCGCTTCTTGGATCCCCTTACCTTTATCAGCAGTAACAGCAGAAGGTACAACTTCAAGAGTAACAATTTCTTCAATCACTGGACTTCGCACATATATCTTGACTGGCACAAGAGCACTGAGGGTCCGAAGATTTCCCTTGGAGGAGAAATCTCTAGAGAGAAGATTCTTCGGCTATGAGTGATCTTACTTGTCCCCACAATATTTCCTATGTCAGGAGTTTCTTCATCGGAATTATCTTCCACTGATTCAATCTGCTTAACACCGTGGTAGAAGATCTCTTCTCCATAATTCCACGGTATTGTCTTATTGGACTTGTATGGGATAGGCCTCGGCATAGTAATCTTCAGCGGTACAAACTTTGGATCGGGTGTAATCTTAACAGGTCTTTTGGAGACCTTGGAAAGATTGTCGAAAATGGTAATTATAGCAACATCGTTGATTGGAGTAACAGGAGTAACAGGAGTAATAGGAGTTTTCTCAAAGAGGATCTCTCGATTATCCATTAGGCGTTGGATGCCTAACTTCAATAACAGACAGTCGGATTGTAGGGACGAACAAAAGTAACAATCTTTTTCACAGCCTGGAAAAATCCCGGCTTTCAACAGATTCATCTTGATTATTGGCAAAGGGGTCATTAAGTTATCAATAGAAACAACATACAGATCCTCTTCGATAGCATGGGCACTGTGACCATGCTTTGGCATTGGGGCAGAAATCATATTCTGCTTTTCGGATGCGTCGAATTCTACCTCCTTCGCATCTATTAAATCCTGGATCTTGTTTTTGAGGGCCCAACAGTTGTTGGTGTCGTGCCCTATGCCGTCGGAATGATAGGCACATTTAGCATTGGCATGGTAAAAAGGAGAAGTTGTATTCAGATTTTGTGGCGGATCTCTCAAGGTTGTAAGGTTTAACTTTAAGAGATGGGGGAGAACCTGGGCAGGCGTCATCTTTATTTTGGTGAACTGTCTAGCAGGCCTTCCCCCTCTTTGTTGGTTGGTTCTTGGTTGATCATTTCTAGGTTGATCAGCTGCTATCTTTTGAATCATTACAGCCCCCACCGTTGACTGGCGCTTTGCTCTTCCTCGACCTTTTTGGGAATAAACAGCTGACACCTCTTTCTTGGTTGGAAAAGGTTTTTTGACAGCGGCAGAAGCAGATGTATCTTTTTGAATCTTACCACTCTTGATGCCAACTTCAACTCGTTCACCAGTCAGGATTCATTCAGTGAACCTCGCTGATGAACTCCCTATCAGGTTATTAAAGAATGGACCAGACAGCGTCCCCAAAAACATATCAACAAGCTCCCTTTCAGACAATGGTGGCTGCACCCTTCCAGCCAAGTCCCTCCACTTCTGGGCATACTCTTTAAAGCCCTCATTAGAAACCATACCCATACTCTGTAGTTGAGTACAAGTAGGTGTTAAGTCGGCATTATATTGATATTGTCTGTAGAAGGCAGCAGCCAGATCCTGCCAATTATGTACATCAGATCTTTCAAGCTGATAGAACCAATCTAATTGCGTCCCTGAAAGACTATCTTGAAAAAAGTGGACCACAGATCCTTATCAGAAGAATGAGGTTGGATCTTTCTGACGTAAGACCGTAGATGCATCTTCGGACAAGACACACCATCGTATTTAGCGAACAGAGGAACTTTAAACTTGGGGGGAATGAAAATCCCAGAAACCAATCCTAGCTCTTCGAAGTCCAGCCCAGGCACCCTTTGCATTTCCATGGCTGCCAGACGCTCTTCCGGATTCTTGTACTTGTCGTCTGCAGGAGGGTATTGTTGCTCAGAATAATCTTCATCCTCTTCTTCTTCTTCTTCTTCAGCCTCGGACTCAGATGGTACTGCAACTCCCTTTCCTTTGCCAACCCCTTCATCAGATGTTGAGGGGAAATCCAGGACCCTTCTAGCTTGGTTCTCAAATCTTCTACCCAGAGTGGCCACACCAGCCCTTTTCTTTTTCTTTTTCTCTTTTTCCTTTTCCTTTTCCTTCTCTAACAGTGCTTTAAGGTCCTCCTGACCCTTTGCCAAGGTCATGAAGAGTTGTTGGAACTGCGAATTCTGTGTTTGCAGATCTTTGACTGTCTTCTCTATATCCATCTTGCTGAAATAAACAACAGAAAGATAAGGAAACCTGGTGTGAAGACCTGTTTATGCATATGATGAATGATATGTATTCATGTGATGCATTCAAGGATTCCGAAATTCAAAGTTGTTGCAAACAAAAATAACACACGTCATATTAATAAGAAGAATTTTGTTAGTACATAAATGCCCCATGGGCAAAATAAATACAAAGTTATAATGTAAAAAGACATTGGGCATCCTCTTTGGTGCGATGTAAGTGTTGAGAGTCTGCTCTTCATGGAGTCGACGAGTAAGTTCCAAAACCTTCTTCTCACTGGCGTAGAAGCTGGCTTCAAAAGTATTCCGTTCTTCCTTGATTTGTATCCAACTCTTTTGCAAATCTTCCAATGATGTCGGCATGTCAGGATGCAGGAGGGTGTATGGAACCTCTCCTTCCATAACAGACTCTTTGATCACAGGGAGAATGTAGGGGTAAGGTATCATAAGACTCTGGGCGCGGGTTCGTACCCACTTGAGGTAAGGCTCAAGGGGGATGGAATTCTTGTGTCCCAGTGTCTTACTGTCCACTTTGTTGGGCATCCTCCAAGCTCGGATAAACCTTTGTCGAAGTCCTTGAGCGTCATTGTCGAAGTCAAAAACCAAGTCCGGAATCAGCATGTCATGAGGGCCATCCTTTCGGGCATACCCAAATTGTCTCAGAGCCAAATAGGGATTGTAGGTAATGCCTCCCCTGATGCCAAGTAATGGGACATTAGGTAATTCCCCACAACGATCAATGATGATGACATTTTCTATGGACCGAGAACACCAATGAACATCATAATGTGTAAGAGTCATCAATCGTTGTGACCACCTCAAGCCTTGTTCATTCTTCAAGACTGACTGGGGAAGGTGAGAAATAAACCACCTTGCTAGAAGAGGAGTACAACACATGAGAACACCTATTTTCCTCATTGTTCGTGTGTAAAATGAGTGGAGGATGTCCCCAAGCAATGTAGGCACAGAATTCCGAGATATGAAAATCTTGACAGCATTCGCATCTATAAGCTGATCAGGGATTGGGAACAAAACCAACCCATAGATGAGAAGTGCTACAATCTCCTCAAAAGCTTGCAGATCTAGAGAATTCCAGCATTCTTGTGCCTTCTCAAACAGAAACTTTGCCAAGAAACCCTTGACACCACTTCTGGTTTCCCAATGACCTTTGATATCAGATGGTTGCAAGTGTAAGGCTTAAGCAACATCTTCAGGCTTTGGCTCTCTTTCTGTACCGTTGTAGGGTAGTTGATGGAGAATAGGAATCCTCAGGAGTTGAGAAAAATTCTCCAAAGTAGGTACTAGTTGGTAATCAGGAAATGTAAAGCAATGGTGTAGGGGGTCAAAGAACTGGAAGAGAACTTTCACCATGTCTTCTTCAATGTTAGAGTTGACCAAGTTGATAAGTCTACCATGTCTTTCACTGAAGGGAGAATTCTCTGGAATCTTGGAAACAAGCTCCTTGAGTAGAGGAGGAATTCTCATAAGGTTGACCTGAATTGTTTTCCTGCGAAGTGATTCCATGACCTACAAAACAGGAACAAAGATGAAGATCCAAACCCTTGAAATGGTTAGTGGATGCATATGATGCTTCATGATGTTCATGATGTATGGACAAGTATATGTACAAGTAAATCACACAAGATCCTAGTTTCAGGCTTGCATGGGGTTTCATAGGTAGGTACCCTCATGAAGTTAGTTGGCTCAACCTGTCCTATAAATAGTAACCGGGTTCTAAGGAGCTCAATATCATTGGATTATTTTATGTGTTCATTGTTTCAGTTTAGCCACTTTACTGGAGACCAAAATATTCCAAGAAAACAACCCTCAATGAGTGTAGTATCGAGTATCTACCAACTTCGGACTGCACCAAAGTCGGTCATCTCACTACCCCTAACAAGGCCAAGATGGTTAAGTAAAGGTTCTAAAAGTCCATTAGTGCTTCATGACATCACTCAGCGGCCCCGTATTCTCTTTGATTGACTCAAAGGCTACCGGTACCCACAAATATGTCGCACTAATATAGTTATTGCTTCAACCATGTCGGTATACCCCGCACAGTTTCCACAATGTATTGCTATTTACCTATGAATGTTTCCCACAAATCCGGGTGGAGGATTCAAACCCAAACAAGAGAACCAAATGTAAAGCAATCAAAGCAAACAAGATAAGCATGTAAAGGTGATCTAAACCCTAAGTTTACTCCACTTTTAAAAATTTCTCCCCAGCAGAGTCGCCAGTTCTGTGATAAAGTGGGAGAACTAACTTGAGGTTTTGCGTTTGTGTTCGCAAATGTTTCGGTTTAGCAAGAGTCGCCACCGACTTTTTATTTTATCCAAAGGAAAGGTCAAAAAGCACAGGAAAGACCTTTGAGATGTTTTCTTGGGTTCGGGGGGTAGATTATGAAAAGGGAAGGTGCAAGCACCATTTTCACCCATGGTTATCCATGGGCTCTTAGTTACTTGTTTAGATCACTTGCTTTTGCTTTTCAATTGTTTGAAATGGTGCTTTGTGTGTGGTTTTTTTGAAAATTCTTTGAAAAAGAGGCCTTGTCTAGGCAACCTTTGTAATGATTCTTGTTTGAATATATACAAAGGTGTTTGTCTTTTGAAAATATATTTCAATGTTTGAAAGTTTGTTTTGGGAAATGTTTTGAATTTGTGTTGTGAGGTGTGTTTGAAAATAGCAAGGATGTTTTTGTAAGTTTTGATCAAGTAACTAAGAGTTGTCTACCCTATTTTACTCAAGAGTCTTTCCTACACATTTTAACCCTTTTGACAGTGTTGTTTTACCATTGCATTTGGTAAACAACCTTGTATTTAGTTGTTAAACGGGACAGGCGCGAGTCATCGTATTGACCATGATAGCAATTGTGCTAAGTATCTTTAGCAAATTTTTGAGGGACTAGATCATTTTGTATAGGCAACCAAGATAGCGTCATCGAGGGACTATGATCTTTTGTTTTATTTTTGTTTTTCCAAGATACTCAACATGCATAACATGGCCATTTTAAAGGCAACAAGTGGATGAAACCCTGGGGGTGCATGTGTGCATTGTGTTGTCAATTTACATGCTTTTTGTCTTTGTATTAGTCAAGCTATTTGTTTGATTTTGGATTTTTTGCATACAAACCCTAATCTCTAACATGGCATATTTGAAAGCATAAAATGCGTAAAAGTAATCTAGGCTATTACAACATTGATATGGGGAGAGGGATACAATTTTGAATGGGGATTATTTTGCAAGAAATTAAAACCCTAAGTTATTACAACCAAATTGAATCTCTTTGCTCAAATGATAAATAAACAATATTTAGATAAGCAATAAAATGTGAATATGCACAATATTATGAATATGCAAAAAATGTTTTGTTTATTTCTATGTATGTAAAAATATAATTTTTAATGTAAAAAGAAAATAAATAAAAAAAGGTATTTTTGTTAAGGCTAAAACCCTAATTTTAGGTTTAAGAATATGTATGAAAATTGTAATATTATTTATTTATGTACAATAAAATAAATAAATAAATAAGGGAAATATATTCAAGTGTCAAAAAATAAAATATATTAGGAAAAATATTATTTTTAATAAGGGTGGAAACCCTAGATTTTTTGTTTTAAGATAATATATATATTATGTTATTTAATTTATGTACAAGTAAAATAAATAAAAAAATATACAATTGTTTAGAAAATAATAATATATGAGAAAATAATATTTAAGTATATAGATACTAAAAAAAGGATAAAAATATAATATTTTTATATGTTATTTACAAGTTTTTTATTTGTGAAAATAAATATAGTAAACCTAATAAACTAAATATTGTGTCAAAATAAAATAAAATAAATAATAAAAATGTGAAAATTATAGGAAAATATTTTTAGCAATTTTTTATATTTGGAAAAAATAAAATGAAGCTAGAAATAAAAAGAAATGAAAATAATATGAATATATAAAACAAATGGGCCAGAGGGTGCAGTCAGCAAAGGGGGAGGTGTCAAAAGCAAGCCAATTCAAGGCCCAGCCCAGATCAGCTTCATCTTCAACCTTTGTCAAACAAAATACGCGCGCCTGTACAAAATCTGGAAAACCTGCATACGTGCTCTAATGCAAAAACTCATAACACAAAAGTTATAGCATTTTTCAAAACGATTCCAACCATGTAAAGAACTCAATCTAACTCTTAAAGACCAGAGAGAATTTCTCTGGCCCTAAATTCTAACCTAACTTTTTCAGGAAGTTCATGAATCAAATTCTCTTAACACGATTAAAAGAAATGAAATCTAAGCATATGTACAGCTTCAGGGCTATGAGTACTACATTTTTTATTCACAAACATAAGCCTAATGATTCCTAAATAGAGAGATAGGAAGTTGACAAAAACATGTTTCACTTGAACTCGTGTATGGCAATGTGGAGCTATTCAGTGAGTCCTGAGGTGCTTGGGAGCTTGCCTGAACTTCCTCTGATCTTCCCCAATGCTTAGTTTGCTTTAGATTTGCTTGAACAAGCTTGTAGAACTCAACCTGCACAAGCTGAAAACAGAAATGGTGAAGCTTGCAAATGGAGTTACAGTCAGTGGCCAATGATTGGGATAGCTTGGATAGGTTATATGGAATGTATTGGAACAAGTTTGGGGCAAAACGCACGAGTAACTTGTGAGATGGAAGTGAAACTGCAGGGAGTGCCCTGTTTTGCAAGAGGAAGGTGATTTCGTGTTTTAGAAGGTTTAAGGGTTCAATGACTCGTGTTTCTGGCTCAAGGCAAAGTGCAAAACTTGTTTTGAATGGTCACCAAGCTTGGTTATAACAGATATGCAAGTTATGGCTCTTTGGCAAGTTTTCTTGTATTTTAAGCAAAAGTAACAAGTGCTACAAGACAGGCCTGTACAGGCTATCTTTCAGCTTGCCCTTTGTGATCTTGGCCCCTCAAGTTTGTGGATATTGTTTGCTGTCCAAGATTTGGTTCAAGGCTCAAGAATGCAATTTGACATAAAGCAAATTTGACAAAAATGGCAATGTTGCCTTTTTGCTATTTTTGGATTAATCTCTTGTGTAATCCTCTCATGATCAGAACAAAGCCTCAAACCAATGGATTTGCATTTAAATATTGAGTATTAAAGGGTTTAGGGACCTGTAATCAAGTACAAACAATGCTGGATGGAAGTTGCAACTTGTATCAACATGAAAATGCCATGGATCAAAAGTGAGTTTTTGCCAAATTCAAACCTTCGATTCTCCTTAACCATAAATGATTTTGGAGAGTTCTTGGACATTTTGTAAAGCTTGTAACATGATCTACAATCCATATTTGAAATGCATTTTGAGATTCCAAGTGGAACTAGGTGAAAAATTTCAATGAATATAGGTCAAAATCCTGCCTAAACTAGGGCAAAATTTCACTAAGTTAAAATTTTCATGGACCCTTGTTCCAAAAATAATAAATTGAGATCCAAGCTTATTTTGAGAAAACTTTGTGAATAAAAGTTGTATATTTTGTGGAGGACTAAAACTTTCATGTTGGAAGTTTTATTTGAATCCATTTGCATCATGGTGAAAATGTTGAGCAAAGTTTGGAAAAATTAAGGAAGTTTCATAACTTAGAAAAATTCTAAGTTATGAAATTTTTCAATCTTAAACCCTAATTTTCAAAATTAGGTTTCTTGATGAACAAGTTTCATATTTTGACTCATCTTGATGAAAAATGACCCTTGGCACTTAATTTTGACTAAAAAGTCAAAGTTTGACTTTTCAGTGTACAGTTGATTTTTGATCAGTTGACTGGAAAATTCATCTGTCAATCCAATGCACTTGAGATCTTTTGAATCTTGTGAATAGGTAAAGATGATTCCATTGAGTCCATGAATCCATGCTTGAACCCAATTTGCCATTGGCTAGGTCAAAAGTCAGAAATTGCCCTTCTACAGTCAAAACCCTAAAAATTACCATTTTGCTCTTTTGATGGTCTGATCAAATTTCTTGAGGAGTTGTGGTCCCAACTTGATCAAATGGTTCATATAAGCTTATAATGTTAATATGGATCAAAATTTATGAGGTTTGACTGTAAATTGGCCATAGTTGACTTTTTCCCTAATACAGCTGATTTTTAGGTCAACTGTCCAATTGACTGGGCAAAAATCTAATTCAAGGCTTGAAACTTGGTATGAGAAATCTTGTAGGTCCAACATGAAGTATGAAAGTCACATTGAGCATTAGAAGTCCAAAATTCCTTGTGCAAACTCAAACCTTAATTTAGGTCAACAGTGCAAGGAGATGTCTTGAGCAGAGCAAACCCTAGCTTGATCTTGAGTTCAAAGAGTCTTGTGATGAGAAATATAGATAAAATGAGAGGGAAAATTTTGGGGTACAACAATTTGCATACTCCCAAGCTCCTGATACCCTTTAACAGAATGAAGATTCTCATTCTTGAAACTCTAGAAGATTGGCATACACCCAACCTCCTGATACCTTTAACAGAATGAAGATTTTCATTCTTGAAACTCCATAAGATTGGCATACACCCAAGCTCCTGATACCCAACAGAACGGAGATTCTCATTCTCGAAGTCCCCGGTAGATTGGAATACAACCCAAAATCCTGATCTTCCCATCGGGACAATTACTCCCCACAGAGTTTTTCACTCCCCCAGCAGTGGTCCAAGGATGTCTCACCCTCAACAATCAAATATTTTGAATCTCCAGTAGCGGTCATGGATTTACTTTCCCCAGTAGCAGTCAAAGATTCTATTATCTCCAGCTATGAAGGATTTGTTTTCCTCAGCAAGACAGCTAATCAACTTACATGCACATACATTACATTCATATATCATAAACATTGATAAAACACATGTGTTGCATCATACATTTCATACAATATAACTTTGTGTTTCAGCTAACATTTTACCTGTTTCAGGATAAGATTAACAGGCTACCAATATACAATCATGAAAACAGCTTAGAGACGCTCCAGACACGAATGTAATTCTATTGCTTATTCAAATTTAAAGAGTTCAGAAAACAGCTCAGGGATACCTCAGACACGGATACCATTTTGATGCTCATTCTCCTAATTTTCAAACAAAAATTCTTGGATGGCATCTTTAAACCCATCTCCAACAAGATTCACGCTTCCAAATGGCATCTTTAAGCCCATTCTCTCAACTATACCTTTACGAGTGCAAATTTACGGGCACTCTAGTGTCCAATCCTCTTTTACCTACGAGTCACGAAAGGCCAAACTCGCCAATATAACTCTTCAGGTTCAAGAAGATTGAACAGGGGCAGCTGTTGTACCCCTAAAATTTTCCCTCTCATTTTATCAAGATTTCTCCTCACAAGACTCTTTGAACTCAAGATCAAGCTAGGGTTTGCTCTGCTCAAGACATCTCCTTGCACTGTTGACCTAAATTAGGGTTTGAGTTTGCACAAGGAATTTTGGACTTCTAATGCTCAATGTGACTTTCATACTTCATGTTGGACCTACAATATTGCTCATACCAAGTTTCAAGCCTTGAATTAGATTTTTGCCCAGTCAATTGGACAGTTGACCTAAAAATCAGCTGTATTGGGGAAAAAGTCAACTATGGCCAATTTACAGTCAAACCTCATAAATTTTGATCCATATTAACATTATAAGCTTATATGAACCATTTGATCAAGTTTGGTCCACAACTCCTCAAGAAATTTGATCAGATCATCAAAAGGGCAAAATGGTCATTTTTAGGGTTTTGACTACAAAAGGGCAATTTCTGACTTTTGACCTAGCCAATGGCAAATTGGGTTCAAGCATGGATTCATGGACTCAATGGAATCATCTTTACCTATTCACAAGATTCAAAAGATCTCAAGTGCATTTGATTGACAGATGAATTTTCCAGTCAACTGATCAAAAATCAACTGTACACTGAAAAGTCAAACTTTGACTTTTTAGTCAAAATCAAGTGCCAAGGGTCATTTTTCATCAAGATGAGTCAAAACATGAAACTTGTTCATCAAGAAACCTAATTTTGCAAATTAGGGTGTAAGATTGAAAAAATTTCATAACTTAGAATTTTTCTAAGTTATGAAATTTTCTTAATTTTTCCCAACTTTGCCTAACATTTTCACCATGATGCAAATGGATTCAAACAAAACTTCCAACACGAAAGTTGTATTCCTCCACAAAATCTACAAATTTAATACACAAAGTTTTCTCAAAAGAAGCTTGGATCTCAAGTTATTATTTTTGGAACAAGGGTCCATAGAACTTTTAACTTAGTGAAATTTTGCCCTAGTTTAGGCACGATTTTGACCTATCTTCATGGCAATTTTTCACCTATTTCCACTTGGAATCTCAAAATGCATTTCAAATATGGATTGTAGAACATGTTACAAGATTTCAAAAATGTCCAAGAACTCTCCAAAATCATTTATGGTTAGGGAGAATCGAAGGTTTAAATTTAGCAAAAACTCACTTTTGATCCATGGCATTTTCATGTTGATACAAGTTGCAATTTTTGTCCAGCTTCATTTGTACTTGATTACAGGTCTTTAAAACCTTCCATACTAAATAATTAAATGCAAATCCAATGGTTTGAAGCTTTGTTCTGATCATTAGAGGATTACACAAGAGATTAATCCAAAAATGGCAAAAAGGCAACATTGCCATTTTTATCAAATTTTGCTTTATGTCAAATTGCATCCTTGAGCCTTGAACCAAATCTTGGACAGCAAACAATATCCACAAACTTGAGGGGCCAAGATCACAAAGTGCAAGCTGGAAGATAGCATGCACAGGCATGTCTTGTACCACTTGATACTTTTGCTTAAAATATAAGAAACTTGTCAAAAATCACATAACTTGCATATCTGATATAACCAACTCTTGCAAGCTTTTGAAACAAGTTTTTGACATTGCCTTGAGCCAGAAACACGAATTATTGAACCCTCAATCCTCCCAAAACACAAAATCACATTCTTCTTGCAAAACAGGGCACTCCCTGCAGTTTCACTTCCATCACACAAACCACTTGTGTGTTTTGCCCCAAACCTGTTCAAACACATTCCATATAACCTCTCCAAGTTATCCCAACCATTGGACAGTGACTGTAACTCCATTTACAAGCTTCACCATTTCTGTTTTCAGCTTGTGCGGGTTGAGTTCTACAAGCTTGCTCAAGCAAGTCCAAAGAAAACTAGGCATTGGGGAAGGTCAGAGGAAGTTCAGGCAAGCTCCCAAGCACCTCTGGTCTCACTGAAAAGCTCCACATTGCCATACACGAGTTCATCTGAAACAGGTATTTGTCAATTTTCTATCTCTCTATTTAGGAATCATTAGGCTTAGGTTTGTGAATAAAAAATGTAGTACTCATAGCCCTGAAGCTGTACATATGCTTAGATTTCATTTAAGTTAAACATGTTAAGAGAATTTGATTCATGAACTTCCTGAAAAAGTTAGGTTAGAAATTAGGGCCAGAGAAATTATCTATGGTCTTTGAGAGTTAGATTAAGTTCTTTATATGGTTGGAATCGTCTTGAAAAATGCTACAACTTTGGTTGGAATCTTTGTACAGGCGCGCGTGTTTTGTTTGAAACAAAGGTTGAAGATGAAGTGAAATGGGCTGGGCTGGCTTGTTTCTGTTTTTGGCACCCCCTGCATTGCTGACTGCACCCCCTGGCCCATTTGTTTTATATTTTCATATTATTTTCATTTCTTTTTATTTCTGATTTCATTTTATTTTTTCCAAATATAAAAAATTACTAAAAATATTTTCCTTAAATTTTCACATTTTTATTATTTATTTTATTTTATTTTGACACAATATTTAGGTTACTAGGTTTATTATATTTTATTTTCTCAAATAAAAAACTTGTAAATAATATATAAACATATTATATTTTTATTTTTATTTTTATTATTTGTATACTCAAATAATATTTTCTCATATATTATTATTTCCTAAACAAATTGTATATATTTTTATTTTTTTATTATTTACTTGTATATAAATAAATAATATAATTAATAAATATATCTTCTTAAAAACAAATTTACGGTTTTTTTACCCTTAACAAAAATAACTTTTTTTATTTTCTTTTTAATACATTAAATATCATATTTTTATACACATAAAAATAAACACAAAAAACAGTTTTTGCATACTTATAATATTTTGCATATTCATACTTAATTTGCTTATTTAAATATTGTTTATTCATTATTTGGTACAAAGGAATTCAATTTGGATGTAATAGTAAAACTTAGGGTTTTATTTTCTTGCAAATATTCCCCATTCAAAAATGTATCCCCCTCCCCATATCAATGTTGTAATAGCTTAGGTTTATTTTACGCATTTTATGCTTTCAAATATGCCATGTTAGAGATTAGGGTTTGTATGCAAAAAATCCAAAATCAAACAAATAGCTTGACTAATACAAAGACAAAAAGCATGTAAATTGACAACACAATGCACACATGCACCCCCAGGGTTTCATCCACTTGTTGCCTTTAAAATGGCCATGTTATGCATGTTGAGTATCTTGGCAAAACAAAAATAAAACAAAAGATCATAGTCCCTCGATGACGCTATCTTGGTTGCCTATACAAAATGATCTAGTCCCTCAAAAATTTGCTAAAGATACTTAGCACAATTGCTATCATGGTCAATACGATGACTCGCGCCTGTCCCGTTTAACAACTAAATACAAGGTTGTTTACCAAATGCAATGGTAAAACAACACTGTCAAAAGGGTTAAAATGTGTAGGAAAGACTCTTGAGTAAAATAGGGTAGACAACTCTTAGTTACTTGATCAAAACTTACAAAAACATCCTTGCTATTTTCAAACACACCTCACAACACAAATTCAAAACATTTCCCAAAACAAACTTTCAAACATTGAAATATCTTTTCAAAAGACAAACACCTTTGTATATATTCAAACAAGAATCATTACAAAGGTTGCCTAGACAAGGCCTCTTTTTCAAAGCATTTTCAAAAAAACCACACACAAAGCACCATTTCAAACAATTGAAAAGCAAAAGCAAGTGATCTAAACAAGTAACTAAGAGCCCATGGATAACCATGGGTGAAAATGGTGCTTGCACCTTCCCTTTTCATAATCTACCCCCCGAACCCAAGAAAACATCTCAAAGGTCTTTCCTGTGCTTTTTGACCTTTCCTTTGGATAAAATAAAAAGTCGGCGGCGACTCTTGCTAAACCGAAACATTTGCGAACACAAACGCAAAACCTCAAGTTAGTTCTCCCACCGTATCAAAAATGGCGTGCTCTTTTCGGCCAGACTCGTCATGCTGCCCCAGCACACACCCCATTGAATTGTCTAGCACTGTCAAGTATAATATCAAAGGTCTTCCTTCAACTGGAGGCATCAGAATTGGCGGTTCTTGAAGGTATTCCTTGATTCTTTCGAAAGCGGTCTGGAACTCGTCATTCCACTTTACCACTTGATCTTTTTTCAATAGCTTGAAGATTGGATCACAAGTAGCAGTCAGATGTGAAATGAACCTGGTGATATAATTCAGACGTCCCAAGAAACCTCTAACCTCTTTCTCTGTACGGGGAACCGACATCTCTTGTATAGCTTTAACTTTGGCGGGGTCTACCTGAATACCTTTGTCACTGACAACGAAACCCAGAAGCTTACCAGACCTTACCCCGAAGGTACACTTGTTCGGATTCAACCTCAACTTGTATGTCTTCAACCTGTCAAACAATTTCTGGAGATGATCAAGGTGCTCTTCCCCATTTTGAGACCAGGCTATCATATCATCAACATAAACTTCAATCTCATGGTGAATCTTGTCGTGGAACAAAGCAACCATAGCACGCTGATATGTTGCCCCAGCATTTTTCAACCCAAAAGACATCACCTTGTAGAAGAAGATGCCCCAATGTGTAACGAAGGTTGTCTTCTCCATGTCTTCAAGAGCCATCTTGATCTGGTTGTAGCCAGAGAAACCATCCATGAAGGAGAAGATTTTATGTTGCGCGGTGTTGTCGACTAAAACGTCGATGTGAGGAAGTGGGAAGTCATCCTTGGGGCTTGCCCTGTTCAGATCTCTGTAATCAACACACATATGTACCTTACCGTCCTTCTTAGGTACCGGAAGAAAGTTGGCAACCCACTGTGGATATGAAGTGACAGCTAAGAATTCTGCATCGAACTGGTTCATGACCTCTGCCTTAATCTTCTCTGACATTTCAGGGCGCATACGACATACCTTCTGTTTAACCAGAGGATAATCTTCTTTAGTCGGCAGGCGATGTACCACAATATCAGTGTCCAAACCAGGCATGTCTTCGTAGGACCAGGCGAAGATCTCAACATAGTCGTGCAACATCTGTATCAACCTCTGCTTGATGCTAAGCTCCAGATTCGCACCTATTTTAACCTCTTTTATGTCTTCCTCAATACCTAAGTTCACTGTCTCAACCGGCTCTTCATGAGGCTGTATGGCCCTTTCTTCCTGCTGTAATAGTCTGGCAAGTTGTCCAGGCACCTCACAATCATCCTCACCTTCGTCCTCGGCTTGGTTGATCGGATTTTTGAAGTCATAACTGGAAATAGCAGAGCTGTTATCAATGGGATCCAGAGTGGATATGGATCTGCATTATAATATATGAGTGTGTGTAAGAGAACAGCTGTTTTGATAAAGTGAAAAACAGAAAGGAAAAAACAGAGAGTGCAAAATTTGTATGCAAGAAACGTCCAATGCTTTATTAATGATTATGAAATGGAAAATAATAGCCCTCGCAAGCAAAGCCAGTATGCCTTGGGCAAGGCACAGGGTCGTAAAGTTTTAAATTGTTTATTACAAATCTTAAAACAAACAAGTCAATTACTACGGAATAAAAGAAACATGTATGAAGTCCCTAGCCGTCCAGTTACTCGGTCCACTATTGGTAGTCGGGTAGACCCAACTGTCGATGTCTGACGCCTCTTCACTATCTTCAATGGAGTTAATCCCATGATTGCTGATGCGTAAGGGAGGTCCTCCAGCCCGAGCGCGTCTAACATCCATTTGAGCCCCTTCTTCAACCACGGCCCTGGCGTCCTTGAGAGAAGCCATCTTCAAAGGAGGTTTGTTGCTAGTAGTTTCAGTTGATGCCAAGATCTGAGGGACCTCTTCAAAATTCTGACAAGGAGTTTCAATGAATTCCCCGTCCATCTCTACGTAGCGGAAGGAGTTGAGGTGACTCACCATATATTCTTCTTCACCCTGCACTGTGATAATCTTTCCTTTCACCAGATACTTCAGTATTTGATGGAGTGTGGAAGTAACTGCCCCAGCCTCGTGGATCCAAGGACGACCCAGCAAGCAAGAATACGATATCCTGATATCCATCACATAGAAGGTGGACCCAAAAATCTGAGAACCCACTTTGACAGGGATGTCCACCTCCCTGTGCACCATTCTCTTTGATCCGTCAAAAGCCCTTACCACAATGTTATTAGGCTTTAGAGTTAAACCCTTGCAATCCAACCGGTCTAATGCCTTCTTCGGCAGAATATTCAGTGAAGACCCAGTATCTACCAGCACATGAGCCATAGTGGTGCCCCTACATTCAATCGAGACATGCATTGCATCATTATGGTTCCTTCCCTTTGGTGTTAGATCCGCATCTGAAAAACCCAGCCCATTATCAGCAGTCAAGCTGGCCACACAGTCTTTGAACTGATCAGCTGAAGTTTCCTACGACACATGCGCAGTCTTGAGAAATGCAATCAAAGCCTTCGCATGGGCTTCAGAACACAACAACAGAGACAACATGGATATCTTTGATGGGGTCTGCCCCAGCTGCTCAACCACATTGTAGTCACTCTTTTTGATTATTTTCAAGATCTCCTCTATCTCTTGCTTAGAGGCTTCCACAATGATTTTCTTAGGCGCCTCCGTCCGGGCAGGCTCACCTACAACCTATTTGCCGCGGGTATCAGATGATTCACCGACTGGAGTAAGAACATGAACTATAGTTGATGTACTAGCAAGAACAACAGATGGAATGGCAATTTTCTTGTTAACAGTCTTAGGGGAAATCTCGGGAGAGAAGACCCTTCCACTTCGGGTGATTTTGCTGGTTCCGACAATGTTACCAATATCAGGATCAGCCTCTTCATCTTTCAAATCTTGTTTGATGCCATGATAGTATACATCGGCACCATAATGCCAGGGGACAGCTTTGTCCGAGACATATGGGACAGGACCAGGAACAGTGATTATCAGTGGAGCAATTCTTGGAGTAGATGTAATCCTAACAGGTCTTCTCGAGGAAACCTTGGAAGGATTGGCGGAAATGGTTATAATAGCAACGTCTTCAGATGGGACAACAGGAACCAAAGTTTTCTCGAACAAAATCTATTTGCTATCTATTAGGCGTTAAACACCTAACTTCAGCAAATGGTAACCAGAAGGTAGAAGCGAACACATGTGCCAACCTTCACCACAACCCCAGAAATAAACCGGCCAACCGCAAATTCTTCTTGACATTCAAATGATTGAAAAATGGACCAGATAGCGTCCCCAGAAACATATCAACTAACTCCCTATCAGACAACGGGGGTTGGACTCTCCCAGCCAAGTCTCTCCATTTTTTTGCATAATCTTTAAAACCTTCACTTGCACCCATGGACATACTCTGGAGTTGAGTACGAGTGGGAGAAGGTCGGAATTATATTGATACTGCTTGTAGAAAGTAGCAGCCAGATCTTCCCAGTTTCAGACATTGGCTCCCTCCAGCTGGTAGAACCATTCAAGCTGAGTCCCTGGCAGACTATCTTGAAAGAAATGCACCCACGAATTTCTGTCAGCAGTGTGGGGTTGGATCTTTCGGACATAAGAGCGGAGATGGAGTTTTGGGAAGGACACCCCATCATACTTGGCAAAAACTAGAGCTTTGAACTTCTACGGGATGACCACTCCCGACACCAAACCCAATTCTTCAAAATCCAATCCAGGTATCCTCTGAACTTCCATGGCACTCAGACGATCTTCCAACTGTTTGTATCTATCCTCAGCAGAAGGATATTGCTTCTCATTATAATCAGTATCATTGTCAGAGACTACAAGACTAGGGTCCTTCTCTTCTTCTTGGTTCTCCCCTTCCTTAGACGAAGAGGTCAGGTCGACTTGTCGCTTCAACCGCTCTCCAAACCTTCTACCCATATTCAAAATACCGACAGCCTTCTTCTTTTTCTTCTTCTCTTTCAGGATAAGGGCTTTCAAATCCTCCTTCCCTATTGCCAGACTAATGAACATTTGTTGGAATTGGGCGTTCTCTGCCTGAAGGTCCTTAATGCTTTGTTCGGAATACATTTCTGTTGAAATAAACAGTGAAGGAGATGAGAAACCTGTAATGATGTGTATGATAATGGTATGCGCATGAAATAATTTCAAAGACTTCGGGAAATTTAAATTTGCAAACCAAAATAAACGAAGATTTTATTAGCTGAATTTGAAGTTCAAATGCCTTTTAGGCATTACAATTAAAAATAAACAAATCCAAAACTAAAAAAAGACATAAAAAATCCCATGGATGCTTCCTCTTTGTGCCGAGATAGTCATTGAGCCCCTTTTCTTCATGGAGTTTCTTTGTGAGCTCTAAAACTTTCCTCTCCTGAGCATGGAACTGATCCCTGTAATTATCCCGCTCCTTCATCAGCTAAATCCAAGACCTCTATAATTCCCCAAGATAAGTGGGCATGTAAGGATAGAGAACCGTGTAAGGAATGCCTTCTTCAGTAGTGGGTTCCAAAATCACTGGCAAAACAGCCACATAGGGCATCCTAAGCTGTTGAGCACGAGCTCGTACCCATTGTAGATAAGGTTCCATTGGAATGGAAGTCTTTGGCCCCAAAGCCCTGACACTCGATCTGTTTACCATTCCCTAAGCCCGTGTGAACCTCCGGCGATACTCTTGAATATCCTCCTCATAGTTGAACACAATACCTTCGATAAGCAACTCATGGGGACCATCCCTTCGAGCGTGACCAAATTATCGCAGAGCTAAACAAGGATTGTAGGTTATACCCCCTCTGATGCCCAGCAGTGGGACATTAGGGTATTCCCTGCAGTGGTCAATAATAGTAATGTTTTCCATAGATCGAGTACACCAAAGAATATTCGTATGAGCGAGTGACATTATCCTTTGTGACCAAACCAGACCTTCTTCATTCTTCAGTATGGACTTGGGGAGGTGAGAAATAAACCACCTCGACAGCAATGGCATGTAGCACATAAGAATCCATCTTCTCCTCATGGTACAAGTATGGAGAGTGTGCAAAATATTTCCGAGCAAAGTAGGCATCGGGTTGCGAGAGAGAAAGATCTTAACAGCATTCACATCTACGAATGAGTCCAGATTAGGAAAGAGAACTAAACCATAGATAAGAAGAGCCAAGATCTCCTCAAAAGCCTGAAAATCCATATTATCCCAAAATATTTGGGCTTTATCTATCAGAAACTTAGCTAGAAAACCCTTGACTCCGCTTCTCGTTTCCCAATTGGATACCACGTTGGCCCGTTTCAGATGTAAAGCTGAGGCAATGACTTCTGGCTTAGGAACTTTTTCTAGACCTGTGAAGGGTACCTGTTCAAGAATAGTATATCCAATAGCTGAGATAATTCTTCCAAGGTAGGCACCAACTGATAGTCTGGAAAGTTGAAGCAGTGGTGCTTGGGATCAAAGAACTGAAAGAGTACACTCATCATCTTTTCATCAAAGTTTGAAGTAACCAAGTTGAGAAGTTGACCATGTCTCTTAGTGAACATAGAAGTTTTAGAAACCCTTTATGCTAGCTCTTTGAGTTGGGAAGGTATCTTCACAAAGCTTATTTGGATAGTGTTTCTACGAACAGAAGCCATGATCTACAAAACAGAACAAAGATAAATTCCCTTGGTCTTTGAAATGGTTAGTGCGTTCAGCATGGATGCCATGTTATGATACATGATGTCATGGTAAAACACAGGTATAGCAAACACAAGTATAGCAAGCACAGTCAAATCACACAAAGTCCTTAGGTTTAAGGCTTGCATGAGGTCAAAGGTAGTACCCTCTTGAAGTTTAGTTGGTTCAAACCTGTCCTAAAAAGTAACCGGGTTCTAGAGGATCTCAATATCACTGACCATCCTTTGTCGGGCATTGTTTCAGCTCTCAATCTTTTCTTGCAGCCAAAATATCCCGAAAGTTTGATCTCAATGAGTGTAGCATCGAGTATCAGCCGGTTCTCAACTCTACGTCGAGGACGGCTATCTCACTACTTTCTAATGGCCAAGTTGTTCAACTAAGGTTCTAAGGTCCGTTAGTGCTTTACGACACCACGCGGCGGCCCCGTATTCTCCTCGTTTCCCCACAAAGGATACCAGTACCAACCAAAGTGCCACACCAACACAGCCATCGCTTAAACCATATCGGTCTACGCCGTACAGTCTCCACGATATTTTGTTGTTTACCTAATGAGTGCCCCAGATCCGGATGTAGGATCTATAGTAACCCCAAACAAAAACCTCAAAAGTAAAGCAATCAAGACAATCAAGAGAAGCAATTTAATGACTTAGATTCTAAGGTAAACCCCATTTATTATGTCCCTAGTAGAGTCACCAGTCCTGTGATACGGTGGTAGAACCGACTGTTTGATACTGGTTTGAGTTTTGTGTTTGCAAAATGTCGCGGTAAGCAAGAGTGACCACCGACTTTTTTCCATCCAATCATGGAAAAGGAAAAAGAACAGAAAAAACCTTTTTTCGAGATATTCTGAGTACGGGGGGTAGATTATAGAAAGGGAAGATGTTAGCATCCTTTCTATCTGTAGTTATCTACAGGCTCTTAGGTACTTGCTCATTTTTCAAATTGCTTGTATGTGTTTGTCTTGAAAATGTTTTACTTTGTGATAACCCTTGTATCATTCCTCAAGGATGTGACGAAGTTTGTTTTGAAAATTTGTTTTGAAAGGTGTTTGTGTGAAAAGTTTTTATTGAGCAAGTACTTAAGATTCTACCTACTCGGAAAAAGGATTGTTCATTCTATTTCCTTTAGGCAGTGCTATCCTACTATTAAGGAGTAGGTAGCACCATCGTTAGAGTTTGTAAGGGACGTTCAAAAGGGACGAGTACAATCACTAAAGCAATAGTTAGAAAACTTTAGTAGTAACTCTAGTGTCTTAAGATCTTTCCGAGGCAACATTTCTGAGGCAACATTTCTGAGGCAACATTCGAATGGGACAATTTGATCGTTTTAGACTGGAGGGCAACCACTAAAATCTCCTATGCTTAATGATTGTTTATCGAAGGCAACCAAAGTGAGGCAAATCCTAGGAGTGAATATGTGCATATGATTTGTTTCGGTTATTTAATCTTTGCACATTAGGTGATCTACCGTTTTAATTTTCCAAACGTTCTTATAATACAATCCTATTAGCCATACATCTAGACAGTTAAAGGTTGCGGGAATTTAATGTGCGAAAAATAAAACCTAGCTATTACAAGGCTTCGGGGAGGGGGATTAATTACATGACCAAAAATCGGGGAAAAGCGGTAAATAAAAACCCTAGTTTTAACTATTACAAACCAATAAGCAGTTACAAAATAATTGAAAAATAATTAACAAGCGCGCGTAAAATTAAATGCGGGGACGGTAATTAGTAACTTAAAACCCTAATTGAGAGAAAGAAATTTTTGTGGATTTTTATTTGAGAAAACAATTAAATTACAAATTAATTAAACCTAATTTCTAATTGTTTTTAATTATGAAAGAAGTTAATTAACCTAATTTACTACCTAAATTAAAAAAGTATTTTATGAGAAAAGTAATTTTTGTGTATTTTTGAGTTAATTAAATTATATACAAATAAAATCCTAAGTCTAATCATTTTCAATTAATTGTAAAAAAGGATTAGATTACCCTAAGTTAATTAAACTAATTAATTAAAATATTTATTATTAAAAAAAATATTTTTATGATTTTGTGATTTGTTAATTTATTAAAATAATTTTTGTATTGATTAAAAAAACAAAATAATTAAAGAAACGAAATTAAAGTAAATATTAAAAATAACCAAATGGGCTTGTGTTGTTAGCAATTCTGGGGGGTGGGAATCTGAATTTCCCAGCCCATTAAGCTCCAAGCCCAGTCAACCTTTGGATTTAGTGCCAGCGTTGACTTGAGGAGCACCATGGACCTTCAAGGGAGAAGCATGAGATCTGGCCAGCAGTGCATCCAAGGGCTGGGCACTGAGGTTACATGGAAGGCGTGTGAGGGAGCATTGCATTGGATTGGCCTGAAATTAATAGGAAAATAATAAAATGCACACGCCTAGGATTGAACCCAGGACGTGTGCATCAAAGGCGTGCCTCCCAACCATCTGCGTTGCTGATTCTTTGTTAATGCATATAAACAAAAAATAATATAATACAAAAAACGCACTAAGCCCAGAAAAATGCGCGAAATTCAAACCAACCGGTCATGGGCTGCCACGCATCACCTTCTTCACTGCAACCGTCGTCTTTGGTTAAGGACTTATACCTACGGACGTTTGCTGTAACTACAGCCCTGCAAAAATTCAAAAATCTCGTACAAGCATGATAAATTAAATGTGATGGTACCAATTAACTCGTCTTGGTCTCACGAGTATCATGGTACCTCACTCATAGTCTAATTTTTCCTGTATCAGAAATCCCCAAATCGTGCTCTTAAACCCTAACAATGGTGAATATGGATTCCTGCACCATTAGTACAATTAAGTGATATAGAAAGCTTGCAAACATGATTATGAACAAGAATATATGGATAGAATAAATTTATCATACGTAAAACATAGAAATCGAAATTGAGTTTGGGAGGCAAACTGTGATACTGAAATGTGATGATTCTTGATGCTTTGAGACTTGCAAATGAATGGAGAAGCTTCCTGAGATATCCAGAAACATATTTCTAGCCTTGAAACTCCTTGAGGATGGCTCTAAGATAGATTTTGATCTCATACTTTTGTCCAAATTTTTGAATTTCCTTCTTGCTGTTTCACGCCTCCAACCCTTGTGTCTTTGATCTGCAATTGTTATGCACTTATAGTAGACTGAATTAGGTCAATAAAATTGGCATGAATCTTGAGAAATAATGCAATAGTGATTTGATTTTCTCTTTGTATGATATCTTCCCAAAATAAGCTTTAATCCAATATTTTCCAATCCAAATGAGTCTTGCACGATTGGTCATCATGTTAGCTGTACATAGCCTCCAAATGTGCACAAAAATCCCAAGATTTGATTTGCTTTTATTATTTTACCATTTAATTTGATTTATTTTGATTTAAATGAATAAAAAATCAAAATAAATGATAAAAATCATAAAATAATAGGTGGAAAAACTCAGGGGTCGTGGGTCCTATTAGAAACATGTTTCAAGCAAGAAAACATGGGCCCCTTTGGAAAAAATGCAAATTTGATCAATGTTGACTTTTGACAATTTTCCAAAAATTGCCAACTTTGACAATGCACAACTCTCTCAATTTTGACCCTAGGAGGGTGTTCTTGGACTTTTTAGAAATCTTAGGATGTCCCCTAACCAAGATTTTTTGTTTCATCTCAATTGGATCTTCCATGTTCATGTATGAAGCTTTGACCCAAAAGGTGTTTTTGTTGACTTTTCAAAATGACCCATAATGTAGAAACTCATATCTTTTTATGGGTGCATATTTTAAACTTGTGAGATGAAGATGAATTTTAGGAAATGGAATCCTCTTCAAAATTAGCTTTGGATGGAAAATTTCTGATAAAGCATGTGGAAGTTATGCTTGGTCAAATTTAGGTTGACTTTTTCTAAGAACCCCTAATTTAACAACTTTTGGGTTTTGATGAATTTGGAGCATTCCTCGAGGAATCATGATCAACCCTTGTTCAAATGATGGAAGTCACTTCAAAATGTTGATGTTGACCAAAAATCTTGAGGTTTGACTGTATGTGGGCCACAGTTGACTTTTGACCTAAAATAGTCGATTCTCAAGCATCTGAGCAGTTGACTGGGAAAACCTCGTGTGCAAGGCATGACACTTGACATGTAGGGTCTTGAGAACATATTAAGACCATGGAAAGCATATGAGGCCTTTGTGGTTCACCCATCTTGATGAAAATAGAAACCCTAATTTTGAGGTGCACTGGCTTAGGAGAGAGTTTGTCTGGTCAACTCTTGGGCAACCTTGAGCAAATTGAGGATCTTAAAGGAGTATGTATTGAGTAAAATGAGAGGGAAAATTTTGGGGTACAACACATGGAAACTTGAAAAATCTTGGAACATCAATTTTGATCATCAATATTAAGCAATTCAAAGATCCTTTTGACTTCAAATCTTTTTACCACATTGTGTTGTACCCCAATTTTTGTCCCTAAGATCCCTTCATCATACCATGTTGATTCAATCACAACAAGATCACATTAGGGATTTTGGTTATTCTCCCTATCTTTAGCTTTGCTCTTTTGAGGAGTTACCAAGCATCTTGACTTGTTTTCTTTTGTGATCATGAATATTTTGCTTTGATTTTCTTTCTAATTAATAAAATGCAATGTTGGTTTGTCTTACTTGTTAATAACGTAGGTAAAGGCAATGAGGTTTAGCAAGTTGCTCCATGGGTTCATGAGTTTATTTCCATGACCTAGTCAACATAGCTTGAGGAGTACAAACCTCACCATTGAAGTTGCTTTGGAAGAAATTGCATGACAAGGCTTATTTTGGTTCAACATATTTCAAATTTATCAAAATTGATTCAAAAGTACAAGGGGTTGAGGGAAGAAGTTGGCATGATTGGACAAGGTCTTGTTCCTATTAGTCACAAGAACATATTTCTCTAAAATTTCAAGATATGGAAGTAGTTTTGGTGGCTATGAGTCCTCATCATCATCCTCAATAACTTCTATTCACAAAGAAAGAATATTGGCACAAGAAGTTTATTCAAACTTGTCAAAGTTCCTCAAAGCATTCTCTTGATCTAGAGGCTAGGGTTTTGAACTTCAAAGGAGCATAACTTGCTCACCTTTTGGTATTTTTGAGTGATTACAAAGACATCTTTCTCTTCAAAGAGTTACCAACAAATCACTTCAAAAGTTCCAAAGAATTTTCATGTGGAAGGAACTTGGTGAAGAACAAAGATTACAAGTCATCCAGATGAATCCACAATTTTCCATATGTGACTTCAAATGGTCATAACTTGGTCAATTTGTATCACCTTGAGTCCATTATTTTTCCATGATAATATTACATATGTGTAATTTATGCCTTCTTTTATGTGCAAAGTGAGAAAATGGATGGAAGTTGCCTTAAGTATGCAAAAGATTATAGGTCATTTCATGATTTTTGGCCAACTTCAACAAGTCATAACTTGCTCATTTTTTGTAGATTTTGAGTGGTTCAAATTTCAAAATGTCATTCAAGAGGTCTACTTCATTCCATCTTTTTTGGTCAAGAGAAAATTCTAAGAGGAAGGCCATGTTTGGATACAAAAGATTATAGGTCATTTTTGAAGAAGAATTTCAAATATTTCTAAGTATGGAAAGTCAACTCTTTTTCTTCAACTTTGACTCCATGTAACTTTCAGCTCAAGCATCCATTTGATTCCATTCTTTTTCCGTTGCAAAGCTTGTAACCTCATCTTTCCAAAGCATCAAGAATCATGCCCTAAGACCCCCTGTGTTAGAAATGCCATGGATTTGAATTTGGTAACTTGAAACTGAATTTTTCACAAAGTAAAAATTTTGAAATCCATAATGTGACTTCTAAACACAAGATTTGTGCGTGTTTTTTATTTAAACTTGATTAGAAAACTTGCCAGAAGTGATTAGCACCCCAAAACGCAAGGTTTGGTTGAGTTTTGATGGAAATGAAGTCACACTTCACTCGTGCTCGACCCTTACTCAATTTCCCTCCAAACTTCCTTGTTTCTTCAAATTTTCATTCCCATTCACTTCCCTATAAATAGAGGGTCATCCCCCATCCATTTTACCCAAGCTTAGAGAGCCAAGAATACCCTGCCAAAACCTCACACGAACCCACTTTTTTTTAATTCAGTTTTTGAAATTTAAGCTCCCTTTTCCAAAAAAAATTACGCATTCATCATCCTTGAGCATCATACAAACTCTCCAGCACTTAAACCAATCAAAACGAGCCATAATTCAAGCTACAAAAGTCCATTTTCAGAGCTTCTTACTTGAACTTCGAAAAGGTAGAATTCTCCACCATTTGGATCCAAATCAAGCACTAATATATTTTACTCCTTTGTGACACATGAAACACATCATGCAAATTCGAAAGATTAGGCGGTAAAGCCACTCTATAAGTAACATTCCCCACTCTCTCTGAAATATGATATGGACCAATAAAACGAGAAGTGAGCTTCTTAGACTTCAATGCTCGCCCAACACCAGTCACAGGTGTAACTCTTAAAAACACATGGTCACCCGCTTGAAATTCTAAATCTTTCCTTTGCTTGTCATGATAACTCTTCTGTCTACTTTGGGAAGCTTTCATTTTTTCTCGAATCAAATTCACATTCTCAGTAGTCTCACGAACAAGTTCAGGTTCAAGTACCACACTCTCACCAGATTTATGCCAACATAATGGAGTTCTACATCTTCGACCATACAACGCCTCAAAAGGTGCCATTCCAATACTATAATGGTAACTGTTATTATAAGTGAACTCTATCGACGGAAGATAAGTATCCCACGAACCTCCCTGCTCAAGAACACATGCCCTCAGCAAATCTTCCAACGATTGAATAGTTCGTTCAGTCTGACCATCTGTTTGAGGATGATACGTTGAACTCAACCTCAACTTAGAACCCAATGCTTCTTGTAAACTCTTCCAAAAATCAGAAGTAAACCTTGGATCTCTATCTGACACAATGCACAAAGGAACACCATGCAGCTTCACAATCACACTAGTGTAAACCTCATCCAACTTCGACACTGGAAAACTGATGTTAATAGGAATAAAATGAGCCGACTTCGTAAGCCTATCAACAATCACCCAAATTAAATCATGTCCTTTTAGAGTATTAGGTAACCCCGTCAAAAAGTCTATTGAAATGTTATCCCATTTCCATTCTGGAACTTCTAACGGTTGCATCAACCCTACTGGCTTCTGATGTTCAACTTTCGACTTCTGACAAGTCAAACATGCATACACAAACCGAGCCATATCACTCTTCATCCCAGGCCACCAAAACAAACCTTTCAAATCTTGATACATCTTTGTAGCTCCTGGATGAATACTCAACTTACTTCTATGACTCTCTTCAGGTATCACTTTCTTCATCTCAGTGTCATCAGGAATACAAATCCGGTTACAAAACCTTAACACACCTTGCGCATCTAGCTTAAAATCACTGTTCTCATACTGATCGATCCCAACCATCAAATATACCAGTTTCACATCCAACTTCTGAGCTTCTCTGATACTGTCTAGAAATTCATTATTAATCTTCAACATACCCAACATAACACTTCACAGTGTAACCTCGCAAACTGAGCTCATATCTCTGAACTGCTCAATTAGTTCCAACTCTTTAACCATCATTGCCTACATATGTAAAGTCTTTTAACTCAACGCATCAGCTACCACATTCTCTTTTCCTGGATGGTAATTCAAACCAAAATCATAATCCTTTAACAGTTCCAACCATATTCGTTGCCTCATGTTCAACTCTTTCTGATTGAATAAATACCTTAAGCTCTTATGGTCACTAAACACTTCAAATCTAGAACCATAAAGATAACGCCACCAAATCTTCAACACAAACACAACTGCAGCAAGCTTTAAATCTTGCGTAGGATAGTTCTTCTCATGAGTCCTCAACTGCCTTGACGCATAAGCAACTACCTTACCATTCTGCATAAGCACACCTCCTAAACCCATCTTAGAAGCATCACAATACACCACAAAAGGCTCTCCTGGATTAGGAAATGTCAAAATCGGATCCGATGTCAACCTCTTCTTTGATTCTATAAAACTTTCTTCGCACTGAATATCCCATACAAAAGCTCTACCCTTACAAGTCAACTTAGTCAACGTAAGTCCAACTTAGAAAAACCTTCGATAAACCTTCTATAGTAACCAGTTAATCCTAAAAAGCTTCTAATCTCAGTAGCTGACTTTGGAGTTTCCCATTGCAATACAGCATCAACCTTCGATGGATCTACAACAATGCCACTACCTAAAATCGCGTGACCAAGAAAACTAACCTCCTTTATCCAAAATTCACACTTTGACAGCTTTGCATACAATTTCTCTCTTTCAAAACTTGAAATACTACCCTTAAGTGTTCAACATGCTCTTCTTCTGACTTAGAGTAAATCAAAATATCGTCAATGAACACCACTACAAACCGATCCAAATAAGTATGAAAGATACAATTCATGTATTCCATGAATACTCCCGGCGCATTAGTAACACTGAAAGGCATCACCGAATACTCATAGTGTCCATAACGCATTCTGAAATTCGTCTTCTGGATATCTTCATCCTTCACTTTAATCTGATGGTAACCCGACCTCAAATCAATCTTACTAAACACCTAAGCATCCACCAATTGGTCCATAAAGTCATCTATTCTTGGAAGCGGATACTTGTTCTTAATCGTCACTTTATTCAACTGTCTATAATCAACACAAAGCCTCATACTTCCATCTTTCTTCTTTACTAACAACACTGGAGCTCCCCACGGTGATACACTTGGTCTTACAAACTTATTTTCAAGTAACTCTTCCAATTACTTCTTTAACTCTACCAATTCAGATGCAGACATCCTGTATGGTGCCATAGACACAGGTCTGGTACCAGGTACAAGATCAATCACAAACTCAACTTCCCTCTCTGGTGGTACATCAGGAATTTCATCAGGGAAAACTTCAGAAAATTCACACACCACCTGCAATTCCTCAATTATAGATGGAGTCTCTATAGATAGTGACGCCATCAACGAGAACATATGTGCTTCCTCTTGCTTCAATTTCCTCAACTGTTTAGCAGACAACAGACCATTCTCCTCTTCTTCGAGAGTAGAAAACCTTACAGACTTGTCGTAACAGTTAATGTGGACACAGTTATGCTCTAACTAGTTCATACCCAAAATCACATCCAAACCTCTTAACGGTAAACAAACCAAATCAGCAGCAAAGTCTCTGTCGAAGATCGACAAGGGACACTTCAAACACACAAAAGAAGTAGTCACTGACCCCTTGGCTGGAGTATCGATGACCATTTCTCCATTCAAAGAAGACAATATAAGACCCAATCTTTTAACATAATCAGCAGCAATAAAACAGTGAGTATCACTAGTATCAATAATAGTAATTAAAGGAGTACTATTAATGAAACATGTACCTCTGATAAGTTTGTCCTTGGCAGTTGTCTGATCCTCAACCAAAGAAAAAACTTTACCACTTTCATGTGCCTTCCTTGGTTTCTGACGCTGGCTACCAATGTGCCCTTCTTCTCAACAATTGAAACAAATCACATCCTTATGTTCACACTCAGATACAACATGTCCATTCTTACGACAGCGGAAACACCTCTTTACTTCAGTAGTACACACATTACTCTTGTGCCCAGGTTTCCCACATTTAAAACAAACCACACCAGTAGGAGCATCTCCCCCACTAGTCCTCTGACCCTGAGCAACTTTCTGTTTACCTTTACCAGCTGGGGTATCATAAGGCTTACCACGATATTGTTGGTGTTTACCCCTCTTCTCACTAATAATCTTGTAATGAGCATTATTATCTTCTTCATAAATCCTGCAACTATCAACCAAATCCGCAAAGACACAGATCTTCTGGTATCCAATCGCCTTCTTTATCTCGGGGCGCAACCCATTCTCAAATTTGATACACTTCTAAAATTCAGCATTCGCCTCACCATAGTGCGGATAAAACTTAGCCAACTCAGAAAACTTGGCTGCATACTCAACAACATACATATTCCCTTGCTTCAGCTCAAGGAATTCAATTTCCTTCTTACCACAAACATCTTCAGGAAAGTACTTCCTCAGAAATTCCCTACGGAACACAACCCAAGTGACATTCTGACCTGCAGCTTCCAATCTCTGACAAGTCTCTAGCCACTAGTCGTCAGCCTCAACTGCTAGCATATGAGTACCATAACGAACATTTTACGCTGGAGTGCAGTCCATCACACGGAAGATTCTCTCAATCTCTTTCAACCACTCCAATGCTCCGTCAGGATCATACTTTCCCTTGAAGGTAGGCAGGTTCTCCCTCTGTAAAGTCGCCAAGCTACAAGATCCAGCATTACTGTCAGCATTCGGCTGATTCTCCATCGCATGAGCCATTGCTTCTAAAGCAGCAGCAAGTGCGGCATCATTCCTTCCAGCCATCTCAACTTATCACTATAACATAAACAATGGTTAGAACTCAAATTAACAATACTCGATTGTTAGACAGCTACGACTCGACGACAAGGTCGGACCAACCTTTTGCTCTGATACCAACTTTGTAACACCCCAATTTGACCCGACAATTATATAAATAAATCAGAGTTATAAAATCATTCATGCAAACAAATCAGGATGCCACAAATTCTTCATAAGAATACTCATTGCATTCATCGTGGATACATAACACTTTAAAACTTCGGATGAACCATCAGCATAATACTTTAATTAAATAATTCAATAATTTAAACATCTACGCAACGGAATTCTTAATAACATCTTTATCATCATTACAGCAACTTCAAAACAACACATACTTAATAATAATCAACTTAAAGTTCAAAAACTGAATAATCAACAATCAAAAGCAACAAGCTTTCATCCCCCCAAGTGTTACATATCAGAGCAATGACACCGACTCGAACTATTGAAGGTATGCAACCTTCACTCTTGTTTACCTGCATGTTACCAACATCAGGGCAACATTCAAACAGAAGGGGTGAGATATCTAATAATATAGTAAAGCGTATGATAATTAATATATTAAATTAGATCACATAACATCACCACTTCTCATATTACAAACAACAAACCTCGTAACAGAACATCAACAATATACACATATACCACTTCAATGCACAACCTCTTTATGCAATTAAATAATGTGACTCAATACTATGCAAATGCATGTGGTACCATTGGAGCAGAACTCTCATCTCAAAATTGCCAATTAATAGAGGAATCAACAAGGCATAAGCCATCATCTGAATATTTGCCAATACAGGCCATCTCAACGAGCATAAGCTCCATCTCAAAATGCAATGTATGCGACACAATCATGAATGTAATGACAACACCATAATTGACAACATCTCAATACAACATCATCGTTGGCCAAAAGCCTACATCTTAAAAGCATCTCAACATCTTTTCATCAACATCATTTATCATCATAAATCATCAAACATCATTTATACATCATAATTCATCAAAACAAACTCTCATTAACATCATCTCATCAACAACTCAGTCGTACAGTAATGCACAGAAACTCATCAATTTCACAATGTTGGCCATAGGCCTACAACATGATTCACTTATAACTAGTTAATCAACTAAGGATTACTTCTAATTACTAAACCTCTGCATATTACTATTATGTAATACTGCATCATTATCATCATTCACCCTACTGTTACAAACCAAACAACAATCTATATACATTTCATCCTCATTATTCTTCACAAGAATCAACATAATGATCAACACGGGAACTAACTCAAATACTATGGTTATCCTTCCTATTCTTCATTTTAATCAATAAGAATGAATTTCATCGTGTTAGCTATTCAACACTCTGAACGACACCTCAAACAGAGTCCGAAAACTCAAGTTACAGCCTTCTCAATTTGATTCTGCCAACAATCAGACAACATGGATTGATGCATAACGCCTTGGGTCGACGCGTACTGAACTGAAATCGAAACATGAGTCGATGCATCCTCTCTTGTATCGACTCATCCTGAGTCTGCAACTCTGCATGTATCGACTCATCCTGATTCTGCAACTCTACATGTATCGACACATGCTCCTACGTATCGACTCATCCTGAGTCTGAAAGCCCTCATGTATCGACACATGACTCCTTCGTGTCGACTCATACTGAGTCTAACAGCATTCTTGTATCGACACATCACTTTTGGGGTCGACACATACTGCTCTGTGTAGCGGTAGAAATGTTCAAGACTAAGCCATTGGATTGACTAGACTTTATACAAATCAAAATAAAAATCGCCACCGCGCTTTATTGTTTCCAAAGGAATGGGAAAAGAGCGAATAACCCAAAAAGAGGGGGAAAGATTCAAGGTAAGGGGGTTGGTTATGCAAAGGGAAGGTATTAGCACCCTAAACATCTACGGTACTCCGCATGAACCTCTTTGAAAAAATTTGTATATTTTGGCTATAAAAATGTGTTGTGTATGAAATGGATGGTGGAGGTGAGAAGAGAAATATGTTTTTATTGATTTTTGCACCCGCCGCGGTTGCGAACCTTTAGTGCCTACGTACCACCTTTCATGCAATAGGGGATCAGGATACACCTAGTTCCTCTTTTAAAAAATTTAAAACACAAGTGTGTTGATTAATTTTAAGAGATGAGACATCATCATCATTGTCCGTGTGGAAAACATACTTACTACCCACAATCATGATAAAGGAGAATTTTCATCATCTCAAAGTGGAGGATATGGCTTGGATCTTAAAATCAACAATGCCTCACTCAACACCCAAGTGGAAAATATCTCACTTCACTACATATTGTAGAAGTATAGTTTTTTTCATCACTACAAGGATTGACAAGAGTCTAATCTTTTGAGAAAAGTTTAAAGATAAAAGCCAAAGTGGCAAAATGGTTTGAAATGAGATTGATTGACTTTTAGTCTTCTCACAAAAAATGTCAAGGTATTATTAAGTTGGTTGAAGTTTAATGATGAAAATGTTTTGAAAATGCATGGACCTAAGTCCAAGTTTATCATGAAAGTGTTTCAAGTTTCAAAACAAGAAGGGTTTTCAAAAGGAGGGAGAAGATTTTTTAAATTAAAGAAAATGGGAGGAGAAGAAGGGGCTATCCTAAAGCATAAGGTAAAAGCTAAGGATAAGGACCATCTAACCAACAAGAAGCCAAAGCTTGACATTATAAGCCAAGATAGAATTTCCATTATTTGGATTGAAACCAAGCAAGCAAAGATACTAGACCTCTTCAAGTGTATTAAGTCTTCACAAAAATTGGACAGAG
Organism: Vicia faba; assembly: GCA_948472305.1. Taxonomy (NCBI): domain Eukaryota; kingdom Viridiplantae; phylum Streptophyta; class Magnoliopsida; order Fabales; family Fabaceae; genus Vicia; species Vicia faba. The sequence goes on from OX451741.1 coordinate 993,554,764, forward strand.
TAACGGCTGTATACGAGTGAATTCCAGATTACAAACAGAGAATGTAATCACAAAAACCTGCACACAAAAACAAACAAGTAACCCAATGTCTTGAGGTAAACCTCAAGAACTCCAGACAAAATAATCAGATAAGATCACAAGGTCTCCAAGATAGGCCAAGGTTTCTAATCCTAAGTCCAAGAAAAAGTCCCATACTTCATCATGCCAAGGATAGTAACCAAATAGTCCAAGTACCATTAAGAGTTTTTTTAGGGTTTATGTTGATTATTAAGTATCTTAAGAAAGGAAAAGAAAAGCTCAAATGAGCAAAGTAAAAATGACAAGAAAATAAATGCTCAAATGAGAAAAGATGAAAATGGCATGAAATGTAAATGCTAAAAAAAATAGTACATAAAGCATAAAAAGAATAAAAGAATAAGATAAAACAAGTCAATAATTAGTGATTAGTTGGATGACCATCTTGAAACTTGCATTTGGAACTCATTAGAGGATTGGTAGAACCAAAGCCTCCACACAACAAGTTGCATTTGCTTTTTGTCAAGTATATCATCCATTTGGAATTCTCACAAGTACCATTTAATGATCAACAATGTTTAAGTGATCCGCGTTGACCAAAAGTGTTGTAGATCCCTTAGAGGATTGGTAGAACCAAAGTCTCCACACAATGAATCTCAAGGTTATTGGATCAAAGAGATCAAATTAACATACTTGGGCTTGCAATCATAAGTTTGGGTCACGAATGATCATTTATTCGAATCGGGACAAAATTTATTCTAATGATGTTAAAAAAGTCATGATAAAAAAATCAACTCAATACAGCCAGAAAATAATCACAAAATAATAATATATTTAATATATACAATAAAAGGGTTAAAAAAAGTTTTAAAATAGAAAATAATGATGAAAAATATCAATTATGTTCAAATTAATCAAGAAATGAAAATTAAAGCCATAGAAAAATAAGAGATGGATCCAAATATTTTTATAAAAATTTTGGTAATTTTTAAAAGTCAGGAACTATTTTTAAACTATTTAAAATTGCTAAAACAAACATAAAATAGATCAAAAATAGTAAACTTCAACATAAAATTCCATAAAATTTTCAAAAAGTCAAAGATATGCAAAATAATATTTATGAATTTTGCCAGAATTAAAAAATGTCAGAAAGTATTTTTTAAGTAATTAAAAGAAAGTAAATAATACAAAAAAATATAAAAAAATACCAAATGTTAAAATAAAAATGTGAAAAAATATCTATGAAATCAGAAATAATTCAAAGTATTTTTGTGAATTTTTTCATAATTTTTGGATAAAAAATAAAAGAGTTATGAATTTTTGAAAATTTAATCAAATAAAGTATAAAATCAGAAAATAAAATAAAACCAAAAAGATGTGGACCATCAGATCATAGTCAAAACGTGTTAGTAAGCTAATCCAATGGACCAGACGCGTTGTGCTTGATATGGACCTTAGTGAAATACACATGGGATCAGAAAAAGGGCAACCAACGAAATTAAAACGCTTGGCACGCTATCATTGGCTGAGACGAGACATGTCATCATCTTCAACCTCCAGACACCCTGCAATGGGGATTTTGTGAGATCCTTCAAATGGAAAAATTAGGATCCCTGGCTAGCATCATTGAACTCATCTCTTCAAGACGATTCTAACACAACCATCGCGCTAAATTTATATAAGGTATGGAGAGAGCTATGAATCAAAAACTCAGAAAATAGCGAGCACCTTCAATTTGGGATTTCTCTCTCAATTCTCAATAGATTTAAAAATTGTAAGCAGCATTAGAATCAGACAAAGGAGTAGAACAGATTAGTGTTTGATTTGGATCAAAATGGTGGAGAATTCTACCTTTTCGAAGTTCAAGTAAGAAGCTCTGAAACTAGACTTTTGTAGCTTGAATTATGGGTCATTTTGATTGGTTTAAGTGCTGGAGAGTTTGTAAGATGCTCAAGGATGATGAATGAACAAAGAATTTGGAAAAGGAAGCTTAAATTTCAAAAATTGAATTCAACAAAAGTGGGTTCGTGTGAAGTTTTGGCAGGGTGTTCATGGATCTCTAAACTTGGGAAATGGATGGGGGATGACCCTCTATTTATAGGGAAGCAAATGGGATCAAAAGGAAGAGTTAATGATGCGTTTTGGAGGGAATTCGTGTGGGTCTGCATCATGAAGAAAGTGTGACTCAATTTTAATCAAAACTCAGCTAAATCGTGTGTTTCATGATGCTAATCACTTCTGGCAAGTTGCTAATCATGTTTAGAAACAAAAACGCGTGGAAAACTTGTGATTAGAAGCCAAAGCAAAGATTTCAAAATCCTGACTTTGTGAAAAATTCAGTTTCAAGTTACCAAATTCAAATCTATGGCATTTCCAACTCAAGGGGTCTTAGGGCATAATTCTTGATGCTTTAGAAAGATGAGGTTACAAGCTTTGCAATGGAAAAAGAATGGAATCAAATGGATGCTTGAGCTGAAAGTTACATGGAGTCAAAGTTGAAGAAAAAGAGTTGACTTTCCATACTTAGAAATAATTTAAATTCTTCTTCAAAAATGACCTATAATCGTTTGTATCCAAACATGGCCTTCCAGTTAGAATTTGCTCTTGACCAAAAAAGATGGAATGAAGTAGATCTCTTGAATGACATTTTGAAATTTGAACCACTCAAAATCTCCAAAAAATGAGAAAGTTATGACTTGTTGAAGTTGGCCAAAAATCAAGAAATGACCTATAATCTTTTGCATTCTTAAGGCAACTTCCATCCATTTTCTCACTTTGCACATAAAAGAAGGCAAAAATTACACATCTTCAAGATCATCATGGAAAAATAATGGACTCAAGGTGATAAAAATTAATCAAGTTATGACCATTTGAAGTCACATATGGAAAATTGAGGATTTATCTGGATGACTTGTAATCTTTCTTCTTCACCAAGTTCCTTCCACATGAAAACTCCTTGGAACTTTTGAAGTGATTTGTTGGTAACTATTTGAAGAGAAAGATGTCTTTGGAATCACTCAAAAATACCAAAAGGTGAGCAAGATATGCTCCTTTGAAGTTCAAAACCCTAGCCTCTAGATCAAGAGAATGCTTTGAGGAACTTTGACAAGTTTGAACAAACTTCTTGTGCCAACATTATTTCTTTGTGAGTAGAAGTTTTTGAGGATGATGATGAGGACTCATAGCAACTAAAACCACTTCCATATCTTGAAATTTGAGAGAAATGTGCTCTTGTGACTAATAGGAACAAGATCTTGTCCAATCATGACAACTTCTTCCCTTAACCCCTTGTACTTTTGAATCAATTTTGATAACTTTGAAATATGTTGAACCAAAATAAGCCTTGTCATGCCATTTCTTCCAAAACAACTTAAATGGTGAGGTTTGAACTCCTCAAGCTATATTGACTAGGGCATGGAAATAAACTCATGAACCCATGGAGCAACTTGCTAAACCTCATAGCATTTACCTACATTATTAACAAGTAAGGAAAACCCACATTGCATTTTATTAATAAAAGAAAAATCTAAGCAAAATATTCATGGTCACAAAAGAAAACAAGTCAAGGTGCTTGGTAATTTCTCAAAAAGAGCAAAGCTAAATGATAGGGAGAAGAACCAAAAGTCCTAATGCGATCTTGTTGTGATTGAATCAACATGGTATGATGAAGGGATCTTAGGGGGAAAAATTGGGGTACAACAGCTGCCCTTATTTAAGTTTCTTCTATCCAGAGATACGAAGGTTGAAAATCTTTGTGTCTACGTGATTGAAGATACTTAAATATAAAACAAACCTTATTTTTGGCCCTAAGATGCCATGCAAATGCTTATGTATATGAATTCCTATGAACATTACCAAAGAGACGCAAAGTATCACTGGGGATGCCACAAAAATGAAGAAACAAAGGAGCAACTCCACCAGGAAAATAAATCACTAGTGGACAAAAAGAATTGAATTAGAGAGGAAGATAACAAGCATCGACGTTCACTGCCGATGGTCTACCAACGTTCACTAAAGGTAGAAAGAGAAAATATCATATCATCACCGTTCACTGGCGATGAACTATCAATGTTCACTGAAGATAGAAAAAAGATAATAAACACCGACGTTCACTGCCGATGTCCTACCAACGTTCACTGAAGGTAGAAAGAGAAAATATCATATCAACACCGTTCACTGGCGATGAACTATCAACACTCACTGAAGATAGCAAAAAGATAATAAAAACAGACGTTCACTGCCGATGTCCTACCAACGTTCACTGTAGGTAGAAAGAGAAAATATCATATCATCGCCGTTCACTGATGATGAACTACCAACGTTCACTGAAGATAGAAAAAAGATAACAAACACTGACGTTCACTGCCGATGTCCTACCAACGTTCACTGAAGGTAGAAAGAGAAAATATCATGTCATCGCCGTTCACTAACGATGAACTATCAACGTTCACTGAAGATAGCAAAAAGATAACAAACACCGACGTTCACTGTCGATGTCCTACCAACGTTCACTAAAGGTAGAAAGGGAAAAATATCATATCACCGCCGTTCAGTGACGATGAACTATCAACATTCACTGAAGATAGAAAAAAGATAATAAACACTGAGGTTCACTGCCGATGTCCTACCAACGTTCACTGAAGGTAGAAAGAGAAAATATCATATCATCACCGTTCACTGACGATGAACTATCAACGTTCACTGAAGATAGCAAAAAGATAATAAACACCGACGTTCACTGCCGATGTCCTACCAACATTAACTGAAGGTAGAAAGAGAAAATATATCAAGTTTTCCCCAAAATTCTGGTGTTTCTCCTAGAACGGGTCTCAACTTCTTCTTTAACCAAGGGAATCTGCCTAGAAAGGGTCAAACATAAGCTATCTCAAATAAAGAGACTTGTTACTTGTTGTCATGGAGAATTGCAAAAAGAAATGACTTTCTAGGGATAGAAATATGACTTCTCGGGGAAATGCCACAATATTCCTGCTGAGGAGATAAAGTCTTCTCGTGCAAAATAAATGCACAAACCAAAACTCGAAGTTTTCAGAAATCCAAGTAAATAATATTGTCATGCAACCATAGATCCAAATCAGAAATAAACTGGAGCAAGACAACCAATGAAGATACATCCTTTGAGAAATAAACTCAAGAGGGAAAACCAAATCCATCTAAGCAAAGAGCGCTGCAGGAAGGTCAGAACACAATGTCAATGAACAATGGTTTGTCAATTTTGGCCATGCATGATGTATGTATGAATGTATGAGTGTTATCGTGCATATGCTGGTAAAACAGATACACAAACAGTAGGAACAAACAAATAAAACCGCCTCAGGTACTAACAACGCTTGGTTAAACTTCAACTAGAAAGATCATTCCAAGAAAGGTAAAATCCAGCTGCGGAAACCAAACCTATTGCCTGCCTTTAACTTTACTAAAGAGAAATATAATTTGGAGATAGACAAATTAAACAGATACCGAGATAGAACATCCTCTTTCTGGCTTCATCAGAGAAACCAGTTTTTATTTAAAAAGTAACACACCTACTGGAGATTGCAAAACCAACCTTAAATAAAGCAGACTGACCCCAAAACAAACAGACCTCACTGGGGAATTCAAGCCTACCTCCCTGGAGAAAGATGCGGATTGACACTTTACATCATGAACAGTTATTCCAACAAAAGATGCCCTGTGATAGCCTTCCCGTGGAATCAGAAAGTCATCAATATGGAAAGAGGTCAAACCCATGGGGATTTTAAATCCAACCCAGCACTTGGTGGGTGAAAACCCAAAGGTTGATAATCATTTCAACACTTCTCAGAAAAGATACCACCCTAGTCTAGTTGCCTGGGAAAAAAGATACCAATAATAATGCCAATACTGCAGAAAGAGCGACACCTCAGCACACCAAGGGAATAAAACCTTTCATCATATGAGGGAAGACTTTGTTGGGGAACCTGGGACAGAGGCTTCTGACCATGCAAACCCAAAATCAAAACTGAACCAAGACTTGACTGGAGCCAATGGGATCACGAACCTAATACTGCGTCTTACACTGATTGTTATCGTCTTTAACTATTTGAGAAACATATAAAGATTGTGCACATACCAGCAAAATGACCTAAGAGAACCTTCAAGAAGGAAGTAAATCTTCTCAAAACAACCGGAGTTTGTTCATTCTTGGGATCACCATTTTTTGTTGTCATTGTGTCATCACAAATCTCAAAGTAAATTGAATTGTAAAAATCTCTCCTCTTTTTTTGAAAAGTCAATTTTGCTTTTTAATCTTTTTGCTTTGAAAGTTATTATCAGTAATAAATGGAGTCTTTGCAAGATAAATAAAATAAGAACACAAAGAATTGGGTAAAAGCTCGGATTTCATTAATAGAATGGTAGTCTGCGAATGGCGAGACTCCATGGATGATTACAAAGTTTGGGAAATAGTAATATATAATGGAAAAGATACATTGAGATACAATGACCACTATTCCCCCTATCAACTTTTGAAATATTGAGCAGCAGATTTTGTTGAAGTATGGTGAGGATCCGAGAAGATTGTTGCTTCAACAATCAAGTCTTGTTTGACGTAGTTACTTGCCAAGAGAATCCCTAACTTTTACCTAAGCTTCCCTTGCGGGTTTTCAACTTAGCAGGAAATTTATTCTGTTTATGTCTCTAATTTTTTCCTAGACCTCCCTTTCGGGTTTTTGGCCTACCGAGACGCTCCTTTTTGCCTAAGCCTCCCTTTCGGGTTTTCAACTTAGCGAGTTGTTCTTTTATTTCTTTAGGCGAAGTATTTCTTGACTGCGTCAGCATTCATGGGACGTGGGAACTCCTCGCCATCCATAGTTTCAAGAATTAATGCACCACCAGAGAAGGCTTTCTTGACAACATACGGGCCTTCAAAATTGGGAGTCCACTTGCCCCTAGAATCAGTGTTAAAAGACATGATCTTCCTGAGCACGAGGTCGCCTTCTCTGAATTCACGAGGTTTGACCTTCTTATCAACAGCTTTCTTCATTCTTCTCTGATATAACTGCCCATGACATAAAGTTGTCATTCTCTTTTCCTCAATCAAATTCAATTGGTCAAACCTGTTCTGGACCCATTCAGCCTCTGTCAACTTGGTTTCCATTATTACACGCAACGAGGGAATCTCTACCTCGATAGGGAGTACAACTTCCATTCCATACACCAGGGAGAATGGGGTGGCTCCTGTTGAAGTGCGGACAAATGTTCAATATCCATGTAGAGCAAAAGGGAGCATTTCATGCCAATCCTTATAAGTAACAACCATTTTCTGGATAATTCTCTTGATATTCTTATTAGCAGCCTCAACAGCCCCATTCATCTTTGGCCTGTATGGAGACGAATCATGATGGACAATCTTGAATTCTTCACACAGTTCTGTCATCATCTTGTTGTTCAAATTCGAGCCATTGTCGGTGATGATTCTGCTCGGCACACCATACCAGCATATAAGATTATTTTTGATGAAACGCACAACCACCTGTTTGGTAACATTGGCATATGAAGCAGCCTCTACCCATTTAGTGAAGTAATCAATTGCTACCAAGATGAAACGGTGCCCATTCGAAGCTTTAGGTTATATCATCCCGATCATGTTTATACCCCACATAGAGAAAGTCCATGGGGAGGAAATCATATTGAGAAGTTTCGGATGCACATGGACCTTATCTGCATAAACTTGGCATTTATGGCACTTCTTTGCAAATTTGCAACAGTCAGATTCCATTGTCAACCAATAATAATCTGCCCTTATCATCTTTTTAGCCATTGAATGTCCATTAGCATGAATGCCAAATGAACCTTCATGAATCTCATGCATCAACATGTCTGCTTCGTGTCTATCCACGCATCTGAGCAAGACCATGTCATAATTTCTCTTGTATAACACATTTTCACTGAGGAAGAAACTGCCTGCCAATCTTCTCAGTGTCTTTCTATCTTTCCTCGACGCACCAATCAGGTATTCCTGAGTCTGAAGAAAATGCTTGATATCATAATACCAAGGTTTTTCATCTGCTACCTCCTTTGTCGTAAACACATGAGCGGGCCTATCCAGCCGTCGAACTGTAATTCGGGGTATATCATTCCAAGTATTCACTTGGTACATGGAAGCCAGAGTTTCCAAAGCATCCGCCATTTGATTTTCATCTCTAGGGATGTGATGGAATTCAAATTTATTTAAGAAGGGTAATAATCTTCTTGCATAGTCTTTGTAAGGGATCAAGCCAGGGTGACGAGTGTCCCATTATCCTTCAATCTGATTTATTACCAAAGCTGAATCACCATACACATCTAGAATTTTGATTCTGAGATCAATAGCTTCCTCAAGACCCATGATGCAAGCCTCATATTCTGCCATATTATTAGTGCAATCAAATGTTAACCTTGTAGTAAAAGGAATGTGCGATCCATGAGGAGTGACAATCACAGCGCCAATTCCTTTACCATAAGCATTCACCATTCCATCAAAAATCATACTCCAACGAGATTCAGGGTCAGGGCCTTCCTCGGGCAATGGTTCATCACAATATTTCACTTTCAAAAACATCACATCCTCATCGAGGAATTCATATTTCGCAGACTGATGATCTTCCACAGGTTGGTGAGCAAGGTAATATGCCAACACACTACTTTTAATAGCCTTTTGAGTGCAGTACTCGATATCATACTCAGATAACAACATCTTCCAGTGGGCAATTCTCCCAGTAAGAGCAGGCTTTTCAAAAATATACTTGATTGGATCCATTTTGGAGATCAGCCAAGTGGTATGATTCAACATATACTGCCGCAAACACTTTGCCGCCCAGGCCAAAGCACAACATGTCTTTTCTAGCATGGAATATCGTGACTCACAATCAATGAACTTTTTGCTGAGATAATAAATGGAAAACTCTTTCTTCCCTGTTTCATCCTGTTGTCCCAGAATACAACCCATGGATTTGTCTAACACCGTTAGATACATAATCAACAGTCTTCCTTCTACGGGAGGGAGAAAGATAGGAGGTTCAAGCAGATATTCTTTAATGCTCTCAAATTCCTTTTGACAGTCATCCGTCCACACACAACCTTGATCTTTCTTTAACAACTTAAAGATCGGTTCACATGTTGCAGTCATGTGGGAAATAAATCTGGAAATATAATTCAAACGCCTGAGGAAACCCCTGACTTTCTTTTCAGTTTTTGGTGCTGGCATTTCTTGAATTGCTTTGACTTTATCAGGGTCAACTTCAATTCCTTTCTGGATAACAATGAAACCCAACAATTTCCCAGATCTAACACCAAAGGTGCATTTATTTGGATTTAAGCGGAGACGATACTTCCTCAAACGCTGAAACAACTTCAACAAATCTTCTATATGCCCTTCTTCAGTTTGGGATTGGGTAATCATATCATCAACATATACTTCGATTTCTTTGTGCATCAGATCACGGAATAGGGTTGTCATAGCCCTCTGGTACGTTGCACCAGTGTTCTTCAACCCGAAGGGCATCACTCTGTAACAGAATGTTCCCCAGGGTGTGATAAACGTTGTTTTTTCCATGTCCTCTGGAGCCATTCTTATTTGATTATACCTGGAAAATCCGTCCATGAATGAGAATACCTTGAATTTTGTTGTGTTGTCCACTAACATGTCGATGTGAGGCAATGGAAAATCATCTTTTGGACTAGCTTTATTTAGATCTCTGTAATCTACGCACATGCGGACTTTTTCGTCTTTTTTCGGTACTGGGACAATATTGGAAATCCATTGAGGATACACTGATGTCACAAGAAAACCAGCATTAATCTGTTTTAAGACCTCCTCTTTGATTTTTACTGCCATATCTGGGTGGGTTCTTCTCAACTTTTGTTTAACTGGCGGACACTCTGGCTTCAACGGTAAATGATGCTCGACAATATCTGTATCTAGCACAGGCATATCTTGATAAGACCAAGCAAAAATATCCACATAATCTTTCAACAACTCAATCAACCCACTCTTCACATCGGGATGCAACGATGCTCCAATCTTGACTTCCTTCGGATCTTCTTCTGAACCCAAATTAATCACTTCCAAAGGCTCCTTATATGGTTGAATGGTATTTTACTCGTGCTCAAGCAACCGTGAGACCTCTTATAGAATCTCATCATAATCTTCTTCTTCAGCCCCAAACACAAGACATTCAAAGTTGGGAGAGGGTGCAGGGTCATTGTATTCAACGGGTTTTTTAGTTAATCTGCACATATGATTGCTTTTAGAAACTGACACATATAACAAGTGATCATGCAAATTAATTTTCAGTTATTATTTATTTTGAAAGGTTTTTTTATTACCATTTCCCAAGAAAAAACAGAAAATAAAGACATAATTTGGGAAGCAAAGACAACTTTTATTAATGATCTTAAAAGTCATAGCAAACAGATAAGCCCTACAACATTAATACTTCCACCTTGGGCAGAGTGAAAGCTTTTCAAAAGAAAGAAACATATTAACAAAACAAATTACTTTGAAACATGTATGCAAGAAGGAATATCAATGGTGACCCAGTTCTGAACTCGGACTCCATGCGTCACATAATTCGGTACTTCCTGCTCTGCTTCATCCTCTTCGACAACATTAATTCCAGAACCAATAGGATGGAGGTAGCCTCCGCTGCGGAAAACATCCTGATAATTGTTCACAGTAGACTTTGACTTCAAACCTTCGCCTTTACCAATCTTCGAAGAGAAACCCAAACCAGCTCTATTCTTGTTCACGGGTGGATCCACAAGTCGTCCCTAAACTGTATTATGACCATTGCGTACAACCTGTTGTGTGTCCTTCAGCGAAACCATAGAATTCTCATTTCTCCTTATGTTGTCAATGGATAGGGCTTGGAACTGGGTTCCAACAGCAGCCTCATTCGCTTCTACAATACTAAAAGAGGATAGATGGGATATCAACAACGCCTGCTCCCCGTTTATGATCACTACCTTCCCTTCACGCACAAACTTTAGCTTCTGATGCAGAGTTGAAGTGACAGCACCTGCTTCGTGTATCCATGGCCTTCCTAGCAAACAACTATATGCGGGAATAATGTCCATGACCTGGAAGGTTATCAGAAACAAATATGGTCCTATATGGAAGGGTAAGTCCACTTCACCGATGACAGATTTCCTCGACCCATCAAATGCCTTCACAATGATGCCACTCGGGCGCATAGGTGCTCCTTGATACTTTAACTTCATGAAAGTACTCCTCAGTATAACATTCAGCCCGGATCCATTATCAATTAGCACATTAGATAGCGAATCATTCTTGCAGTTCATAGATATGTGGAGGGCCAGGTTATGATTCCTCCCTTCATCTGGTAACTCATCATCGCAGAAACTCAAGTTGTTACATGACGTAATGTTTCCAATTACGCTGCTGGATTGATCTAATGGCATGTCACTCTCCACAAAAGCTTGGTCTAGTACTCTCATCAATGATTCTCTATGAGTAGAGGAGTTCATCAATAAAGCTAGGATGGATATCTTTGAAGGAGTCTGCAGTAGCTGATCTACAATTCTGTAGTCGCTCATCTTAATTATCTTCAAAATATCATCCAATTCTTTCTCTAATGTAGCTCCACTAGTCTCTCCTGTAGCCTTCTTAGGCTCATCATTCTCAGCAATTTTCTTTCCACCAACAACATCTCTTTGAACAACCGGCACAAACACACGATCGCTACAGGTCACCCTGCTATTTTCAGCTATATTTCCAATATCAGGCATTGACTGGATGGGAACTTCCACCCCATCTTCTAAGATTGTAGAGTTGTATTTGTAAGGTACAGCCTTATCTGATTTGTAAGGAATAGGACCTGGCAGACTAATTACCAATGGAGTAACAACTGGTTTGCTATGGTACTCCACTTCAAGATGAGCGGGTGCACCAAAACAAGGTACAATAATGTTTACCCCTTCCTCAACACAATCAGGCATCACAAAGTCATTTCTGGAAAACAAATCTTTGTCTAAAGAGAAATACTCATCCGCGGAGGCATACTCTTCCTCGGACTCTTCTTCCATTAAACAAACTTCAACCATATAAACCTCATGATAATCGTCTCTCTGACCTGTTATCTTGATAGTCCCATTTTTTAACAGCAACTGAACACCTTCCCTTACAATTTAACATCCTCGGGGGTCTCGACAGCAAACTATGCAAGACCCATATTGGTGTTCCACCTGACCAGCAGTACGGCAGAAGGTGGCATGCAATTGCACGAGATCCTCATTCAAGTACTCCACATCAAAAATTCTGAATTCACCAGGACATCTAGAAACCATATTCACTTCCTCTTCATGACCTGGAATGTCTGTACTGCAAACAGCACAACTAGCACGGTCATGCGTATAATAGTTGAATTCACAGAGGTCTGCGTGCATTTTTACCAAATCTCCTCTAACCAGATTAATGTCAAAAATTCGGAAGTCGCCTGGACAACCGGTCACCATATTTACAGCATTCACTCCCCCGTGCTTGGGTAGAGGATTGTCTTTCACATTAGGTCTCATGTCCTTGATAGATAGAATCCCAGACTTTACCAACCTTTGCACTTCAGTCCTCAAAGGATAAAAATTCTCAACAATATGCCCTGGTGCTCCCTGATGAAAAGCACATGTTTGGTCTGCCTTGTAATACAAAGGCAATGGTGATGGTACGGCGGGAGGTGGTCTTGTCTGGACCAACTTCTTCTGAATCAATGCTAGTAGTAGCTCTGCATAGCTCATGCGAATAGGGTCATAGTTCTCCCTTCTCTGATTATTCCCTTGGTTCCCCTGCTGGGACGGTATTTGATAAGCAACGGTAGTCGGAGCGACATTCATAACAGGAGTAACTGAGGCGACTTGCTGGTGATGCTGATAATTCCTTATAGGAGGGTTTACCCTCCTCTCTTGTATAACAACATTTGTATCCCCTTCTTTCTTCTTAGTAAACCCATAAGATAGCTTCTTCACACCTCTGTATCCTTCACTCTTTGTCAAACGACCTTCTCTTACAGCCTCTTCTAGGCGGACACCCATTCCTACCATCTCCATAAAATCACTTGGTGCGCTTGCTACCATCCTTTCGTAGTAGAAAGCACCCAGCGTCTTCAGAAAAATCTTAGTCATTTCTTTCTCTTCCATGGGAGGAATCACTTGGGTAACTATCTCGCGCCATCTCTGCGCATACTCTTTAAACGATTCCCTGTCTTTCTGAACCATGGCCCTAAGTTGGTCACGATCGGGCTCCATGTCCATATTGTACTTGTATTGTTTGATGAATGCTTCTCCCAAATCATTAAAAGTATGGATGTTGCACTGTCCAAACTCATATACCATTTCAGTGCAGCACCGGTCAAACTATCCTGAAAAAAGTGAATCAGCAGACACTGATCATCAGTGTGGGTAGACATTCTCCTCACGTACATTACCAAATGGGCACGAGAGTAAGTGATGCCCTTGTACTTCTCAAATTCTGGGACCTTGAACTTAGCAGGTATCTTTACATTCGGGACCAAACATAACTCATTCACATTCTGCCCAAATAGCTCTTTTCCCCTAAGAGCTTTCATCTCTCTTTGAATTCTATCAAACTACTCTTGAAAATCATCCATTCTGTCATAAAGACCCAAGTCTTCACTCGGTGGAGGGAAAGGACGACACACATCTTCATTAACAAACGAAACCAAATTCATCGAAGGAGGTGCAGCAGCAATAGTATGCACCGCAGGAGGTGCAGGAGTAACAACAGTCTGAACCACTGGAGCATCTTGAGGGCCAAGATTGAAACCTTCAGGTGCAAAATTCTCTGGTATTCCCCATGAATAACCTTGAGGAATACGGTTTTGAACAACAGCCGGAGTAGAGGATACAGGAACAGTCGGAACTTCAGTACTTTCCCTGGTTGGTTGAGGTTGAACACTCGATGGCTGATTCTGCACAGCCACCAGAGCTTCCATCAGAGTAGTCAGATTGTCCATTCCGGCCTTCAAAGCAGAAACTTCTTCGCGCAGCTAGCGATTCTCTTGTTCTAAGTTGTCCATCTTCTTTTTGAAATTAGCCCGAGTGTTGTAGTAATGAGTCAGCTTGCTGAATGAAGTAAAGAAGTTGGGTAAGACACCTAGGTATGCATAACAAATGTAAGAAATATGTGCAATATGATGCATGATATGCAATGCACATGATTATTTTTACTTCATTTATTTAATATTTCAAGGGATTTAAGATTTATAGACATATTGCGAACATCAAAGTAATAAAGCTTTTGAAATACTTAAAAATTTTATTATAATAACTTCAAAATGGATTACAAGTTTCAATGATCCCGAGTACAAGATGAAAATATAGTCTAAAATCCTGAGAAAAGGAACTGATGGAGATCAATCTGTGTGCTGGCGCTTCCCGGTGAGCCTGGCAATCTGAGCCCTTAGCCTATGGTTTTCTTCCACATGTCTGATGGCAACCTCCTTCCAATCATCTGGATCAGAAAGTGAGTAATCAGCATATGGTTGAGGCTTAGGGGAAAATAAATCCCCTTGCCTCTCCATAGACTCCATCGCTCGACTCTCAAGGATCTCGATCAAATCTTCCTTCTCCTTCAAGTCTGCTCTGTATAAACTCTCTAAAGTCTGGAACTTGTTCTTCCAAGCATCCCTTTTCCTGTTGCATCTTAACCAAAACGAGTTGCAGCTCTTCTAGATCATCTAATAAGGGAGGGGTGGTCTTCACAAATAGGTCAGGCATGGGTGTCTCCCAAGGATACAACATCTTCAACTGAATGGCTCTCGATCGGACCCACTGAAGATATGGATCCAAAGAAACAGCACCCCTAGGTCCCAAATCCTTCCTACTCTTCTTATGAATGTGACGCCAGGCCTTCACAATCTGCTCCCTAGCTTCCCTGTGGTCTTCTCCTTCTTTCAGAAAGAAACTACTCAAATGAATACTATTCGGTTTATCCCTCATCGGATAACCAAGTTGTCACCATGCAAGAACAGGGTTATAGTTAATTCCTCCCTTTGTACCAAGAAGAGGCACATTGGGGAAACTACCACAACTGTCAATAATCTCCACATCCTAGTAAGCTCGATAATACCAATCAATATCCGAGTGAGTAAGTGCCATGATCTTAGGAGCCTAACGGGGTTCCTTCTTGACATCCCAAAAAGCATCAGACTGGGGCATATGAGAGATAAACCACCTGTACAACAAAGGCATGCAACATATAATCATTCCCCCATGATAAGAGTTCCGAAGATGAATAGAGTAATAAGCATCACCCAACAGTGTAGGAATCGGGTTTCCAATCATGAAAATCCTGATAGCATTAATGTCGACAAACTTGTCCACATTAGGAAATAAGAACAATCTGTAAGCAAGTAGAGCAAAGATGGCCTCAAAAGCAACCGTACTCTTCATTCTGGAAAAGTAACGAGCTTTCTCCACTAAGAACTGAGCTGGTAATCCTCTAATCCCTCCTTTAGTAGTCATATGGGCTTCCACCTTAGACTTCCCCAGATGAATCAAAGCAGCAATCTCATGTGGTTTTGGCTCACCCTTCAAACCAGTAAGAGGAACACGATCGATAACAGGTAAATCCAATAGATAAGAATACTCCTCCAGTGTAGGCATCAGCTAATAATCGGGAAAAGTAAAGCAGTGATACACTGGATCATAGAACTGGACCAAGGTCGAGAGAATACCCTCCTTCATCTTCAGCTTCATGAGCGGAATAATGGATCCATACTTCTTCTGAAAGTCTGCAGAACATTCGATCTCTGCAATTAGACTAACCAACTCATCTATCTTGGGATCCTTGAAACTGTATTTCCCGGTCTTTCTCTTTTCGGAATCCATGGTTAAAAGTACCTGAGATATTCACAAATAGTCAACCTTTAAATCCCTTGAAATATTGTTTTCTTCAAAAGATGCTTATGAGTGCATGGATGCATGATGCAACAATCACACATAAGATCACACATATAGGGTTCATAGGTTCAATGTCACGAGCATGAAGTCGAAGGTACCATCCATAAGGTGTTGGTCTAAAAGTTATCACCTGCCGAACAAGGTTCTAGAGGTTTCCAGAGTCTACATCCTTCCTTCAGATATTACCAACTTCCCGATTAACTCGGTAATTAGTAATATTCTCAAGAAAGACTCGTCCAAGCGTAGTATCGCGTGACAACTATTTTCGGACTACTCCGTCATAGCTTCCTCACTACACCTAAAAGGCCAAGATGGGTTTGGTATTCTACGGTCCTCAGTTTCAGCAGGCTCCAAGGTCGAAAGCAGTACGTCTTCCCGATTACTCGGTAAACGACACTACAGTCAAAGGGGCCTCCACTGAGTGGGGGATCTCATGCCTCCTTTTTTGGGATTACTTCCTCAAAGTTAACATGACTATACTGCCCGTCCTATCTTAAAGTTTGCCCAAGTCCAGGTATAGGACTTATGAGTAATCACCAAGCACCCTGAAAACCAGGAAAATCTAAACAAACATATATACAAAATATAACACATAAACAACAATAGCACATATACAGATATAAACAAAGATAGGCTCAACCCACTTAGGGATGGACCAGCAAGAGGTCAATCTTTCCCCAGTGAAGTCGCCATTTTTCTGTAGCGGTAGAAATGTTCAAGACTAAGCCATTGGATTGACTAGACTTTATACAAATCAAAATAAAAATCTCTACCGCGCTTTATTGTTTCCAAAGGAATGGGAAAAGAGAGAATAACCCAAAGAGAGGGGTAAAGATTCAAGGTAAGGGGTTGGTTATGCAAAGGGAAGGTATTAGCACCCTTAACATCTACGGTACTCCGCAGGAACCTCTTTGAAAAAATCTGTATATTTTGGCTATAAAAATGTGTTGTATATGAAATAGATGGTGGAGGTGAGAAGAGAAATATATTTTTTATGATTTTTTCACCCACCGCGGTTGCGAATCTTTAGTGCCTACGTACCACCTTTCATGCAATAGGGAACAGGGTATACCTAGTTCCTCTTTTAAAAAATTTGAAACACAAGTGTGTTGATTAATTTTAAGAGATAAGACATCGTCGTCATTGTCCGTGTGGAAAACATACTTACTACCCACAATCATGAGAAAGGAGAATTTGCATTATCTCAAAGTGGAGGATATGGCTTGGATCTTAAAATCAACAATGCCTCACTCAACACCCAAGTCGAAAATATCTCACTTCACTATATATTGTAAAAGTATAGTTGTTTGCATCACTACAAGGATTGACAAGAGTCTAATCTTTTGAGAAAAGTTTAAAGATAAAAGCCAAAGTGGCAAAATGGTTTGAAATGAGATTGATTGACTTTTAGTCTTCTCACAAAAAATGTCAAGGTATTATTAAGTTGGTTGAAGTTTAATGATGAAAATTTTTTGAAAATGCATGGACCTAAGTCCAAGTTTATTATGAAAGTGTTTCAAGTTTCAAAATAAGAAGGGTTTTCAAAAGTAGGGAGAAGATTTTTGAAATTAAAGAAAATGGGAGGAGAAGAAGGGGTTATCCTAAAGCATAAGGTAAAAAGCTAAGGATAAGGACCATCTAACCAACAAGAAGCCAAAGCTTGACATTACGAGCCAAGATATAATTCCCATTATTTGGATTGAAACCAAGCTAGCAAAGATACTAGACGTCTTCAAATGTATTAAGTCTTCACAAAAATTGGGCAGAGTAATGGCTGTATACGGGTGAATTCCATATTACAAACAGAGAATGTAATCACAAAAACCTGCATACAAAAATAAACAAGTAACCCAATGTCTTAAGGTAAACCTCAAGAAAGCCAGACAAAATAATCAGATAAGATCACAAGGTCTCCAAGATAGGCCAAGGTTTCTAATCCTAAGTCCAAGAAAAAGTCTCATACTCCATCATGCCAAGGATAGTAACCAAATAGTCCAAGTACCATTAAGAGTTTTTTTAGGGTTTATGTTTATTATTAAGTATCTTAAGAAAGGAAAAGAAAAGCTCAAATGAGCAAAGTAAAAATGACAAGAAAATAAATGCTCAAATGAGCAAAGATGAAAATGACATGAAATGTAAATGCTAAAAAAAAATAGTACATAAAGCATAAAAAGAATAAAAGCATAAGATAAAACAAGTCAATAATTAGTGGTTAGTTGGATGACCATCTTGAAACTTGCATTTGTAACTCATTAGAGGATTGGTAGAACCAAAGCCTCCACACAACAAGTTGCATTTGCTTTTTGTCAAGTATATCATCCATTTGGAATTCTCACAAGTACCATTTAATGATCAACGATGTTTAAGTGATCCACGTTGACCAAAGATGTTGTAGATCCATTAGAGGATTGGCAGAACCAAAGCCTCCATACAATGAATCTCAAGGTTATTGGATCAAAGAGATCAAATTAACATACTTAGGCTTGCAATCATAAGTTTGGGCCACGAATGATCACTTATTCGAATCGGGACAAAATTTAGTGCTATGTTAAGCAATCGTAAGTGGACTTATATAGAAGTCGCACCTATTTTGAGGTCGGTCAATAGCAATCTATGCACCATTTGTTTTGAGACATGATATAGAGATCATGCTCCAACAACACTTAGTGCAATAAGAAGGGGATGAGATGAAGAGGATTAGGGCAAAAAGAGGAATAAACCACTTTTGAATTAAAAATTTAATCAAACTATTATTAAAATAATTCATCCATTTTGGTGGAGTTGAACTCAACACCCAAGATCTAATGATGTTAATAAAGTCATGATAAAAAAATCAACTCAAGACAGCCAGAAAATAATCACATAATAATAATATATTTAATATATACAATAAAAGGGTTAGAAAAGTTTTAAAATAGAAAATAATGATGAAAAATATCAATTATGTTCAAATTAATCAAGAAATGAAAAATAAAGCCATAGAAAAATCAGAGATGGATCCAAATATTTTTATAAAAATTTTGGTAATTTTTAAAAGTCAGAAACTATTTTTAAACTATTTAAAATTGCTAAAACAAACATAAAATAGATCAAATATAGTAAACCTCAACATAAAATTCCATAAAATTTTCAGAAAGTCAAAGATATGCAAAATAATATTTATGAATTTTTCCAAAATTAAAAAATGTCAGAAAGTATTTTTTAAGTAATTAAAAGAAAGCAAATAATACAAAAAAATATAAAAAATACCTAATGTTAAAATAAAAATTTGAAAAAATATTCATGAGATCAGAAATAATTCAAAGTATTTTTGTGAATTTTTTCATAATTTTTGGATAAAAAATAAAAGAGTTATGAATTTTTGAAAATTTAATCAAATAAAATATAAAATCAAAAATAAAATAAAACCAAAAAGATGTGGACCATCATATCATAGTCAAAATGCGTTAGTAAGCTAATCCAATGGACCAGACGTGTTGTGCTTGATATGGACCTTAGTGAAATACACATGGGATCAGAAAAAGGGCAACCAATGAAATTAAAACGCTTGGCACGCTATCATTGGCTGAGACGAGACATGTCATCGTCTTTAACCTCCAGACACCCTGCAATGGGGATTTTGTGAGATCCTTCAAATGGAAAAATTAGGATCCCTGGCTAGCATCATTGAACTCGTCTCTTCAAGACGATTCTAACACAACCATCGCGCCAAATTTATATAAGGTATGGAGAGAGCTATGAATCAAAAACTCAGAAAATAGCGAGCACCTTCAATTTGGGATTTCTCTCAATTCTCAATGGATTTAAAAATTGTAAGCAACATTAGAATCTGACAAAGGAGTACAACAGATTAGTGTTTGATTTGGATCAAAATGGTGGAGAATTCTACCTTTTCGAAGTTCAAGTAAGAATCTCTGAAATTGGACTTCTGTAGCTTGAATTATGGGTCGTTTTGATTGGTTTAAGTGCTGGAGAGTTTGTATGATGCTCTAGGATGATGAATGCACAAAGAATTTTAGAAAAGGAATCTTAAATTTCAAAAACTGAATTCAACAAAAGTGGGTTCATGTGAGGTTTTGGCAGGGTGTTCTTGGATCTCTAAGCTTGGGAAAATAATGGGGGATGACCCTTTATTTATAAGGAAGCAAATGGGATTAAAAGGAAGAGTGAATGATGCGTTTTGGAGGGAATTCGTGTGGGTCTGCATCATGAAGAAAGTGTGACTCAATTTTGATCAAAACTCAGCTAAATCATGTGTTTCATGATGCTAATCACTTCTGGCAAGTTGCTAATCATGTTTAGAAACAAAAACGCGTGGAAAACTTATGATTAGAAGCCAAAGCAAAGATTTCAAAATCCTGACTTTGTGAAAAATTCAGTTTCAAGTTACGAAATTCAAATCCATGGCATTTCCAACTCAAGGGGTCTTAGGGCATAATTCTTGATGCTTTGGAAAGATGAGGTTAGAAGCTTTGCAATGGAAAACTAATGGAATCAAATGGATGCTTGAGCTGAAAGTTACATGGAGTCAAAGTTGAAGAAAAAGAGTTGACTTTCCATACTTAGAAATATTTCAAATTCTTCTTCAAAAATGACCTATAATCTTTTGTATCCAAACATGGCCTTCCACTTAGAATTTTCTCTTGACCAAAACATATGGAATGAAGTAGATCTCTTGAATGACATTTTGAAATTTTAACCACTCAAAATCTCCAAAAAATGAGCAAGTTATGACTTGTTGAAGTTGGCCAAAAATCATTAAATGACCTATAATCTTTTGCATTCTTAAGGCAACTTCCATACATTTTCTCACTTTGTACATAAAAGAAGGTAAAAAGTACACATCTTAAAGATCATCATGGAAAAAGAATGGACTCAAGGTGATAAATATTTACCAAGTTATGACCATTTGAAGTCACATATGGAAAATTGGGGATTTATCTGGATGACTTGTAATCTTTCTTCTTCACCAAGTTCTTTCCACATGAAAACTCCTTGGAAATTTTGAAGTGATTTATTGGTAACTCTTTGAAGAGAAAGATGTCTTTGGAATCACTCAAAAATACCAAAAGGTGACCAAGATATTCTCCTTTGAAGTTCAAAACCCTAGCCTCTAGATCAAGAGAATGCTTTGAGGAACTTTGACAAGTTTGAACAAACTTCTTGTGCCCACACTCTTTCTTTGTGAATAGAAGTTGTTGAGGATGATGATGAGGACTCATAGCCACTAAAACCACTTCCATATCTTGAAATTTGAGAGAAATATGCTCTTGTGACTAATAGGAACAAGATCTTGTCCAATCATGACAACTTCTTCCCTCAACCCCTTGTACTTTTGAATCAATTTTGATAACTTTGAAATATGTTGAACCAAAATAAGCCTTGTCATGCCATTTCTTCCAAAACAACTTAAATGGTGAGGTTTGAACTCCTCAAGCTATGTTGACTAGGGCATGGAATTAAACTCATGAACCCATGGAGCAACTTGCTAAACCTCATAGCCTTTACCTACATTATTAACAAGTAAGGCAAACCCACATTGCATTTTATTAATAAAAGAAAAATCTAAGCAAAATATTCATGATCACAAAAGAAAACAAGTCAAGGTGCTTGGTAATTCCTCAAAAAGAGCAAAGCTAAATGATAGGGAGAAGAACCAAAAGTCCTAAAGTGATCTTGTTATGATTGAATCAACATGGTATGATGAAGGGATCTTAGGGGCAAAAATTGGGGTACAACACTCTGCTAAGGGTATTTCCTACAATTTTCTCTGTGTTTTCACTATGGGTTCCATACCTTAAGCCCTAAAACATAATCTAACCATAGATAATCATCACTTACAATTATCCTATAATTCTACATCAATTAAACAACATCGGGACATCATTATTCATCCAAAATTCATCGATTTTTCATCATACAACCTCATATAAATTCAATTCATGAACAAGATGACAATCACCTCTAACGCCATATACCAATTATTATGAACCCTATTATAGAGTCAGAACCCTTACCTTGGATTGAAGGTTGCTCTATAACTTCCGGTTGAATTTTCTGTTCTGTCTCTTTTCCTTCTTTTTCCAGCAGCTTCACGTTCTTCTTTCCAACCCTTATTCTTCTTACTGCTTCTTCTTTCTTACTACTTCTAACAATAATAAAATATCTTATTATTCTCTTAATACCTTAATGGGCTTAAAACTACAACACCCCCCTTATTACTACTTCTATCCCTTTTAAAACAAACTAATCACAACACAACAATTATTCCAAAAATAATTTAATTAAATTACGGGCGTTACACAACTCCACTAGCATAAGAGAAAATAGGGTACACCGACTTTTACTGACGGTAAACAAAAGATACATTGACTTCCCCTGAGAGTTAGATACATATCTTAATATACTAACTTTTATTGAAGGTATAAAAGTAATAGAAATATACCGACTCACAGATGACAGTAAAATAATCAAGAGATATACCAATTTTTTACTGGATGTAGAAAAATTAATAGCAACTTTTACTGGAGGTAGATAAGTTTCTAAAAAAATGAGCCCAAGTTGAAGTTGTTTGTTGGAAGATTTATCTTCCAAAGGGTACCCAAGTTGACGTAAAGCCAAAGTGTGGTTATAGTTAATACATCCTCTTGTTCCAATCAGGGGAACATTTGGAAATTCTCCACAGCTATAGACAATATCACCTATGTTCAACTTCCTAGCATACCACAAAACAGAATCAACAGTAAGATCCCTCAACTTTTTGGACCATTCATTATTTGTTAAGTCCTTAACCATGTAGTCCTCTTTGTAGAGGTGATAAATGATCCAAGAGTATAAGAGAGGAATACAATAATTTAGCATTCCCCTCCCCTTTTCATAGCATGTATGAAGGGTGTAGTAAACATCAGTGTTGTATCCCAAAATTTACCCTCTTTATTTCGACCTTTTTGGCTTACATTTCATTATTACGTACACGCATACCATTGGTTCTATGGTTATGGGATCAAGGCATATTTAACAAGCTTCGTCAGGTTACAAGTGACATTTATTTCACCAATGGATGTTCTCAGTATTTTTTGTGTTGAAGATCGGTTCGCCGTTTCGCAATGATTCGAGGTTCAAAGATTCACAAGTCCAACCCAACTCGTCATATTCAGGTGCTCTTTTTCCAAGATATCCCTAATAACATATTCTTAAATTCAGGTTTGGCTTGGAAGCCAAATTCGATCAGAAGGTCTTCAAAAATTCGGATTTATCAAGTATTTTTGTACAGAAAATTTGTGAGAGAAGTTTATCTGCGTCATGTTTAGAAAATTATAACTTGGTCGATTTTCATCGTATCGAGTTGGTTCCGGTGCCAAAATTTCACAAATTGAGTTGGCTTCGTTTTCAGAGGAGGTATCGAGTTCGAATGGTATCTAAAAGGCCTTCATTTTTTGTCCAAAGTGCGTGTGATGCACCGAAAATCCTGAATGTTGAATATTATTTCATCTGGGTTGAAACTTCGAAAATTCATAACTCGATCAATTTTTATCGGATCAGGCCCATCTTTTTACACAAGGTCACTGACTCAGAGATCTATAACTATCCTTCCAAAGTCGAGACTAGGTTTTGCTATGATCAATACCAGTTTTTTATTGAAGATCGTGTCAGAGTTGACACTCGAGTCCAAAATAAGTTTGTCTGAGATGAAGCTTAAAAAATTCATAACTAATTCACCATTTATCCGATTGAGCCCATTTTTGTACAGGAGTTTTTTCTCGATGTCGGATACATTTTGTTTTCACATTTTAACTTCAAAATTTTCACTTAAGTCCCTGCGAGTTAGCCTGGAACATGTCAGACTCAAGTGAATAAAAATCTGCACTATTGCTTGTGGTTATTGGAGGCTTAATTGCACATCCAAAGCTCATATCTTTGCTCTAATTTCCATTATATAATCTCATTCTTTTCGCACCAACAGGACACGAATAAAACCTTTGCCATAACCTTGTCAAAATATCAAATTCTTTCAAGAACCCTAGAAATCTTGAAATCCTTGTTACAAACTCCCATCTCACTACAAACAAGTCATCTCATTCTCCAGTAAGAGTAAGATTTGTTTGATCTCCATGATCAAAAGGGTATAGAAGCAATTATACATGTCATGTCGGTTTTAATATTACAAAATTTTATATATTTTATTTCTTTATATTTCATGGTATAGTAACAACCGATGCATGGCTCAGTGGTAATACATACATCCTAAGAAGGCTAAGGGAGTTGGTTGAACACCCACCCCTATTGGTTTTGGTTTTCTTCCATTCTATTTATCCTTTTATCTATTTTCCTTCTTTCTGGTTCAACACCCACCCTTGACATTTGCATTATTTTTATTTTCTAACCCTATTTTCCATTGATGCTTCTTCCCCTATCTATTTTTTGGCAAACTTAATTATTTTTTGTTAATCATTAAACATAAGCCTTTTTTTAAAACCTTTTTTTATTAATTAAAATTAATTAGGTTTTAGGTTTTTTTTAATTAACCTTTTTTTCAAAATTAACCTTTTTTTATTAATTAAAAATAATTAGGTTTTAGGTTTTTAATTAACTTTTTTTCTTTAAAATTAACCCTTTTTTATTAATTAAGATTAATTAGGTTTTTTTAGGTTTATTTAATTAATTATCATAAATCATTTTTTTCATAAAAAATCACGTTTCTTTGCTATTTTCATCTTATTTTCCTAGATAAAGTGTATAGGGCGCATTCAATTGTGATAGCGTAGCTTTATTTTTCCGCATTTTTCTATTATGTAACTGCTCCTAGTATGTAATAGTTGTAGGTTTTTGTTTTCCTCACTTCATTATTATGTAATTGCCCCAAAGCTCTATAATAGTCTAGGTTTACATTTCCGCCTTTACCTTCAGCTACTATATTTTATGGAATTGTTAGTAATTAGGGTTTGTATGGAAAGATAAAAATGAACGATAGAAAATCCTAATTGTAAGATAAATGAATTGAATCAAGCACACTTTGCACACTTTACCTCTAGGGTAACCTCTCCCGTTGCCTCGTAAAAACAATGGTCATGTCCCTCGAACGTAGGGATACCATTAGCAAAGACCCTCATTTATAAATCATCATAAATATCATGGTCCCTCAATGTCCCTCGAGTTGCCTATAAGAAATGATCTTGTCCCTCGATGTTTCCTATGAATATATGATGACAGACACTTCAAATTGCTAAAGGTATCCCTACATGTTGCCTTCAATGACCATAACGATGATCATATGCCTGTCCCTCAAACATCCAAAGATAGGGTTTCCTGCTAACTAATGGTATGGATAGCACTATCTAAAAAAGGAGGAAAAATATAAGAAAGACCTTGAGTGGGTAGTTACTTTTAATTGCTTGCTCATAATTTAAAACACTTTTTCACACCCACACTTTCAAAAACATTTTCAAAATGCTTTATCAACACTCTTGAGGACTGATACAAGAGTTATCATAAAGTAAACTTCCTTGCTATTTGGCATTTCAAAACTTTTTCAAAAACACACACACAAAGTAAATTTTCAAAAAAAAAAGTGAGCTAAGTAATTAAGAGCCCGTAGATAACTACGGATGAAAAGGGTGCTAACACCTTCCCTTTTCATAACCTACCCCATGAACTAAAAATCTTTCAAAAAAAAGGTATTTCCTGTTCTTTTCACCCTTTCCTTTGTTAAATAAAAGAAAAGTCGGTGACAACTCTTGCTAACCGCAACATTTGGGATAAAATGCAAAACCAGTAAAGTCAGTTCTCCTCAGATAGTTGGAGTTCGTACCAATTGATATATGGTGTGATGTTTGTCATGTAATCCCATTTCCCCCAGTCAAGTCTTGGGTTAGATTTTTCTCTAGGCTGGTTATTTTGGTTTGACGTCTCTATCCCCGATTCTCTAATCAGGATCTGGCACAAATTTTCCCCAGCCGAGCAATTAGAAAAGAGCAATATCTTTTCTAAGAAGTGTTGAGATAGTTGTCAACTTTTTGAGTTTTCTCTCGCCAAGTTTTGGGTTTGATTTGAAATCTCCATAATTTTGATTTCTTATTGTATTGTTAAACTTCTTAGACCTCCAAATGAAGCTGAGATGATGCTTCTTTAGAAAAATTATTATCCCCATGAAGCTTCATAATTTCTCCTTAGAGAAGTTTGTGTAACCATTACTTTTGGTATTGAAGAATGTATTTTGGGCTCCTCTAGATGATGTGGTGTTGTACTCCCCAATGAAGTCAACACGAGATCCCTATTTGAAGTCTCGACAATATGGTTTTCAGCTTCACTAGTGAAGTCAGTATTATAATCTTTAGTGGGAGTCTAGACGATGAGGCATTGTTTTATCTATTGAAGGCTATATGATATTCCCCGGTGAAGCCTGGAGGAAGATGTTATATCCATGCATCTGTATTGGCTTATTTATATCATATTATGCTTTGATTATTTTCAAACTATGTTTCTTCCCAGTGGATTTAAGCCGTTAAATAAGAATTTGTTTCCTCATTTGGTGCTTACTTTCTTATGAAATTTTCATCCTGGATGTGATTTAGCCGAGTGTTGACTTTACCCAAGTTTATTTCGTCTGGTTATTCCCAGTGATGTATGTCTATTTTGTCAGCATATACATGATAACATTCATACATCCATACATATATCATGCATAGCTGAATTTAAAATTCATTGCTCATTTGCATTCATTGATGTTTTGTTGGCATATTACCCTATTTTGTAGAGTTATGTTACCCTCTCTTTAGTAGAGTGTCAATCTTAAGCAGAAAGTGTATATCCTTTCAATTTCCCCACTGAGTTACCCCTCATGGAAGAATTATGCTTTAGCCTTCTTATTCAGCTCATTATTTGGATGAAACGTAGTCCTTTTTTAAGTTTATTTCTCATCAGGTGATACCTTGGCTGACTGTTTCACTCTAGTTTATTTTTGGTTTGAATATGTGGTTCCCGGTAATATTATTATTATGATTTCTGCAGGCTTTAAAGCCCGAGTTTGAAAATGTGCATTTATTTTTGCACGAGAAGACTTTATATCCTCAGCAGGATTATATTGGCATTTCCCCAGAGAAGCCAAGATTCATTTCCCAACAGCATTATTGCATTTCCTTCTCATAACAGCAAGTGGCGGGTCTCTTTATTTGAGCAACGTGTACTTCCCATGTAAGTCTGTTAGTTCCTAGAGAAGACTCATTTGTTACTCCAATGAATGGTAGTCTCATCATTATGAGAGATAGTTTATTGTTTAGATTTGTTACTCCAATGAATGGCAGTCTCCTCATTATGGGAGATAGTTTGTTGTTGAGATTTGTTACTCCAATGAATGGTACTCTCGTCATTATAGGAGATAGTTCGTTATTGAGACTTTTTACTCCAATGAATGGTAGTCTCATCATTAGGGGAGATAGTTTGTTGTTGATATTTGTTACTCCAATGAATGGTAGTCTCGTCATTATAATAGATAGTTCGTTGTTGAGATTTGTTACTCCGATGAATGTTAGTCTCGTCATTATGGGAAATAGTTTGTTGTTGATATTTGTTACTCCAATGAATGGTAGTCTCGTCATTATAGGAGATAGTTTGTTGTTGAGATTTTTTACTTCAATGAATGGTAGTCTCATTGCTATGGGAGATAGTTTGTTGTTGAGATTTGTTACACTAATGAATGGTAGTCTCGTCATTATGTGAGATAGTTTATTGTTGAGATTTGTTACTCCAATGAATGATAGTCTCGTCATTATGGGAGATGGTTCGTTGTTGAGATTTGTTACTCCAATGAATGGTAGTCTCATCATTATGAGAGATAGTTCATTGTTAAGATTTGTTACTCCGATGAATGGTAGCCTCTTCATTATGGGAGATAGTTCGTTGTTGATATTTGTTACTTCGATGAATGGTAGTATCGTCATTATGGGAGATAGTTCATTTTTAAGATTTGTTACTCCTATGAATGGTAGTCTCGTCATTATGAGAGATAGTTCGTCGTTGAGATTCACTTTTCCTTAGAGAGTTCACATGTTTCCAGTCATAAGTAATGATGCTAATCATTTGTTACCTACCCTAATATTGGTTTTTACCGGTATTATCTTACCATTTCTTTTCCTTATGAGTTGACGTTATTTTTTTGCTATCTTCTCAGTGAATGGATAGTTCGTAGTTATTTGTCGATCGTTGTCATCCTTTACCTTTCTCCTCAATATTTGAGTTGATGATGTTTCATCTCCTCCTTGTGCTTTACACTAGTAGAGTTGAATATTCTATTCACTAGTGATTTATTTTCCTGGTCGGGTTTTCTTTTGATACTTTATTTTATTTTCTGCTTCCCCAGTGGTGTCCTATGCCACCTTTGGATTTGTTTGTTTGCATGCAAAATCATATGCATTGCATGGCATCTTAGGGCCAAAAATAGGGCTTATTTTATATTTAAGTATCTTCAATCGCGTCGGCACGAAGATTTTAACTTTCGTGTCTCCGGATAGAAGACATTTAAATAAGGGCAGTTGTTATGCCCCTAAGATTCCTCTATAATCTCATATCAACTCAATCATATCAATATCACACTAGGGTTTGGTTCTTCTCCCTATCTTTGGGTCTGCTTATGAGGGATCACCTAGCACTTTGATTTGTATATTGTGGTCATATATGTCTTGTGTTAATTTACTTTTAACTAACAAATATAATGAAATTTTGCTCTATAAATGTTGGTACTAAATGTGATGGCACAACACACTTCATCAGGCTGATTCATAGGTTCATGAGTTTATTTCCACGCCTTCTTCAACAAAGCTTCATTAAGATTTAAGCTTCATCATTTAGAGTGCTTTAAAATAATGTCATGACAAGGTCTACTATGATTCATCATGCTTCAATTGTCAAAGGAAGTTAAAAGATGTAAGAATTGATTGAAGAAGTTTGACCTAATTGGACAAGTTCTTGATTCCTTGTTCACAAGTGCATAACTTCCTCAATTCTCAACATTTGGAAGTGGTTATTATTGATGTAGGTTCTCATTATCATCCACAACAACTCCTCTTCACATAGCAAAAGTATTTGTACAAGAAAGATTGTCAAAATTGAAAGGGGTTCCCAAGCCATTTTGATGCTCTAAGAGTTAGGGTTTTGGACATCTAAGGGATATATCTTGTCCGTCTTTTGAAATTTTTGAGTGATTCCAAAGATATACTTATCTTTAAATGGTATCAACAAATCACTTCAAAGGTTTCAAGCAAATTTTGTGTGAAAGATCACTAATGATTGAGAAATATTACGAGTCCTATAGATAGGACATCAAATTCCCTTATGTGACTCCAAAGGGTCATAACTTGATCAATTTTTATCTCCTTGAGCCTATTATTTTTCCAAAATTATCTTAAGAGTGTTAACTTCAACTCTTCTTTTATGTGCTAAACTTGAAAATAGTTAGAAGATGCCTTAAAAGCTCAAAAGATTATAGGTCACCTTATGGATTTTCATCAAATTCAAAGGATCATAACTTGTCCAATATTTGGAATTTTTGGGTGATACAAGTTTCACAATACTCTTTAAGGAGTCCACTTTAACCTAGTATTATTGATCAAAGCAAAATTTTATAATAAGACCTTGTTTGGAATCAAAACATTATAGGTCCTTTTTGAAGAAAAAACTTAGAATTTTTCTAAGTACAAAAGTCAACACATTTTTCCTGATTTTGACCAAGCACAACTTCTAGCTCAAGCATCCAAGTGATCTCTTTCTTGGCACATTACAAAGAATTTTACCTCATTTTTCCAATGCATCAAGAATAAGGTCCTAAGGTTCCCTAAATCATGCAGACCATGAGTTCAAAGTCAGCTACTTAAAATTGAATTTTCCTTCAAAGTTAGAATTTGAAATCCATAATCCAGCTTTTAAACACCAAATTAGCATGCATTTTTTATTTAAACATGTTTAACAAAGTTCCCAAAGTTGAATCAAGGAACAAAATGCAGGAATTGGCTGAGTTTTGATGCACGTGGAGTCACACAATTTCCACTTTCGGGATCCATCCAATTTCCCTCCAAACTTCAATTTTCCTCTTAATTCTTTGCACCATTCGCTTCCATATAAATAGAGGACCTCACTCCTCTCATTTTCTCAAGCTTGGATAGCCAAAATCACTCTGCCAAACTCTTTGCATAACTCATTTTCCTGAGTTTTCGAATTCATCTTTTCTCCACTTTTTAATCCAATTTCTTTGTTGATTCTTTATCCTTGAACTTCACCGAAGCTAACAGAAGAAGAACCAAACCTTGAAGTGTCCTAAATCGTGCTAGCCAAGTCCAGTTTCAGAGAAATTTTCTGTTACTTCGTTCAGGTAGAATTCTCAACCAAATTGAACCAAATAAATCCATAGTCTACTCTATTCATCCTTTTGATTCTCACACTTCTTACGATTTTCATTTTCATTGAGAATTGAGAGAGATACTTGGAATTTTCGTGCTCGCTATTTTTTCTGGTTTTCTCCAAATCCAGCCTTGCACAACATATAAATTTGGCACGAGGGTACCATTAGAATCGTCTTGAAGAGACGAATCTAATGGTACCGGTCTGGTTCTCTAACTTTACAGTTAATGAAAATCCAATTTAGGGCATCTGGAGGTTGAAGATGACCTACGTGTCATGCTTCAGCCAATGATAGCGTGACATGTGAGTTTTTGAATCTTATCCTGTACATTTTCCTTGCCATACGCGTGTCTTAAGGACCATTGGAACTTATTACTTTCATTAGTCAAAATCCATCCAACGCGCCAAATTTTAAATTACTTTTAATTTATTAATAAATGATTTGGTGTGATTTCCAAAGATGACCATATTATGCACAGCGTGTCAGATCCCTTGGATCTACTTACTAACATGTTTTGACATTAATCTAATGGTCCACAATTTTTTTGGCTTTATTTATATTTTCAGATTTTTATATTTAATTGTTTTGAACTTTAAAAAATCATAGAAAATTCATTTCTGACTAAAAAATTATGAAAAAATTCAAAAAAATATTTTTAAATATTCTCTTTCTAGTTTTTATTTTTTCATGATTTTATTTTTAGATTTGATATTTTTTATGATTTTTTCTTGTTTTGACTTGTTTTTTTAATTGCTTAAAAATACTTTTTGGTATTTTTAAATTCTGGAAAAATTCATCAAAATTACTTTATTTATTTCTAGAATTTTATTATGATTTTTACTATTTTCTATCATTTATTACTTACTTAATTGATTTTAAATAATTTAAAAATACTTTGCTGTTTTAAAAAATTACTAAATTTTTTGTAAAAATACTTGAGATCATCTCTGATTTTTCTATGTTTTCTTTTAATTTTTATTTGATACTTTGAATATAGTTTATTATTTTGCCTTTTATTTTTACTTAAAAAACAATTTAAAAATCATTTTCTCTTTTTATTTTGATTATTAAATGCAACTTTATTTTTGAATATATTCTGGATGAGCTTGAACTATGTGATTTCTTATCATGAGCTTCATTAACATCATTGGATCTTGGATATTGAGTTTAACTCCACCAAAATGGATGAATGATTTTAATGATATTTTGATTAAAATATTTGATTCTAATATTTACCCCTCTTCATCTTATCCCTTTCTTACTTGTACTACGTTTTGTTAGAGGATGATCTACATATCATTTCTCCAAACATATGGTACATAGATTTCTATTGACCGGCCTCAAAATAGGTGCGACTTCTATATAAGTCCACTTACGATTGCTTAACATAATGCTAAATTTTGTCCCGATTCGAGAAATGATCATTCGTGACCCAAACTTATGTTTGCAAGCTCAAGTATGTGTAATTTGAAACCTTTGACCCAATAACCTCGAGGTTTGTTGTTAGGAGGCTTTGGTCTTATCAATCCTTAAATGAACCATCATAAGCTTTGGTTTAAGTAAATCATTTAAACATTGTTGATCATATGTTGTTACCTCGAACACTTGAAATGAATGATATACTTGACAAAAAACAAATGAAACTTGTTGTTGTGAAGCTTTGATTTTATTAATCTTCTAATGAGTTTTCAAATGCAAGTTTCAAGATGGTCATTCAACTAACCTCTAATTTCTAACTCACTAATAGTTGACTTTTATTGTATGCTTTACTTTACGTTTTTACTTTTAAGCACCATTTATTTTAGCATTTTCATTTCATGTTATTTTCATATTTGCTCACTTGAGCATTTATATTTATGTTTTTTTTATTTTGCTCACTTGAGCTTTCATTTTCTTTTTGAAGATACTTAATAACAAACTTAAACAATAAAAATTTTAAGGTTACTTGAACTATTTGGTTATTGTCCTTGGCATTTTAGAGTTATGGACCTCCTGGACTTAGGATTAGAGGCCTTGACTACCCTTGAGACCTTGTGACTTCTGTGTTATTTTGTCTGGAATTTTGGGGTTTATCCCAAGACATTGGGTTGATTTTCTTTGTGTGCAGGTTATTCTGATTATATGCTTTGTCTATAATGGGGAATTTATCTGTATACAACTGTTACTCTGTCCAATTTTTGTGAAGACTTAATGCATTGGAAGTTTGGTATTCTTAAGAGGTTTAATATCTTTGATTATTTGGTTTCAATCCAAAGGATGGGAATTCTACATTGACTCATTATGCCTAGTATTAACTTCTTGTTATGAAATTCCGGTACAGCAGACTCAGATGTCCTACAAGAATGTCGAGACATCTGATCTGACATAAACACACAGGAAAGATAAACACAGTACTGAAAATATAAAGAACACACTAGAATTGTTTACCCAGTTCAGTGTATAACAACACCTACTCTAGGGGATATCAAGCCAGGAATGAAGTCCATTATCAGTAGTATCAATTTGCAGAACCTACAACCAACATACCTGTTGACGATCTACGCACTTAATCACTACCCAATGACCTTTCTACCTAGGTCCTCCCTAGATATGGAATATCCCCATCCCACTTCCAATCATCGCAATGATATCTAGCAGTCAACACCTCAGTCGCTGCATTGACAGCCCTTCACCAGAATTCTGATCACACACATAGACAGTTTAGAAGACACACTTCCATGACAATTTAGCTAAGTCTCCAAGTCAAACTCCACTTTTTGTTAGCTCTGTTCCTAACTAAGAACACATCCTAGAGTTGCTTCAAAGATTCCTTCAGGAACAATACACCTCTTACCTACAGGCTTTGAGGTGAACTTGGTAACCTTCCCATAACCCGGGAGGTTTACCTTGACAAACCCTAGACTTCTACATCTTGAGCCGTGTCTTTTCTGGGTTACAAACCCTTCTATTTATAACTTGTTACCCAACTGGTTTTGGGCCTTCAATCGCAGTAAATCAGCTGTAACAAACTGCAGAAACATTTAGTCCAAGAAAAGTCTTCAATCTTTACTTTCCTAAATAATCTCCTTATTTAGAAAGTCTTCATTCTCCTTGATTTCTGATTAAATTTTCTGGACCTTTAAATATGGGCCACATAGGATGCATAATATTCTCCTGAATATTCTGCTTATGTTAAGAACAAACTGAATCTCATTAATCCAGCTCAGCAGACGTGATGTCAAGACATCTTCTTTGACATGTTGTTCCAGTTGTTGAAAAAGTTTAACACAACATGTTCTAACATTGTAATAGGACTTCTTGTTGTACATGTTCTTCTTAGTAAGTTTATACATCTTATTCTACATTACACTATTGCTGCTATTATTTGTTTTACAAAAATTAAGCCAATCTTAAAACAAGAGAACTAACAATCTCCCCCTTTGGAAAATTTTGGCTAAAATAAATAATCTAAAACAATTGCAATCTAGGAGATTACAGCAATTTAGAAGCTACTGCACACAACAATAGATCTTCAGTTGAAAATAATGTCTCAACATCTTGTTAGACATCTGCTTTGCAGCACTCTAATGAACTAAATTGCATCAGCACCAACGAACATCAGTTTCAGGATAAAAGGAAGGAAAGTCTTGGAGTTTGGTTGATGCACACGAGGAGGAAGATAGCAGAAAACAACTTTTACTCCCCCTCAATGCATGAACATCTTCTAAACATAGAAGACCAATGGTGGAATAAGAGAACTCTCAATAACTCCTTAAGACCAAATCAACCACCTCCCTTGATAACTCAGAACACAGGTCACAATTGTGTTCATAACTCAGATCACAGGTCACAAACATATGTCATAAATAATAACCCACTTGACATCTTACTTTGACATCTGTGAACATTAATAATAACCACTTGTGGAAGCAGCGGCATCATCTGAGCTAATTCACCTTTCTCCCCCTTTATAGACAAAACTTGGCAATGGAGACCTTCATAATACCATACCCAAGCACAGCTTACCCAAACTCGAATAAAATCCATAAGAATTATGGACTCAAGAAGCTCACGGGGTTACAGAGAAACGGAGAACTCTCTATAAATAACTTGGAAAATAATGATCCTAGATTGTAGCATCAATCTTGGTCAAAAGGAAACGATATTTGAGGAGAAAACTTCAAGTATCAATGTGCATCCTCCATAATGTCTTTTAATGTTGTAGCTACTTCCTGTACATACACATGCATAGTCATACAAATTTTTCTCTCCCTGTTTACAGCCACGTGTTTGAACACATAGGCCACTCCATCCTATGTTGACCATGCAGGAACATGTCCTGTATAATGTCCTGATACTTAGTCAGACATTGTCTTCTTATTTCAGTGATCAACATATCTTCTTCCACCAATCAGGGATGCTTCATAAGATTATCCAACTGTTCATACTGGATTCTAAGTGTTCTTCTTTCACTTAGACTTAGTGACATATACTAATATATCAAAATATCACACTTGTGACACCTCTTCATAATATAGACCCTCAAGGAGTCTTTTTGAAATCTATAGAGAGAAATAAATTCTCCCAGAATTCCCATTAATCTTCTAAGAGATATGTGAACTTCTGATCTTCACCAAGCTTCTCATAGTTAAAAACAACCATGTCTTGTTAAGTTTATCCATAACTTCATAATGTCACAACATGTTGTTTCGACATCATTTCCTCATAGAACCTTTACACAAGTGAACAGTATTTTGACTTGATAATACTTGTATCATTACAACAACATTTTACAGATATCCACATGACTCCCATTGTCATGAGTAACTAATGCTCCAGCTGAAGATGAAAACTTGTGCACTAGATGAGGAACTTCAGCACTTCCTCCATATGTTGAACCTTGACTCCCTCAGTAAAGTCATAAGAGAGTAAGATATTCTCACTCCTTGAGAATACTTCCAGGAACCCTGACTTCTTTACAACACATGGATACAATTGATCATTGTCTTATCATAACCACACTCTGTATCATGACCTTTTGAATAGGTAAGATGTCATGCATACTAGGTGTGAAGTCACTCATAAACTCCAAAAACTCTTAGTTTCTCCATATCACCAAACTTTTAAGGAGTGACTTGCAGTAAAGGATACCCCTTAAGTATCTGTTAGCAGCCTTCTTCCTTTATATCCACTAGTAGTTGCTGATATTAGTGGAGTCTTCAACAAAATAGTCATGCATTCATCAAGCATACTACTGTAAACAGGATTAGACTCTCCATATTCTAATCCACATAGTCAGAAATGCCACTTCTCACAATAATTCTTAAGCATCCAACTTCACATGAACAATCCCAAGCATTAAACAAAACAGCCATCAACAATCATGATGTTGAGACATCATGTGGTACATCAAGTTCAAAACCTAATCAAACTGGTTCTTAATCATTTAAAGGACTCATTATGCATATAAATCCTTTAAGAAGCTCCCACACAGTCAGTGCACAGGTTTCTGCATGTTTTACAATCTGGTTTGCAGTAATGGCTTTGCACACCTGATTATCAGTCACATCCAACTCACAATAATCATCTTCACACCTGCCTAGATAACTATTGATGACAACAAGGGAAAATCGAATACAAACACCTTCCTATATTCCTTACTTTTATGATCAGCACAAATCAGCTCCATAATCTCTTTGTACTCCAGTTCACCTGCTCCCAATTCTCTTTCAAGGGCAATTCTTCTTTTAGACACATGTTTCCACTTTTCAGCATTGTCAATAGAATGGAAGGAAATGTTGTCAAGAGGAGCATCAGGCACCCTGACAGAAAGCTTCTTGCTTGCAGACTTCTTCAAAGGAGAGATGTCCTGGACATCATCCTCGACATCATAACCAAAGTCAACATCTTCTAACAACCAGCAGAATAGTCTTCTTTATCCCATTCACGACTTGCAGAGAAAAATTAATTCTCGCAGAACCAACATATCTTCTTGGAGAAGGATGGTATACTCTAGCAACATTTGGATAGAGTCTTCAGAGACTCATAAGGACATAAACAACTATATCTTGTAGAAACATGTCTTAGCATGTTAACCAACATCATCCTCATTGTAGGGCAATAACTCTATATGCTTGAACATCACAAGCTCCAAACAAACCAAATTGTCCACTGACTACTCCTGTTATGGACAATCAAAACATCATTATGGAGAAAACACAATAATAAACACCCACTAGTTCACTGGGAATAACTCTAAATACCTTGAACTAGTCACATAACAAGAACACCTCTGATTCATGCCCTTGCATCTTCACACATATTATCATGACTCTTTCGATGGCTAAGATGTCATGCAACCATAGTCTGAAACCAACTTCCAACCATTTCTCAGCTTAAAATCTTTACTAAGATTCAGACTCTCCAACAGAAGGAGTACCCCTTATCCAATATGCTGATTAAATCCTCCTACTGCAAATTACTAGTATTTGCTGACATTACTTGAACACACTTCTCCTTCAATCAGAATCTCCTTATTTAACACCATAGACAGAATTGCCACTAATGAGTGTGGAGTTTGAATATTTAGATTCATAGTTCTAAGTATCTTTAATATACTATCATAAAAAATTATGTTCCAACATCATTTGGGACATCAACAACATTACCACATAGCTTATCTGCTTTGGTTCTAGAATCATCATCCAAGGGACTTATTTCCATACATTCCCTTTACAAACCTCCCAATCTACACAATAGGATCCCAATAGATCTCATCTTCAGTATCTACCACAAATTAGAACATAATTTAAGAGACATAACCTCTCAAATATTTTCTGAAAGACATGTTCATAAATCAGATTTACACTCAATCATCAGACAAACACTCAGCACCCATCAAGGTATTTGTAGTCAACTTTCATGCATAATCCTAATAAATACTCATCTCCCATCAAAGTACTTATCAGTTAGTCAGATAGGATTACCTTCTCACACTAGGTAGGAATTTAATCTGACATCCTTCTTCTTCACATCCGTGGTACTTTCTGAATCTTTGACATGACATCCAATCATGGCAGCTAAAACATTTCAGGTTAGGTCAGTGACTTGACCTTAAGCTCAACTTTTGGAGAAAACAGAGTATACTAGCTTCTCCTGACTAGAACCACATAGACCCAACAAGTGAATAAATAGCTACACCTAGTAGCCACGGGTCACAATATGTTGCTTGTAATCTTCACAAGCTTGAATTACACGCAAGCTCCAATACTACTACACCAATAACCATAGATAAGTTCTAAGCTCCCCCTATCATAGACAAACAAGGCTTCTGCTAAGGATGAAAACTTGGACACCAGAAGACAAACAAGAGACTTCACACATAACTTATCCTGAATCTGATATACCAGCTCCAAGTCTTCAGACTTTTACAAGGTCATTTCTGATACATGGCCACACAAATATCCATACCTATTTGGATAGCCAAGATATCGTGAACACATGCTTAGACATCATACAAACACAAGCCCTCAAATAGCTTGTTTTAACCATACTTGCAACAGAGGAAAACCACCTTCTTCATATTCCTTTGTTCTAACAATCACTAGCAATTGCGGGTACTAGTGAAGTCTTCAACGTAGTAGTTATGTAGTCACCAATCATACTACTAAGGACTGGATTAGGATCTTCATCTTCTAATCCATAAAGTTGGAACTCCTTCTTTTGACAACCATATTGATCCTCAATCTTCCATAACCATAATCCCAGACCTTCCTTTACAAAATGATGTTATAACATCATTTAGGACATCAACCTTTCTTCACAGATCCCAATAATCCAGTTCTTGATTTATCAACTAAAGAGATTATTAATCTTGATTGTATTTTAGAAGGAGATCACAAAAGATTACATCTATAGTCACCTGAACACTATAGAGAGAAATAAACTCTTAACAATATCTGAATCATCAGTTTAGATAGTAGATTTGCATCCATACCTCAGATAAGTACTCGACTCCCCAGAATGTATTTGTCATCAAAGGAAAAACTTCCTCACACAACTGCAGATGATACTCCTTTTCAACAAATGTTAGAGCACTTAAACTGACACCCTTCTTCTTTATCATTCAAAACACGAGGATCCTTCCAGCATTCTAAACTTGGTCAGAGACTGGTCTTCAGCTTCATCGTGATCAAACATTCCAACTTTGAACTTCACTAGTGAACAACAATACTCACTGTTGTACCCCAAAATTTTCCCTCCCATATTTCTCAAAACATGGCAAGAAAAAATCTCCAAGTGGCTCAAGATTGCTCAAGAGTTGGACAGTCAAGCTATCTCCTAAGGCAGTCAACCCCAACTTAGGGTTTTGTGTTGCCTCAATATCCTTGAGTCTAAATGACCTCAAGTACTCCCCATTGTCCTAATATGTTCTCAATATCATCCATGTCAAATTTCAAGCCTTGAAGAGGAAGTTTGCTCAGTCAAATGCTCAAAAGGTCCAAAAATCGACTGTGCTAGGGCAAAAGTCAACTGTGACCCAAATACAGTCAAACTTCAATATTTTTTGTCAACATTCTCATTTTGAAGGATATTTAATCATTTGATCAAGGGTTGATCATGATTCATCAAGGATTGCTCAAAATTCATCAAGACTCAAAAGTTGCTAAATTAGGGTTTTGTAGGAAAAGTCAACTCAACTTTGACCAAGCATAACGTTCTCATACTTTATGAGAAATGACGCATCCAAAGCTCATTTTGAAGAGGATACAATTTCCTGCAATCCATCTTCACACCCCAAGATCATAAAATGCTCTCACAAGAAGTTATAAATTTGGATATTATAGGTCATTTTTGAAAGTCAACAAAAACACCCTTTTTTCAAAAGCTTATAACTTGATCATGGAAATTCAAAATGCGATGAGATCAAAAGGGTTGGTTAGAGGACATCTCAATCTTTCTAAAAAGTCTAAGAACACCTCCAAAAGTTCAAAATTGAAGAAGTTATGCATTGTTGAAGTTAGGCATTTTTGCAAAATTGCCAAAAGTCAACTATCCCCAAAACATCAAATTTTGTCAAATGGGCCCATTCTTTTCCACTTGAATTGATCTTGCCACATTGCACACGTGTCCTAGCTTCAGCATTGTGTCCATTTATCAATTTTATTATTTTATTAGATTTTTTAATGAATTATTTCATTTTTAATCAAATTAAATCCAATAAAATCCAAACATTGATTATTTGATCTCTTTTTGGCTATTTCAGGATTGAATCATCATCATCAAGTGTATCAAATTCGTATCAAGCATTCCATGTGCAAAAAGATTGGATTTTTGATAAAATAGGCAAGCTTTCAATGGTGGATCAAATCAAATCCCATAGCCATGATGTGCAAAGATTCAATCCCCAAATGTTGACCTAATACATTACATATTACATATACAAGCCAAAGCACACAAAAATTGGACCTAGAGGCTGCTAGAACACCAAGAACCAAACTTGCAAAATTGACAAAAAAGTGTAAAACTGAAATCACACTTAGAGGCATTTTCAGAGGCAAAACTCAACACCAATCGCTTGCTGGAGGATCACTGAAGCAGAACCAACCCAAAGCCAGTCTCCATACACGCCCAAAAGCTCTGTAAGTATCTCAAAAAGTCGCCCTTCTCTTGAATTCGCAACTCTTATTTCTTGCATCTTTTGCACAAAATACGAGCATATTCATGATCCTCGTCCAATTTACAAGCATTTTGCATTAGCCAATTGCATTTTTCTGGCCTAGATGAAGAACCCCCATATCTAGGGTTCTTCGTTCGTGTTTTGGGGTTTTTCTTTTTCAGGGGAAATCAAGACTCAAGAAGGATATAGGTTTGTTCAGGAAGCCCAGACGAACTCAACCATGTGCTTGGAATTGATTTTCATGGACTGGGATGGATTTTAGAGTGAGCCTACGCATTTAGTTGCGGATCTAAATCCGCAGGTATAGTTGCAGGGTTTGAAGGTCAGGGACGATGGCGTGTCTCCCTCTGATTGGACCATTCAAACAATTCGCGCACTTTTTTTTTATTTCAGGCATATTAACACGTTTGTCCCTTATTATTTTAATTACCTAATATATTGACAAACAGAACAAAGTGGATGAGTGGTGGGCGTGTACATCCAATGATCAACAGGACCTGGGTTCGAATCCCAAGTCCCCCCATATGCATTGTTATTTTTTCTCTTCAGGTTATCACATGTAAATCAGGCGCTGCAGTACATCATACTCCCTCACTCAATCACTTGCCAGATGGCCCCAGGCCAGATCTGGTGGTCCAGATGGAACGTCCACCATGCTGCCTAGTCAAAGTGCACACGCTGGATCACAAAAAGTCAGCCAAGCCAACACAATTGGGCCATGGAATTTGCTATTCAGACTCCCCAATCAGGCCCAAACCTCTAATTCTTTCTATTTCATATTTATTTTATTTATTTGTTTGTTTAATTATTTTTTATTATTAACTAACCAATCACATTTTTTTCTTTATAAAATTAAAACCACAAAAATATTTTTCTTCATTAAAACCAAAATTTACTTTTTATTAATAAATATTAATTTAATTAATTTAGTTTTAATTAGGAATAATTTTTAATATATTTTGCAATAATTAAAATTAACTTAGACAATTAGGTTTTCTTAACATTGATTAATTCTATTTTCTTTCTTTAAATATCAAAAATCCAAAAATATTATTTTCATTAATTAATTAATTAGTTTATTAATTTAACAATTAATTTAGGATAGTTTATTTCTTAAAAGTCAAAAATAACCAAAAATCTTTTCTTTAATAATTAAAGGGTCAAAACCCTAAAAAACTTGCGCCCGATTTAATTTCCCGCACGCGATCCATTTTATTCAATATTGTATCTGTTTCCGGAATGTAATGGCTTAATAGGACTTTAAATATTTTTATCGCTTTATTTATTTTCCGCATTTATTTTAAAGGGTTTGTCTTTGGCGATGTAAATACCTGACGCCTTGTAATTTAATTTCCGCAATTTATTTTCCGCAACTTATAAACTGTTAGATGTTTGATAATAGGAATGCATGACAAGATTGAACGTTTAAACCTAAAATCAACATAGATAACCATTGACATGTACAAAGACAAAATAACTGAAAACAACACACTCGCATATGCGCACTCTTAGGGTACACCCCACTTGGTTGCCTTCGTAACGCGGTTATTGAGTATAGGAAGTTTTAGAGGTTGCCCTCTTGTCCAAAGATCATAGTTGGCTCGAAACGGTTGCCTCGGATAAAATGATCTAAGATATTAGGGTTACCACTAAGGCGTCCTAACATTGCTTTAGTGACCGCACGTCCCTTAATCGAATTGACCCTTAAACTCCAACGACGATGCTACCCACTAATTCATAGTGGGATAGCATTATCTAAAGGAAGATAGCATAGAACGATTCCCTTTTCGAGTAGGTATATGGTTCTTAAGTACTTGCTCTTTCAAAATAAAACAAATTTTCA
This sequence comes from Vicia faba, assembly GCA_948472305.1. Lineage (NCBI taxonomy): Eukaryota > Viridiplantae > Streptophyta > Magnoliopsida > Fabales > Fabaceae > Vicia > Vicia faba. The sequence goes on from OX451741.1 coordinate 993,596,620, forward strand.
CACTTACACTCCTTTTCGAACAAAAACTCTTTTCAAATCCACAAACACAAAGAAAAGCAATTTTTGAAAACATATGAGCAAGTACCTAAGAGCCCGTGGATAACCACGGATAGAAAGGGTGCTAACACCTTCCATTTCTATAATCTACCCCCCGAACCCGAGAAACATCTCGAAAAAGGAATTTTTCTGTGCTTTTTTCCTTTCCTTGTTGGATAAAATAAAAGACGGTGGCGACTCTTGCTTACCGCGACATTTTGCGAAAACAAACGCAAAACACAAACCAGCATTCCAAAAACAGTCAGTTCTCTCCCACCGTATCACACTCACCTCATGATCTACACAATAACTTCCTTTTTAGAGGAAGCACACACCTAGAAGTGATGTCCCTACATCAGATATGACATCATCCATTCTTACTATGGTTTTGGGGGTAACTTCCATAGTAACTTATAATCAGCTCTTGTGGGGGTTAACACAAGGGAACAAAAGGATCAGACTACCAACATATGTAGGGGATTGCACGAGCCACATCTCAATAAGCTTTTCTTTAGACCTCATATCTGACTTTGAGATGATGGATGCTATTGTTTGTACCTACAGAGGAAGTTTCCTCTATTAGATCTCTGGAACAGACTCTGCTAGGCATGACAAAAAGACTTTTTAGAGCATTTGTCTCCCTTGATTCTTCAAAAACAATGCCCTTAAAATTTTAACATCTTCAAAGATATCACGACATTCTGTCTGACATCATATCTACCCTTGACAGGGGAATCTTTTTTCAACAACTTCTGAGGATACACAAAGAGAATCACCAATTCTTTTCCTCAAGGGAAATCAAAACAATATTCAGGAGCATCAAACATTGTGGTTGGATCACAATACTCATCTTCAAACACAATTTGTTTTATGGCCACAAACAGGATTCCATGAATCTGGTTCCTTTGATCAGAAGGATCTTCCAGATACGAGCTCATCTCATATACATAAAGGGTCTGGTGGAGATTCCTTTATAAGTTCTTCTCAAGAGCATGGAACTCAACCTCTATACTCTCATAATACTTGGTCATAAATAAACTGACACATGGAGTAGATAAACTGTTAATCGTGTCCTAATCAACCTGCACAAACCAGATGCCTCCTCTTCCAGATCAGGAGTAGGTTCCAAATTAAATGTATTCAAAACATTTTTATTCAGTACCCAAAGCATCTGCTCTTCAACTGGTAGTTGCATAATGTTCTAACAACCTATAGAACATCAGTTCCTTCTTCTTGGAACACACCATCCTTGACAGTCTTCAAGGTTAATATGCAGAAGTATATGAGCATCATTGATAAATTGATTCTCATCAACCTTCTTGATAAATGTCTTTATGAGTGGACTTGAGAAAAATATCAAGTATCTTTGACACTTTTATACGGTTGAAAATGTCAGCATATATTCTGGTGAGGGTAACAACCCTAGTATTCTTCTCATACTTTCAGGGTTATATCAGAAACCATGTAGCAGAATATAACGAACTCCTCAACAATATTCAGACACAATTCTTACACCACTATCTAAGTACAACCATGGCAACCTAGGATTGAAAAATAAACCCTACATACAAAAACTTCCCACTAAGTTGCAGGCCTGATGGCAACAGCCAGGAACAACACATGTCACATATAACCAATGATCCTTTCCAAGAGATCATCCAAACAATAGTATGAATTTTCCAAGTTCATACCTATTTTCAGTAAATACTTTCTTCCTTGCCCATGACCAGAAAGTATCTTCCTAGGATCTCACCCAGAATAGAACAGGATGCCTGCTCTGATACCAATTAAAATTCTGGTACAGCAAACTCAAATGTCCTACAAGGATGTCGAGACATCTGATCTGACATAAACACACAGGCAAGATAAAACAGTACTGAAAATATAAAGAACACACCAGAATTTTTTACCCAGTTCAGTGTACAACAATATCTACTCTGGGGGCTACCAAGCCATGAATGAAGTCCACTATCAGTAGTATCATTTTGCAGACCCTACAGCTAACACACCTGTTGGCGATCTACGCACTTAATCATTACCCAATGACCCTTCTACCTAGGTCCTCCCTAGGTATGGAATATCCCCATCCCACTTCCAATTATCACAATGATGTATAGCAGTCAACACCACAGTCACTGCATTGATATCCCTTCACTAAAATTCTGATCACATACATAGACAGTTTAGAAGACACACTTCCATGACAACTTAGCTAAGTCTCCAAGCCAAACTCCATTGTTTGTTAGCTCTTCTCCTAACTAAAAACACATCATGGATTTGCTGCAAAGCTTCCTCCATGAATAATACACCTCTTACCTACAGGCTTTGAGGTGAACTTGGTAACCTTTCCACAACCCGGGAGTTTTACCTTGACAAACCCTAGACTTCTACATCTTGAGTCGTGTCTTTTCTGGGTTACAAACCCTTCTATTTATAACTTGTTACCCAACTGGTTTTGGGCCTTCTATCACAGTAAATTAGTTGTAACAAACTGTATAAACTTCTGCCCCAAGAAAGGTCTTCAATCTTTACTTTCCTAAATAATCTCCTTATTTAGAAAGTATTCATTCTCCTTGATTTCTGATTTAATTTTCTAGACCTTTAAATATGCGCCACATAGGATGCATAATATTCTCCTGAATATTCTGCTTATGTTAAGAACAAACCGAATCTTATTAATCCATCTCAATAAGCGCGATGTCAAGACATCTTCTTTGACATGTTGTTCCAGTTGTTAAAAAAGTTCAACACAACATGTTCTGACATTGTGTGATACGGTGGTAGAACCGACTGTTAATATTGGTTTGCGTTTTTGTTTGCAAATTTTGCGGTAAGCAAGAGTCGCCATTGACTTTTATTTCATCCAACAAAGGAAAGGGGAAAATAACAGAAAAACCCTTTTTCGAGATGTTTCTGAGTACGGGGGGTAGATTATAGAAAGGGAAGGTGTTAGCACCCTTTTTATCCATGGTTTTCCATGGGCTCTTAGGTACTTGCTCATTTTTAAATTGCTTGTGTGTGTTTTGAAAAAAAAATTGTTTAACTTCGTGGTAACCCTTGTATCTGCCCTCAAGAGTGTGATGAAGTTGTTTTTGAAAATTGTTTTAAAAGTGTTGGTGTGAAAGAGTTTTTTGTTGTTTTGAGCAAGTACTTAGGAGTTTCTACCTACTCGAAAAAGATTGTTCGTTCTCGTTTCCTTTAGACAGCGCTATCCTACTATTAAGGAGTAGGTAGCCCCGTCGTTGGAGTTTAAGGGACATTCGAAGGGACAATTACAGTCACAAAAGAAATGGTTAGGAAACCTTAGTAGTTACCCTAGAGACTTAAAGATCTTTCCGAGGCAACATTTGAATGGGTCATTTTTTATCTTTTGGGACTATAGGGCGACCACTAAAATTCCCTATGCTTCATGACCATTTACCAAAGGCAACCGGAGTGGGGATATACCCTAGGAGTGAGCATGTGCAAGTGTTTGATTCCAGTTGATTATCTTTACACAATTAGGGTTTTCTACTATTTTAATTTCATTTGTCTTTTGCATGCAAGCCTATTATCCATACATCTAGACAGTTTATATTTGCGGAAATTAAAAGCGAAAAAGTAAATCTACGTAATTACAAAGCCTTGGGGAGGGGATTACATAGCCAAAATAGGGGGAAAATAATAAGTAAAAACAGTAATAAAACCTAATAAAAAAACTATTACAACCCTTGGCAGTTATAATAATTGAAAAAATAAATAAATAAAACGCGCGTGAGGAGGAACACGGGAATTAAATATCCTAATGAATCTAATTAATTAAAGGAAATATTTTTGTATTTTTATTTAAGAAAATAAAGTATTTATGCATTAAACCTAATTTGTCTAATTAATTTTAATTATGAAAAATAAACCAACTTACCCTAAATTAAATTAATCTACTTAATTAATAAAATTAAATTTAGTGGAAAAAACCTAATTCTAATATTTTGTGGTTTTCTTGATTTTATGATTTAATAAAAAAAATGATTTTTGTTTTGTAAAAATATTTAAACAAATAATTAAAACAAATAAAAGAAAGTAAAAAAAGAAATAGTGGGCTTGGTGAAGTAGTAATCTGGGAGGTTCATTGTTTGAAATTTCCAGGCCCAACATAGCTAGCCCAAAATTGACGTTTGATCCAGTGAGACGCTGGCCAAGAAGGTCCACCATGCGCCTGCATGCTTGAGGCGTTAGATCTGGGATAGAGATGATCTGATGATGAGGTGTTGTGGTGTATGATAGGCGCTTGGTTGTGTGGCGTATGGAATCTGCTAAGAAATACCAAGAAAAAACACAAAAGCACATGCCTGGGATCGAACCCAGGACGTTTGCTTTACACCTCCCTTCCTTAACCATTTGCACTATCTAACCATTCATTAATATAATAACAAAAAATAAACATAAAGTAAATATAGTGTTATGCCCGACTTGCCACATGCATGCTTCCTGGTGGGTCCCTCTGTTTGAACGAACCAAACCCTGAACACCATGCCATCACCTTCTTCACTGATCCATCGTTTTAGATGATGGACTTTTACCTACAGTCGTTTCCATCACTATAGGCTATAGTGACGGATTTTGTTCATAGTTGTAAACCTGTAACATTCTAAAACATGATTCAAGCATAATAAATTCCATCCAAATACATGGATTGACTGCAAATCATCCCCTGAACACCAAGGGGCCCTTAATTTTGTCCAATTTTTCCTCTAGCTAGGGTTCCCCAATTTGAAGCTTTGGAACCCTAACAATGGCAGATGATTATACCTGCACTCAAACTTAAATTGGACTATCCAGAAAAATTCGTGTGGTGATTATAAACACGAAAATACAGTCAAATAGTATTTATAATGTATGAATGAGCAAAATCGAGATTGAAGAAAATGTGAACAAACTGTGAGTGTCAAGATGCGATTATGGGTGCTTTGACGTGTGCAAATGATGATGTTAGCTTCAGGAGATTGCCAGGAATGGATTGCTGGCTTTGAAACACTTGGAATGCCCTGTATAATGAAATCTGATTCTCACTTTTCTTTGAAAATTTGGAACTTTGTTTGACTCCTTGAGGCAGGCTGTGCGTCTGAATTCTGCTTCTTAGGGTTCACAATGATCTTCTATATGTATGTGAATCGACTAGGTTAATAGTTCTGGCAAGAATCCAAAGATATGAATACATTTCAAATCTCTTCAAATCTTTCCAAATTTGGAGATTTCCTCCCTTCTATGGCTTGATGCGATTTTCTCTTCATTGGACAGTTCATTAGATATTCAATCAATGCCAAAACAAATCTTATGCCATTTATTTGATTTATTTTTTATTTTATTTGATTTTATTTGAATTTTAAATAAATAAAATCAAAATAAATTTAATAAATAAGTAAGTGAGACATGGGGTGGTTCATGGGTCACGGACCAGGCTAGGAGTAAGATGCAAGCATAAAAAGTTGGGCCCATTTGAAGATAAATGCATTTTGGGCATGGTTGACTTTGTGCAAATTTCCAAAAATTGCCAACTTTGACAATTCACATCTCTCTCAATTTTGACCCTAAGAGGGTGTTCTTGTACTTTTTAGAAATCTTAGGATGTCCTCTAAACAACCCTTTTGGTTTCATCTCCATTGGGTCTTCCATGTTCATATAAGAATCTTTGACCCAAAAGGTGTTTTTGTTGACTTTTGAAAAGGACCTATAATGTCTGAATTTATATCTTTTCATGAGTGCATTTATTGAACTTGAGGGATGAATATGAGTCGTATGGAATTGAATCCTCTTCAAAATGAGCCTTGGATGGGAAATTTCTGATCAAGCATGAGAAAGTTATGCCTGGTCAAAGTTTGGTTGAGTTTTCCTATAGAAACCCTAATTTAGCAACTTTTGAGTTTTGATGAATTTGGGGCATTCCTTGAGGAATCATGATCAACCCTTGATCAAATGAGGGATTTTACTTCGAAATATTGATGTTGACCAAAAATCTTGAAGTTTGACTGCATGAGGGCCACAGTTGACTTTTGACCTAGTATAGTTGATTTTTAGGCATTTGAGCAGTTGACTGAGCAAACTTCTTGTGCAAGGCATGAAACTTGACATGGATGGTCTTGAGAACATATTAGGACCATGGAAAAGATTTGAGACCTTTTGGGTTCACATTTCTTGATGAAAGTGGAAACCCTGGTTTAAGGTTCATTGCCTTATGAGAGAATTTGTCTGGCTAATTCTTGGGCATCCTTGAACAATTGAGGACCTCTAGGAGTATGTTTTGAGTAAAATGAGAGGGAAAATTTTGGGGTACAACATCTTCCCCTGTTCAATCTTCTTAGACCTGAGGCTGTAGATTGGCTTGTCTGCCTTTTGTCATCTGAACATGGAAGATGATTAAACACTAGAGTGCCCAGAGATTTGCACTCGCATGAAGTGAGTGTCAGTCGATAATGTCGGGAATGGGCTTACATATTCCATTTAGAGGTGATGGAGAGTCGTCAGAGATGGGCTTAAAGATGCTATCCGGAAAAGATATTGGCTGCATAAGAGATTCCTTTGCGAGAATTTCTATAACTGCCGTTGAGGAGGACTTCACCGGGGAATGTTAATTTATGTCTTGGGAAATAGAGGCTAGGAGTTTTGGTTATCGGCTACTCTACTGAGGAATTAACTCTTGATTGAGGAGGTGGAAGTAGACTGTATATTTGGTCAGGGTCCAGGCTGCACAGCGGCTTACTGGGGAAATGTGAAATTGTTTGTGTCTGGTCAGGTCCAGGTCTTACAGTGTTGTAAACTTTTGTCTGGAGATAAGAGAGAAGGAACCTGGATAGTAGGGTTGCTTCGAAATGAAATCTTGGGTAGTAGGGCTGTGAGAAGGAACCTGGATAGTATGGTTGCTTCGAAATGAAAGCCTGGATAATAGGGCTATGAGAAGGAACCTGGATCGTAGGGTTACTTTGAGATGAAAGCCTGGATAGTAGGGCTATGAGAAGGAACCCAGATGTAGGGTTACTTCGAGGTGAAAGCCTGGATAGTAGGCCTATGAGAAGGAACCTGGGTCGTAGGGTTACTTCAAGATGAAAGCCTGGATAGTAGGGCTATGAGAAGGAACTTGGGTCGTAGAGTTACTTCGAGGTGAAGGCCTGGATAGTAGGGATATGAGAAGGAACCTAGATCGTAGGGTTACTTCGAGGTGAAAGCCTGGATAGTAGGGCTATGAGAAGGAACCTGGGTCGTAGGGTTACTTCGAGATGAAAGCCTGGATAGTAGGGCTATGAGAAGGAACCTGGATCGTAGGTTTACTTCGAGGTGAAAGCCTGGATAGTAGGGATATGATAAGGAACCTGGGTCGTAGGGTTACTTCGAGATGAAAGCCTGGATAGTAGGGCTATGAGAAGGAACCTGGATCGTAGGGTTACTTCGAGGTGAAAGCCTGGATAATAGGGCTATGAGAAGGAACCTGGATCGTAGGGTTACTTCGAGGTGAAAGCCTGGATAGTAGGGATATGAGAAGGAACCTGGATCTTAGGGTTACTTCGAGGTGAAAGCCTGGATAGTAGGGCTATGATAAGGAACCTGGGTCATAGGGTTACTTCGAGATGAAAGCCTGGATAGTAGGGCTATGATAAGGAACCTGGATCGTAGGGTTACTTCGAGGTGAAAGCCTGGATAAAAGGGCTATGAGAAGGAACCTGGATCGTAGGGTTACTTCGAGGTGAAAGCCTGGATAGTAGGGCTATGAGAAGGAACCTGGGTTGTAGGGTTACTTCGAGATGAAAGCCTGAATAGTAGGGATATGATAAGGAACCTGGATCGTAGGGTTACTTCGAGGTGAAAGCCTGGATAGTAGGGCTTATGGGAAGGAACCTGGATAGTAGGGTTACTTCGTGATGGGTTTGGGTAAAATTGCATCTGAACCGGGAAGGAACCTGGGTAAGGTTGCTTAGTGAGGAGTTTGGGTAAAACTGCATCTGAACCGGGAAGGAACTTGGGTAAGGTTGCTTTGTGAGGAGTTTGGGTAAAACTGCATCTGAACCGAGAAGGAACCTGGGTAAGGTTGCTTCATTTAATCACGTGGGTTGGTTGACCAGTTTGGTTTCGGGAACGGATTTTCCATTAGTTGTCTGCAGATGTGACATGTATAACTATTGGGATTGTTGATGATAATTGTCTTTCCTGAAAAGATAACAAGGTTAATTATATGCGATGCATGAAATGCATTGTGGGATGATGTTCTCAAAATAAATGAGATTATGTTGTATGCGATATGTATGTGCATGTCATGATGTATGAACACGAGATGCTATTGTGACATATCCGAGTCTGGGAAAATAAATCCTTGACTGCTGCTGGAGAGTATTGGAAGTTGAATTCCTGACTGTCGTAGAAAACCTTGGTTTTTCTACTTCCGCTGGGGATGGTGAACGGATATGACTATGCTAGAGAATTGCTCCTTGTTTACGGATATCCTGCCGGGGAGAGACTCTGCTTGAGAATAACTCTGTGGGGGAATAACTCTATTTGAGAGAGGAGCTTCCATAGCTGAAGGGATAAACTCTGTCGTGGATTGAGCTTATGTATTTAGAGAAATAAACTCCGTTTGGGAGAAAACTTTATGACCCGTTTGTGATTATGATATTCGGCTGGGGAAAATAGATGTCAGTTTTCTTGAAGGAACCCGGCTGCGGAGAGTACCTCCTGTTTTGGGGAAGCCGATGTCAAAGCTTTAATTGCCTCTACTTTATGGGGAGTATAGCCGTCACGGGGTCGTATGTACTGATGACTTTGTTTCAAAGTCGTCTTTGCCTCGGTACCTGCTGGATAGAGTAACTGTCGGGTTTGACATTTTTTAGTTTTTGCCTCTGTTTCTTAAGTTACGAGCAATTATCTTTCTGTTTCCTATACAAATACTTATGAACAGCAATCATATTCGAATGCATATGTCAAGAATAAATCATTGGACGTTTTTGCAAAACAAAACAGAAAAAGAAAGACAAATGGTTTTGTAAAAATGACTTGTATTATTGTTCGAAGTTGGCCTATAACAGGCGTTTTTGTACAAGGAAGCTGACGCTCTAGTAAAAGAACGCCGCTGTAAAAAATGGAAGTTATACAATATTGTGTACAACAAAAAGAAAACAGTTATGTGCAATAATCCCATTTAAGTTTCAATTCTGCTATTGCAGCTATGTCTTCAAGCGTCTCAGCACTTTGCTACTTGTCCGAACCTGATTAGATTTATCGGTACCATTCGAGCTTGATAGTTAATACTGAGGTCTGGTTGCAAGGTGATCCAATGGGACATAGTAATACGTTTTACATCCCTAACTTTTGCCTGGACTGCCCTTTCGGGTTTTCAGTCTACCGGGATACCCCTTTTTGCCCAAGCCGCCTTTTCAGATTTTCGACTTGCCGGGTGTACAGATTTTTCGTTTTCATCCCTTATTTTTGCCTGGACCCTTTTGGTTCGTCGGGAATCCCTTATTTTTGCCTAGGCCAGTCAACCTAGAGGGTCTTTAATCATGCGTAGCATCTTTTCACTATGTCCGTATTGACAGGGTGAGGGATGTCGTCACCGTCCATGGTGGTCAGAATCATGGCTCCACCTGAGAAAATGTTCTTTATTACAAATGGCCCTTCGTATGTGGGAGTCCATTTTCCCCTGGGATCATCTTGCGGCAGTATGATGCGTTTGATCACTAGGTCCCCGACTTGATTTTCTTGGCGTCTGACTTTTTTGTTGAAAGCCTTGATCATTCGTTTTTGATACATTTGGCCATGAAAGACAGCAGTAAGTCTATTCTCATCGATCAAATTCAGTTGATCAAGTCGAGTCTGGATCCAGTCGTCTTCGTTTAAACCCACATCCTTCATAATCCTTAAAGAAAGGATCTGGACCTCAATAGGTAGGACTGCCTCCATGCCATATACAAGAGAGTAAGGTGTTTCCCATGTCGACGTCCGTGCTGAGGTGCGGTACCCATGAAGAGCAAATAGTAACATCTCGTGCCAGTCTTTATATGTCACCATCATTTTCTGTATGATCTTCTTGATGTTCTTGTTAGCAGCTTCAACTGCGCCATTCATATTTGGCCGGTAGGGAGAAGAGTTATGATGTTGCATCTTGAACTATCTACAGAGTTTGGTGATCATCGTGTTGTTGAGATTCGTACCATTGTCGTTGATGATTCTCTCTAGCACACTATATCGACAAATCAAGTTATGCTTGATAAACTGCGCCATAACATTCTTGGTGACGGTAGCAAAAGAGGCAGCTTCAACCCACTTCGTGAAGTAATCAATGGCCACCAGGATGAAGTGATGCCCATTGAAAGCGGTAGGTCTAATCTCTCCAATCATGTCAATGCGCCATATTGCAAAGGGCCAAGGAGCTGTCAAGGCGTTCAAGGGAACCGGAGGCACATGCACCTTATCAGCATAGATCTGGAACTTATGACAAGTTCGGGAGTGTTGATAACAATATGCTTCCATAGTGGACCAATAGTATCCTGCTCGTAGGATCTTCTTAGCCATGGTATGTCCACTTGAATGGGTTCTGAAGGTACCTTCATGTAAATCTGTCATAATCCTCCTTGCTTCGCTCTTGTCTACACACCGCAGTAAGGTAGAGTCATGGTTGCGCTTGTAGAGGATTCCATTACTGAGGAAGAATTTCGCGGTGAACCTTCTCAGAAATTTTTTATTGTTGACAGATGCCCCCTCGGGATACTCTTGATCCTCGAGATACCTTTTTACTTCGTGAAACCAGGGTTTATCTGCTACCTCTTCAGTATCAATCTCACAGCAGTGCACTGGTTCATCCAACCTCTCAATGGTGATTCGGGGAGCTTCGTTGTCCCACCTGACCTTGAACATAGAAGACATGGTAGCTAGCGCGTCCGCTAACTGGTTCTCCTCTCGTGGGAAATGTTCAAAAGTTACCTCCTCAAAGTGTGGGAGCAATGTCAGCACGTGCTCTTTGTACGGGATGAGACTTAGATGCTTCATATCCCATTCTCCTTTGATCTGACTTATCACCAAGGCTGAATCCCCAAAAACATTTAAGAACTTGATCCTCAGTTCGATAGCAGCTTTGAGACCCATGATACAGGATTCATACTTCGCCATGTTGTTAGTACAATTGAAGCATAGTCGGGTGGTGAAAGGAGTATGACAACCCTCGGGAGATATAATTACAGCGCCAATGCCATTACCGAGTGCGTTCGAAGCTCCATCAAAAACCATAGTCCATCAAAATCCTTCTTCAGGTCCTTCATCCGGTCCAGGTTCTTCTTAATCAGTCACTAGCATAATATTCTCGTCCGGGAATTCAAAATTCATAGACTGGTAGTCATCCACGTTCTGATGAGCCAAATGATCAGCTAATACACTTCCCTTGATTGCTTTCTGGGTTGTATATTGGATATTGTATTCAGTTAAGATCATTTGCCGTCTTGCTATTCTTCCAGAGAGAGTGGGCTTCTCGAAGATGTACTTAATTGGATCCATCTTAGATACTAACAAAGTAGTGTGGGTCAACATATATTGTCTTAGTCGGCGAGCAGCCCATGCCAAAGCGCAACAAGTTTTCTCGAGCAGCGAGTATCGTGTTTCACAGTCAGTAAACTTTTTTCTAAGATAGTATATTGCATGCTCTTTTCGACCAGACTCGTCATGCTGCCCCAGTACACACACCCCATTGAATTGTCTAGCACTGTTAAGTATAATATCAAAGGTCTTCCTTCAACCGGAGGCATCAGAATTGGTGGTTCTTGAAGGTATTCCTTGATTCTTTTGAAAGAATTCTGGAATTCGTCATTCCACTTTACCACTTGATCTTTCTTCAGGAGCATGAAGATTGGCTCACAAGTAGCAGTCATATGTGAAATATACCTGGCGATATAATTTAAGCATCCCAAAAAACCTCTAACATCCTTCTCAATACATGGAGCTGACATCTCTTGTATGGCCTTTACTTTTGCAGGGTCTAACTGAATACCTTTGTCACTAACAATGAATCCCAGAAGCTTACCAGACCTTACCCCGAAGGTGCACTTGTTCGGATTCAACCTCAGCTTGTATGTCTTCAACCTGTCAAATAGCTTTTGTAGATGATCCAGGTGTTCTTCCTCGGTTTGAGATCTGGCTATCATGTCATCCACGTATACCTCTATCTTATGGTGAATCATGTCATTAAATAAGGCGACCATGGCTCGCTGATAGGTTGCCCCAACATTCTTCAACCCAAAAGGCATCACCTTGTAACAGAAGGTACCCCACTGTGTGACGAATGTTGTCTTCTCCATGTCTTCAGGAGCCATCTTGATCTGGTTGTAGCCAGAGAAACCATCCATGAAGGAGAAGATTTTATGTTGTGCGGTGTTGTCAACTAGAACATCAATGTGGGGAAGCGGGAAGTCATCCTTGGGGCTTGCCCTGTTCAGGTCTCTGTAGTCCACACACATCTGTACCTTATCATCCTTCTTAGCTACCAGAACAACATTAGCAACCCACTGTGGATAGGAGGTGATAGCTAGGAACACAACATTGAATTGTTTCATTACCTCTGCTTTAATCTTCTCTGACATTTTAGGGCGCATACGGCGGACCTTTTGCTTAACCAGAGGACAATCTTCTTTAGTCAGCAGACGATGTACCATAATATCAGTGTCTAAACCAGGCATATCTTCATATGACCAAGCGAAGATATCAACATAGTCGTGTAACATTTGTATCAACCGCTGTTTTACATTAGTCTCCAGATTTGCGCCGATCTTGACTTCTTTTCTGTCTACCTCTGTGCCCAAGTTTATCGTCTCAACTGGCTCTTCATGAGGTTGTATAGCCCTCTCTTCCTGTTGTAACAGTCTAGAAAGTTCTCCAGGCACCTCACAATCTTCCTCACCTTCGTCCTCGGCTTGGTTGATCGTGTTTTCGAAGTTATAATTGGAAATAGCATAACTGTTATCAATGGGATCCAGAGTGGATATGGATTTGTAGTTTGATATGTGAGTGTGTGTAAGAGCATAGTTGTATTGAGAAGTAGAAAATAAAAAACAAGAGTGCAAAATTTGTATGCAATAAACGTCCAATGTTTTATTGATGACATATGAAAATGACATATAATAACCCTCACAAATAAAACCATTGTGCCTCGGGTACGACACAAGGCCATAAAGTTAAAATTGTTTATTACAAATTCGAAAAACAAGTAAGACAATTACTGCTGAACAAAAGAAATTGGCACAAAATCTCAGGCCGTCCAGTTACTAGGTTCAGCGTTGGTAGTAGGGTAGATCCAGTTGTCAATATAAAAACTCTCATCACTGTCTTCAATAGCATTGACCCCACGATTGCTGATTCATAGGGGAGGTCCTCTGGCCCGAGTGCGTCGAACAACCCTTTGAGCTCCTGAAGTAAAGTCCAAACCAAATTTTTCAGTTTTATAAGGAAAATCAGGGAGCTGCCCCCAAATGGTACACCCACCTTCTTCAATTACTGCTCTGGTGTCCTTGAGAGAAGCCATCTTTAAAGGAGGTTTGGTGCTGGTGATAGTCTCGGTTGATGCCATAATCTGGGGAACCTCTTCAAAATTTTGACAAGGGGTCTCTATGAATTCCATGTCCATCTCCACATACCTAAAAGAGTTCAAGTGGCTTACCATATACTCCTCTTCACCATGCACAGTGATAATCTTCCCCTTCACTGGATACTTCAGCATTTGGTGCAGCGTAGAAGTAACGGCCCCAACTTCATGGATCCAAGGGTGACCCAACAAACAAGAGTATGATGGCCTGATGTCTGTTGTACCCTAAAATTTCCCCTCTCATTTCTCAAAGGATCACCCTGGACCCTCAGGTTTGCTTCCATCAAATTCAAAGCCTTGAATTACAAATTTTCCAAGAAAGTCATTCACAAGGGCAAAATGGTTATTTACATACTGAAAAGTCAAACTTTGACTTTTAGATCAAAGTCAAGTTTCAAGAGTCATACTTCATCAATACAGGTTGAAATATGAAGTTTGTTTCATCAAAAAATTCAAAAGTCAAAATTCTAAATACTTAGAATTTTTTCTAAGTGTTTAAGAAATATGATAAATTTAGAACTTCTGATCAGATTATCACCATGATGCAAGCTGATTCTGGAAGAACTTCTAACTCAAGAGTTTTAGATCCCAATGATACCTAAAAACTGCATAATAGAACTTATTCTAGAAATGTTGGGATTTCAAGTTATACATCCTCAAAGTCACGTCCCTAAAACTTAAACACTTAGTAAATTCTAAGCATTTTCAAGTCAGAAGTTGTCTACACCTTATGGGCCAGTTTTCACGTAGGTTCAGTCAGAAGTAGCAAGAGTAATTCAAATAGGGCTTACAAAGAATGTCATAAGCTTTCTGGAAAGTCTGAGAACTCGCTCAGAACATGCTAGAGCAAAGAGATTAAAGGATCAGAAGTTAGATGTTGGTTCTAAGTTGCGCTGGTGCTGAACTTCTGACCCAAAATTAAGCTATGATGCATAATCTTATATTATAGGATTTCTGGCTTGATAAATCTCATCATCATTTAATGCTCACAACCACTTTTGAGTTTTTATCCAAAGGATTTCCCCACGTGTGGCATAGAAGTACATTGTTGTCCTTGAAAAAGCAAACTTTTGTACAAGAGTATGTTGGGCTCATGCTTTGCTTTTGCTTCTGAGGGTACTTTTCCTTAATTCATGCTTACAAATCCAGCTTAGGCACGGCTAAAAGATGCTAACCACCATACTTGTTTATCTTGCTTCAAGAACAAGCCATCATGCTAGCATGATGGTGGTACTTTTGAATTCTCCAAGCTACAAAAATTCTTGCCTATAAATTGAACTTCATTCGCAACAGGAGGGGTCAGAAAAATTGAAAGGAAAAGCTTTGAAACCTTGCTAAAAATTCCAGAAATCCGAAACTGCAAACACAAATACAAAACATACTAGTTTTTTATTCTTGCATTCAAACTTCAATTTCCCTCAAGTGTTTCTTGACCAAATCATCCATACACCATTCATAACCCAAGTTAAAAGTTGTTCCAGTCTGTTGAACACGTGAGGAAGCTGATCAGAATATTACAAACAGTCAAAACCAGACTCCAGTTCACAGGACCTTTTCCAGCTGCAAGGTAAGCTTCTGCTGACTCTCATCATATTACTTAGGCATTGTTAGATTTGCATGTTCAAAATACAATGTAGACATGTTGGCTTTGATTCTGTACATATTCACAGATTGCATGTATTTTTATCTAAGTAGAGAGAATTTCAGTTCAGAACTTCTTGAGGAAATTAGGATTCAGAATTAGGATTAGAAAAATTCATACTTACTTCTGATGTACAGTTCTGATACTTTATATTTCTGAAGCCATGATGGTACCTGCCATAACTGCTATGTGTGCATTTTATGTTTTGTTGAGAAATGACTAAGCTGCAGGCGCTCTGACTGGAGTGGAGAAAGAGATGGAATTTATTATCAGAGTTTACTTTATGATACATGTTTATGCATTTGCTTCTAATACCGGATGTACAGCCACCCCAGTGGTAGAAAGCGTGCGCATAAGACATTAGTACTAAGGGTCCTGGGTTCTAACCCCAGAAGCATCTTTTTAGGTTCATTTATTGACATTTTTACCCATTCATCTGTCAAACAATATTCCTAAATCAGAACTTCTGGACAACCTTACCCAACAACATTATCATCTCACTCTCAAATAGCCAGAACTTCTGATTTGCCAGTGATATATGAACTTCTAGGTTCCCAGCTACAATATAGCTTCTGAACCCCCTCAGCAATCAGAACCTCTAGGTTTTCCTTTATTCCCGGCAACCTCAGAACTTGGTGTACCCAGGCCCAGAACTTCTGACCCTCTATTTTCCTACTAACATTTTCTCTCTTGCAGCGTATCAGAGTCAGAACTTTTGTTCCTTCTCATTTCAGCAATGCGTTGATTCTTACTCCCTTTTCTCTTGCTTATCTTATTTTAGCTTTTAAATAACCAAAAACACCAAAAAACATTTTTATATCTACATACTTTATTTTATCTCTTTTAAACCAAAAGATCAAAAATATTTTCTTAAGCCAATTTATAACTTTTTTTAATAAAAACAAAACAAGTCCATTTCAATTCTTGTACATTATTTCAATATGGTTGTAATAGATAATTAGGACTTTAATTTCTTGCAATCCCCGTTTGTAAATTTGTACACCCCAGTCCCCTAATGATTGTAATAGCGTAGAATCTTTACTTTCCGCAATTTATCGCTTTCATATAAATGCTAGTAATTAGGGTTTGTATGAAAAGATAAAAATCAACAAATAGATAACCCTAATCAAGACAAAATGCATGTAAATCAATACACTTGCACACTTACACCCTTAGGGTAAATCCACTTTGTTGCCTTATGAAAATGGTCATAATACGCATGTAAGATGTCTTAGCAAAAACAAACAAAATACAAGATCATAGTCCCTAGATGACGCTACAAATGTTGCCTTAAGAATTATCTTAGTCCCTCAAATAAAATGCTAAGATATCTTACAATATTGATATTCATGACTATACGATGACCCTTGCCCGTCCCTTTACATCCAAAGATAGGGTTTCTTACCAAATCATTGGTAAGATAACAATGTCAAAGGAAAGAGGAAATAAACAAGAAAGACTTTTGAGTAGGTAGAATGTTCCTAGTTGCTTGCTCATTTTCAAAACAAAACACCCATTCTATTTTCAAAAAAACACCAACACTTGCAAAACATCTTTCAAACTTGAAACATTTTTTTAAAAGATCAACACTTTGTATATATTCTTACGAACGAGAATCATTACAAAGTTTTCCTAAACGATGGCGCCTTTTTCAAAATACTTTCAAAAACCACACAAAGCACATTTTCAAACAAAAGCAAGTGATCTAGCAAACAACTAAGAGCCCGTAGATAACTACGGATGAAAAGGGTGCTAATACCTTCCCTTTTCATAATCTACCCCTCGAAATCAAGAAAAACATCTCAAAGGTATTTCCTGTTATTTTTAACCTTTCCTTTTGGATAAAAGAAAAGTCGGTGGCGACTCTTGCTAACCGCAACATCTGCGATCAAACGCAAAACAACCAATTCAGTTCTCCCACCGTGTTACAGAATTGGCGACTCTGTTGGGGAAAATACTTAAAAGTGGAGTTACCTTAGGGTTAGATCATATTTACTTGCTTTCCTTGTTTGACTTGCATGCTTTACATTATGGTTCCTTGTTTGGGTTTTTTTTATCCTCTACCCGGATCTGGGGCACCTTTTAGGTAAGTAGCAATAGATTGTGGAAATTGTACGGGGTATACCGACATGGTATAAGCAATAGCTACGTTAGTGTGACGCATTTGTTGGTACCGATATCCCTTGTGTTGAAACGAGGAGAATATGGGGCCGCTGACCAGCGTCATGAAGCACTAACTGACCTTAGAACCTTACTTGACCAACTTGGCCATTAGGAAGTGGTGAGATAGTCGGTTTCGGTGTAAAGCTGAAAATTGGTTGATACTCGATGCTACTCATTGAGACTTGACTCCTGAGTTTTGTTTGGTTGTGAGTCAATCGCCTATTGAATGAAGCTTGTGGGAAATGTCGGTGATATTGAGATCCCTTAGACCCCGGTTACTATTAACTAGGACAGGTTGAGCCAACTAAACTTCAAGAGGGTACTTACCTACAAACTCCATGCAAGCCTAAACCTAAGGATTTGTTTGCTTTGTGTGTATATGTTTATTTGCATATCAACTTGCTTACTTTGCATACTTGTACATAACATCATAACATCATACCATAACATTTTCAAGGATCTCGAGGGCTTTTGATGCAGGGTTACATTAAACCAGACGTCTATCAAGGGGCAAGAGGATTTATTTTCCTTTAACCAAATATCGTCAAGGATCAAGTACAACAAATTTGAGTCAAGGGCTACAACCCACTTGACATGGCAAGCTTAATTCTTGTGGAAGGACTTCCACCGATACAAATTTCTTCAATTAAAACTGTAAGTGACTACTAACCCCGCGAGATCCTTGAAAACATGCATCCACATATCATGCATCACATCATGACAGGTTTCTCCCATGCGGCCCTCCTTATCTTCCTACTGTTTATTTCAGTAAGATGAATATGGAACAAACGGTGAAAGATCTCCAAGCTCAAAATGCTCAATTCCAACAAATGTTCCTGGCTTTGGCTAAGGGGCAAGAGGACCTGAAGACTCTTCTTCTCAAAGACAAGAAGAAAAAGTCCAAGAAGTCTGTAGGTATCCTGAACTAGGGAAGAAGACTTAAAGGACCAGTCAAAGGGACTCTAGATCTTCCCACTTCATCCAACATGGGGGATAGTCATGAAGAAGACGACAGTCTGGAGATTGATTAAGTCGAAGCTGACTACTCTGAGAAACAATATCCTCCCACTGATGACAAGTACAAACAGTTGGAGGATCGCCTCAATGCTATGGAGATTCAACACATACCTGGCTTGCATTTAGGAGACATGGGATTGGTTTCTGGAGTGTTCATCCCGCCAAAGTTCAAAAGCCCTACCTTTTCCCTGTACGATGGGGTCTCTTTCCCTAATATGCACTTAAAGTCTTATGTCTGCAAGATTCAACCGTACACAAGTGATCCGGAGATGTGGATCCATTTCTTCCAAGAGAGCCTGGTAGGGACTCAACTTGAATGGTTCTATCAATTGGAGAGTTCTCGCATCCACACCTGGGAGGATTTAGCTGCTGCTTTTTACAAGCAGTACCAGTACAACGCTGATCTTACACCAACTCAAGTGCAATTGCAGAACATGACCATGGGTTCCAACGAGAGCTTCAAAGGATACGCCCAAAGGTGGAGAGATCTGGATGGTAGGGTGCAGCCCCTCTAACTGATAGGGAGATGATTGGCATCTTCATGGGAACTTTGACAGGACCTTTCTTCAATCACCTAATCGGAAGCTCCTCAGTCGGGTTCACCGAGATAATATTGACCGGTGAAAGGGTAGAAGCTGGCATCAAAAGCAGAAAGATTCAAGGAGCTACACCCTCTGATGCTCAAAAAAATCCATGCAATAGGAAGAAAGAGTCCAATGCTGTGTATGGTCAAAAGAGTCGTCGTGACCAACAGGTGAGGGCAGTCCTGATCTCTAGTTCTGCATCGCACTGACAACAGCAAAGGGGAAATCAACGAAGGCCGGACGAGCCTAAAAGATAGTTTACTAACATCAACATACTGTTGTCTCAAGCACTACAACGCTTGTTGAGGATGAATCTGATCACGTTGATAGGACCTCATCCAAACCCCAAGACTTCTTCTCCTAACTACAATCCTAATGCAATGTGTGCTTATCATTCCGGCAGTCCCGGGCATGATACTAACGATTGTTGGGCGTTGAAGTACAAGATTCATTATTTGATTGACACTAAGGAGATTGAGTTTGATCCTCCGGAGACTCCAAACATGATCACTGCTCCTATGCCGAATCATTGAGAGCGTCTTGTTCATTTTGAATTTTCAATTGTATTTTCTTCTATTATTCAAACACTTATCTATTAATGTCAAACTTTGTTTCATTAATGCATTGCATATGTTTGTCTTGAATTCGTGCATTCGTTTTCACTATATTTAAACTATGCTTTTTACTCTCCTTATGATATTTAACACTTGCTAAAAGTTACAAGCCTTTAGAGGGAGGATGACGAAAACAATGCCTTAATCTCATACAGTATGCTTTTAAACAGACCTTGCTGACGATGTACATGTGTTCTTTCAAATCCTAAACACTGGAGTTATAAGGAAGATAATCCCTAGTCAACCCCCTTTGAGCCAAAGAAGTAGAAGTTTTCTTTCTTACACAAATTGAAACCTTTAATAAAAACCTGGGCAGGGTAGTCTCTCAGTTAATTCAAATGCGCGTTCAGTCGCAAACTTTCACTTCATAATACAATGAATGTCGTCAAAAATATTCCTCTAGAATCAAAAGACAGTGATGGTTCCCTATCACATAGGCAGTCATTATCTCTAAAAAAGAAAATCCCACTAAGCCAAAACCTACAAAAGAGACTTAAGAAAAACGGGGGCATCCCGCTGACTGTAATCTCAAAACAAGAACAGTCAGGAAAAAATTAGGGATAATAAAAAAAGAGGTCACTACAAATCCTCAACAACATGAAAAATGCAAAAAATGACTATCTTCCGACAAACTAAACTTTTCTGAACCATCACCAAAATGTCATTCCAAACTCAATCGGAGTTCGAACACACAATTAGCTGAGTTTAGGACTGAAGAACATCACGAAAGTCCTAATTGAAGCATGGGTTAGTTTGAAAGCATACTGTTACAAAAGGTATCCTGACTCCTGTAAGGCTTTACTCTAAATCCTGAGTTGAACTTTCTTACAAAATTTCTTGCTAAAAATGCATTTTTAAATTTTCAAGACAAGCATAAACTTTGCATTATTTGAATATCGATGTTTTCATATGGCTATTTGTTTGACAATAGAGAAATTCACACAACGAATATCCGATGAACGAAAGCTCTCTCAGTGAACAAAATCACTTCAAGTAGGATGACATTTCCAATGAAAAATCTCCTATCAACAAGGGGGCATGACATATCACTATCCAGCACACCTGGGGTAGTCAAGTCAAGATTCCCAGAAATCTCTCAAGAAATGTAGAATAACCAGGGGCAGGCCATAATCTCCTTTTCGTAGGATGACCCCCAGCCAGAATTTCAATCTCTGAAAACCTTTTCCCCACCTAAGTCGACCTCAAGAATCCTCAAGGATTTCTGTCAGTGAAGTTGCCGCCACTCCAACAGACTAAGAAACAGGGTTTATTTCCCCAATGAACGACAGGGTTCCCCAGCTTGAGGTGGCCTCTCCGACTATTACAAATCAAAGGACCACAACTCCTTTTTCCTAGTAGACTACTCTACAATTCCCAGCAAGTTACTGTGAAGCCTGGACCCAACCAGATATCAGTTCAACTTCGACTCCCCAGTAGAGCAACGGACAACCAAGGCTCCTGAATTTTTTTCCCCAAGCAAGAATCAACACTCTCCACAGAGTTTTCAAATATTCCCAGTGGAGTTCTCCTCAAAACAACAAAAGAGGAATCCCCGGTGGAAACATTCTAAGCAAAGTTTGAAGACACACCTACTCTTCAATAGCAGTCCGGGATTTATTGACTCCCTAGCATTCGTCAAGGATTTATTTTCCCAGACAAAAAAAATACATTCATTAACATTTCACACATGACAAGTGCATACGACACAATCTCATTTATTTTGAGAACATCATTGCACCATGCATTTCATGCATCATGACATTGCATACAGCTAACGTTTTACCTTTTTCAGGAAAAGGTCAATCAACAGACAACTATCTCAACGACCAACAATTTTCAACAGTTCTAGATTAATACATGTAACAAGTCAGGGAAATTATCTACACGACCAGTTGAAGCAACCATACACAGGTTCATCCTATTTTCAAGACGAAGTTTTACACGGACTCGTCATGAAGCAACCCTACACAGGTTCCTCCTATTTCCAAGATGAAGTTTTACACAGACTCGTCATGAAGCAACCCTACACAGGTTCCTCCTATTCCCAAGATGAAGTTTTACACGGACTCATCATGAAGCAACCCTACACAGGTTCCTCCTATTTTCAAGATGAAGTTTTACACGGACTCGTCATGAAGCAACCCTACATAGGTTCCTCCTATTCCAAAGATGAAGTTTTACAGACTCATCATGAAGCAACCCTACACAGGTTCCTCTTATTCCCAAGATGAAGTTTTACACAGACTCGTCATGAAGCAGCTCTACACAAGTGTAGCGGTAGAAATGTTCAAGACTAAGACATTTGATTGAATAGCCTTTATACAAATCAAAATAAAAATTTCCACCGCGCTTTATTGTTTCCAAAGGAATGGGAAAAGAGCGAATAACCCAAAAAAGGGGAAAGATTCAAGGTAAGGGGGTTGGTTATGAAAAGGGAAGGTATTAGCACCCTAAACATCTACAGTACTCCGCAGGAACCTCTTTGTAAAATCTGTATATTTTGGCTATAAAAATGTGTTGTATATTAAATGGATAGTGGAGGTGAGAAAAGAAGTATTTTTTATGATTTTTGCACCCGCCGCAGTTGCGAACCTTTAGTGCCTACGTACCACCTTTCGTGCAATAGGGGATTAGGGTACACGTAGTTCCTCTTTTAAAAATTTGAAACACAAGTATGTTGGTTGATTTTAGGAGATAAGACATCATCGTTATTGTACGTGTGGAAAAACATACTTACTACCCACAATCATGAGAAAGGAGAATTTGCATCATCTCAAAGTGGAGGATAATGGCTTGGATTTTAAAATCAACAATGCCTCACTCAACACCCGAGTGGAAAATATCTCACTTCACTACATTTTGTAGAAGTATAGTTTTTTGCATCACTACAAGGATTGACAAGAGTCTAACCTTTTGAGAAAAGTTTAAAGATAAAAGCAAAAGTGGCAAAATGGTTTAAAATGAGATTAATTGACTTTTAGTCTTCTCACAAAAAAGTGTCAAAGTATTATTAAATTGATTGAAGTTTATTTATGAAAAGATTTTTGAAAATGCATGGACCTAAGTCCAAGTTTATTATGAAAGTTTTTAAGTTTCAAAACAAGAAGGGTTTTCAAAAGGAGGGAGAAGATTTTTGAAATTAAAGAAGATGGGAGGAGAAGAAGAGGATGTCCTAAAGCATAAGGTAAAAGGATAAGGACCAATCTAACCAACAAGAAGCCAAAACTTGACATTATGAGCCAAGATAGAATTCTCATTCTTTGGATTGAAACCAAGGAAGCAAAGATACAAGACCTCTTGAGAGTACCAAACTTCAAGTGTATTAAGTCTTCACGAAAATTGGACAGAGTAACGGTTGTATGCGGGTGAATTCCAGATTACAAACAAAGGATGTAATCACCAAAAACCTGCACACAAAAACAAACAAGCAACCCAATATATTGAGGTAAACCTCAAGAACTCCATACAAAATAATCAAATAAGATCACAAGGTCTCCAAGATAGGCCAAGGTTTCTAATCCTAAGTCCAAGAAAAAGTCCACTGCTCCATCATGCCAAGGATAGTAACCAAAAAGTCCAAGTACCATTAAGAGTTTTTTAGGGTTTAAGTTGGTTATTAAGTATCTTAGAAAAAAGAAAAAGAAAATATCAGGTGAGCAAAGTAAAAATGACAAGAAAATAAATGCTCAAATGAGCAAGGATGAAAATGGCATGAAATGTAAAATACTATAAAAAAAATAGTGCATAAAGCATAAAAGAACAAAAGCATAAAATAAAACAAGTCAATAATTAGTGGTTATTTGGATGACCATCTTGAAACTTGCATTTGGAACTCATTAGAGGATTGTTAGAACCAAAGCCTCCACACAACAAGTTGCATTTGCTTTTTGTCAAGTATATCATCCATTTGGAATTCTCACAAGTACCATTTAATGATCAACGATGTTTAAGTGATCCGCATTGACCAAAGGTGTTGTAGATCCATTAGAGGATTGATAGAACCAAAGCCTCCACACAATGAATCTCAAGGTTATTGGATCAAAGAGATCAAATTAACATACTTTGGCTTACAATCATAAGTTTGGGCCACGAATGATCATTTTTTTGAATCAGGACAAAATTTAACGCTATGTTAAGCAATCATAAGCGGACTTATATAGAAGTCGCACCTATTTTGAGGCCGGCAATAGAAATCTATGCACCATTTGTTTTGAGACATGATATAGAGATCATGCTCCAACAACATTTTGTGCAATGAGAAGGGGATGAGATGAAAGGGATTTATGGTAAAATGAAAAAAACACATTTGAATTAATATTTAATCAAACTATTATTAAAAGCATTCATCCATTTTTTGTGGAGTTAAACTCAACACCATGGATCCAATGATGTTAATAAAGCCATGACCAAAAAATTAACCCAAGACAGCCAGAAAATATTCACAAAATGATATAGCATTTAATATATATATTAAAGGATTAAAAATGTTAAAATAAACTAGAAAATAATGAGGAAAATATCAATTATGTTCAAATTATTCAAGAAATGAAAAATTAAGCCATAGAAAAATCAGAAATGGATCCAAATATTTTTATAAAAATTTTAGTAATTTTTTAAAAGTCAAACTATTTTTAAACCATTTAAAATTGCTAATACAAACATAAAATAGATCAAAAATAGTAAACCTCAACATAAAATTCCATAAAATTTCCAGAAAGTCAAAAATATGCAGAATAATATTTATGAATTTTTTTCAGAATTAAAAAATGTTAGAAAGTATTTTTTAAGTAATTAAAAGAAAGCAAATAATACAAAAAATATAAAAAATACCAAATGTTAAAATAAAAATGTAAAAAAATATTCATGAGATCAGAAATAATTCAAAGTATTTTTTTTGAATTTTCATAATTTTTGGATAAAAAATAAAAGAGTTATGAATTTTTGAAAATTTAATCAAATAAATATAAAATCAGAAAATAAAATAAAACCAAAAAGATGCGGACCATCAGATCAAAGTCAAAACGCGTTAGTAAGCTAATCCAATAGACCAGACGCGATGTGCTTGATATGGACCTTAGTGAAACACACCTGTGATCAGAAAAAGGGCAACCAATAAAATTAAAACGCTTGGCACGCTATCATTGGCTGAGACGAGACATGTCATCATCTCCAACCTCCAGACACTCTACAATGGGGATTTTGTGAGATCCTTCAAATGGAAAAATTAGGATCCTTGGCTAGCATCATTGAACTCGTCTCTTCAAGACGATTCTAACACAACCATCGCGCCAAATTTATGTAAAGTATGGAAAGAGATATGAATCAAAACACAGAAAAATAGCGAGCACCTTCAATTTGAGATTTCTCTCTCAATTCTCAATGGATTTAAAAATTGTAAGCAGCATTAGAATCATACAAAGGAGTAGAACAGATTAGTGCTTGATTTGGATCCAATTGGTGGAGAATTCTACCTTTTCGAAGTTCAAGTAAGAAGCTCTGAAACTAGACTTCTGTAGCTTGGATTATGGGTCGTTTTGATTGGTTTAAGTGCTGGAGAGTTTGTATGAAGTTCAAGGATGATGAATGCATAAAGAATTTTGGAAAAGGAAGCTTAAATTTCAAAAACTGAATTCAACAAAAGTGGGTTTGTATGAAGTTTTGGCAGGGTGTTCTTGGCTCTCTAAGCTTGGGAAATTGAATGGGAGATGATCCTCTATTTATAGGGAAGCAAATGGGATCAAAGGGAATAGCAAATGATGCGTTTTGGAGGGAATTCGTGTGGGTCTGCATCATGAAGAATGTGTGACTCAAACTTGATCAAAACTCGGCCAAATCGTGTGTTTCATGATGCTAATCACTTCTGGCAGGTTGCTAAACATGATTAGAAACGAAAATGCGTGGAAATACTCAAGGGGTCTTAGGGCATAATTCTTGATGCTTTGGAAAGATGAGGTTACAAGCTTTGCAATGGAAAAAGAATGGAATCAAATGGATGCTTGAGCTGAAAGTTACATGGAGTCAAAGTTGAAGAAAAAGAGTTGACTTTCCATACTTAGAAAAATTTCAAACTCTTCTTTAAAAATGACCTATAATCTTTTGCATCCAAACACGGCCTTCCACTTAGAATTTACTTTTTACCAAAAAAGATGGAATTAAGTAGACCTATTTAATGACATTTTGCAATTTGAACCACTCAAAATCTCCAAAAATTGAGCAAGTTATGACTTGTTGAAGTTGGCCAAAAATCATGAAATGACCTATAATCTCTTGCATTCTTAAGGAAACTTCCATCCATTTTCTTACTTTACACATAAAAGAAGGCATGAAGTACACATCCTTAGGGTCATCATGAAAAAAGAATAGGCTCAAGGTGATAAAAATTGACCAAGTTATGATCATTTGAAATCGCATTATGAAAAATGAGGGATTCATCTGAATGACTTGTAATCTTTCTTCTTCACTAAGTTCCTTCCACATGAAAACTCCTTGGAACTTTTGAAGTGATTTGTTGGTAACTCTTTGAAGAGAAGAATTTTTTTGGAATCACTCAAAAATACCAAAAGATGAGCAATATATGCCCCTCTGAAGTCTAAAACCCTAGCTTCTAGATCAAGAGAATGCTTGGTGGAACTTTGCCAAATTTGAACAAACTTTTTGTGCCAATATTCTTCCTTTGTGAATAGGATTTGTTGAGGATGATGATGAGGACTCATGGCCTTCAAAACTACTTCCATACCAACTTCAAAACAACTTCAATGGTGAGGTTTGGATCTCTTAAGCTTTTGACTAGGGCATGGAAATAAACTCATGAACCCATGATGCAACTTGCTAAACCTCATTGCCTTCACCTACATTATTAAAAAGTAAGACAAACCAATATTGTATTTGTTAATTTAGAGAGAAAATCAAAGCAAAATATATATGATCACAAAATAAAACAAGTCAAGGTGCTTGGTAATTCCTGAAAGAGCAAAGCTAAAGCTAAGGAGAAGAACCAAAAGCCCTAATGTGATTTTGTGGTGATTGAAACAATGTGGTATGATGAAGGGATCTTAGGGGCAAAAATTGGGGTACAACAGCTGCCCTTATTTAAGTTTCTTCTATCCGGAGATACGAAGGTTAAAAATCTTTGTGTCGACGTGATTGAAGACACTTAAATATAAAACAAACCCTATTTTTAGCCCTAAGATGCCATGCAAACATTTATGCATATGAATGCATATGAATGGAACAAAAGAGACGCAAAGTAGCATTGGGGATGCAACATGAAATGTAGAAACAAAAGAGCAATCCCACCAGGAAAATAAATCACTGGTAAACCACAAGAAAAGAATCAGAGAGGAGGATAACAAGCATCGACATTTACTGCCGATGTACTACCAACGTTCACTAAAGGTAGAAAGAGAAAAAATATCATGTCACTGTCGTTCACTGACGATGAATTATCAACGTTCACTGAAGATAGCAAAAAGATAAGAAACACTGACGTTCACTACCGATGTACTACCAGCATTCACTGAAGGTAGAAAGAGAAAAAATATCATATCACCGACGTTCACTGACGATGAACTATTAACATTCACTGAAGATAGAAAAAAGATAAGAAACAATGAAGTTCACTAACGATGTACTACCAACGCTCACTGAAGGTAGAAAGAGAAAATATATCATATCACCGCTGTTCACTGACGATGAATGTTGTACCCTAAAATTTGCCCTCTCGTGTCTCAAGGATTCTTAGAATTACTTCAGTCAAGTTTCAAGCCTCAGACCACATTTTTCTAAGAAGAATCATTCAAATTATCAAAAGGGGGCAAAATGAGCAAAATTGGAGTTTCTGCTGGAAAAGTCAACCGGATGCTAAAAAGTCAAACTTTGACTTTTTGATCAAATTTGAGTCTCAAATATCACATTATGTCAAAGCGTCCAAAAAATGAAGTTTGATCATCAAAAATCAAAAGAATAAAAAATCCAACTCGGTAAGACTTTGAAATTTTTCTAAAGTATTTTTTATATATACTTGGTTAATTTCATTTACGTCATGACATTTTTTTTTACTACAATTCCAAAAAATTCAAAATGATGCAAGTAATTCAAGTCATTACAAAATGACATTTTTGCAAAATTACAAATTCTAAAACTATGTCTTGATTAAAAAACCTTGTCACCATATTTTTGCCTTTGACATAATGTGCACAAGACCAAATTGGTGACATGCTACAAACTATGTTGTCCAAAGTTGAAGAAAATATGATATATCACATTGCCACAACACCCTATGCTGCCCTGCAAGAAAGCTTGTGCCATGCTACATCCTAAGTATGCATGCTGCCCAATACAGTCCAAAACTGCTCTATGCAGTCTGCCCAAGCCTGCACCACAACAGCCCCAAAATTGCACCAAAATGGAAAAGGAAAATTGTGTGCAGAAAGTATCAAAGCAGTAGGCAAAAACAATACAAAATGACTTATTTGTTTTCCCCCCTAAACCACAGTCAAGGGTTCTACAAAAAGAGGATTGTCTCATAAGACAAAGAGGTTGGATTTTGAAGAGAGGTTAAAAATTTTCTAGAGAGAAGATAGAGAGTTTTGTTAAGCAGAAAAACAATATTCTGTGCAACTTTGACTCATTTTCAAAACCATAACTGCTCTTGTTCAAAACAGAAACCCAATCCATTGCTCCACCATACAAACTCTTCCTCAAAGGCTGTCCAAACATAACCAAAAAAACAGTCCCTGTAATGCTGTTCATCCCTATCCTCAAAACACCAAAAACATTACAGTACAGTCCAACTTAGTTTCAACAGTACGGAGTAGCTTTATGGGGATTCATTGAGGTCCTCATCACATTTGGAAAAACATTCATATTTAAAACAGACAGTGCAGTCCAGAGGTAAGTCTTCTTGACTTGATATCTCTTCATACATCATTAATGATTTGTTTATTTTGAAGACAAGATGTAGTACTTTAATATCTTTTTGAACTAGTCATTTGCACCTTGTTTAGGCTTATTTAATCATTTATTGTTCATGTTTATCCATCATATGCCATAAGCTAACCTGTACATTCAGTAAAATAATGTTTAAGGCAGGAAAATGCAGCATGTATCGACACATACCATCATGTATCGACCCATCCTAGTGAAAAAACAGGGTATGAGTCGACACATAACCCTCATGCATCGACCCATACCGAGTTCAGGTCACAGAGCAGAAGCTAGAAGGGCTTATGAGTCGATACATACGCGTTTCGCGTCGACACAAGAAGGGTGCATGAGTCGACACATCCCATTATGTGTCGACTCATACTGATTATTTTGTTTTGCAGGAGCAGGGAAAAGCTATGTGTCGATGCATAGCAGATGGGTCAACACATAGTGGTCCAAAATGCATTTCTTCCTATATTTTGCACTGTTTTTACATTATCTTTGTTGTTGTTCGATATGGTTGTAATATTTTAGTTTCTACCTCATCCCCATTATTAATTTGTACCCCCACCCCCCCTAAAATGATGTAATAGCTTAGATTTTACTTTTCGCATTTTACTTGCTTTTCGTGTATTGCTAGTAAATAGGATGCATGGCAAGATAAAATCAACAAATAGACGACTTTCAAATACAAAATAAAACATACGCAAACTAACACACTTGCACACTAACACCTCTAGGGAAATCTCACTTTGTTACCTTTCGTAAAATAGTCATGTCCCTCGAATATGAAGCGTTTTAAGCAAAGACCCTTCGATAAAAAAGATCGTAGTCCCTCGATGACCCTTGATGTTGCCTTCGGTAAAACGATCTAGTCCCTAAACGACATTGCTAAAGCGTCTCATAAGTTACTTTCTATGACTATACAAACGTCCCATACTCGTCCCTTCACATCCAATGATGGGACTTCTTACCAAAACAATGGTAAGATAGCCACATCTAAAGGAGAAGGAAAAGCACATTTAAGACCTTTTGAGTAGGTAGTTTCGCTCTTAGTTACTCGCTTGCCCACAACTACAAAAAACACTTTTATACATCAACACTCTTATTTCAAAACATTTCCAAAAAGATAAAACATTTTGTATATGTTCTTATAGAGACGAGAACCATTGCAAAATATCTTTCCAAAAACCACCTTCCAAATCACAATCCACAAGTACATCTTTGAACTATCTTTCGAAACAAAACTTTGTATACGTTCTTATAGAGACGAGAACCATTACAAAGATATTTTCAAAATACTTTTAAAGCCTACATCACAAAGCACATTCAAATGAAAGCAAGTTGATCTAGCGAGTAACTAAGAGCCCATGGAAAACCATGGATGAAAAGGGTGTTAATACCTTCCCTTTTCATAATCTACCCCCCCCCCCCCCCCGAACTCAAGAAAACATCTCTAAAGGTCTTTCCTGTGCTTTTTCACCTTTCCTTTTGGATAAAAGAAAAGTCGGTGGCGACTCTTGCTAACCGCCATATTTGCAAACACAAAACGCAAAACCTCAAGTCAGTTCTCCCACCGTATCACATAATTGGCGACTCTGCTAGGGAAAATACTTAAAAGTGGGGTTACCTTAGGGCTAGATAACATTTACTTGCTTACATTGTTTGATTTGCTTACATTATGGTTCTTTGTTTGGGTTTGAATCCTCTACCCGTATTTCGGGATACATTGTAGGTAAATAGCAATACGTTGTGGAAACTATGTGGGGTATACCAACATGGTCTAAGAAATAGCTATGTTAGTGTGACATATTTGTGGGTACCGATAGCCCTTGAGTAGTCAAGGAGAATACGGGGCCGCTGAGTGATGTTGTGAAGCACTAACGAACTTTTAGAACCTTTACTTGACCAACTTGGCCTTTAGGGCGTAGTGAGATGACCGGCTTTGGTGCAGTCCGAAGTTGGTAGATACTCGATACTACACTCATTGAGGGTTGGTTTCTTGGGATATTTCGGTTGCCATTAAAGAGGCTTGAGTTGAAACAATGAACAAGGAAACAATCCAGTGATATTGAGATCCTTAGAACCCGGTTACTATTACTAGGACAGGTTGAGCCAACTAAACTTCAAGAGGGTATTTACCTATAAAACCCCATGCAAGCCTAAACTAATAACTTGTTTGTTTTTCTTGTATATGAATACTTGTACATAACATCATGGACATCATGAAGCATCATACGCATCCACTAACCATTTCAAGGATTTTGGAGCTTCATCTTTGTTTTTGTTTTGTAGGATATGGATTCACTTTGCAGGAAAACTATCTAAGTCAACCTTGTAAGAATTCCTCCACAACTCAATGAGCTAGCTTTAAGGATCCCTGAGAACTCTCCATTCACCGAAAGGCATGGTCGTCTACTCAACTTGGTCACCTCCAACACAGAGGAGGATATGATGAAGGTGTTCTTCCAGTTCTTTGATCCTTTGCACCATTGCTTCATATTTCCCGACTATCAGCTTGTGCCCACTTTGGAAGAATTCTCTCAACTCTTAAGGATTCCTATTCTAAATCAACTACCTTTCAACGGTATGGAAAGAGACCCAAAGCCAGAAGAGATTGCTCAAGCTCTACGCTTGCTCTCATCTGATGTCACAACCCATTGGGAAACTAGAAGTGGTGTCGAAGGCTTCTTAGCAAAGTTCTTGTTTGAGAAGGCCGAAAGTTGTTGGAATTCCTTAGAATTGCAAGAATTTGAGGAAATTGTGGCTCTTCTTATCTATGGGATGGTCTTGTTCCCCAATCCTAACCAACTCATAGACGTGAGTGCCGTCAAAATCTTCATGTCACGTAATCCGGTTCCTACATTACTAGGGGATATCCTGCACTCTTTTCACACTCGTACAATGAGGAAAATAGGTGTCCTTATGTGTTGCACTCCTCTCCTGGAAAGATGGTTTATTTCTCATCTTCCCCAGTCAGTCTTAAAGAATGAGCAAGGATTAAGGTGGTCACAAAGGTTAATGACACTCAAACATTCAGATATTCATTGGTGCTCTCGATCCAAAGAGAATGTTATCATTGTTAACCGTTGTGGGGAATTCCCTAATGTCCCTCTACTTGGCATTAGGGGAGGTATCACCTATAACCCACGCTTGGCTCTAATACATTTTGGTTATGCCCGAAGGGATGGCCCACATGATATGCTGATTCAAGGCTTGGTATTCGACTATGACAACAACGATCAAGGTCTTCGCCAGAGATTCATCCGAGCTTGGAGGATGCTAAACAAGGTGGATAGCAAGACTTTGGGACACAAGAATTCCATCCCTCTTGAGCCTTACCTCAAGTGGGTACGAACCCGCGCTCAAAGTCTTATGATGCCTTATCCTTCCATTCTCCCGGTGATTATTGAGCCTGTTAAGGAAGGAGAAGTTCCATACACTATCCTACATCCTGACATGCCCACATCTCTTGAAGACCTACAAAGGGATTAGATACAACTCAAAGGAGAGCGAGATACTTTCGAAGCCCAATTCTACGCAAGCGAGAAGAAGGTTTTGGAGCTCACTAGGCTACTTCATGAGGAGCAGACTCTAAACACCTACATTGCACCAAAGAGGATGCGCACTACTTTTTATCTTAAAGTGTTGTATTATTTTGCCCAAGGGGCATTGATGTACTCAAACTTTATCTTATTAATATAACGTGTGTTTCTTTTTGTTTAAAACGAACTTGAATATTTTAAAATCCTTGAAAACATTACATATGCACATATCATTCATCATAACATAAACAGGTCTTTTGCAACAAGTTTCCTCATCTCTCTACTATTTATTTCAGTAAGATGGATCTCGAATAGACAGTCAAAGATCTTAAGACTCAAAACATGCAGTTTCAACAGTTACTCACAACTCTGGCCAAAGGACAAGAGGAGCTGAAGACTCTGTTGGAAAAGGAGAAAAAGAAGAAAGAAAAGAAACCAACTGGTGTTGTAATCATGGGGAGAAGGTTTCAAGGGAAAACTAGGAAAACCTTGAATTTCGCAGCAACATCTGATGAAGGGAAAGGGGAAGAAACAGCAGTTCCGTCAGACTCTGAAGAGGAGGAAGAAGAGGAAGACTACTCTGAGGAACAGTACCCTCCGGCTGATGATAGGTACAGACACCTTGAAGAGCGTTTGAGCGCTATGGAAATACAAAGGGTACCAAGTCTAGATTTTGAAGAATTGGGGCTAGCGTCGGGAATTGTGATCCCACCAAAGTTCAAAGTGTCGTTGTTTGCAAAATATGATGGGGTGTCATGTCCTAAAATTCACCTCCAATCATACGTGAGAAAGATTCAGCCGCACTCTGCCGATAAAGACCTGTGGGTCCATTTTTTCTAAGATAGTTTATCTGGAACACAACTCGATTGGTTTTACCAATTAGAAAAGTCCAACATCCACAACTGGGAAGACCTTGTCGCGGCTTTCTATAAACAATATCAGTATAATGCAGATTTGGCGCCTACCCGTACTCAACTTCATAGTATGGTTATGGCTTCAAATGAGGGTTTCAAAGATTATGCGCAGAAATGGAGAGATCTAGCGGGGAGAGTGCAACCCCCTCTGTCTGAAAGGGAGTTGGTGGATATGTTCTTGGGCACCCTATCGGGCCCTTTCTTCGACCATTTGATTGGGAGCTCATCTGCTGGGTTTACTGAGTTAATATTAACCGGAGAAAGGGTGGAAGCTGGTATAAAAAGTGGAAAGATTCAGAAGAATTCGTCTGCCTCTACAGCTGCGAGAAAGCCTTTCATTGGAAAGAAGGAGGTATCTGTTGTTTATCCATAAAGGAATCAAGGGAGAGTTGAACGCCGACCAATGGTAGGGGCCGTTATGATCCTAAATCTTACATCTGATCAATCAAGAGGTAACCAACCGAGGGTTGAAAGGCCAGTCCGGTAATTCACCAGAATTAATATGACTCTAGCCCAGGTTTTACCACAGCTTCTGAAATTGAATCTGGAAACTTTAAAGGAGGCCCCAAAGAACCCCAACACTGCGTCCCCTCATTATCACCCAAATTCCAGATGCGCATACCATTCTGAAAGCCCAGGCCACGACACTAACAACTGTTGGGCCTTGAAAAACAAAATTCAAGACCTTATAGATGCAAAAGAGGTTGAGTTTGACGCACCTGAGAAACCAAACGTCATTTCCGCTCTGATGCCTAGGCATGGTCACAACGTCAATGCTATCGAAGAAGATTTGTTTGTTACCACAGTTGATGAACTCTTGACTCCGCTCCCAATCATTAAGATAAACTTGTTGAAATTTGGTGTTTTCCCAGGTTGTAATGAAGACTGCCATCATTACTTATCCTCACCAATTGTTTGCCCTCTGTTGAAGACAGACATTCAACGCCTGATAGACCACCAAGAGATTCTGTTTGAAAATACTCCTGGTTGACCTATTCCTGTTGAAGACGTTTCAATCATAACCATCTCCGCCAATCCTTCCAGGGTCCCCAAAAAACCCGTTAGGATTACATCGGTTCCAAAAACTACTCCTTTTAAAATCACAATGCCCAGGCCGGTCCCGTATGAATCAGACAAAACAGTACCGTGGAATTACGGTGGAGACATCTACTACCATGGTATCAAACAAGATGGGCTGACCACTGAAGAAGTAAGCTCCGAAGAAGAAGACTCTGACATTAGCAATATTGCCGGAACCAGTAAGATTACCCGTAGTGGTAGAATCTTCTCTCCAGAAATTGCTCCTCCAAAGGCAATTTTTGGACCTGTGGCTATTCCGAAGGTTACCTCCATACCAATAATCATATCTGCAAGGGCTCCTGCTGGCAAAGACGATACAACCCCTGCTGTTATCCCCACCAATACTTCTACTAATGATGTTAGAGGAAAAGGTATTCAAGAAGAGCCTGTCCGGATGAAGGTTCAACCACTGACCATTCTTGAGACCTCTAAGAAGGAAATGGAAGAGATCCTGAGAATAATAAAGAAGAGTGACTATGACGTAGTTGAACAGTTGGGGCAAACTCCCTCCAAGATCTCCATTCTAGCATTGTTGCTGTGTTCTGAGGCACATGCGAAAGCTCTGGTGAAGTTTCTGAAGACAGCCCATGTGCCACAAGAGACATCTGCTGACCAATTCCAAGATTGTGTGGCTAGTTTGACAGCTGATAACGGCTTAGGCTTCTCTGATGCTGACTTGACACCAAAAGGGAGAAAGCACAACGAGGCATTACATGTCTCTGTGGAGTGTAGAGGAACAACTCTGGCCCATGTCTTGGTGGACATTGGCTCCTCTTTGAACGTTTTACCAAAGAAAGCTCTCGACAAATTGAATTGCGAAGGACTAACATTGAAACCCAGTAACATAGTCTTGAGAGCATTTGATGGTTCAAAGAGGATGGTCCACGGAGAGGTGGACATCCCCATAAAGGTGGGAACTCAGACTTTCAACTCAACTTTCTATGTAATGGACATCTGCCCCTCTTACTCATGTCTGCTAGGACGGCCCTGGATCCATAATGCTGGTGTTGTCACCTCTACACTACACCAGATGCTGAAATACCCGGACCATGGAAAGATTATCACTGCCCATGGAGAGGAAGAGTACATGATTAGCCATCTAAATTCTTTCCGATATGTGGAATTGGATGGCGAGTTCATTGAAACCCCTTTTCAACATTTCGAAGAAGTCTCTCAAGAGGTAGAAGTAACCAAGACGGTATCCTCGATCCCCAAGATCACAAGACCTCCGCTTCGGATGTCATCTCTAAAGGACGCTAAGGCATTAGTAGAGGAGGGTGGATGCACCATCTGGGGGCAGCTTCCAGACATTCTGTATAAATTTGACAAGTTTGGCTTAGGGTTTACTTCAAATGCTTAGAAGGTTGTGCGACGCGCCCGTGCTGGAGGGCCACCTCTGAAGATTAGCAACCGAGAGGTAAACGCAATGGAAGATGGTGAAGAAGATGGCAGCTTGGAGGATTGGATATTTCCTACTGTCAACGGAGGACTTCGCAATTGGGAAGCCAAAGACTTTGTCCCAATAACTTTCATCTCTCAGTAATTTATCTTTTACATTTTTGTTGGACTTGTAATATTCACAAACAATTCGCACATTAAAAACCTTGTGTCTTACCCGAGGCACAATGGTCCATTTGTAAGGGTTTTTTATTTCATCTTCATATGACATTCAATGAATCATGGACGTTTTTCACATACAAACCTTTTGTGCTCATTTTATTTCTTTTACATTTTATTGTTTAAAGATGGCTATACCCTTACACACACCCACACTCACAAACGCATATACCCCTCCATTTCAGATCCCATGGGTAACGATACTGCTATGGCCTTTAGTGACTCTGAAGATCTAATCTACCAAGCCAAATACGAAGGTGAGGAAGATTGTGAAGTACCAGGGGAATTGGCCAGACTACTACAACAAGAGGAAAGAGTTATTCAGCCTCATGAGGAACCGTTGGATACAATCAACTTGGGTACCGAGGAAGATAGAAAGGAAATCAAGGTGGGTGCCAATCTAGAGCCGAGTGTGAAGGAGCGTCTAATTCAGCTATTGCATGATTATGTTGAGATCTTTGCCTGGTCATACGAAGACATGCCAGGACTTGATATAGACATCGTGGTACATCGTCTGCCGACAAGAGAAGATTGTCCACCAGTGAAACAGAAAGTCCGCTGCATGAGGCCTGACATGTCAGAGAAGATCAAAGCGGAAGTCATGAAACAATTCAATGTTGGGTTCTTGGTTGTCACTTCCTATCCTCAATGGGTTGCCAACATTGTTCCCGTGCCTAAAAAGGACGACAAAGTACGAATGTGTGTGGATTATAGAGATTTAAACAGGGCCAGCCCTAAAGATGATTTTCCACTTCCCCACATCGATATCCTGGTTGATAATACGGCCCAACACAAAGTATTTTCCTTCATGGATGGATTATCAGGTTATAACCAAATCAAAATGGCACCTGAGGACATGGAGAAAACTACATTTGTCACACTGTGGGGCACATTCTGTTACAAAGTAATGTCGTTCGAACTGAAGAATGTTGGGGCAACCTATCAACGCACCATGGTGGCTTTATTTCATGATATGATAAATCATGAGATAGAGGTCTATGTAGATGACATGATATCCCGATCACAAACTAAAGAGGAGCACCTTGACCACTTGCAAAAGTTGTTTGAGAGGTTAAAGGAGTACAAACTAAGGTTGAATCCAAACAAGTGCACATTTGGAGTCCGGTCCGGTAAACTCCTAGGTTTTGTTGTCAGCAACAAAGGCATCTAGGTTGATCCTACCAAGGTTAAAGCGATACAAGAAATGCCTGCTCCTCTTACTGAGAAGGAGGTCAGAGGATTCTTGGGACGCCTGAACTATATCGCTAGATTCATTTCTCACCTAACAGCTACTTGTGAGCCAATCTTCAGCTATTGAAAAAAGATCAAGTAGTCAGATGGAATGATGAATGCCATACCGCTTTTGACAAAATTAAAGAGTATTTACAAGAGCCTCCTGTTCTGATGCCGCCAGTCGAGGGAAGACCACTGATATATCTGACCGTCTTAGAGAACTCAATGGGGTGTGTATTGGGGCAGCATGACGAGTCTAGCCGAAAAGAGCACGCTATTTACTACCTGAGCAAAAAGTTTATCGACTGTGAAACCAGATATTCATTACTCGAGAAAACTTGTTGTTCTCTGGCATGGGCTGCTCGCCGGCTAAGACAGTATATATTGACTCATACTACTTTGTTGATATCTAAGATGGATCCGATAAAGTACATCTTCGAAAAGCCTGATCTGTCTGGGAGGATAGCTAGATGGCAAATGATCCTAACAGAATATGACATACAGTACACTACCCAGAAAGTTATAAAGGGCAGTGTGCTAGCTGATCATCTTGCTCATCAAGCTGTAGAAGATTATCAGTCCATGAAGTTTGAATTCCCGGATGAAGACATCATGACATTAGGCAACTATGAAGAAATCAGACCATATGACGGACCTGAGCAAGGATCCCGATGAACCCTATTCTTTGATGGAGCATCCAATGCACTCGGTAATGGTATCGGCGTTGTACTCATATCTCCGGAAGGGTGTCATACTCCTTTTACTGCTAGACTTTGCTTCAACTGCACAAACAACATGGCAGAATACGAAGCGTGCATCTTTGGTCTCAAGCCTTCCATAGACTTGGGAATCAAGTCTTTAGATGTGTTTGGGGATTCAGCTTTGGTCGTCAGTCAAATCAAAGGAGAATGGGATACTAAGCACCCAAACCGTATCCCTTACAAAGAACATGTTTTGACATTGTTACCACATTTCGAGAAGATTACCTTTGAGCATTTCCCGCGAGAAGAAAATCAGCTAGCAGATGCTCTAGCCACAATGTCATCTATGTTTAAACTTAATTGGGATAACGAGACTTCCCAAATCACCATCGAACGAATGGATGAACCAACATACTGTCACGAGATTAATACCGAGGGAGTAGTGGACCAGCCTTGGTTTCATGAAGTCAAGAGGTATCTCGAGGCTCAGGAATATCTAGAAGGAGCTTCAATCAATGATAAAAAGTTCTTAAGGAGATTCTCTGCTAAGTTCTTCCTGAGTAATGGCATCCTGTACAACCGCAATCATGACTCCATTCTGCTCTGGTGTGTGGATAAGATTGAGGCTGAAAAGATCATGGCTGAATTACATGAAGGTACTTTTGGCACTCACTCCAGTGGGCATACGATGGCAAAGAAAATCCTACGGGCAGGCTATTATTGGTCTACTATGGAAGCAGATTGCTATCAACACTCCTGGACCTGTCATAAGTGTCAAATTTATGCTGACAAGGTGCACGTACTTCTGGTTCCTCTGAATGTGTTGACGGCTCCTTGGCCCTTTGCTATGTGGGGAATCGACATGATTGGAGAGATCAAACCTACAGCCTCCAATGGACACCGCTTCATTCTAGTGGCTATTGACTATTTTACAAAATGGGTCGAAGCAGCTTCCTTCGCATCCGTTACTAAGAATGTTGTTGCCCGCTTCATCAAGCAGAATCTCATTTGCCGGTACGGTATCCCAGAAAGGATCATCACTGATAATGGCACCAACCTTAACAATACCATGATCACCGCCTTGTGCGAGCAGTTCAAGATTCAGCATCACAATTCATCCCCCTATCGTCCAAAGATGAATGGTGCCGTCGAAGCTGCAAATAAAAACATTAAGAAGATCATACAGAAAATGACAGTCACCTACAAGGACTGGCATGAGATGCTACCATTTGATCTTCACGGGTATCGCACTATGGCTCGCACATAAACTGGGGCAACACCCTATTCTTTGGTTTATGGCATGGAGGTTGTCTTGCCTATTGAGGTTCAGGTCCCCTCTTTGAGAATTATGAAGGATGCAGGTTTGAATGAGGACGATTGGATCCAGACTCGACTTGATCAACTAAACTTAATTGATGAAAAGAGACTTACTATTGTTTGCCATGGTCAAATGTATCAAAAACGGATGATCAAGGCTTTCAACAAGAAAGTCAGACGCCAAGTATATCAAGTTGGAGATCTAGTGATCAAGCGTATCATCTTGCCACAAAGTGATCCCAGGGGAAAATGGACTCCTACCTACGAAGGACCATTTGTAATCAAGAACATCTTCTCCGGTGGGGGAATGATCCTAACCACCATGGACGGCGACGACCTGCCACACCCTGTGAACACAGACATAGTCAAAAGATACTACGCATAAGAAACCCGTTAGGTTGACACACCTAGGCAAAACAAGGGCATCCTGGCGAACCAAAAGGTTCGGGCAAAAATTACGGATAAAAAAAAATTTGTACACCCGGCAAGTTGAAAAGCCGAAAGGGCGACTTGGGCAAAAAAAGGTTTTCCCTGTGGACTGAAAACCCGAAAGGGAGGTCCAAGAAAAAGTTAGAGAATTAAAGCGTATGACTATGTCCCGTCGGATCACTCTGAGGACAACCTCTTGACTTCCACTAACAAACTCAGAGTTTCTGATCAATTCAATCATCTTTGGACGAAGCAACAAATAGACAAGATCTTCAGAGATACGAAGGCTATAGAAGAATGGAAACCCCATGGGATTATTACACATAGCTATCTTTCTTTGTATAAAGTTTTTCTTGCTCTTTATGGCACCATTCTCTTACTAAAATGTTTATCTCCCTTATACAAAATACTTATTCAAAGTCAATACAAAGATATCTCTTTGAAAGTACAGAAAACTATTTGTCTTTTTATTTACACTTGTGTTTTATTTGCAAAAAACGTCCAAAGATTCATTAATGAACATATGCATTTGAACATAATTATCGTTTACAAACAAACAAAGTGAGAAAGACAATTACTGATAAGTTGAAAGAGCCAGAAAAACGTC
The DNA here is from genome assembly GCA_948472305.1 of Vicia faba. Taxonomy (NCBI): domain Eukaryota; kingdom Viridiplantae; phylum Streptophyta; class Magnoliopsida; order Fabales; family Fabaceae; genus Vicia; species Vicia faba. The sequence goes on from OX451741.1 coordinate 993,636,629, forward strand.
TCTAGGCTATTTCATAAGCAATCTCCACAGTGCATCATTTAAATCCCCAGCGGAATAAACTTCAAATTATTAATCCCCAGTAGAGATCGTCAAATTTCTCAGGATTCCTCAAAGCAATGTGTGGCATTTCCCTCACAGGCGAATTTTTGCCAGTACTTCAAACTTCAAGAATCCACATATTCTCAGCAGCAGTCAAGGATTTATTTTCCTCAATCAGACAGTAATACAGCAAATCAGCTTACATGCGCATACATTACATCCATATGTCATAAACATTGACAAAGACAAATACATTGCATCATACATCGCATGCGACATAACTCTGTTTCAGCTAACATTTTACTCTTTTCAGGATAAGATTAACATCTACCATTAACAATGTGAAATCATGATACAGTTCAGATATGCTCCAGACACGGAAGCCATTCTGATACTCATTCAGATTTCAAGTTCAGATACATTTCAGATATGCTCCATACATGGAAGCCATTTTGATACTCATTCAGCTCTCAGATACAGTTCAGATACGCTCCTGACGCGGATGCCATTCTGATACTCATTCAGATTCAACTTTCAGATACAGTTCAGATACGCTCTAAACACAGATGCCATTCTGATACTCATTTAGATTTCAAAGTTCAGATACAATTAAAATACGCTCCAGGCACGGATGCCATTCTGGTTACTCATTCAGACTTCAAATAACAGTTCAGATACACCCCAGACGCGGATGACATTCTGATACTCATTCAGATTTCAAAGTTCAGATATAGTTCAGATACGCTCAAGGCATGGATGCCATTCTGATTACTCATTCAGACTCAGACTTCAAATATAGTACTGATACGCTCCAAACACAGATGCCATTCTGTTACTCATTCAGATTCAGACTTCAGATACAGTACTGATACGCTCTAGACACGGATTCCATTCTGTTACTCATTCAGATTCAGACTTCAGACACAGTACTGATACGCTCCTGACACAGATGCCATTATGTTACTCATTCTGATTCAGACTTCAGACATAGTTCATATACGCTCTAAACACGGATTCCATTCTGATACTCATTCAGTTTCAGTTTTCAGATACAGTTCAGATACGCTCCTGACACGGACGCCATTCTGATACTCATTCAGATTCAAACTTCAGACACGGTTCAGATACGCTCCTGACGTGGATGCCATTCTAATACTCATTCTTTCAGCTTATAAATTACAATGCCAACAATCACTTTTGGATGGCATCCTTAAGCCCATCTCCAACAACTTTCTATCATGTCTCCAAATGGCATCTTTAAGCCCATTCCCCTAACCATCACATCACCGAGTGCAAATTTCTGGGCACTCTAGTGTTCCAATCATCTTCCACCTTCGAGTCACGACTGGCAAAACATGTAAATCTAACTTTTCAGGTTTAAGAAGATTGAACAGGGGCAGTTGTTGTACCCCAAAATTTTCCCTCTCGTGTCTCAAGGATTCTTAGAATTACTTCAGTCAAGTTTCAAGCCTAAGACCACATTTTTCTAAGAAGAATCATTCAAATTATCAAAAGGGGGCAAAATGAGCAAAATTGGAGTTTCTGCTGGAAAAGTCAATCGGATGCTAAAAAGTCAAACTTTGACTTTTATTTCAAATTTGAGTCCCAAAAATCACATTATGTCAAAGCGTCCAAAAAATGAAGTTTGATCATCAAAAATCAAAAGAATCAAAAATCCAACTTGGCAAGACTTTGAAATTTTTCTAAAGTATTTTTTATATATACTTGGTTAATTTCATTTACTTCATGACTTTTTTTTTTACTACAATTCCAAAAAATTCAAAATGATGCAAGTAATTCAAGTCATTACAAAATGACATTTTTGTAAAATTACAAATTCTAAAACTATCTCTTGATTAAAAAACCTTGTCACCATATTTTTGCCTTTGACATAATGTGCACAAGACCAAATTGGTGACATGCTACAAACTATGTTTTCCAAAGTTGAAGAAAATATGATATATCACATTGCCACAACACCCTATGCTGCCCTGCAAGAAAGCTTATGCCATGCTACATCCTAAGTATGCATGCTGCTCAATACAGTCCAAAACTGCTCTATGCAGTCTGCCCAAGCCTGCACCACAACAGCCCTAAAATTGCACCAAAATGGCAAAGGAAAATTGTGTGCAGAAAGTATCAAAGCAGTAGGCAAAAACAATTCAAAATGACTTATTTGTTATCCCCCCTGAACCACAGTCAAGGGGTCTACAAAAAGAGGATTGTCTCATAAGACAAGGAGGTTGGATTTTGAAGAGAGGTTAAAAATTTTCATGAGAGAAGATAGAGAGTTTTGTTGAGTAGAAAAACAATATTCTGTGCAACTTTGACTCATTTTCAAAACCAAAACTGCTCTTGTTCAAAATAGAAACCCAATCCATTGCTCCACCATACAAACTCTTCCTCAAAGGCTGTCCAAACATAACCAAAAAAATAGTCCCTGTAGTGTTGTTCATCCCTATCCTCAAAAAACCAAAAACTTTACAGTACAGTCCAGCTTAGTTTCAACAGTCCGGAGTAGCTTTCTGGGGATTCATTGAGGTCCTCATCACATTTGGAAAAACATTCATATTTAAAACAGACAGTGCAGTCCAGAGGTAAGTCTTCTTGACTTGATATCTCTTCATACATCATTAATGATTTGTTTATTTTGAAGACAAGATGTAGTACTTTAATATCTTTTTGAACTGGTCATCTGCACCTTGTTTAGGCTTATTCAATCATTTGTTGTTCATGTTTATCCATCATATGACATAAGCTAACATGTACATTCAGTAAAATAATGTTTAAGGCAGGAAAATGCAGCATGTATCGACACATACCATCATGTATCGACCCATCCTAGTGAAAAAAACAGGGTATGAGTCGACACATAACCCTCATACGTCGACCCATACTGAGTTCAGGTCACAAAGCAGAAGCTAGAAGGGCTTATGAGTCGATACATACGTGTTTCGCGTCGACACATCCCATTATGTATCGACTCATACTGAGTTATTTTGTTTTACAGGAGCAGGGAAAAACTATGTGTCGATGCATAGCAGATGGGTCGACACATAGTGGTCCAAAATGCATTTCTTCCTATATTTTGCACTATTTTTACATTATCTTTGTTGTTGTTCGATATGGTTGTAATATTTTAGTTTCTACCTCATCCCCATTATTAATTTGTACCCCCATCCCCCTAAAATGATGTAATAGCTTAGATTTTACTTTTCGCATTTTACTTGCTTTTCGTGTATTGCTAGTGAATAGGATGCATGGCAAGATAAAATCAACAAATAGACGACTTTAAAATACAAAATAAAACGTACGCAAACTAACACACTAGCACACTAACACCTCTAGGGTAGTCTCACTTTGTCGCCTTTCGGAAAATAGTCATGTCCCTCGAATATGAAGCGTTTTAAGCAAAGACCCTTCGATAAAAAAGATCGTAGTCCCTCGATGACCCTCGATGTTACCTTCGGTAAAACGATCTAGTCCCTAAACGACATTGCTAAAGCGTCTCATAAGTTGCTTTCTATGACTATACAAACGTCCCATACTCGTCCCTTCACATCCAATGATGGTACTTCTTACCAAAACAATGGTAAGATAGCCACATCTAAAGGAGAAGGAAAAGCACATTTAAGACCTTTTGAGTAGGTAGTTTCGCTCTTAGTTACTCGCTTGCCCGTAACTACAAAAAACACTTTTATACATCAACACTCTTATTTTAAAACATTTCCAAAAAGATAAACCATTTTTTATACGTTCTTATAGAGACGGGAACCATTGCAAAATATCTTTCCGAAAACCACCTTCCAAATCACAATCCACAAGTACATCTTTGAACTATCTTTCGAAACAAAACTTTGTATACGTTCTTATAGAGACGAGAACCATTAAAAAGATATTATCAAAATACTTTCAAAGCCCACATCATAAAGCACATTAAAACGAAAGCAAGTTGATCTAGCGAGTAACTAAGAGCCCATGGAAAACCATGGATGAAAAGGGTGCTAATACCTTCCCTTTTCAAAATATACCCCCCCGAACTCAAGAAAACATCTCTAAAGGTCTTTCTTGTGCTTTTTCACCTTTCCTTTTGGATAAAAGAAAAGTCGGTGGCGACTTTTGCTAACCGTAACATTTGCAAACACAAAACACAAAGCCTCAAGTCAGTTCTCCCACCGTATCACAATGAACTATCAACGTTCACTGAAGATAGCAAAAATATAAGAAATATTGACGTTCACTGCCGATGTACTACCAACATTCAGTGATGATAAAAAGAGAAAATATATCATATCACCGTCGTTCACTGACGATGAACTATCAACATTCACTGAAGATAACAAAAAGATAAGAAACATCGACGTTCATTGCCGATGTACTACCAACGTTCACTGAAGGTAGAAAGAGAAAAATATCAAGTTTCCCCAAGATTCTGGTGTTTTGCCAAGAACGGGCCTCAACTTCTTCTTCAACCAAGGAAATCTGCCTGGAAAGGGTAATACGTAATATGTCTCAAATAAAGAGACTTCCACTTATTGTCTAGGGGAATTGCAAAGAGAAATGACTTCCTGGGAATAGCAATATGACTTCCCGGGGACATGCCACGATATTCCTGCTGAGGAGATAAAGTCTTCCTGTGCAAAATAAATGCACAAACCAAAACTCAAAATTTTCAGAGATCCATAAATCCAATTCAGAAATAAACTGGAGCAAGACGGTAAGTGCAGATACATCTTTTGAGAAATAAACTCAATAGGGAAAACCAAATTCAACTAAGCAAAGAGCGCTGCAGGAAAAGTCAGAACATCAATTTAATGAATGATGGTTTTTAGTCGTGCATGATGTATGTATGAATGTATGAGTGATATCGTGCATATGCTGGTAAAAGGATATATAATCAGTACAAACAAACAAAACCGCCTCAGGGACTAACAACAATGGGCTAAACTTCAACCAGAAAGATCAATCCAAGAAAAGTAAAAGCAACTGCGGAAACCAAACCCATTGCCTGCCTTAACTTTACTGTAGAGAAACATAATTCGGATGTAGCCAAATCAAACAAATATCGGGATAGAACATCTTTCTTCCAATTTCATCGGAGAAAACAATTTTCCAAAAGCAACATGTCTACTGGAGATTGCGAGACCAACCTCAAATAAAGCAGACTGACACCGACACAACCAAACCTCATTGGGAACTTCGGGCTCACCTCCCTGGAGAAAACCGCAGATTGAAAATTTTCAACACGAACACTCATTCCAACAAGAGATGCCCTAGGATAATATTCCAGAGAAATAAAGAAGTCAACACTAATGCCAATACTGCAAAAAGAGCGATATTTCAGCTCACCAAGGGAATAAAACCTTTCATCATATGAGGGAAAACTTGTTGGGGAATCTGGGACGGAGACTTCTGACCATGCAAACCCAAAATCAAAAGCGAACCAAGACTTGATTAGGGATAAGGGGATCACAAACCCAATATTGTACCTTGCACCCACTGATATCGTCTTTAACTATCTGAGAAACACACAAAGATTACGCACCTACCAGCAAAATGACCTGAGAAAACTTTCATGAAGGGAGTAAATCTTCTTAAAACAACCGGAGTTTGTTCATTTTTGGGGACCACCATTCTTGTTGTCATTGTTTCATCATAAATCCCAAAGTAAATTGATTTGTAAAGATCTCTCTTCTTTTTGAAAAGTTAATTTTGCTTTTTAATCCTTTTGCTTTAACAGTTATTATCAGTAATAAATGATGTCTTTGCAAGCTAAACAAAAATAAGAACACAAAAAGTTGGACAAAAGCTCGAATTTCATTAATAGAATGGTAGTCTGCGAATGGCGAGACTCCATGGATGATTACAAAGTTTAGGAAATGGTAATACATAATGGAAAAGATACATTGAGATACAATGACCACTATCCCCCTAACAACTTTTGAAATCCTGAGCAACAGCTTTTGTTGAAGTGTGGTGAGGATCCAATAAAATTGTTGCTTCAACGATCAAGTCTCTTCTGACGTAGTTACTTGCCAAGAAAGTCCCTAATTTTTGCCTAAGTTGCCCTTGCGGGTTTTCAACTTAGTGGGAAATTTATTCTATTTATGTCTCTAATTTTTTCCTAGACCGCCCTTTCGGCCTACCGAGACGCTCCTTTTTTTCCTAAGCCGCCCTTTCAGGTTTTCAACTTAGCGAGCTATTTTTTTATTTCTTTAGGAAAAGTATTTCTTGACTGCGTCAGCATTCATGGGACGTGGGAACTCCTCACTATCCATAGTTTCAAGAATTAATGCACCACCAGAGAAGGCTTTCTTGACAACATACGGGCCTTCAAAATTGTGAGTCCACTTGCCCCTAGAATCAGTGTTGAAAGACATGATCTTCCTGAGCACGAGGTCGCCTTCTCTGAATTCACGAGGTTTGACCTTTTTATCAAATGCTTTCTTCATTATTCTCTGATATAACTGCCCATGACATAAAGCTGTCATTCTCTTCTCTTCAATCAAATTCAATTGGTCAAACCTGTTCTGAACCCATTCAGCCTCTGTCAATTTGGATTCCATTATCACACGCAACGAGGGAATCTCTACCTCGACAGGGAGTACAGCTTCCATTCCATATACTAGAGAAAACTGGGTTGCTCCTGTTGAAGTGCGAACAGATGTTCGATATCCATGCAGAGCAAAAGGAAGCATTTCATGCCAATCCTTATAAGTAACAACCATTTTCTGGATGATCTTCTTGATATTCTTATTAGCAGCTTCAACAGCCCTATTCATCTTTGGCCTGTATGGAGATGAGTTGTGATGGACAATCTTCAATTCTTCGCACAACTCAGCCATCATCTTGTTGTTCAAATTCGAGACATTGTCAGTGATGATTCTGCTCGGCACACCATACCGGCATATGAGATTGTTTTTTATGAAACGCACAACCACCTGCTTAGTAACATTGGCATATGAAGCATCCTCTACCCATTTGGTAAAGTAGTCAATTGCTACCAAGATGAAACAGTGTCCATTCGAAGCTTTGGGTTCTATCATCCCGATCATGTCAATACCCCACATAGAGAAAGGCCACGGGGAGGAAATCACATTGAGAAGTGTCGGAGGTACATGGATCTTATCTGCGTAAATCTGGCATTTATGGCACTTCTTTGCAAATTTGTAACAATCAGATTCCATTGTCAACCAATAATAACCTGCCCTTAGCATCCTTTTAGCCATTGAATGTCCATTAGCATGAGTGCCAAATGAACCTTCATGGATCTCATGCATCAACATGTCTGCTTCGTGTCTATCCACGCATCTGAGCAAGACCATGTCAAAATTCCTCTTGTATAACACATTTTCACTGAGGAAGAAACTGCATGCCAATCTTCTCAGTCTTCCTATCTTTCTTTGATGCACCAAACGGGTATTCCTGAGTCTGAATAAAATGCTTGATATCATAATACCAAGGTTTTTCACCTGCTACCACCTCTGTCATAAACACATGAGCGGGCCAATCTAGCCGTCGAATTGTAATTCCGGGTATATCATTCCAAACATTTACTTGGTACATGGAAGCCAGAGTTGCCAGAGCATCTGACATTTGATTTTCATCTCAAGGGATGTGATGGAATTCAACTTTATTGAAGAAGGATAGTAATCTTCTAGAATAATCTTTGTAAGGGATCAAGCCAGGGTGACGAGTGTCTCATTCTCCTTTAATCTAATTTATTACCAAAGCTGAATCGCCATAAACATCTAGAATCTTGATTCTGAGATCAACAGCTTCCTCAAGACCCATGATGCAAGCCTCATATTCTGCCATATTATTAATGCAATCAAATGTTAACCTCGCGGTAAAAGGAATATGTGATCCATGAGGAGTAACAATCACAACACCAATTCCTTTACCATAAGCATTCACAGCTCCATCAAATACCATACTCCAACGAGATTCAGGGTCAGGGCCCTTGTTGTACCCAAAATTTGCCCTCCCATATTCTTCAAGATTTGGCAAGATCAATCTCCAGATGGTTCAAAATCTCTCCAGGGCTGCACAGTCCAATTGCCTCCTAATACAGTCAAAATTAGGGTTTTAGTTCTTGCAAAGAAATTGAGGTTTTCAAGGGTCCAATCAAGTCCCATATGCCTATATACATTGTCAAGCATCCATATGTCAAGTTTCAAGACTCACAGCATCAAGTTGCACAGTCAAAAACCTTAATTGCTTCACAGTCAACTGCAGGGGCAAAATGGTCATTTGACAGTCAAAAGTCAAAAATTTTGGTCAACATCTTATTTTGAAGCCACAATCATCATTTGATCAATTCTTGATCATGATTCCACAAGCATGGCTCAAAAAGTCTCAAGATGCAAAAGTTTCTATTTTTGGACAGCTAAAAAGTCAACTGCAAATTGACCAAGGCATAACTTTTTCATGGTTCATCAGAAAAATCCCATCCAATGATCATTTTGAAGGGGATGACATTTCATACAACTCATATTCACACTCCAAGTCCAAGAAATGCTCTCACAAAAAGTTATCAATTTCAACATTATAGGTCATTTTCAAAAGTCAACAAAAAGGCACTTTAAGTCAAAGACCATAACTTTAGATTGGTAAATCAAAATGACATGGGACCAAAGACATTGGTTAGAGGAGTTCAAGACCTTTCCAAAAAGTCCAAGAACATGTTCATAGATTCAAAATTGAGCAAGATATGTATTGGAGAAGTTGGGAAATTTTTGGGAACTTTCAAAAGTCAACTTTGCCTAAAACACTTCATTTTTGCTAATGGGCCTCAAATTCTTTCTTGAATCATTACCCAAGGCCTATGCACGACCCATTGAACTTAATCTGATTTATTTTCTAATTTTTAATTAATTAATTGAATTTATATTAATATTAATTCATTTAATTGGTTTTAATTATAGGAAAATTCAAAGATATGCTTTTTAGATCTTTTTGTGCAGCAAATATGACTAGGGTAAGCTGGCAACTCGTATGCACCTCAAAGGCATCAAAAAATCCATGATTGGCAAGGTTTCATGAAAGAAAAGATTGAAAAAGATATGATTGGCAATCAAATATTCAAGTCATAATGCAATGGATTCATGGGCCTTATTCTAACCTAAATTTATTCACATACATATGCTGAGTGAAACCCTAAAGCTACACACGAAAAATTGTTGCTGAAACCACATAGCCAAATTGCAAAATTTCAAGAAATTTTTGAAAACTGAAATCAATATTGCAGCGTGATTCAAAGCTTGTTTTGGTTTCTAATAGATTGCTGACACTTCCAGGAACGCGTAGGGATCCAAATTACACGTTAACACTCAAGAAATTGCCAAGAACAGATTCACGGTTCACCTTTATTTTTCATAATCGAAACTTGTATCTCATGAGCATTTAACATGTTTGATTGTTTGTTTTGCATGGTTTGAACATACAGGAACCTTTTGGTATGGTTTAATTGCACTGAAACTCACAGAATCACAATTCACCATGAATGGATTTTAGGGTTTTCGAGTTTTCAAAATAGGGCTTTCTTGTAGAGGAAAAATCAGGCCTTGAGACCTATACAGTTGAATTCAGGAGCTCAATACGAGTTGAATGGAACCCTCGTGCTCTTTTTATGTAACCTGTGTTGCTAATCGCTATTCTTGGGACTTTTACTTTGTGGGGGTTTAAAACCCCCGCTATCTTGTTTATAGTTGCAGGTGAAACGAAGAAGACAGCATGCGTGGCAATATGTGGTTGGGGAGTTCAAATTTGGCACGCTTTCTTTTGTTCTATACCATTAATGTTTGTTTTTTATATAATATTTATTGTCTATTAGTTTAACAAACGCGCTTGGTAGCTCAACTGGAAAAGGACGTGGCTGGTAGGTACTGGGGCCTGGGTTCGATTCCCAGGTCCCCCATATAATTCTTTCTATTTTTCCACAAGGTATTCACATGCAGCATTCGTTCAATGGTCCATCATGCACCTTCACGCGCTAGCTTGCCAAGTGGCCATGATGCCCAATCCAGTGGCCACAGAAGGAAGTCCATGATGCACTCCAGTCAACCAACATGCACACAACCAGAAAGTCAACGAGGCTTTCTTTGTCTAATGGGCCTGAATTGCTTCAATCTCACCTCCACTTTGGGCCAGACACCCCTTTGGTTTGCTTTATTTTTTTATATTTTATTTTCCTTTCTTTTTAATACCTTTAATTGTTTTAATTATAATTAATTCACCACAAATAATTTTTCCTAATAAAAATCAGAAACTCAAAAATGTTTTTTTAATTATTTATTAAATTTGCCATTAACATATTTTTGTAAATAAATAACTAACAATTGACTTAGTTTAATTTAGGTTTTAAATTTTAATCCTTTTTCTTAATAAATAAAATTGTATAGAATTAGGTTTTGACTTTTAATTATTTTTATCATTATTGATTATTATTATTATTTTTGTAAATAAATATGTAAATTAAATAATTTAGTTAATTAGCCTAATTTTGACCTTTTTCATTAATAAGTAAAATAAACTTAGATCTAGGGTTTCCTTTTAATTTTAACTTCTTTATTTTTCATAAATACAAAAAACATAAAAACACACTTTCTTTTCTTTAATTAAATAATTAATTAGGTTTTGATTTAATTTAGTTTCAAGCAAAGGGTCAAAAACCCTCGGACGTTCCCGGTTTAATTTCTATTTTGCGCATTATTTTCGTATTGGATTATTATGTAACTGTTCAAGGATGTAATAGTAATTAGGTTTATTGCTTTTTACTTTCCGCATCTTTATCAAAAACGGGTCTTTGTATTTTGGCGATGTATAGACCCGCGCCTTGTAATAGCGTAGCTTTTACCTTTCCGTATTTTATTTTCCGCACTCCTAACTGCTAAAATTGCATGAAAGAATGTATAGTAATTAAAAACAACGCGTAGCTCACAATGCCATGATCCGAGATAAATGTTAACATGAAAACAACACACAAACGCACACACCACTTCTAGGGTACGCTTCACTCGTTGCCTCGAAACGTGGTCGTCAAGTATAGGACGTTTTAGCGGTCGCTATTATGTTCAAGATCCAGTTGCCTCGAAACGGTTGCCTCGGATTAAAAAGGATCTAGGACATTAGGGTTACTTCTAAGGTGTCCTACTATTGCTTCGGTGACCACACTGTCCCTACAATCGAATTGACCTGAACACCTCCAACGGTGGTGCTACCTACCTCTCAATGGTGGGATGGCACTACCTTAAGGACTTTTACACAGCCTAATTCCTTAGGGTAGGTAGATGACTCATGGGTACTTGCTCTCTTCAAAAACAAATCAAAAAATCTTTTCACACTGACACTTTCAAAAGCTTTCAAAACAAATTTTTCAAACACTCTTGAGGACAGATACAAGAGTCATCAAAAATCTTTCAATGAAACTTTTTCAAACCCACTCACATTTTAAAAAGCAAACACTTTGAAAACATAAGAGCAAGTACCTAAGAGCCCATGGATAACCATGGATAGAAAGGGTGTTAACACCTTCCCTTTCTATAAATCTACCTCCCGAACCGAGAGACATTCTCAATAAGGAATTTTGCTGTGCTTTTGTCCTTTCCATGTTGGAGAACATAAAAGACGGTGGTGACTCTTGCTTACCGCGACATTTCGCAAAACCAGCTAAAAACAGTCAGTTCTATTTCCACCGATCACAGCCTTCCTCAGGCAATGGTTCATCATAATATTTCACTTTCAAGAACATCACATCCTCATCGGGGAATTCATACTCTGCAGACTGATGATCCTCCACCGGCTGGTGAGCAAGGTAATCTGCCAACACACTACTTTTAATAGCCTTTTGAGTGCGGTACTCGATATCATATTCAGATAACAACATCTGCCAATGGGCAATTCTCCCAGTAAGAGCAGGCTTTTCAAAAATATACTTGATTGGATCCATTTTGGAGATCAACCAAGTGGTATGATTCAACATATACTGCCGCAAACGCTTTGCCACCCAGGCCAAAGCACAACATGTTTTTTCTAACGTGGAATACCGCGACTCACAATCAGTGAAATTTTTGCTGAGATAATAAATGGCGAACTCTTTCTTTCCTGTTTCATCCTGTTGTCCCAGAATACAACCCATGGATTTATCCAACACTGTTAGATACATAATCAACGGTGTTCCTTCTACAGGAGGGAGCAAGATAGGAGGTTCAAGCAGATATTCTTTAATACTTTCAAATGCCCTTTGGCAGTTATCCTTCCATACACAACCTTTATCTTTCTTTAACAACTTAAAGATCGGTTCACACGTTGCAGTCATGTGGGAGATAAATTTGGAGATATAATTCAAATGCCCGAGGAAACCCCTGACTTGCTTTTCGGTTCTTGGTGCTGGCATTTCTTGAATTGCTTTGACTTTGTCAGGGTCAGCTTCAATTCCTTTCTGTCTAACAATAAAACCCAACAATTTCCCCGATCTAACTTCGAAGGTGCATTTATTTGGATTCAGGCGGAGAGGATACTTCCTCAAACGCCAAAACAACTTTAACAGATCTTCTATATTCCCTTCTTCAGTTTGGGATTTGGCAATCATATCATCAACATATACTTCGATTTCTTTGTGCATCAGATCATGGAATAGGGTTGTCATAGCCCTCTGGTACGTTGCACCAACGTTCTTCATCCCGAAGGGCATCACTCTATAACTGAATGTTCCCCAGGGTGTGATAAATGTTGTTTTTTCCATGTCCTCTGGAGACATTCTTATTTGATTATACCTGGAAAATCCATCCATGAACGAGAATACTTTGAATTTTGTTGTGCTATCCACTAACATGTCAATGTGAGGCAATGGAAAATCATCTTTTGGACTAGCTTTATTTAGATCTCTGTAATCTATGCACATGCGGACTTTTCCGTCTTTTTTTGGTACTGGGACAATATTGGCAATCCATTGAGGATACACTGATGTCACAAGAAAACCAAGCATTAATCTGCTTTAGGACCTCCTCTTTGATCTTTACTGCCATATCCGGGTGGGTTCTTCTCAACTTTTGTTTAACTGGCGGACACTCTGGCTTCAACGGTAAACGATGCTCGACAATGTCTGTATCTAAACCAGGCATATCTTGATAAGACCAAGAAAAAATATCCACATATTCTTTCAACAGCTCAATCAACCCGCTCTTTACATCAGGATGCAACGATGCTCCAATCTTGACCTCCTTCGGATCTTTTTCTGAACCCAAATTAACCACTTTCAAAGGCTCTTTATATGGCTGAATGGTATTTTCCTCGTGCTCAAGCAACCGTGAGACCTCTTCTGGAATCTCATCATAATCTTCTTCTTCAGCCCCAAACACAGGACAATCAAAGTTGGGAGAGGGTGCAGAGTCATTGTATTTAACGGGTTTTTTTAATTAATCTGCACACATGATTTGTGATTGCTTTTAGAAACTGACACATATAACAAGTGATCATGCAGATTGAATTTCAGTTATTATTTATTTTGAAAGGTTTTTTTTATTACCATTTTCCAAGAAAAAGCAGAAAATAAAGACATAATTCGAGAAGCAAAGACAACTTCTATTAATGATCTTAAAAGTCACAGCAAACAGATAAGCCCTACAACATTAATAGTTCCACCTTGGGGAGAGTGAAAGCTTTTCAAAAGAAAGAAACAGATTAGAAAAACAAATTAATTTGAAACATGTATGCAAGAAGGAATATCAATGGTGACCCAATTCTGAACTCGGACTCCATGTGTCACATAATTCGGTGCTTCCTGCTCTGCTTCATCCCCTTCAACATCATTAATTCCAGAACCAATCGGATGGAGGTAGCCTCCGCTGCGGAAAACATCATGATAACTGTTCACAGAAGACTTTAACTTCAAACTTTCTCCTTTGTCGTTCCTCGAAGAGAAACCCAAACCAGCTTTGTTCTTGTTCACAGGTGGATCCACAAGTCATCCCCACACTGCATTATGACCATTGCACACCACCTGATGTGCATCCTTCAGGGAAACCACATAATCCTCATTCTTCCTTATGTTATCAATGGATAGGGCTTGGAACTGGGTTCCAACAGCAGCCTCATCCGCTTCTACAATACTGAAAGAGGATAGATGGGATATCAACAACGCCTGCTCCCCATTTATGATCACTACCTTCCCTTCATGCACAAATTTTAGCTTCTGATGCAGAGTTGAAGTGATATCCCCTGCTTCGTGTATCCATGGTCGTCCTAGCAAACAACTATACGCGGGAATAATGTCCATGACCTGGAAGGTTATCAGGAACAAATGTGGTCCTATATGGATGGGCAAGTCCACTTCACCGATGAAAGATTTCCTCGACCCATCGAAAGCCTTCACAATGATGCCACTCAGGAGCATAGGTGTTCCCTGATACTTTAACTTCATGAGAGTACTTCTCGATATAACATTAAACGCGGATTCGTTATTAATTAGCACATTGGATAGCGAATCATTCTTACAGTTCATAGATATGTGGAGGGCCAGGTTGTGATTCCTCCCTTCATTTGGTAACTCATCATCGCAGAAACTCAAGTTGTTACATGACGTAATGTTTCCAATTACGCTACTGAATTGATCTAACGGTATGTCATTCTCTACAAAAGCTTGGTCTAGTACTCTCATCAGTGATTCTCTATGAGCGGAGGAATTCATCAATAAAGCTAAGATGGATATCTTTGAAGGAGTCTACAATAGCTGGTACACAATTTTGTAGTCTCTCATTTTAATTATCTTCAAGATATCATCCACTTATTTCTCCAATGTAGCTCCACTAGTCTCTCCTGCAACCTTCTTAGACTCATCATTCTCAGCAATTTTCTTCCCAGCAATAACATCTCTTTGAATAACCGGTGCAAGCACGCGACCACTACGGGTTACCCTGCTATTATCAGCTATATTTCCAACATCTGGCATTGGCTGGATGGGAACTTCCACCCCATCTTCCAAGATTGTAGTGTTGTATTTGTAAGGCATAGCCTAATCTGATTTATAGGGAACAGGTCCTGGCAGACTAATTACCAATGGGGTAACAGCTGGTTTGCTATGGTACTCCACCTCAAGGTGAGCGGGTGCACCAAAATAAGGTACAATGACATTTACACCTTCCTCGACACAATCAGCCCTCAAAAGACCATTTCCGGCAAACAAATCTTCGTCTGAATAGAAATACTCATCCGCGAAGGCATATTCTTCTTCTGACTCTTCTCCCACCAAATAAACTTCAACCATATCAATCTCGTGATAATCATCTCTCTGACATGTGATCTTGATAGTTCCATTATCTAACAGCAACTGAACACCCTCTCTCACAATAGAACATCCTCGGGGTTTTCGACAACAAACTATGCAAGACCCATATGGGTGTTCCACCTTACCAGCAGTACGGCAGAAGGTAGCATGCAACTGTACAAGATCTTCATTCAAATGCTCCACTTCAAAAATTCTGAATTCACCCGAACATCCAGAAACCATATTAACTTTCTCTTCATACTCTGCCCTAGGCCTGATTATATGAATTATACCTTCATCCATTGTTGTACCCCAAAATTTGCCCTCCCATATTCTTCAAAATTTGCCAAGTCAAAAGCATGTACAAAATTCCCCAAGGGTTGCACAGTTCAAGGACCTCCTAACAGTCAAAAATTAGGGTTGGTTCTGACAAAGTAAATGAAGTTTCCAAGGGTCCAATCAAGTCCCACATACCTACAAACATGGTCAAGCATCCTCATACCAAGTTTCAAGACTTTCAGCACAAAATTGCACAGTCAAAAACCCTAATTGCACTACAGTCAACTGTAGGGGCAAAATGGTCATTTGACAGTCAAAAGTCCAAATTTTTGGTAAACATCTCATTTTGAAGCCACAAACATAATTTGATCAATGCTTGATCATGATTCTCAAAGCTTGGCTCAAAAATCATCAAGATGCAAAAGTTTCCATATTTGGACAGTTGAAAAAGTCAACTGTAAATTGACCAGGGCATAACTTTCACATGGATTATCAGAAAAATTCCATCCAAAGCTCATTTTGAAGATAAAGACATTTCCTACAACTCCTCTTCATACTTCAAGTCCAATAAATGCTCTCACAAAAAGTTATCAATTTCAACATTATAGGTCATTTTCAAAAGTCAACAAAAAGGGACTTTAAGTCAAAGGCCATAACTTGATATTGGTAAATCAAAATGACATGGGACCAAAGGAATTGGTTAGAGGACTCAAAGACCTTTCCAAAATGTCCAAGAACATGAGCAAAGCTTAAAAATTGAGCAAGTTATGCCTTGTGGAATTTGGGAAATTTTTGGATATTTTGAAAAGTCAACATTGCTCCAAATGACCTAAAAATGCTAATGGGCCTCTTTTTCTTCCACAATTCATCATCCAAGGCATGTGCACGACCATTTGGCCCAAAGGGAAGTTTTTTATCATTTTTATTTATTTATTTGGATTTTTAATCATTAATAATTCATTTAATTAAAATAAATAGGTGAAAAATACTAAACCTAATCTTTTGAATCTTTTTGTGCATAAAACAATCTCAATATTTCGTGCAAATCAGGTTAGGAAAGAATCAAAGGTGATTGGATATGATTGAGGCCAAAATAGCATGAAAAAGATTTGAAAATTATGGCATGGAAAATCAAATATTGTTTCATCAATTCCTTGATTCTTTGGCTCAAATTCTTTGACCTAATCACTCACATACATATACACATGCTAACCCTCGTGCCAAAAGACTGGAAGATGCGCCAGAAATCTCTAAACAAACTTGGAATTTTTCAAGAAAAACTCAAATCTGAAAACCATCTTCTAGGTCGATTCAAGCCAAGAGACTTGTTCCATTACCTTCCTGATTTTAGGGATTTTAGGAAGGCAATCATACGAGGTTTCCAATAGTCATAATTGGTTCCATCCAGAATGGGTGGTCTATTTCCAAAAACTCCTTCTTTGTCCATAGTGCCAGAAAGTGATATCCCTAGATCTCACCCAGTAATACAGGCAGGGTGCCTGCTCTGATGCCAATTGAAAATTCTGGCTGCAGATACTCAATGTCACGTCCAATGTTATGACACCGTATCTGACTTACTATATGACAGTAAATACAAAAGCAGTAAATAACACAGTCAATTGTTTACCCAGTTCAGTGTGCAACAACACCTACTCTGGGGGCTACCAAGCCAGGGAGAGAATCCACTATAAGAGATGTTAATTCAGGAATAAACCAACCAGTTTATCTCCTTCACTTAAGACCTACCCAATGCAATTCTAATCTAAGTACAACTTAAACCTGAGTTCCTACTCACTCCCCCTCAATCACAGCAGTGATACATAAACCAATTTAACTTAAGAATTAATGAAGACACTCTTCAAAACACACACTTGATTAAGCTTCACAGCTTTTTAATCAAGTAACACAATCACTCGTGCTTCACAGCTTTGAGTGATGTACACAACTAAATTGACTCTGCTTCACAGCTTTAGTCAAGTAACATTCAAACACTCTTGCTTCAAAGCTTTGAGTGCTACACAACCCTTACAATTGAAACCTATTCCAAGGCACTTATCACAATGATAATTGCTTGGAGTACAATAAACAAATCTATACAGATTACAAGATTGATTTTCTAATCAATCAGCAGGGATCTCTTGAAAAACCGCAGCTCTGTTGAATATATAGCAGCTGTAACTTCAGTTAGGGTTTCCAAAAACCTAGGGTTAATTCCGTTTGACCTAAAGACCAGGTCACAGTACTTTATTGATCAGGTTAGGATTGAGCTAGGTTACTCCTCAGAAAACGCAGGATTCTGTTCAGAAAGGACTGAGTTATTTCCTGAAAAAACTCAGACTTATCCAATCCTGCAATCCTGTTAGTTCAGAACAGGATGTCATAACATCTGTTATGACATCTGAGAAAACCTGTCTACTGATTTAGCAAAATGTGATCATTTTGCAAACACGCTCAGATACACACTTATAAACATCAGTATTTGAATTACAATATTTTTCTGCACATGTACCTATTGAGTTAGTACAACCTGAACTAGAATGTTATGACATTAGTCATGACATTCACACATACACTTGGGATTTACCAAAAATGCAAGCCAATACCTAAACACCTACAAACTCCCCCTTTGGCAGATTTTTGGCTAAAGTCCCTAAACAATCAGAGATAGATAGATAGCAGCAGGAAATAAGTGACAGAAGTGACAGCAGAAAAATATAATGTCAAGTACTAATTAAGCAAGTACCAAAATATTCTCCCCCTCTTTAGCCACAAATGGGCCAAAGATACATGTTCATAAAGTTATACAGTTATCCAAAACAAAATAATGAGATCAGCAGCACACACTTCCAAACACCACCAGAAATCAGCAACCATCCTTCAAGTACTGTCATCAGATCCAGAGGATTCAGGCTTCTTTCTTTTCTTGTGAGCAATGTCAGCATTTTTCTCTTTGTTTGATGTCTCAACATTCTTAGAGACATTTGGATTTGTTTCAGCATTTGAGTTTTCTTGGTTCAGAGGAACAGAAATGCCAGGAACTGAGTGGTTCTCGTTCAGAATTCGTGAAACAATTTTTGCTATTGCTTGATTAACATAGGCTGTCCCTTCCCTATTTGCAATTTCAGGGGGAACTGAAGAGGAAGGATGAGATGGATTACCTGTATGTCTTGTTCTCAACTCTTTGGCCTTGGTGGGGTTAGTTCTATGAGAACAGATCTCCAGAACATCAGAGTCCAGACAGGAAGAGATTGTCCCAGAATCTTGATCAGAGGAAGAGGTTGAGATGGTCGTATTGGATGATGATGGTGTTTGAGACATTTTGTCAATTTTGAAGGACCAACAGCAAATGAGTAGAAATTTCTGATTGAGAGACTGGGTTTTGATGAGTAGACGAGAGAGGAGGGAAGCAAAGGAGTGTCTATTCAACTTCTTAAAAAAATTGTTGGAAATGAGAGAATACAATTTTAAACTAATCAGAACAGGCATAAGTCCTTTGGTCTTTGTTTTAAGCAAAATTAATTGCTACAATTCCTCATGTTGGCAAATACCCAGCTTACCCCTTAAGTTTTCAAATTGGTTTGCATCCAAAGCCTTGGTAAAAATGTCAGCCAGCTGTAGCTCAGTGGCAACATGTTCCAATTTGATTGTCTTCTCTTCTACAAGGTCTCTAATAAAGTGATGTCGTATGTCAATATGTTTGGTCCTGCTATGCTGAATGGGATTCTTGGATATGTTGATTGTACTCAGATTGTCACAGTACAATGTCATAACATCCTGTGTGACATTATACTCAGTGAGCATCTGTTTCATCCATATCATTTGAGAGCAGCTACTACCAGCTGCAATATATTCAGCTTCAGCAGTGGAGAGAGACACACAATTCTGTTTCTTGCTGAACCAAGAAACCAGATTACTTCCCAAAAAGAAACATCCTCCAGAGGTGCTTTTTCTATCATCAGCACTACCCGCCCAATCAGCATCACAGTAGCCAGTCAGAGCTGGTTCACAGCCATGAGTATACAACAATCCATAGTTGTAAGTACCACTTACATACTTCAAAATTCTCTTCACTTGATTGATATGACTGACTTTGGGATCAGCTTGGTATCTAGCACAAACTCCAACTGCAAAGGCAATATCAGGTCTGCTGGCAGTTAAGTACAACAAGCTTCCTATCATGCTTCTGTACAGACTTTGATCCACCTTAACCCCACTTGAATCTTTGGAAAGCTTTAGATGAGTAGGAGCAGGAGTCCTTTTGTGACTTGCATTCTCCATACCAAACTTCTTTACAATATTCTTAGCATACTTGCTTTGAGATAAGAAGATTGAGTCCTCCATCTGTGAGACTTGTAGTCCAAGAAAATAAGTTAGTTCTCCCATGAGACTCATTTCAAATTCAGCCTGCATCTGGTCAGCAAACTGTTTAACCATATGTTCTGACATTCCTCCAAACACTATGTCATCAACATATATTTGGGCAACCATCAACTTCCCTCCTTCAGTTTTGACAAATAGAGTTTTGTCCAAGCCTCCTTTTCTGTAGCCTTTGTCTGAGAGAAACTTTGTTAACCTGTCATACCATGCTCTAGCAGATTCTTGTATGGTCCTGTTTTTTCTTTCCACAACTCCATTTTGCTGAGGTGTTATGGGAGAAGAAAACTCATGACTGATTCCTTCTGAAGCACAGAAGTCATCAAACTTGCTGTTTTCAAATTCCTTGCCATGATCACTTCTGATTCTGACAATACATCCTTCCTTCTCTCTTTGAATTCTCTTGCACAGTTCTCTAAAAACTTCAAATGCATCTGATTTTTCCCTAATGAAATTAATCCAGGTGAATCTGGAAAAATCATCTACAACCACGTAGGCAGATCTTTTACCTCCAAGACTCTCTACTTGCATTGGTCCCATCAGATCCATATGGAGGAGTTCTAGAACCTTAGAGGTGGTCAGATGTCTTGACTTTGGATGTGACATCCTAGTCTGCTTACCCACCTGACATTCACCACAAATCCTTCCTTCATCAATTTGCAGTTTTGGAATACCTCTGACTGCCTCTAAGGAGATAATCCTCTTCATCCCCCTTAGATGAAGATGGCCAAGTTTTTGGTGCCACAGTTTCACCTCTTTTTCTTCTTTTGCAATGGAACACACAGATGAGAAATTGGTGTCCTCAGCCTCCCACAAGTAACAGTTGTCTTTGGATCTGACTCCTTTCATTACTATTTCTTGTTTGTCATTGATCACAAGGCATTCAGATCTTGAGAAATTGACCTTGAATCCTAGATCACACAGTTGACTGATACTAATGAGATTAGCAGTCAGTCCTTTCACCAGCAGTACTTCATTCAGACTTGGAACTCCAGGGCAGTCCAAATCACCAACTCCTTTGATTTCACCTTTAGCCCCATCTCCAAAGGTCACAAAACTGGTGGTGTGAGGCTTAACATTATTGAGGAGGTTCTTGATTCCGGTCATATGTCTGGAACATCCACTGTCAAAGTACCAGTCTTCCTTTGCAGAGACCCTCAGGGAAGTGTGAGCTATCAGTGCAGTAGTCTTTTTCTTCCATTGAGGAGCATGTGGTACCTTTTTAGACTTAGGTTTGACACCTGAGTTCTGATTAGGGTATCCATGTAATCTGAAGCAGAAGGGCTTTATATGACCATATCTCCCACAATGATGACATCTCCATCTTTGGTACTTTTTCTTCATATGTCTCTGTTCCCGATGTTGATAGTGGTGTTGAGACATCTGCTTTGACATTTGCTTAACAGGCCTGATCTTCCTGTTTGTACCAGATTTCTTTGCTCCTACAAATCCTAGTCCAGATTTGTTTTCTCCATTTTGTCCAACCTGAAGTATCTCTTCCAGTTTGTCTGTTCCATTAGTCAGCATCTTGACAGATTTGGTCATTTGATTCAGTTGTGAGTTCAGCAGTTGAACTTCTCCTTCTAGATGACTTATAGTTTCAAGATTTGCCCTTTTTTCAGCCTCCAGCTTTATAATGAGTTTTGATTGTTTCTCATTCTGCACACAGACTTCAGCACTTCTGATACACAATTTCTTGTAGGTATCAGCCAGTTCTTCAAAAGTCACCTCTTCATCACTGATGTCACTTTCAGAGGTACAAACACCAGTTAAAGCAGTAACTCGTTTGGCAGACTCTTCTTCA
Source organism: Vicia faba (assembly GCA_948472305.1). Taxonomy (NCBI): domain Eukaryota; kingdom Viridiplantae; phylum Streptophyta; class Magnoliopsida; order Fabales; family Fabaceae; genus Vicia; species Vicia faba. The sequence goes on from OX451741.1 coordinate 993,658,390, forward strand.
GAATTACTTTCCGAATCATAGTCAGACCAAGTAACAGTCATTCCTTTTTGTTTCTTAAGAAAGGTAGGACATTCAGTTCGAATATGCCCATATCCTTCACAGCCATGGCATTGAATTCCTCTGCCTTGAATTCCCTTCTCTTCTGACCTTGGTCTTCTGCTGGAACTGTCAATGTTAGAGGGAATGTTATGAACATTAGACCTTGACTTTGGATCTATTCTTTTGATGAGTTTGTTGAACTGTCTTCCAAGCATGGCTACAGCTTCTGAAATGTTTTCTTCAACATCAGTGTTGGACATGAGTGCTATACTCTTGTTCTTTTTGACATCATCATTGGTGATTCCCATCTCAAAAGTCTGAAGAGACCCAATAAGTTCATCCACTTTCAACTTGCTAATGTCCTGGGCTTCCTCTATGGCAGTTATCTTCATTGCAAATCTTTTAGGCAAGGATCTGAGAATCTTCCTTACCAGTTTTTCTTCTGACATTTTTTCTCCCAGTGCTCCTGAGGTGTTGGCAATCTCCAAGATGTTCATGTGAAACTCATGAATGGTTTCATCTTCCATCATTTTTAGATTCTCAAACTTAGTGGTCAACATCTGAAGCCTTGACATTTTTACTTTGGAAGTTCCCTCATGAGTAGTTTTGAGAGTGTCCCAAACTTCCTTGGCCAGTTCATATTGATGGACTAATCTGAAAATGTTTCTATCAATTCCATTGAACAAGGCATTTAGAGCTTTGGAATTTCCCAAGGCTAACTCATCTTCTTCTTTACTCCAATCTTCCTCAGGCTTCAGACTGATTGAACCATCTTCCTCAGTTATGGTGGGATGAATCCATCCTTTGTCAGCAGCTCTCCAAGCCTTTTTGTCCAGGGATTTTAGGAAGGCAATCATACGAGGTTTCCAGTAGTCATAATTGGTTCCATCCAGAATGGGTGGTCTATTTCCAAAAACTCCTTCTTTGTCCATAGTGCCAGAAAGTGATATCCCTAGATCTCACCCAGTAATACAGGCAGGGTGCCTGCTCTGATGCCAATTGAAAATTCTGGCTGCAGATACTCAATGTCACGTCCAATGTTATGACACCGTATCTGACTTACTATATGACAGTAAATACAAAAGTAGTAAATAACACAGTCAATTGTTTACCCAGTTCAGTGTGCAACAACACCTACTCTGGGGGCTACCAAGCCAGGGAGAGAATCCACTATAAGAGATGTTAATTCAGGAATAAACCAACCAGTTTATCTCCTTCACTTAAGACCTACCCAATGCAATTCTAATCTAAGTACAACTTAAACCTGAGTTCCTACTCACTCCCCCTCAATCACAGCAGTGATACATAAACCAATTTGACTTAAGAATTAATGAAGACACTCTTCAAAACACACACTTGATTAAGCTTCACAGCTTTTTAATCAAGTAACACAATCACTCGTGCTTCACAGCTTTGAGTGATGTACACAACTAAATTGACTCTGCTTCACAGCTTTAGTCAAGTAACATTCAAACACTCTTGCTTCAAAGCTTTGAGTGCTACACAACCCTTACAATTGAAACCTATTCCAAGGCACTTATCACAATAATAATTGCTTGGAGTACAATAAACAAATCTATACAGATTACAAGATTGATCTTCTAATCAATCAGCAGGGATCTCTTGAAAAACCGCAGCTCTGTTGAATATATAGCAGCTGTAACTTCAGTTAGGGTTTCCAAAAACCTAGGGTTGATTCCGTTTGACCTAAAGACCAGGTCACAGTACTTTATTGATCAGGTTAGGATTGAGCTAGGTTACTCCTCAGAAAACGCAGGATTCTGTTCAGAAAGGACTGAGTTATTTCCTGAAAAAACTCAGACTTATCCAATCCTGCAATCCTGTTAGTTCAGAACAGGATGTCATAACATCAGTTATGACATCTGAGAAAACCTGTCTACTGATTTAGCAAAATGTGATCATTTTGCAAACACGCTCAGATACACACTTATAAACATCAGTATTTGAATTACAATATTTTTCTGCACATGTACCTATTGAGTTAGTACAACCTGAACTAGAATGTTATGACATTAGTCATGACATTCACACATACACTTGGGATTTACCAAAAATGCAAGCCAATACCTAAACACCTACAAACTTCAAAATGGGTTACAAGTTTCAATGATCCCAAGTACAATATGAAAATACAATCTAAAAATCCTTAGAGAAAGAAACTGATAGAGATCAATCTGTACGCTGGCGCTTTCCTATGAGCCTGGTAATCTGAGCCCTTAGTCTCTGGTTTTCTTCCACATGTCTGATGGTAACCTCCTTCCAATTATTCGGATCAGGAAATGGGCAATCAGCTCCTATTTGAGGTTTAGGAGAAAATAAATCCCCTTGCCTTTCCATAGACTCTATTTCTCGACTCTCAAGGATCTCGATCAAATCATCTTTCTCCTTCAAGTTTGCTTTTTAGGAACTCTCTAAAGTCTGGAACTTGTTCTTCCAAACATCTCTTTCCTGTTGCATCCTAACTAAAGCAAGCTGCAACTCTTCTAGATCATCTAATAAAGGAGGAGTGGTCTTCACAAACAAATCAGGCATGGGTGTCTCCCGAGTATACGGCATCTTCAATTGGATGGCTCTCGATCGAGCCCACTGAAGATATGGCTCCAAAGAAACAACACCCCTAGGTCCCAAATCTTTCCTACTCTTCTTATGAATGTGACGCCAGGCCTTCGCAATTTGCTCCCTAGCTTCATTGTGGTCTTCTCCTTCCTTCAGAAAGAAACTACTCAAATGAATGTTATTCGGCTTATCCCTCATTGGATAACCAAGTTGTCGCCGTGCAAGAACAGGGTTATAGTTAATTCCTCCCTTTGTACCAAGAAGAGGCACATTGGGGAAACTACCATAATTGTCAATAATCTCTACATCCCGATAAGCTCGATGATACCAATCAATATCCGAGTGAGTAAGTGCCATGATCTTAGGAGCCCAACGAGGTTCCTTCTTGACATCCCAAAAAGCATCAGACTGAGGCATATGAGAGATGAACCACCGGTACAACAAAGGCGTGCAACAGATAATCATTCCCCCATGATAAGAACTCTGAAGATGAACAGAATAATAAGCATCACCCAATAGTGTAGGAACTGGGTTTCCAATCATGAAAATCCTGATAGCGTTAATGTCGACAAACTTGTCCACATTAGGAAATAAGAATAATCCATAAGCAAGCAGAGCAAAGATGGCCTCAAAAGCAACCGTACTCTTCATTCTGGAAAAGTAACAAGCTTTATCCAATAAGAACTGAGCTGGTAATCCTCTAATCCCTCCTTTGGTAGTCATATGGGCTTCCACCTCAGACTTCCCCAGATGAATCAAAGCAGTTATCTCGTGTTGTTTTGGCTCACCCTCTAAACCAGTAAAAGGAACACGATCGGTAACGGGTAAATCTAATAGATAAGAATACTCCTCTAGTGTAGGCATCAACTGATAATCAAGAAAAGTAAAGTAGTGATACACCGGATCATAGAACTGGACCAAGGTCGAGAGAATACCCTCTTTCATCTCCAGCTTCATGAGAAGAATAATGGATCCATACTTCTTCTGAAAGTCTACAGAACACTCGATCTCTGGAATTAGACTGATCAGCTTATCTATTTTGGGATCCTTGAAACTGTATTTCCCGATCTTTCTCTTTCTAGAATCCATGGTTAACAGTACCTGAGATATTCACAAATAGTCAACCTTTAAATCCCTTGAAATATTGTTTTTTCTTCAAAAGATGCTTATGAGTGCATGGATGCATGATGCATCAATCACACACAAGATCACACATATAGGGTTCATAGGTTCAACGTCACGAGCATGAGGTCGAAGGTACTACCCATAAGGTGTTGGTATAAAAAGTTATCACCTGCCGAACAAGGTTCTAGAGGTTCCCAGAGTCTACATCCTTCCTTCGGATATTACCAACTTCCCGATTAACTCGGTAATTAGTAATATTCTCAAGAAAGACTCGTCCGAGTGTAGTATCGCGTGACAACTATTTCTGGATTACTCCGTCATAGCTTCCGCACTACACCTAAAAGGCCAAGATGTGTTTGGTATTCTATGGTCCTCAGTTTTAGCAGGGTCCCAGGTCGAAATCAGTACGTCTTCCCGACTACTCGGTAAATGACACTACAGTTAAAGGGGCCTCCACTGAGTGGGGGATCTCATGCCTCCTTTTTTGGGATTACTCCCTCAAAGTTAACATGACTATACCGCCCATCCTATCTTAAAGTTTGCCCAAGTCCGGGTATAGGACTTATGAGTAATCACCAAGCACCCTGAAAACCAGGAAAATCCAGACAAACATATATACAAAATATAACACATAAACAGCAATAGCACATATACATATATAAACAAAGATAGGCTTAACCCACTTAGGGATGGACCAGCAAGAGGTCAATCTTTTCCCAGTGAAGTCGCTATTTTTCTGTAGCGGTAGAAATGTTCAAGACTAAGCCATTGGATTGACTAGCCTTTATACAAATCAAAATAAAAATTGCCACCGCGCTTTATTGTTTCCAAAGGAATGGGAAAAGAGAGAATAACCCAAAAAAAGGGAAAAGATTCAAGGTAAGGGGGTTGGTTATGCAAAGGGAAGGTATTAGCACCCTAAACATCTATGGTACTCCGCAGGAACCTCTTTGTAAAATCTGTATATTTTGGCTATAAAAATTTGTTGTATATAAAATGGATAGTGGGGGTGAGAAAAGAAGTATTTTTTATGATTTTTGCACCCGCCGCGGTTGCGAACCTTTAGTGCCTACGTACCACCTTTCATGCAATAGGGGATCAGGGTACACGTAGTTCCTCTTTTAAAAATTTGAAACACAAGTGTGTTGGTTTATTTTAGGAGATAAGACATCATCGTCATTGTTCGTGTGGAAAAACATACTTACTACCCACAATCATGAGAAAGGAGAATTTGCATTATCTCAAAGTGGAGGATAATGGCTTGGATTTTAAAATCAACAATGCCTCACTCAAGACCCGAGTGGAAAATATCTCACTTCACTACATTTTGTAGAAGTATAGTTGTTTGCATCACTACAAGGATTGACAAGAGTCTAACATTTTGATAAAAGTTTAAAGATAAAAGCCAAAGTGGCAAAATGGTTTAAAATGAGATTAATTGACTTTTAGTCTTCTCACAAAAAAGTGTCAAAGTATTATTAAATTGATTGAAGTTTATTTATGAAAAGATTTTTGAAAATGCATGGACCTAAGTCCAAGTTTATTATGAAATTAAAGAAGGGTTTTCAAAAGAGGGAGAAGATTTTTGAAATTAAAGAAGATGGGAGGAGAAGAAGAGGCTACCCTAAAGCATAAGGTAAAAGGATAAGGACCAATCTAACCAACAAGAAGCCAAAACTTGACATTATGAGCCAAGATAGAATTCCCATTCTTTGGATTGAAACCAAGCAAGTAAAGATACTAGACCTCTTGAGAGAACCAAACTTCAAGTGTATTAAGTCTTCACAAAAATTGGACAGAGTAACGGCTGTATGCGGGTGAATTCCAGATTACAAACAAAGGATGTAATCACCAAAAACCTGCACACAAAAACAAACAAGCAACCCAATGTCTTGAGGTAAACCTCAAGAACTCCAGACAAAATAATCAAATAAGATCACAAGGTCTCCAAGATAGGCCAAGGTTTCTAATCCTAAGTCCAAGAAAAAGTCCACTGCTCCATCATGCCAAGGATAGTAACCAAATAGTCCATGTACCATTAAGAGTTTTTTAGGGTTTAAGTTGGTTATTAAGTATCTTAGAAAAAAGAAAAAGAAAAGATCAAGTGAGCAAAGTAAAAATGACAAGAAAATAAATGCTCAAATGAGCAAGGATGAAAATGGCATGAAATGTAAAATGCTAAAAAAATAGTGCATAAAGCATAAAAGAACAAAAGCATAAAATAAAACAAGTCAATAATTGGTGGTTAGTTGGATGGCCATCTTGAAACTTGCATTTGGAACTCATTAGAGGATTGGTAGAACCAAAGCCTCCACACAACAAGTTACATTTGCTTTTTGTCAAGTATATCATCCATTTGGAATTCTCACAAGTACCATTTAATGATCAACGATGTTTAAGTGATCCGCATTGACCAAAGATATTGTAGATCTATTAGAGGATTGGTAGAACCAAAACCTCCACACAATGAATCTCAAGGTTATTGGATCAAAGAGATCAAATTAACATACTTGGGCTTATAATCATAAGTTTGGGCCACGAATGCTCATTTTTTCGAATCGGGATAAAATTTAGCGCTATGTTAAGCAATCATAAGTGGACATATATAGAAGTCACACCTATTTTGAGGCCGGTCAATAGCAATCTATGCACCATTTGTTTTGAGACATGATATAAAGATCATGCTCCAACAACATTTAGTGCAATGAGAAGGGGATGAGATGAAGGGGATTTAGGGTAAAAAGAAAAAAACACATTTGAATTAATATTTAATCAAACTATTATTAAAATCATTCATCCATTTTTTGTGGAGTTAAACTCAACACCATGGATCCAATGATGTTAATAAAGCCATGACCAAAAAATCAACCCAAGACAGCCAGAAAATATTCACAAAATGATATAACATTTAATATATATATATATATATATATATATATATATATATATATATATATATATATATATATATATATATATATATATATATATATATATATATATATATATATATATATATATATATATATATATATATATATATATATATATATATATTAAAGGATTAAAAATGTTAAAATAAACTAGAAAATAATGAGGAAAATATCAATTATGTTCAAATTATTCAAGAAATGAAAAATTAAGCCATAAAAAAATCAGAAATGGATCCAAATATTTTTATAAAAATTTTAGTAATTTTTTAAAAGTCAGAAACTATTTTTAAACCATTTAAAATTGCTAAAACAAACATAAAATAGATCAAAAATAGTAAACCTCAATATAAAATTCCATAAAATTTCCAGAAAGTCAAAAATATGGAGAATAATATTTATGAATTTTTTCAGAATTAAAAAATGTTAGAAAGTATTTTTTAAGTAATTAAAAGAAATCAAATAATACAAAAAATATAAAAAATACCAAATGTTAAAATAAAAATGTAAAAAAATATTCATGAGATCAGAAATAATTCAAAGTATTTTTTGTGAATTTTTCATAATTTTTGGATAAAAAATAAAAGAGTTGTGAATTTTTGAAAATTTAATCAAATAAAATATAAAATCAGAAAATAAAATAAAACCAAAAAGATGTGAACCATCATATCAAAGTTAAAACGCGTTAGTAAGCTAATCCAATGGACCAGACGCGTTGTGCTTGATATGGACCTTAGTGAAACACACATGTGATCAGAAAAAGGGCAACCAATGAAATTAAAACGCTTGACACGCTATCATTGGCTGAGACGAGACATGTCATCCTCTTCAACCTCCAGACACCCTGCAATGGGGATTTTGTGAGATCCTTCAAATGGAAAAATTAGGATCTCTGGCTAGCATCATTGAACTCGTCTCTTCAAGACGATTCTAACATAATCATCGCGCCAAATTTATGTAAAGTATGGAAAGAGATATGAATCAAAACACAGAAAAATAACGAGCACCTTCAATTTGAGATTTCTCTCTCAATTCTCAATGGATTTAAAAATTGTAAGCAGCATTAGAATCAGACAAAGGAGTAGAATAGGTTAGTGCTTGATTTGGATCCAATTGGTGGAGAATTTTACCTTTTCGAAGTTCAAGTAAGAAGCTCTGAAACTGGACTTATGTAGCTTGGATTATGGGTCGTTTTGATTGGTTTAAGTGCTAGAGAGTTTTATGAAGTTCAAGGATGATGAATGCGCAAAGAATTTTGGAAAAGGAAGCTTAAATTTCAAAAACTGAATTCAACAAAAGTGGGTTTGTGTGAAGTTTTGGCAGGGTGTTCTTGGCTCTCTAAGCTTGAGAAATTGAATAGGGGATGACCCTCTATTTATAGGGAAGCAAATAGGATCAAAAGGAATAGCAAATGATGCATTTTGGAGGGAATTCGTGTGGGTCTACATCATGAAGAAAGTGTGACTCAAACTTGATCAAAACTCAGCCAAATCATGTGTTTCATGATGCTAATCACTTCTAGCAAGTTGCTAAACATGATTAGAAACGAAAACGCATGGAAATCCTCAAGGGGTCTTAGGGCATGATTCTTGATGCTTTGGAAAGATGTGGTTACAAGCTTTTCAATGGAAATAGAATGGAATCAAATGGATGCTTGAGCTGAAAGTTACATGGAGTCAAAGTTGAAGAAAAAGAGTTGACTTTCCATACTTAGAAAAATTTCAAACTCTTCTTTAAAAATGACCTATAATCTTTTGCATCCAAACATGGACTCTCACTTAGAATTTTATTTTGACCAAAAAAGATGGAATTAAGTAAACCTCTTTAATGACATTTTTCAATTTGAACCACTCAAAATCTCCAAAAATTGAGCAAGTTATGACTTGTTGAAGTTGGCCAAAAATCATGAAATAACCTATAATCTATTGCATTCTTAAGGCAACTTCCATCCATTTTCTTACTTTGCACATAAAAGAAGGCATTAATTACACATCCTTAGGGTCATCATGAAAAAATAATGGGCTCAAGGTGATAAAAATTGACTAAGTTATGATCATTTGAAATCACATTATGAAAAATGAGGGATTCATCTGAATGACTTGTAATCTTTCTTCTTCACTAAGTTCCTTCCACATGAAAACTACTTGTAACTTTTGAAGTGATTTGTTGGTAACTCTTTGAAGAGAAGAATGTTTCTGGAATCACTCAAAAATACCAAAAGATGAGCAAGATATGCCCCTCTGAAGTCCAAAACCCTAGCTTCTAGATCATGAGAATTCTTGGTGGAACTTTGCCAAATTTGAACAAACTTTTTGTGCCAATATTCTTCCTTTGTGAATAGGATTTGTTGAGGATGATGATGAGGACTCATGGCCTTCAAAACTACTTCCATACCAAATTCAAAATAACTTCAATGGTGAGTTTTGGATCTCTTAAGCTTTTGACTAGGGCATGGAAATAAACTCATGAACCCATGATGCAACTTGCTAAACCTCATTTCCTTCACCTACATTATTAACAAGTAAGACAAAACAATATTGTATTTGTTAATTTAGAGAGAAAATCAAAGCAAAATATCTATGATCACAAAAGAAAACAAGTCAAGGTGCTTGGTAATTCCTCAAAGAGCAAAGCTAAAGATAAGGAGAAGAACCAAAAGCCCTAATGTGATTTTGTGGTGATTGAAACAATGTGGTATGATGAAGGGATCTTAGGGGCAAAAATTAGGGCACAACAACAGGCCCATCACAAATTGAAGAATATCCAAAACCTCTATCGGTTCAGTGTAAATCTCTCAATGATTTATCCTGATTCTCTCTTGTAGACTTTTTCTCTGGTTCAGATAAATCGCTCCAAGGTTTATTCTGATTCTTTCCAGTTAAAGAAAATTCAAGACCTCTGCTGTTGCAGCTTAAATCTCTCAATGGTTTATTCTGATTCTTTCCCGCAGACATCTTTCTCTAGTTCAGATAAATTGCTCCAAGATTTATTCTGATTCTTTTCCAGTTGAAGTCAAGCTTGGACTTAGTCTAATTTCTTTTAACAATCACCTTCGAATGGCATCTATAAGCCCATCTACAACAACTATCCATCATTTCTCCAAATGGCATCTTTTAAGCCCATTCCCTACATAATCAACCATGACATCATCAAGTGCAAATTTCTGGGCACTCTGATGTTCAATCATCTTCCACCTTCAAGTCACGAATGGCAGATTTGCCAATCTAACTCTTCAAGCGTAAGAAGATTGAACATGGGCAGTTGTTGTACCCCAAAATTTGCCCTCTAATTTCTCAAAGGATCACCCTGGACCCTCAGGTTTGCTTCCATCCAATTCCAAGCCTTGAATTACGAATTTTCTAAGAAAGTCATTCACAAGGGCAAAATGGTTATTTACATACTGAAAAGTCAAACTTTGACTTTTGGATCAAAGTCAAGTTTCAAGAGTCATACTTCACCAAGACGGGTTGAAATATGAAGTTTGTTTCATCAAAAAATTCAAAAGTCAAAATTACTTTGGAAAAGTCAAAATTTTAAATACTTAGAATTTTTTCTAAGTGTTTAAGAAATATGACAAATTTAGAACTTCTAATCAGATTATCACCATAATGCAAGCTGATTCTGGAAGAACTTCTAACTCAAGAGTTTTAGATCCTAATGAGACCTAAAAAACTACAGAATAAAACTTCTTCTAGAAATGCTGGGATTTCAAGTTATACATCCTCAAAGTCACGTCCCTGAAACTTAAACACTTAGTAAATTCTGAGCATTTTCAAGTCAGAAGTTGTCTACACCTTCTGGGCCAGTTTTCACGTAGGTTTAGTCAGAAGTTGCAAGAGTAATTCAAAGAGGGCTTATAAATAATGTCATAAGCTTTGTGGAAAGTCTGAGAACTAGCTCAGAACATGCTAGAGCAAAGAAATTAAAGGATCATAAGTTGGATGTTGGTTCTAAGTTGCGCTGGTGCTGAACTTCTGACCCAGAATTAAGCAATGATGCATAATCTCATATTGCAGGATTTCTGATTTGATAAATCTCATCATCATTTAATGCTCATAACCACTTTTGAGTTTTTATCCAAAGGATTTTCCCATGTGTGACATAGAAGTACATTGTTGTCCTTGAAAAAGCAAGCTTTTGTACAAGAGTATGTTGGGGCCATGCTTTGCTTTTGCTTCTGAGGGTACTTTTCCTTAATTCATGCTTACAAATCTATCTTAGGCACGGCTAAAAGCTGTTAACCACCATACTTATTTATCTTGCTTCAAGAATAAGCCAGCACGCTAGCATGATGGTGGTACTTTTGACTTCTCCAAGCTACAAAAATTCTTGCCTATAAATTGAACTTCATTCGCAACAGGGGGGTCAGAAAAATTGAAAGGAAAAGCTTTGAAACCTTGCTAAAAATTCCAGAAATCCGAAACTGCAAACACAAATACAAAATCTCCTAGTTTTTTATTCTTGCATTCAAACTTTAATTTCCCTCAAGTGTTTCTTGACCAAATCATCCATACACCATTCATAACCCAAGTTAAAAGTTGTTCCAGTCTGTTGAGCACATGAGGAAGTTGATCAGAATATTACAAACAGTCAGAACCAAACTCCAGTTCACATGACCTTTTCCAGGTGCAAGGTAAGTTTTTGCTGACTCTCATTATATTACTTAGGCATTGCTAGATTTGCATGTTCAAAATACAATGTAGACATACTGGCTTTGATTCTGTACATATGCACAGATTGCATGTATTTTTATCTAAGTAGAGAGAATTTGAGTTCAGAACTTCTTGAGGAAATTAGGATTCAGAATTAGGATTAGCAAAATTCATACTTGCTTCTGATGTACAGTTCTGATACTTTATATTTCTGAAGCCATGATGGAACCTGCCATAACTGCTATGTGTATATTTTCTATTTTGTTGAGAAATGACTAAGCTGCAGATGCTCTGACTGGAGTGGAGAAATAAATGGAATTTATTATTAGAGTTTACTTTATGATACATGTTTATGCATTTGCTTCTAATACCAGATGTACAGCCACCCAGTGGTAGAAAGCGTGCGCATAAGACATTAGTACTAAGGGTCCTGGGTTCTAACCCCAGAAGCATCTTTTTAGGTTCATTTATTGACATTTTTACCCATTCATCTGTCAGAAAATATTCCTAAATCAGAACTTCTGGACAACCTTACCCAACAACATTATCATCCCACTCTCAAATAGCCAGAACTTCTGATTTGCCAGTTGTTGTACCCCAAAATTTGCCCTCCCATATTCTTCAAAATTTGCCAAGTCAAAGCTTCAAAATATCCCAAGGGTTGCACAGTTCAAGGGCCTCCTAACAGTCAAAAAACTATGGTTTTGGTTCTGACAAAGAAATTGAAGTTTCCAAGGGTCCAATCAAGTCCCACATGCCTATAAACATGGTCAAGCATCCTCATGCCAAGTTTCAAGACTTACAGCACAGAATTGCACAGTCAAAAACCCTAATTGCACTATAGTCAACTGTAGGGGCAAAATGGTCATTTGACAGTCAAAAGTTCAAATTTTTGGTCAACATCTCATTTTGAAGCCACAAACATCATTTGATCAATGCTTGATCATGATTCTCAAAGCTTGGCTCAAAAAGTCTCAAGATGCAAAAGTTTCCATATTTGGACAGTTAAAAAAGTCAATTGTAACTTGACCAAGGCATAACTTCCACATGGTTTATCAGAAAAATTCCATCCAAAGCTCATTTTGAAGAGAAAGACATTTCCTACAACTCCTCTTCACACTTCAAGTCCAAGAAATGCTCTCACAAAAAGTTATCAATTTCAACATTATAGGTCATTTTCAAAAGTCAACAAAAAGGGACTTTAAGTCAAAGACCATAACTTGAGATTGGTAAATCAAAATGACATGGGACCAAAGGCATTGGTTAGAGGACTTCAAGACCTTTCCAAAATGTCCAAGAACATGAGCAAAGCTTAAAAATTGAGCAAGATATGCCTTGTGGAAGTTGGGAAATTTTTGGATATTTTGAAAAGTCAACTTTGCTTCAAATGTCTTAAAAATGCTAGTGGGCCACATTTTCTTCCAAGATTGATCATCCAAAGCATGTGCACGACCATTTGGCCCAAAGGGAAGTTTTTCATCATTTTTATTTATTTATTTGAATTTTTAATTGCCAATAATTCATTTAATTAAAATAAATATGTGGAAAATACCAAACCAATGCAATCAAATCTTTTTATACATGAAATAGCCTCAAGATTTCGTGCATGATCAGATTTGGAAAGAATCATGGTAATTGGACATGATTTGAAGCAAATATGCATGAAAAATATTGGAAAATATATGCCATGAAAATCAATATCCATTCCATCAATGCTTGGATCCTTTGGCTCAAAAATTCAACCCTAATCATTCCATACATAAGTGCAAAGCTAACCCTAGTGATCAGAACCTCTAAGCTGCGCCATACATCAATAACAAGTTTGAGTTTTTGACAAAAAAATTCCAAAACTGAAAACTATCTTCCAGTGCGATTCAAGCCAAAATAATTATCCCATTGCCTTCCTGAGACATCAAGAAACGTGTCTGAATAGTTTTCCACATCCCTAACGCCCAAAATTGATGAATGGAACTCAAACTTTTTCACATTATATGCATATTCGTATTTCAATATTCAAGCATTCTCATTGCATTTTTCTTATAGATTCATACTAATTAATTGATTCTGAAGCTAACCCTATAGTTTGATTGAGTTTTTGTGCATTGTACGTGATTTCACCATTGAAACAGGCTAGGGTTCTTCAAGCTTCGAATTGGGTATTTTTGAATACTGTAAAATTAGAACACCTTAATACCATGATCAAAATCAGGAAGCCTGGATGATTCTAATGCAATAGTCGCGCCTAATTTATATAACCATATGGCCTAATCGCTATTCTTGAAAAGAGCATATTTTGGGGGGGTTCAAAACCCCCGCTAACCTTTTTTATATTTCAGGAAAAAGCGCAGCAAGGAAGAAGATGATGATGTATAGGCAGATGATTGGATCATTTGAATTTCGCACTGAAATTGACCACTAATTCCTGATTTGCCTTATGTTATTTGTTTCCTATAATATAACCAAAACGCGTAGTTGGAGCAGTTGGCAAAGCATAGTGTTGGTAATCCCTGGGACCTGGGTTCGAATCCCAGGTCCCCCTTTCTATTCCATATTATTTTGCTAATAACGCTTCTGTGCAGTTTCAATACAAGGGTTCACCATACTCTCCACATCCAGGCTTACCACGTGCGTACTGAGATCAATCAAAGGGCCATAATTTGAAGAGCATCATAGGCACAGGTCAACGCGTGTGCACCCTCCCAGAAAAGTCAAAAGGGCCTTGAAACAGATGGGCCTAATTGCTAAACCATAACCTCCAATTGGGGACAGAACCCCCCATGGTTTGCCTTTCTTATTCTTTTCTCATATTTTTTCTATTTTTGTTTTAATTAGTTTTTTTAATATAATTCTTTAATTTAATTTATTTTCATCAAATATAAAATAACGAAAAAAATCAGAAAAGACAAAAACTAATATATTTTATTTTAATATTTTTAAATAAATCTCACTAACTAATTAGGTTAAATTTAGGTTTAAATCTTAATATTTTTTCTAATAAACTTAAAATTTGTAGAATTAAGTTTTAATTACTTTTATTCTTTTTTCTTTTTCACCATAATTAATTATTAAATATTATTTTTTGTAATTAAATTATCATGTAAATAGTTAAATTAATTTTAGGTTTAACTTTAACATGTTTTTCTTAATAAATCAAAGTTGTAGAATTAGGGTTAATTAATTAATTTCTTAATTTCGTTTAAATCTCATAAAAAACCATAAATACAAAAACCTCAAAAAACAATTTCTTTTTTCATTTTAATTTCATTAATCTAATAATCATAATTTAATTTCATCAAAAAGGGTCCAACGCCCTCGCTTGCGGTTTTTTATTCTCTTCGCGCATTTTATTTATTCCTTCTTTTAAATATTGATGTAATTCTCCCAAAGCCGTGTAAATTTAATTTCTCGCACTTTCCTTTATTTTCTGTCAAATCGGGTCCTGGATTAAATTTGGCGATGTGGACCCGCGCCTTTGTAATAGTTTAGAACTTTTAATTTCCGCATCTTTTTAACTGTTAATAAATGCATGCAAGAATGAATGACAAAAATAAAAACAAACGCGTAGATCACCCATGACATGACAAGACAAAAATAAATGAATCTGACACACAAATCACACACCACCCCTAGGGTACGCCTCACTGTTGCCTTGCCTCGAAAGGTGATCGTCGAGTAGAGGATGTCTTAGTAAGTCCTCATGATCCGGGAACCTGGCATGAGGGTAGCTTCTAAGGTATCTTCCTATTGCTCTGGTGATCACCATGTCCCGAACCTCGAATTGACCCGAACAACTCCAATAGTGGTGCTACCTACCTCTCAATGGTGGGATGACACTACTTTAAAGGACATTTACACAGACGAATTCCTTAGGGTAGGTAGACGACTCTAGATACTTGCTCTAAATTTCAAACAAAATTCAAAAATACTTTTCACACCGACACCTTTTCAAAAAGCTTTCGAAAGCAATTTTTCAAACACTCTTGAGGACCGATACAAGAGTCGAACTGGAATTTTCAAAGAAACTTTTTTAAAACCCACATTTGAAAAGAAAACAAACCATTTTTGAAAACACAATGAGCAAGTATCTAAGAGCCCATGGATAACCATGGATAGAAAGGGTGCTAACACCTTCCCTTTCTATAATCTACCTCCCGAACCGAGAGCAATCTCTTTAAGGAATTTTTCTGTGCTTTTGTCCTTTCCATTTGGAGAAAATAAAAGACGGTGGCGACTCTTGCTTCCGCGACATTTCGCGAACCAGCGTAAAACAGTCAGTTCCAGATCCACCGATCACAGAACTGGCGACTCTGCTGGGGACTTAAACTTAAAGTGAGGTGTACCTTAGGGTTAGTTCATAACTGTGTTTTCAATTGTATTGACTTGTCTGCTTTAAATTTGTGGGTTGCATGGGAGTTACATAGATCCTAACCCGGATCTGGGGATACCCTGTTTAGGTAGCATAAGTTGTGAGGGACCTGTCCGGCGTAGACCGACACGGGTGAAACAGTGGCTACGTTGGTGTGACACCTTGGTCTGTACCGATATCCCTTGTGTTGCAACGAGGAGAATATGGGTCTTCTGAGGAGTCATTAAGCACCAACAACCTTAGAACCTTAAATGACACAACTTGGCCATTAGAACAGTAGCAGTATGCTACGCCCATTGAGGCTAAACTCTCGTGATGGTTCTGGCTGCAAGAAAAGATTGCGATGCTGGAGTTATGACCGATTGAGGGTAGTCAATGATATTGGGATCCTCTAAGAACCCGGTTACTTTGATAGGACAGGTATGAACCAACAAACTGAAAGAGGGTAATACCTAGACCTCATACTGGCCTAAACTTTAAGGGTCTGTCTTGTGTGACTTGTGTGACTTGTGTGCCTTACCATGTTTGCCTTTGTATCTATTTGTGGTGTGCTTTATCATAACATCATAACATCATGAGCATTGCATGCATCCTGCATAAGGACTGACCATTTCAAAGACAAGAGGGTTTCACCTTTGCTCTGTTTTGTAGGACACCATGATGCCTGTGCGAAGGAATACCATCCGGTTCAACTTTGTTCACTCACCTGAGTTGCTTGAAGAGTTGGTTAGCAGAATTCCAAATACCACTTCCTTCATTCAGAGGCATGGTTCTCTTCTCAGTTTAGTCACTGCAAAGCGGGATCAACAGTTGATGAGTGTTCTAACCCAGTTCTATGACCCTCTGTACCAGTGCTTCACCTTTCAAGACTTCCAGCTGGTCCCTACCCTGGAAGAGTTCTCTGATTTGCTTGGTATCCCTATCTTGGATCAGACCCCCTTTACTGGTTGGGAAAAGACCCTCAGGCTTGAGGAGGTTGCTGCAGCTCTTCCATTGACCCATCAAGAAGTAATGGACAACTGGGTGACTAGAAGCGGAGTTAAGGGTTTCTTGGCCAAGTTTCTGATTGGTAAAGCTAACAGTTTCTGGAATGACCTGGACTTTAGGGCATATGAAGACATCCTAGCTCTCTTAATCTATGGGTTAGTCTTGTTTCCTAATCCTGACAACTTCATCAATGTCACTGCCATAAGGATCTTTATGTCTCAGAATCCTGTACCCACTCTCTTGGGTGACATCCTGCAACAACTTCATGCTCGTACTACCCGAAGACGAGGAACTCTATGGTGTTGTATCCCTTTGTTGGTGAGGTGGTTTATTTCGCACCTCCCTAAGTTCGTACTGAAGAACCAAGAAGGAAGAGGTTGGGCTCATAGGTTAATGTCTCTCACCGATAAAGACATTATTTGGACTTGCAGAGGTTTGGATGAGATAGCTATTATTGATCGATGCGGGGAATACCCTAATGTTCCTCTGATTGGTACCCAAGGAGGAATCTCTTACAATCCATGTCTAGCCCTCCGTCAGTTTGGAAGAGCAAGAAGAGCAGGGCCTCATGAAATGTTGGTGCCTCACATCAGTTTTGAGTTTCAGGTGGATAGTGACGAGCTGCGTCGTAGGTTCATCAAGGCTTGGGACAAAGTTCATAAAGCTGACCCACAAGAGTTGGGGCCAAAGACTTCTTTACCTATGGAAGCCTACTACAAATGGGTTCGCATCCGTGCTCAGAAGTTAGGTATGGCGTATGAAGCTGTCAGACCCGTCATTCTTGAGTGTCCTGACAAATATGGTGTTCCTCCAACTGTCCTTCCTCCTCATATACCTACTGATTATGAGACATTAAAGAGATCTTGGTCGCAACTGCGAGAAGAGCGGGATTCTTACCGGGAAAAGTTCAACGAGCAGGAGTTGAAGATCCAGAAGCTGACAAAGCAATTGGAGAATGAGCAAGCTTTGAATGCTTACATCTGTACTGAGAAGAGGAGACCATGGGATCAATAAGGAGCTCTGGATGTTCTTTTACAGTTTTATTTCCTTTCATGTAACGCCTAAGGGCAACCTGTTGAACAATTTAAGTTTCAAAAGTTGAATCTAATGAAGTGTGTTCCTTTTTTGTTTACAAAGTTGATTCCCGATTGTCTTTGAAAACATAAATCATACGCATTCCATTCATCATGTGCATAGCAGGTTTTCTTCTTTTCAGGTTGCTTACCGTTCTTCGCTGTTTATTTCAGCATCATGAATCCTGACTCATCATCAACCGAGATGTCCATCAAGGCTCTTCAGACGCAGAATGCGCAATTTCAGGAACTAATCATGGGTTTGGCTCAGGGCCAAGAAGAGCTGAAGGCTCTGCTCCTGAAGAAAGAGAAGAAGAAGAAGAGGAGAACTGTTCTTTTTAACTCGGGCCGAAGGTTTGGCAACACTCTGCAGAACGAAGAGGCTGGTTCTTCTATAGGCAAGGGTAGTCCTCAAGAGGGAAAAGGTCCAAGTCCGGTAGTCTCCGACAACGAGACTGATTTTGATGAGGAACAGTATCCTCCTGCAGAAGACAGATACAAGCAGTTGGAGGACAGATTGAATGCTATGGAGATCCAACAGGTGCCTGGGCTGGATTTTGGAGATTTGGGTTTGTCTACTGGTGTGATCATTCCTCATAAGTTCAAAGCACCATCCTTTACCAAGTATGATGGGGCATCCTGTCCCAAGCTACACCTCAGGTCGTACGTGTGGAAGATTCAACCATACTCAGTGGACAAGAATTTGTGGATCCACTTCTTCCAAGAGAGTCTTTCAGGGACTCATCTCGAATGGTTCTATCAGCTGGATGGGACCAAGGTTCGTAACTGGGAGGAGTTGGCTACTGCTTTCTATAAGCAGTATCAATATAATGCCGACCTTGCCCCTACACGTACCCAACTCCAGGGTATGTCATTAGGTTCAAGTGAAGGTTTTAAAGAGTACGCTCAGAAGTGGAGGGATCTGGCTGGCAGGGTGCAGCCTCCGTTGACTGACCGGGAGTTGGTAGACATGTTCTTGGGGACCCTATCTGGGCCATTTTTCAACCATCTTATCGGTAACTCATCTGCAGGGTTTACTGATCTTATTCTGACTGGAGAGAGAATTGAGGCTGGGTTAAAGTCTGGTAAGATTCCGAAGGGTGCATCTACAAGTTCTGAGAAGAAACCCTTCAAGAAGGAGGCCAGTGCCGTATATGGCTCTAGACGACAAGAGAAACCTGAGCGCCGCCAATCTGTCAACACGGTGATGATTGCTAAGCCTGCTGCCGCTCCTCGGCAAACCAATCCTCAAAGGGCTGAAAGACCTAGGAGGGAGTTTACCCGGCTGAGCATGACTCTATCTCAAATCTTGCCGCAGTTGCTGTCCACCAATCTAGTGACTGTCAGAGAGGCCCCAAAAGTTGTGAACACTGCCTCTCCCAAATACAACCCAAATGCCCGCTGTGCTTATCACTCCGATAGCCCGGGACATTCCACTGATGACTGTTGGGCCTTGAGGAATAAGGTACAAGACCTTATTGATGCAAAAGAGATACAGTTTGAAGCGTCTGAGAGGCCGAATGTGGTGACTGCTCCTATGCCCCAGCATGGAGTGAATGTTGTTGATGAAGATGTATACGCTGTTTCTGTGGATGATGTGGCTACTCCCTTAATGACTGTCAAGAGGAACCTACTGCTGGCCGGTTTATTTCCGGGTTGCAGTGAGGGTTGCCTGTTCTGTGCTGTTTCCCTATCTGGTTGTCCTTTGCTGAAGTTGGGCATCCAAAGCCTAATGGACAGCAAGGAGATTCTATTCAAGAAGTCCGCTGTTCAGTTGGTTCCGGTAGAAGAAATTTTTGTGGTTACAATCTTCAATAATCCAATCAAGGCTCTCCCGAGGAAGCCTGTTCAAATCATGACTGTCGCACCTGTTGTTATTACTGTTCCGGGGCCTCTCCCCTACGAATCTGATAAGGCTGTCCCCTGGCACTATGGGGCAGACGTGTATGTGAATGGAATCAAACAAGAGTTCAACACGGGCACCAGTATCAGCAACATCACTGGTCCGGCAAAGGTTACCCGCAGTGGCAGGCTCTTCTCTCCTGACATTGCACCGCCCGCTATTCGAAGACCCCTTACTATAACACCTACAAGTGTACCTGTTCCTGTTTCTGATCAAGTTGTTTCCCCTGCTGCCGAGTCATCTAATACTCGGGGCAAAGGGATTGAAGACGAGCCTGCCCGGATGGAGGCACCAAGACCTGTAACTGCTGAGGCCTCCCAACAAGAGATGGAGGAAATTCTAAAAATAATCAAGAAAAGTGACTTTAATGTTGTCGAGCAGCTGGGGCATACGCCCTCCAAGATCTCCATGCTCTCCTTACTATTGTGCTCAGAGGCCCACGCTAAGGCTCTGATTTCATTCCTCAAGACGGCCCATGTGCCACAGGAGACATCTGCAGTTCAGTTCACTGATTGCGTAGCAAATCTGACAGCGGACAATGGTTTGGGTTTCTCGGATGCTGACCTTACTGCTAAAGGAAGGGACCACAATGATGCCCTGCATGTCTCTATTGAATGCAGGGGCACTACTCTAGCGCACGTGTTAGTGGACACTGGTTCGTCCCTAAATGTGCTACCCAAGAAAGCCTTGGACCGTTTGGATTGTGAAGGCCTAGAACTAAAGCCTAGTAATATTATCGTCAGAGCCTTTGACGGTTCCAAGAGGATGGTTCATGGAGAGGTTGACATTCCTATTCGTGTGGGCTCTCAGGTGTTCGACTCTACTTTCTATGTGATGGATATCCGTCCATCGTATTCTTGTCTACTGGGTCGACCTTGGATCCACAAAGCTGGGGCAGTGACCTCTACCTTGCACCAGAAGCTCAAGTACCCTGTTAGAGGGAAGATTGTCACTGTGCAGGGAGAGGAAGAGTATATGGTTAGTCACTTGAATTCCTTCCGGTATATTGAGATGGACGGGGAGTTTATTGAAACCCCCTTTCAGCATTTTGAAGAGGTACTTCCAATTTCAGCAGCAGCAGAAACAGTGGTCAAAGAGGATGTTCCTTTGAAGATGGCTTCCCTAAAGGATGCCCGGGTTGTGATTCAGAAAGGTGAATGTACTAATTGGGGCAAGCTTCCTGATTTTACACAGAAAACTGACAAGTTCGGACTGGGTTTTACTGCAGAGGGACAGAAAGCTATGCGGAAGGCAAAGACTAGAAGACCTCCTGTGCTCATTACCAATCCAGGAGTGAATGCTGTTGGGGAGGATAATGAAGCGGATGAAGCTGAGTTCAATAGCTGGATCTACCCGACAACTGATGGCGGATTGACCAATTGGATTGCCAAGGACCATACTCCTGTTACTTTTGTTACGCAGTAATAAACTTCTTTGTTTTGTTATTTGTAATAAACAATTAAAACTCTATGGCCCGGTGTCTTACCCGGGGCACCGTTGGCTTCATTTGTGAGGGCATATAAATTGTCATTTCATATATCATGAATAAAAATCTTGGACGTTTTCTCGCATTTCGAATCTTATGCTCCTTTTCTGTCTTTCCTTCCTTTATATATTTCAAAACAGCTGTATTTACACACACTCACTCATACAGGTTTCAATCCACTCTGGATCTCACTGGTAACGACTCTGCTACCGCCAGTTATGACTTCGAAAATCCGATCAACTTAGCCGAAGACGAAGGTGAAGATGATTGCGAAGTGCCTGGCGAGCTTGCAAGACTGTTACTTCAGGAAGAGAGGGCAATTCAACCACACGAAGAGTCGGTGGAAACAATAAACCTGGGTACTGATACAGACAGAAAGGAGGTAAAGATTGGTGCCAACCTAGAGCTCAGCGTGAAGCAACGGTTGACTCAGATGCTACATGATTATATGGAGATCTTTGTCTGGTCCTACGAAGACATGCCCGGGTTGGATACCGATATTGTGGTCCATCACCTGCCTACTAAGGAAGACTGCCCTCCGGTTAAGCAAAAGGTTCGCCGTATGCGTCCAGAGATGTCTGAGAAGATCAAAGCCGAGGTTATGAAACAGTTTGATGTTGGGTTCCTTGCAGTGACTTCTTACCCTTAGTGGGTTGCTAATGTGGTGCCGGTACCAAAGAAGGACGGCAAGGTCAGAATGTGTGTCGATTACAGGGATCTGAACAGGGCCAGCCCCAAAGATGACTTCCCTCTACCTCACATTGATGTCCTGGTTGACAATACAGCTCAGCATAAGGTGTTCTCTTTCATGGATGGTTTCTCAGGTTATAATCAGATCAAGATGGCCCCTGAAGACATGCAAAAGACTACATTTGTCACTCAGTGGGGCACCTTCTGCTACAAGGTCATGCCTTTTGGACTGAAGAACGCTGGGGCAACCTACCAACGTGCCATGGTTGCTTTATTTCATGACATGATCCATCATGAGATAGAAGTGTATGTTGACGACATGATTGCAAGGTCCCAGACTGAGGAAGAGCACCTAGATCATCTGCAAAAGTTGTTTGACCGTCTGAAGTTGTACAAGCTGAGGTTGAACCCGAACAAGTGCACCTTCGGGGTAAGATCCGGGAAGTTGCTAGGCTTCATTGTAAGTGATAAGGGCATTCAAGTGGATCCTGCCAAGGTCAAAGCTATTCAAGAGATGCCAGTTCCTAGGACAGAGAAAGAGGTCAGAGGCTTTTTAGGACGCCTGAATTACATTGCTCGTTTCATCTCGCACCTGACTGCTACTTGTGAACCAATCTTCAAGCTGCTGAAGAAAAATCAGGTGGTACGTTGGAATGATGAATGTCGGGCTGCTTTTGACATAATCAAAGAGTATCTCCAAGAACCACCCATCCTTATGCCACCGGTTGAAGGGAGACCTCTGATATTATACCTGACAGTACTTGACAACTCAATGGGGTGTGTGCTGGGGCAGCATGACGAGTCTGGCCGAAAAGAGCATGCCATTTATTACCTTAGCAAAAAGTTTACCGATTGTGAGACCCGATACTCACTGCTTGAGAAAACTTGCTGCGCTTTGGTATGGGCTGCTCGCCGGCTGAGACAGTATATGCTGACTCACACTACCTTGTTGATCTCAAAGATGGATCCGATAAAATACATATTTGAAAAGCCTGCTCTGTCTGGGAGAATAGCAAGATGGCAGATGATCTTGACAGAATACGACATTCAGTACACAACCCAGAAAGCCATCAAGGGAAGTGTATTGGCAGACCACTTGGCACATCAGGCAGTAGACGACTATCAGTCAATGAACTTCGAGTTTCCGGACGAGAGCATCATGATAGTGACTGATTGTGAAGCACCTGGACCGGATGAAGGACCTGAGGAAGGATCCCGATGGTCTATGCACTTTGACGGAGCCTCTAATGCTTTGGGTAACGGTATCGGCGCTGTGATCATATCCCCTCAAGGCACTCATACTCCACTTACTGCCCGACTATGTTTCAACTGTACCAACAACATGGCGGAGTATGAGGCGTGCATCATGGGTCTTCAAGCTGCGATTGACCTAAGGATCAAGTTTCTGAGTGTCTTCGGAGATTCCGCTCTCGTGATCAATCAGATCAAGGGAGAGTGGGATACGAAACATCTGAATCTTATTCCTTACAGAGAATGTGTGCTGACCTTGATCCACCACTTCACAGAGATAACTTTTGAACATTTCCCGAGAGAGGAGAATCAGCTGGCGGACGCGTTAGCTACAATGTCTTCTATGTTCAAGGTCAAATGGGATAATGAGGCTCCCCGGATCATCATCTGGAAACTGGACGAACCGGCATACTGTTGTGATCTCGAGACTGAATTGGTGACTGAGAAGCCTTGGTACCATGAAGTGAAGAGATATTTGGAAGCTCAGGAATACCCTGAAGGTGCATCTGTCAATGATAAAAAGTTTCTGAGAAGGTTCGCAGCGAAGTTCTTCCTTAGCAACGGCATCCTGTATAAGCGAAACCATGATTCGACCTTACTGCGTTGTGTGGACAAGACTGAAGCAGAAAGGATCATGGAAGAGCTACATGAAGGGACCTTTGGTACACACTCCAGTGGACACACTATGGCGAAGAAAATCCTTCAGGCAGGGTATTTCTGGTCCACAATGGAAGCAGACTGCTACCAACATTCTCGGACATGCCATAAATGCCAGATATATGCAGACAAGGTGCATGTTCCTCCAGTTCCTCTGAACATTCTGACAGCACCTTGGCTATTTGCGATGTGGGGCATAGACATGATCGGTGAAATTAAACCTACGGCATCCAACGGGCATCGCTTCATCCTGGTAGCGATTGACTATTTCACAAAGTGGGTTGAGGCAGCTTCCTACGCTACGGTAACCAAGACTGTTGTGGCACGGTTCATTCGGCACAACCTGATCTGTCGATACGGTGTCCCAGAAAGAATTATTACAGACAACGGTACCAATCTCAATAACAAGATGATCACTGAGCTCTGCGAGCAGTTTAAGATACAGCACCATAACTCTTCTCCGTACAGACCGAAGATGAATGGGGCTGTAGAAGCAGCAAATAAAAATATCAAGAAGATCGTGCAGAAGATGACAGTGACTTATAAAGATTGGCACGAGATGTTACCATTCGCTCTACATGGGTACCGTACCTCAGCCAGGACGTCAACCAGGGCAACTCCTTTCTCCTTGGTCTACGGTATGGAGGCATTCTTACCGATCGAAGTGCAAATACCCTCTCTCCGGATAATGAAGGATGCAAATCTGAACGAAGATGATTGGATCCAGACACGACTTGATCAGTTAAACCTTATTGATGAACAGAGACTTGCTGCTATCTGTCATGGTCAGACGTACCAAAAACGGATGATCAGGGCATTTAACAAAAAGGTCAGACCGCAAGAATATCAAGTTGGGGATCTGGTAATCAAGCGAATCATCCTTCCTCAGAGTGACCCAAGGGGAAAATGGACCCCTACATACGAAGGGCCATTTGTGGTTAAACATGTGTTCTCAGGAGGAGCCATGATTTTAACCAACATGGATGGTGACGACCTTCCTCACCCCGCCAATGCAGACATAGTAAAAAGATACTACGCATGAAAAAGACCCGCTAGGCTGACATGCCTAGGCAAAAATTAGGGTTTCCCGGCGAACCAAAAGGGTTCGGGCAAAATGAAGGGATGAAATGAAAAAAATCTGTACACCCGGCAAGTCGAAAACCTGAAAAGGCGGCTTGGGCAAAAATGGGTATCCCGGTGGACTGAAAACCCGAAAGGGCGGTCCAGGCAAAAGTTAGGGATAAAGCGTAATACTATGTCTCATTGGATCACTCTGCATCCCGAATCCGGTATCTACATCAAGTTCAGACGGCATCGATCAGTCAGCTTCATCTTCAACCAAGGTCATCAAGTGATGAGACGCTCAGAGTTATAAAGGCAATAGCAGAGTTGAAACCCAGTGGGATCATTCATTTTCACACAGCTGTTTTATTTTCTCTTGTACAAATTTGTATAAATTTCTTTGTTCGGCGGCATTCTCTTACTAGGACGCCAGCCTCTTGTACATAAAACGCCTATTTACAGGCCATTCAAAAATCAATACAAATATACTTTTCAGTTAAAAGTGCCAATTGTTTTTCCTTTTTCTGTTTTGTTTTGCGAAGAACGTCCAAGGTTCAATTTGTGATATATGCATTGACAATAATTTGCTAACTCATAAATATTTGCATACGAAACAAAGGATTAATTACAGGTAACATTAGAAACAGGGGCAATAAAGAGTTGTCTAAACAATCTAATTGTTCTGTCCTCCAAAGTATCAAGGTAGGTTCAGCTGAAGAATACAACCAGATATCTTGATTCCCCCAGAGAGTGAGCCAGCAAGTCAGTACACTCTCCTCAAGCCAAGCTATATTATCAACCTTAAGGAAGTTGGGTATCCCCCGCAGATCTCAATATTCCCCAGTAGTATATATGAACTCTTAACAAGCATCCCCGACAGTCTTGACCTAAAGATTGTTCCCCGGCGGTATATCAAACATTCAATGGAGCTACTTCCCAGTACAGTTCAAAACTTCCCCCAGGAGAGTCCAATCCAGATTTCCCCAGGAAAGTTGAATCATCTCCCCAAGCAATAAGCTTATCCCCAGTAGATTCTGGAAGCTTATCCCCGCAGAACGAACGCGTCCCCCGGCTTTATTCCAAGAATTATTTCCTTACCAGGATATAACTGGGTTATCCTCAGCCAAAAGCCACGGAAAGAGCGTCCTCGATGAAGTCTTCTTATCCCCAGCGAAGTCTATTAACACTTCCAACACAACAAGGGTATCCCCAGCAAGTTATTATCAACAGCTCAACAAAGTACCTCCCTCCCCACAGAGTATTGCTCTCCAGCAAGATTGTTAGAGTGCTTTCCTCCCCGCAGAGTAATCCAGTCGCCAAGTTTATTCCCCAACAGAGTTATCTTCTCCTATCGGTATTCTTGCAACTATCATCCCCAGCGGAAGCAAAATCTATTCTCCAACATCAGCCCAGGAGTGACTTCCCGGCACCCGTCAAGGATTTACTTTCCTAGACGAAAAACATACATTCATAAACATCGCATTTCCATACATTATAGCATGCATATATGCATCACACTTTACAAATCTCATTTATGTTGAGAACATCATTGCTTGATCCATATCATGCATTGCATATGACTGACCTTTACCTTTCAGGAAAAGATTCAGTTAAGTTCTCAGCTATATTTCAAGACCTAGACCGGTTCAGTTAAATCGACCCTAAGATTTTTCTGTTTCTTATCCAGTCCAAGGCCTTCTCTGGTTCAGTCAGATCGACCCTAAGATCTCCCTGTTTCTTATCCAGTTGAAGATTTCAAGACCTTGACCGGTTCAGTTAAATCGACCCTAAGATTTTACTGTTTCTTATCCAGTCAAAGGCCTTCTCTGGTTCAGTCAGATCGACCCTAAGATCTCCCTGTTTCTTATCCAGTTGAAGATTTCAAGACCTAGACCGGTTTAGTTAAATCGACCCTAAGATTTTACTGTTTCTTATCCAGTCCAAGGCCTTCTCTAGTCCAGCTAAATCGACCCCTAACAGATTTTCCTGATAAAGACTCAGTAGAAGATATCCAAGATTCTCTCAGCGTTACTGTTGAGGTTGTAGTCGCCTGTGGTTCTCTCCCCGTTACTGCGGAGGTAGTAATCGC
This sequence comes from Vicia faba, assembly GCA_948472305.1. Classification (NCBI taxonomy): domain Eukaryota; kingdom Viridiplantae; phylum Streptophyta; class Magnoliopsida; order Fabales; family Fabaceae; genus Vicia; species Vicia faba. The sequence continues at coordinate 993,685,277 of OX451741.1, forward strand.
CCCAAGATTCTCTCAATGATTACTGTTGAAGTAGAAGATATCCAAGATTATCTCAGTGTTACTGTTGAGGTTGTAGTCGCCTATGGTTCTCTCCCCGTTACTGCGGAGGTAGTAATCATCCCCAGATTCTCTCAATGATTACTGTTGAGGTTGAAGTCGCCCAAGATTCTCTCAATGATTACTGTTGAGGTTGAAGTCGCCCAAGATTCTCTCAATGATTACTGTTGAGGTTGAAGTCGCTCAAGATTCTCTCAGCGTTACTGTTGAGGTTGAAGTCATCCAAGATTCTCTCCCCGTTACTGTGGAGGTAGTAATCGTCCAAGGTTCTCTCAGCGTTCCTGTTGAGGTAGTAACTATCCCTGGTTCATTCATCACCTTGTGAAGATCCAGATCCAGCTCCTGTAACCAGTCAGGACACATTTACACAAAGAATTGGAAGACCAACTCCTGTAATAGGTCAGTTAATCATTTTTATCTTTTGCAGATACGCAAGTTCTCGCTAAGGAATCTCTTACGCGATCAACATCCAGATGGCATCTATAAGCCCATCCACCTTCCATCATCTCCTAGCATGGCATCTATAAGCCCATCCACCTTCCATCATCTCCTAGCATGGCATCTATAAGCCCATAATCCTATCCATCAATCTCCAAATGGAATCCGTAAGCCCATTCCCCACCATCACACTACTATGTGAGCGCAAATTTCTGGGCACTCTAGTGTTCAATCATCTTCTACCTTCGGATTACGAAAGGCACGTCAGCCAATCTGCATCCTCAGGTCTAAGAAGATTGAACAGGGGAAACTGTTGTACCCCAAAATTTGCCCTCCCATATTCTTCAAAATTTGCCAAGTCAAAGCTTCAAAATATCCCCAAGGGTTGCACAGTTCAAGGGCCTCCTAACAGTCAAAAAACTAGGGTTTTGGTTCTGACAAAGAAATTGAAGTTTCCAAGGGTCCAATCAAGTCCCACATGCCTATAAACATGGTCAAGCATCCTCATGCCAAGTTTCAAGACTTACAGCACAGAATTGCACAGTCAAAATCAGGAAGCCTGGACGATTCTAATGCAATAGTCGCGCCTAATTTATATAACCATATGGCCTAATCGCTATTCTTGAAAAGAGCATATTTTGGGGGGGTTCAAAACCCCCGCTAACCTTTTTTATATTTCAGGCAAAAGCGCAGCAAGGAAGAAGATGATGATGTGTAGGCAGATGATTGGATCATTTGAATTTCGCGCTGAAATTGACCACTAATTCCTGATTTGCCTTATGTTATTTGTTTCCTATAATATAACCAAAACGCGTAGTTGGAGCAGTTGGCAAAGCATAGTGTTGGTAATCCCTGGGACCTGGGTTCGAATCCCAGGTCCCCCTTTCTATTCCATATTATTTTGCTAATAACGCTTCTGTGCAGTTTCAATACAAGGGTTCACCATACTCTCCACATCCAGGCTTACCACGTGCGTACTGAGATCAATCAAAGGGCCATAATTTGAAGAGCATCATAGGCACAGGTCAACGCGTGTGCACCCTCCTAGAAAAGTCAAAAGGGCCTTGAAACAGATGGGCCTAATTGCTAAACCATAACCTCCAATTGGGGACAGAACCCCCCATGGTTTGCCTTTCTTATTCTTTTCTCATATTTTTTCTATTTTTGTTTTAATTAGTTTTTTTAATATAATTCTTTAATTTAATTTATTTTCATCAAATATAAAATAACGAAAAAAATCAGAAAAGACAAAAACTAATATATTTTATTTTAATATTTTTAAATAAATCTCACTAACTAATTAGGTTAAATTTAGGTTTAAATCTTAATATTTTTTCTAATAAACTTAAAATTTGTAGAATTAGGTTTTAATTACTTTTATTCTTTTTTCTTTTTCACCATAATTAATTATTAAATATTATTTTTTGTAATTAAATTATCATGTAAATAGTTAAATTAATTTTAGGTTTAACTTTAACATGTTTTTCTTAATAAATCAAAGTTGTAGAATTAGGGTTAATTAATTAATTTCTTAATTTCGTTTAAATCTCATAAAAAACCATAAATACAAAAACCTCAAAAAACAATTTCTTTTTTCATTTTAATTTCATTAATCTAATAATCATAATTTAATTTCATCAAAAAGGGTCCAACGCCCTCGCTTGCGATTTTTTATTCTCTTCACGCATTTTATTTATTCCTTCTTTTAAATATTGATGTATGTTGTACCCCAAAATTTGCCCTCCCATATTCTCCAAGAAATTGCCAAGTCAAGCTTCAAAACCCCCCCAAGGGTTGCACAGTCAAGGGCCTCCTAAGCAGTCAAAATTAGGGTTTTTGTTCTGATCAAGAAAATGAAGTTTCCAAGGTCCCAATCAAGTCCCACATGCCTACAAATATGGTAAAGCATCCTCATATCAAGTTTCAAGACTTTCAGCACAAAATTGCACAGTCAAAACCCTAATTGCACTACAGTCAACTGTAGGGGCAAAATGGTCATTTGACTGTCAAAAGTTCAAATTTTTGGTCAACATCTCATTTTGAAGCCACAAACATCATTTGATCAATGCTTGATCATGATTCTCAAAGCTTGGCTCAAAAATCATCAAGATGCAAAAGTTTCCTTATTTGGACAGCTGAAAAAGTCAACTGAAATTGACCAGGGCATAACTTTCACATGGATTATCAGAAAAATTCCATCCAAAGCTCATTTTGAATAGAAAGACATTTCCTACAACTCATCTTCATACTTCAAGTCCAAGAAATGCTCTCACAAAAAGTTATCAATTTCAACATTATAGGTCATTTTCAAAAGTCAACAAAAAGGGACTTTAAGTCAAAGGCCATAACTTGAGATTGGTAAATCAAAATGACATGGGACCAAGGACATTGTTTAGAGGACTTCAAGACCTTTCCAAAATGTCTAAGAACATGAGCAAAGCTTAAAAATTGAGCAAGTTATGCATTGGAGAAGTTGGGAAATTTTTGTGAAATGGCCAAAATCATTTATCCTTGAAATCTCATTTTTGACAAAAGGGGCCCACTTTTTCCACTTGAATTGACTTGGCCATGCTTCCCACGTGTCCCACCTTTTATTTCATATTTTTTAATTAATTTTTTCATTTTTAATTGATTTTCTTGGATTTAATTAAGTTTAAATCTTTTAAAATCAAGGAAAAATCAAAAAGTTTGATTAAATGAAATATTTGGCCTTAACTAGCCTTGAAACATCATTAAGCCTATACCAAATTCGTGCAAAGAGGCAAATAAGGCAAGAATTCAAAAATAAGGCAAAAAATGGAAGGTGTGATAATGGAGGTTTATGTGAAAATCCTAAACATCAATGCAAGGCATTATTGGCCATAATTTCTTTTCCTACACATTGCATAAGACCTATACAATTGAAAAAGGACAGATACACAAAGAAGCTGCGCCCTATTGCTCAAATCAAACTTGAAATTTTTTGTAAGAAACTCAAATCTGAAAATATACTTGCAAGGCGATTCAAGCCTCCAAACCTATCCCATTAGCTTCCTTGAGCATTATAGGACGTATTCCAATCAAAAACCTCAAGCCTTACGCATTGAAACGGTATACAGAAGTCACACTTTTTCCATTTTTTTTTATTATCGTGTTTTAACATTTACGCACATTCATGGCATTTTGACTATATATTCATGATCAGTGAGGTGTTTGCAAGCTAACCATATGCCTTAATTGGATTGTCATGCGCTATAGGCAAATATACCATGTTCGTTTTTTAGGGTTGCAGGAGTTATAATTTGGGGCTTTCCACCCAAGTAAAAATTGAGACTTGGGACCTTGACCACTGAAACAAGCGCGTCTGGACGAAGAGAATCCATGGGTCGCGCTCAATTTATGAGCGTCCAGTAGCTAATCGTTATTTTCTTGTAGGGTGTCTACAGCAACGCTTAAAAACCGTTGCTTCATATATTCATGTTTCAGGAAAATAAAACTACGTGAAGAAGATGATACCGTGGCGAATGGTGATAGGCTAGTTCAAAAATTCGCGCGCTGAAGGCATTAAGGAATTGTTTTATATTATAATGTTTGTTTATTATAGGATGTACAAGAAACACGCGTGGATCAACTGGCAAGGCTTACTATTGGTAACGTTCAGGACCTGGGTTCGAGCCCCAGGTCCTCATTTCCCTTCATATTATTTTCCATTTGATATTCTCATGCAATTTCAGCCTAGAGGAACACCATACACCCATTGCATCCGGTCATCCACGTGCCCCTGGAGATCCAATCAAAGGCCACGATTTGAAGCGCATCATAAGCCTGGGTCAACGAATCCACATGCCAGCGCGAAAGGTCAACAAAGGCCAAGGTCATTGGGCCAGAATTACTTGGGTTGCACCCCTCTAGTTTGCTTTCTTTTTAACTTTTCTTTATATATTCTTCTCTTTTCTTTGTTTTGATTAATTTTTTTTTAAATGCTTTAATTTAATATTTTCATATAATATAAAAATAGTGAAAAATCAGAAAAGATAAAAATAATAAATATTTTATTTTAATATTAATTTTGTAAATAAATCCCATAATTAATTTAGATTTAATTTTAGGTTGTAATTTAATCCTTTTTTCACAATAAACCAAAAATAATAAAAATAGATCTTTAACACTTGTTACCCTTTTTTTAGTGAATTAAATATTTTATTATAAGTATCATCTACCATTGATTTTGTAAATAAATTTTATAATTAATTTAGTTTTAATTCTAGGTTTTAACTTTAATGCATTTTCTTTAAATAAATTAAAAACAATTAGAATTAGAATTAATTATTTGACTTTTAATTAATTTAATTTTCTTTAATGTCATAAATACAAAAACATAAAAAATAAGTTCTTTTTATTTAACTTGATTATTTAAACTTAATTATTTCAAAGGGTTCAACGCCCTCGCATTCGATTACGTTTTTGTTCGCGCGTTTTATTTATTTCTTTTGTGAATATAATGTACTTGTTCCAAAGCCCTGTAATAGCTATTAGACATTTATTTTCTGCACTTTATTTTTAAATTGGGTCTGGATTAATTTGGCGTTGTAGACCCGCGCCTTTGTAATAGCGTAAGACATTTATCTTTTCCGCACTTTAAATTCCCGCATCTTTAACTGTTAAACAATAATATGAAAGAATGAATGCCCAAAAATAAAATCAAAACGTAGATCACCAATGCATGACAAGACAAATAATAAACTGAAAATGACACACAATTCACGCACCACCCCTAGGGTACGCTTCACTGTTGCCTTGCCCCTCGAAAGGTGATCGTCGAGTAGAGGATGTCTTAGTAAGTCCTCATGATCCGGGAACCTGGCATGAGGGTAGCTTCTAAGGTGTCTTCCCATTGCTCCAGTGATCACCATGTCCCGAACCTCGAATTGACCCGAACGCTTCCAACGGTGGTGCTACCTACCTCTCAATGGTGGGATGGCACTACTTTAAAGGACTCTTACACAGCTTAATTCCTTAGAGTAGGTAGATTCTCTTAAGTACTTGCTCTTTCAAACAAACAAAACAACTTTTCGCACTCACACTTTCTAAAAGTTTTCAAACAAATTTTTCATACACTCTTGAGGACTGATACAAGAGTTACTTAGAAATTTTTCAAACGAAACTTTTTCAAACTCACTTACACTTGAAAAGCAAACAAATTTTGAAAACACAAATGAGCAAGTATCTAAGAGCCCATGGATAACCATGGATAGAAAGGGTGCTAACACCTTCCCTTTCTATAAATCTACCTCCCGAACCGAGAAACAATCTCATAAGGAATTTTTCTGTGCTTTTGTCCTTTCCATGTTGGAGAAAATAAAAGACGGTGGCGACTCTTGCTTCCGCGACATTTCGCGAACCAGCGTTAAACAGTCAGTTCCAGATCCACCGATCACAGAACTGACGACTCTGCTGGGGAGATTCTTAAAAGTGAGGTGTACCTTAGGACTAAGATCACTGTGTTTTCAATTGCTTTGATTTGTTTGCTTTAAATTGTGGGACTGTCTTGGGAGTTCTATAAATCCTAACCCGGATCTGGGAATACCTTCTTAGAAAGTAGCAACAAGGCTGTGAGGGAACTGTGCGGGGTATACCGACATGGTTGAAGCAGTCTGCTGCGTTGATGTGGCACTTTGGTGTGTACCGGTAACCCTTGAGTCAATCAAGGAGAGTACGGGGCCTCCGCGTGGTGTCGTGAAGCATCAACAGACCTTAGGAACCTTAATTGAACCATCTTGGCCTCTTTAGGGTAGTGAGATAACTACTTTGGTGTACTCCGAAGTCGGTTGATACTCGATACTACACTCAATTGAGGGTTGTTTTCTTGGGATATTTTGATCGCCAGTCAGTGGCTAAATCGAAACGATGAACAATGAAAGCAATCCAATGATATCGAGATCCTTAGAACCCGGTTACTTTGATAGGACAGGTTTGAGCCCACCAACTTCAAGAGGGTAATACCCAGACCCCATGCTGGCCTAAACTCTAAGGGTTTCTCTTGTGTGACTTGTGTGCCTTTGTACTTGCCTACTTGCATGCTTGTTAGCTGACACATGAACTACTTGCAGGTTTTGTTTATAGTCCTTAATTAGGACTCATAACAAGGTTTACCGAGTTTCTTGCAGGTTTTGTTTTAGTCCTTAATTGGGACTCATGACAGTTTTTACTTGAGCTTTCTGCAGGTTTTGTTTATAGTCCTTAATCGGGACTCATAACAAGAGTGTACTAAGTTTCTTACAGGTTTTGGTTTGCAGTCCTTAATTGGGACTCATAACAGGGCTACTCACATTACCCCATACATACCATAACATCATTCCATTGCATACATCCTAACCCATTTCAAGGATCTCAAGGGTCTGTGATGCAGGTCATGATGAATCAAACATCTAGCAAGGGGCAAAGAGGATTTATTTTCCTCTAGCCAAGGTTGTCAGGGGCTATGACCCACTTGATATGATGGGCTTTGACTCTTGAAGAAGGTTCCCTTAACCAAGGTTGTTTGGAAATCAAAACCAAACATGATGACTAAGGTCAGAGGCTATGACCCACTGGATATGGTGAGCCTTTGACCCTTGGAAGAAAGATTCCCAACAAACATGAAGCTCTTTCAATCAAGCTACCGGATCCAAATGCTAACAAAATTTCCTGTTTATCCCGCGAGATCCTTGAAAACATTGTATGCATATCATACACATCATTGCATAACAGGTACCCTTGTTACAGGCCACTTACCCTTTTCGCTGTTTATTTCAGCAATGGCTTTCCAATCAAACACCCAGGAGTTCCCTACTCAAGAGACTCAGTTCAGGGAGATCTTCCTAAGCCTATCCAAGGGGCAGGAAGAGTTGAGAACGCTCCTCATGGGGAATTTGGTCAAGAACAGTCCAGAAGACAGTAAAGATGAACGGCTGAAACATATGCAAGCTGAGATAGACGTAATGAGGACTCAGATGCTAGGGCAAATGGCCCTTATCCAAGGCTTAGCTCGGGAACAAGAAGAGTTGAGAACTGTGATCAACCAGCTTCAGCAAGATAGTATGGAGCAAGTAGCCAAGGCTGGAGACCAAACCGGTAATCAGCCTCCAAGAAGTCAAAGGCTTGGTTCAATGAATAGACCTCTCCAAGCTGCTGCTACTTCACAGCTCCAACCACAACCTCGCCCAGAGCAACGGGTTGATCAGAGCAAGCCCAGAAGGCAATTCACCCAGCTCAACACGTCGTTGTCCCAAGCTTTGCAACACCTGTTGAAGTTGAATCTGGTGACGTTGATAGGACCTCACCCTAATCCTAAGACTTCTTCACCCAACTATAATCCTGGGGCCAGGTGCGCATACCATTCTAACAGCCCGGGGCATGATACTGATGACTGTTGGAAGTTGAAGTACAAAATCCAAAGCCTGATTGATGAAGGAGCTGTGGAATTCACCCCAGATGGTCAGGTCGAGTTCTTCTACTATCCCTGCGAGGTTCACCATTTGAAATGACAAGCCCCGAGACTAGAAGACTTTTGTTCATTCGAATGCTCAAGTTGTAATTTTCTTTTGATTGTTCAAACATTTGTTCATTGTTAAATGTTGTTATTTCATTAATGCATCGCATATGTCTGTTTTGAAGCAATATATTCGCATTTATTATGCTTAAAACTGTTTTCATATTTTTGTGATGTTCAATGCTCGGTTAACAATTCTAAGCCTCTTGAGGGAGGATGACGAAAACGATACTGCGATCATTACAGTATGCTTTTGAATAGACCCCGCTGATGAGGTACAGGCATTGTTTCAATCCCTAAACACTGGAGTTATAAGGATGATAATCCCTCGTCAACCCCTTTGAGCCAAAGAAGTAGGAGTTTTTCTTTTCGAAATTTAAAACCCTTAATCATAACCTGGGGCAGGGTAGTCTCTCAATTGATCCAAGTGCATAACGAATGGCACCAAAGAGGTCCTTATAAAACAAAAGACAGTGATGGTTCCGAACAATCATACAGATAGGCAGTCATTATATCTCAAAAAATAAAAACCCATTAAGTCAAAACCTATGAAGGAGACTTACAAAACTGGGGCATCCCGCTGACTGTAATCACAAAAGAAATAGTTCAGGCAAAAAAAATAGGGATAATAAAATAAATAAAAAAAGGTCACACAAACCCTCAACAAAAAATGACTGCCCATTCAGAATAAATCATCATTATTTGAACCATCATTGGTATATCAAAGCAAAGACTCAAACAAGGTCTAACGCACGATCAACTGAGTTTAGGTTTGAAGAACATCACGAAGAACGGGTGGGTACAAATAAAATTTGAGCCTTTATCCTTTGTTTCTTAAACCGTGAACCAGGCCACGTTATAACCCTTAAAAGTCCTAGCTGAAGCATGGGTTAGTTCGAAAGCATACTGTTACGAAAGGTATCCTGACTCCTGAAAGCCTACGGTAAATATGGAGTTGACATCACGTTTTACAAACATTCACTTGTTTTATGAAAAATAATGCATTTTCAAAATCTTCAAGACAGACATAAGCTTTGCATTTTTGACATAACTTTGTTTGCATATGACTTTTTGTTTGAACAGCAGGGAAAGTCGCACGACGAATGCCTAATGAACAGAAGTACCTCCAATCAAGGGGCACAACATGATCATGGTCCAATCATCTGGGGCAGTCCAATCAAGATTCGGAGAATCTCTCAAAGGCCAAATAGCCTGGGGCAAATCTCCGCCTAAGTCACTTGGGGCATTTCAACAACGAATCTTGCACGATCAGACGTCTTCTGGTAACATGGCAACATAAACAGCCAGGGGCACCTCCCTGCATTCTAAGAACATGGACATAGTCGAAAGAATACTACGCATAATCAAAGACCCGCTAGGTTGACATACCTAGGCAAAAATAAGGGCTTCCCGGCGAACCAAGAGGGTTGGGGCAAAATGAAGGGATGAAATGAAAAATCTGTACACCCGGCAAGTCGAAAACCTGAAAAGGCGGCTTGGGCAAAAATGGGTATCCCGGTGGACTGAAAACCCGAAAGGGCGGTCCAGGCAAAAGTTAGGGATCAAAGCGTACGACTATGTCCTGTCATCTTGTCGCCTGCCTACCAGAAGAAGTTTGGTCTATCAACAACTATCAACATCCCACAGGTGCCTCCCCCATAGAAACAGGGGCAATAAAGAGTTGTCTAAGCAATCTAATTGTTCTGTCCTCCAAGGTATCAAGGTGAGTACAGCTGAAGAACATAACCAGTACATCTTAATTCCCCAGAGAGTGAGCCAGCAAGTCAGTCCACTCTTCTCCAAGCAAAGTTATCAAACCTTAAGGAAGTTGGGTATCCTCCAGCAGATGTCAACATTCCCCAGCAGTACATATTCTTGACAAGCATCCCCAGCAGTCTTGGCCTAAAGATTGTTCCCCGGCGGCATATCAACATTCAAAGGAATCACTTCCCCAATACAGCTCAAAACTTCCCCAGGAAAGTCCAATCCAGTTCCCCAGGAAGGTCGGAATCCATCTCCCCAAGCAGTAAGCTTATCCCCAGTAGATTCTGGAAGCTCATCCCTCGCAGAGCACGAACGCGTCGCCCGGCTTTATTCAAAGAGTTATTTCCTTAAGCAGGATATAGCTGGGTTATCCTCAGCCAAAAGCCACGGAAAGGTCGTCGTCAACACAGTTCTTTCTTATCCCCAGCGAAGTCCATCAACACTTCCAACAACAAGTGTATCCCCAGAAAATTATTATCAACGCTCAACAAAGCATCTCTCCCCCCACAGAGTATTGCTTCCTAGCATGGTCGCTAGAGTATTTTTCTCCCCGCAGAATCTACCATTTGCCAAGTTTATTCCGCAACGGAGTCATCTTCTCCTACCGGTATTCTTGCAGTTATCATCCCCAGCGGAAGCAAAATCTATTCTTCAACATCAGCCCAGGATATGACTTCACGGCACCCGTCAAGGATTTACTTTCCTAGACGAAAGCATACATAAAACATCACATACATCATTATAGCATGCATAGACGCATCATATCATACAAATCTCATTTATGTTGAGAACATCATTGCTTGATCCATACCATGCATTGCATATGACTGACCTTTTCCTTTCAGGAAAGATGCAGTTAAATTCTCAATCATATTTCAAGACCTAGACCGGTTCAGTTAATCGACTCTAAAGATTTCTTATCCAGTCCAAGGCCTTCTCTAGTCCAGCCAAATCGACTCCCAACAGTTTTTTTCTGATGAAGACTCAGTAGAAGTTAGCAGGTTTTTCTTTGAGATTATAATTTCCTATTGGTTCTCTCTCCGACGGTGCATGAGATTTCCATTTTAGGTTTTTCTTTAAGATTATAATGTCCTATTGGTTCTCTCTCCGACGGTGCATGAGATTTCCATTTTAGGTTTTCCTTTGAGATCATAATGTCCTATTGGTTCTCTCTCCGACGGTGCATGAGATTTCCATTTTGGGTTTTGCTTTGAGATTATATTTTCCTAATGGTTCCCTCTCCGACGGTGAGTGAGGTGATAATTCCTTTTCAGATGGTTCCCTCTCCGACGGTGAGTGAGGTGATAATTCCTTTTCAGATGGTTCCCTCTCTGACGGTGAGTGAGTTGATAATTCCTTTTCAGATGGTTCCCTCTCCGACGGTGAGTGAGATGATAATTCCTTTTCAGATGGTTCCCTCTCCGACGGTGAGTGAGGTGATAATTCCTTTTCAGGTGGTTCCCTCTCCGACGGTGAGTGAGGTGATAATTCCTTTTCAGATGGTTCCCTCTCCGACGGTGAGTGAGGTGATAATTCCTTTTCAAATGGTTCCCTCTCCGACGGTGAGTGAGGTGATAATTCCTTTTCAGATGGTTCCCTCTCCGACGGTGAGTGAGGTGATAATTCCTTTTCAGATGGTTCCCTCTCCGACGGTGAGTGAGGTGATAATTCCTTTTCAGATGGTTCCCTCTCCGACGGTGAGTGAGGTGATAATTCCTTTTCAGATGGTTCCCTCTCCGACGGTGAGTGAGGTGATAATTCCTTTTCAGATGGTTCCCTCTCCGACGGTGAGTGAGTTGATAATTCCTTTTCAGATGGTTCCCTCTCCGACGGTGAGTGAGGTGATAATTCCTTTTCAGATGGTTCCCTCTCCGACGGTGAGTGAGGTGATAATTCCTTTTCAGGTGGTTCCCTCTCCGACGGTGAGTGAGGTGATAATTCCTTTTCAGATGGTTCCCTCTCCGACGGTGAGTGAGGTGATAATTCCTTTTCAGATGGTTCCCTCTCCGACGGTGAGTGAGGTGATAATTCCTTTTCAGATGGTTCCCTCTCCGACGGTGAGTGAGGTGATAATTCCTTTTCAGATGGTTCCCTCTCCGACGGTGAGTGAGGTGATAATTCCTTTTCAGATGGTTCCCTCTTCGACGGTGAGTGAGGTGATAATTCCTTTTCAGATGGTTCCCTCACCGACGGTGAGTGAGGTGATAATTCCTTTTCAGATGGTTCCCTCTCCGACGGTGAGTGAGGTGATAATTCCTTTTCAGATGGTTCCCTCTCCGACGGTGAGTGAGGTGATAATTCCTTTTCAGATGGTTCCCTCTCCGACGGTGAGTGAGGTGATAATTCCTTTTCAGGTGGTTCCCTCTCCGACGGTGAGTGAGGTGATAATTCCTTTTCAGATGGTTCCCTCTCCGACGGTGAGTGAGGTGATAATTCCTTTTCAGATGGTTCCCTCTCCGACGGTGAGTGAGGTGATAATTCCTTTTCAGATGGTTCCCTCTCCGACGGTGAGTGAGGCGATAATTCCTTTTCAGATTATAATTTCCTGTGGTTCCCTCTTCGACGGTGAGTGAGGTGATAATTCCTTTTCAGATTATAATTTCCTGCGGTTCCCTCTCCGACGGTGAGTGAGGTGATAATTCCTTTCAGATTAATTTCCTATGGTTCCCTCTCCGACGGTGAGTGAGGTGATAATTCCTTTCAGATTAATTTCCTATTGGTTCTCTTCCTAATACTGCGAAGATGGTAATTCCCACCAAGATTTTCTCAACGAGCGTTGTTGAAGTTAAAGTCACCCAAGGTTCTCTTACCGTTCATGCTAAGATAGTAACCATCCCTGGTTCATTCATTACCGTTTGAAGCTCCAGACTCAGCTCCTGTAACCAGTCAGGACACATCTATACCAAGCATCTGAAAATAAGCTCCTGCAACATGTCAGGTACTCATTTTTTCCTTTTGCAGGTACGCAAGTTCTCGCTAAGGAATCTCTTATGCGATCAACATCCAGATGGCATCTATAAGCCCATCATCCTATTCATCAACCTCTAAATGGCATCTGTAAGCCCATTTCCACCATCACTGCTACTATGTGAGCGCAAATTTCTGGGCACTCTAGTGTTCAATCATCTTCCACCTTCGGATTACGAAAGGCACGTCAGCCAATCTGCATCCTCAGGTCTAAGAAGATTGAACAGGGGCAACTGTTGTACCCCAAAATTTGCCCTCCCATATTCTCCAAGAAATTGCCAAGTCAAGCTTCAAAACCCCCCCAAGGGTTGCACAGTCAAGGGCCTCCTAAGCAGTCAAAATTAGGGTTTTTGTTCTGATCAAGAAAATGAAGTTTCCAAGGTCCCAATCAAGTCCCACATGCCTACAAATATGGTCAAGCATCCTCATATCAAGTTTCAAGACTTTCAGCACAAAATTGCACAGTCAAAACCCTAATTGCACTACAGTCAACTGTAGGGGCAAAATGGTCATTTGACAGTCAAAAGTTCAAATTTTTGGTCAACATCTCATTTTGAAGCCACAAACATCATTTGATCAATGCTTGATCATGATTCTCAAAGCTTGGCTCAAAAATCATCAAGATGCAAAAGTTTCCTTATTTGGACAGCTGAAAAAGTCAACTGAAATTGACCAGGGCATAACTTTCACATGGATTATCAGAAAAATTCCATCCAAAGCTCATTTTGAATAGAAAGACATTTCCTACAACTCATCTTCATACTTCAAGTCCAAGAAATGCTCTCACAAAAAGTTATCAATTTCAACATTATAGGTCATTTTCAAAAGTCAACAAAAAGGGACTTTAAGTCAAAGGCCATAACTTGAGATTGGTAAATCAAAATGACATGGGACCAAGGACATTTTTTAGAGGACTTCAAGACCTTTCCAAAATGTCCAAGAACATGAGCAAAGCTTAAAAATTGAGCAAGTTATGCATTGGAGAAGTTGGGAAATTTTTGTGAAATGGCCAAAATCATTTATCCTTGAAATCTCATTTTTGACAAAAGGGGCCCACTTTTTCCACTTGAATTGACTTGGCCATGCTTCCCACGTGTCCCACCTTTTATTTCATATTTTTTAATTAATTTTTTCATTTTTAATTGATTTTCTTGGATTTAATTAAGTTTAAATCTTTTAAAATCAAGGAAAAATCAAAAAGTTTGATTAAATGAAATATTTGGCCTTAACTAGCATTGAAACATCATTAAGCCTATACCAAATTCGTGCAAAGAGGCAAATAAGGCAAGAATTCAAAAATAAGGCAAAAAATGGAAGGTGTGATAATGGAGGTTTATGTGAAAATCCTAAACATCAATGCAAGGCATTATTGGCCATAATTTCTTTTCCTACACATTGCATAAGACCTATACAATTGAAAAAGGACAGATACACAAAGAAGCTGCGCCCTATTGCTCAAATCAAACTTGAAATTTTTTGTAAGAAACTCAAATCTGAAAATATACTTGCAAGGCGATTCAAGCCTCCAAACCTATCCCATTAGCTTCCTTGAGCATTATAGGACGTATTCCAATCAAAAACCTCAAGCCTTACGCATTGAAACGGTATACAGAAGTCACACTTTTTCCATTTTTTTTATTATCGTGTTTTAACATTTACGCATATTCATGGCATTTTGACTATATATTCATGATTAGTGAAGTGTTTGCAAGCTAACCATATGCCTTAATTGGATTGTCATGCGCTATAGGCAAATATACCATGTTCGTTTTTTAGGGTTGCAGGAGTTATAATTTGGGGCTTTCCACCCAAGGAAAAATTGAGACTTGGGACCTTGACCACTGAAACAAGCGCGTCTGGACGAAGAGAATCCATGGGTCGCGCTCAATTTATGAGCGTCCAGTAGCTAATCGTTATTTTCTTGTAGGGTGTCTACAGCAACGCTTAAAAACCGTTGCTTCATATATTCATGTTTCAGGAAAATAAAACTACGTGAAGAAGATGATACCGTGGCGAATGGTGATAGGCTAGTTCAAAAATTCGCGCGCTGAAGGCATTAAGGAATTGTTTTATATTATAATGTTTGTTTATTATAGGATGTACAAGAAACACGCGTGAATCAACTGGCAAGGCTTACTATTGGTAACGTTCAGGACCTGGGTTCGAGCCCCAGGTCCTCATTTCCCTTCATATTATTTTCCATTTGATATTCTCATGCAATTTCAGCCTAGAGGAACACCATACACCCATTGCATCCGATCATCCACGTGCCCCTGGAGATCCAATCAAAGGCCACGATTTGAAGCGCATCATAAGCCTGGGTCAACGAATCCACATGCCAGCGCGAAAGGTCAACAAAGGCCAAGGTCATTGGGCCAGAATTACTTGGGCTGCACCCCTCTAGTTTGCTTTCTTTTTAACTTTTCTTTATATATTCTTCTCTTTTCTTTGTTTTGATTAATTTTTTTTTTAAATGCTTTAATTTAATATTTTCATATAATATAAAAATAGTAAAAAATCAGAAAAGATAAAATAATAAATATTTTATTTTAATATTAATTTTGTAAATAAATCCCATAATTAATTTAGATTTAATTTTAGGTTGTAATTTAATCCTTTTTTCACAATAAACCAAAAATAATAAAAATAGATCTTTAACACTTGTTACCCTTTTTTTAATGAATTAAATATTTTATTATAAGTATCATCTACCATTGATTTTGTAAATAAATTTTATAATTAATTTAGTTTTAATTCTAGGTTTTAACTTTAATGCATTTTCTTTAAATAAATTAAAAACAATTAGAATTAGAATTAATTATTTGACTTTTAATTAATTTAATTTTATTTAATGTCATAAATACAAAAACATAAAAAATAAGTTCTTTTTATTTAACTTGATTATTTTAACTTAATTATTTCAAAGGGTTCAACGCCCTCGCATTCGATTACGTTTTTGTTCGCGCGTTTTATTTATTTCTTTTGTGAATATAATGTACTTGTTCCAAAGCCCTGTAATAGCTATTAGACATTTATTTTCTGCACTTTATTTTTAAATCGGGTCTGGATTAATTTGGCGTTGTAGACTCGCGCCTTTGTAATAGCGTAAGACATTTATCTTTTCCGCACTTTAAATTCCCGCATCTTTAACTGTTAAACAATAACATGAAAGAATGAATGTCCAAAAATAAAATCAAAACGTAGATCACCAATGCATGACAAGACAAACAATAAACTGAAAATGACACACAATTCACGCACCACCCCTAGGGTACGCTTCACTGTTGCCTTGCCCCTCGAAAGGTGATCGTCGAGTAGAGGATGTCTTAGTAAGTCCTCATGATCCGGGAACCTGGCATGAGGGTAGCTTCTAAGGTGTCTTCCCATTGCTCCGGTGATCACCATGTCCCGAACCTCGAATTGACCCGAACGCTTCCAACGGTGGTGCTACCTACCTCTCAATGGTGGGATGGCACTACTTTAAAGGACTCTTACACAGCTTAATTCCTTAGAGTAGGTAGATTCTCTTAAGTACCTGCTCTTTCAAACAAACAAAACAACTTTTCGAACTCACACTTTCTAAAAGTTTTCATACAAATTTTTCATACACTCTTGAGGACTGATACAAGAGTTACTTAGAAATTTTTCAAACGAAACTTTTTCAAACCCACTTACACTTGAAAAGCAAACAAATTTTGAAAACACAAATGAGCAAGTATCTAAGAGCCCATGGATAACCATGGATAGAAAGGGTGCTAACACCTTCCCTTTCTATAAATCTACCTCCCGAACCGAGAAACAATCTCATAAGGAATTTTTCTGTGCTTTTGTCCTTTCCATGTTGGAGAAAATAAAAGACGGTGGCGACTCTTGCTTCCGCGACATTTCGCGAACCAGCGTTAAACAGTCAGTTCCAGATCCATCGATCACAATGTAATTCTCCCAAAGCCGTGTAAATTTAATTTCTCGCACTTTCCTTTATTTTCTGTCAAATCGGGTCCTGGATTAAATTTGGCGATGTGGACCCGCGCCTTTGTAATAGTTTAGAACTTTTAATTTCCGCATCTTTTTAACTGTTAATAAATGCATGCAAGAATGAATGACAAAAATAAAAACAAACGCGTAGATCACCCATGACATGACAAGACAAAAATAAATGAATCTGACACACAAATCACACACCACCCCTAGGGTACGCCTCACTGTTGCCTTGCCTCGAAAGGTGATCGTCGAGTAGAGGATGTCTTAGTAAGTCCTCATGATCCGGGAACGTGGCATGAGGGTAGCTTCTAAGGTATCTTCCTATTGCTCTGGTGATCACCATGTCCCGAACCTCGAATTGACCCGAACAACTCCAATAGTGGTGCTACCTACCTCTCAATGGTGGGATGGCACTACTTTAAAGGACATTTACACAGACGAATTCCTTAGGGTAGGTAGACGACTCTAGATACTTGCTCTAAATTTCAAACAAAATTCAAAAATACTTTTCACACCGACACCTTTTCAAAAAGCTTTCGAAAGCAATTTTTCAAACACTCTTGAGAACCGATACAAGAGTCGAACTGGAATTTTCAAAGAAACTTTTTTAAAACCCACATTTGAAAAGCAAACAAACCATTTTTGAAAACACAATGAGCAAGTATCTAAGAGCCCATGGATAACCATGGATAGAAAGGGTGCTAACACCTTCCCTTTCTATAATCTACCTCCCGAACCGAGAGCAATCTCTTTAAGGAATTTTTCTGTGCTTTTGTCCTTTCCATTTGGAGAAAATAAAAGACGGTGGTGACTCTTGCTTCCGCGACATTTCGCGAACCAGCGTAAAACAGTCAGTTCCAGATCCACCGATCACACCAGTGATATATGAACTTCTAGGTTCCCAACTACACTATAGCTTCCGAACACCCTCAACAATCAGAACCTCTAGGTTTTCCTTTATTCTCGGCAACCTCAAAACTTAGTGTACCCAGGCCCAGAACTTCTGACCCTCTACTTTCCTACTAACATTTTCTCTCTTGCAGCATATCAGAGTCAGAACTTTTGTTCCTTCTCATTTTAGTAATGCGTTGATTCTGACTCCCTTTTCTCTTGCTTATCTTATTTTAGCTTTTAAATAACCAAAAACACCAAAAATATTTTTATATCTACATACTTTATTTTATCTCTTTTAAACCAAAAGATCAAAAATATTTTCTTAAGCCAATTTATTTCTTTTCTTAACAAAAACAAAACAAGTCCATTTCAATTCTTGTATATTATTTCAATATGGTTGTAGTAGATAATTAGGAATTTAATTTCTTGCAATCCCTGTTTGTAAATTTGTACACCTCATTCCCCTAATGATTGTAATAGCATAGAATCTTTACTTTCCGCAATTTATTGTTTTCATATAAATGCTAGTAATTAGGGTTTGTATGGAAAGATAAAAATAAACAAATAGATAACCCTAATCAAGACAAAATGTATGTAAATCAATACACTTGCACACTTACACCCTTAGGGTAAATCCACTTTGTTGCCTTATGAAAATGGTCATAATACGCATGTAAGATGTCTTAGCAAAAACAAACAAAATACAAGATCATAGTCCCTCAATGACGCTACAAATGATGACTTAAGAATGATCTTAGTCCCTCAAAGAAAATGCTAAGATATCTTACAACATTGCTATTCATGACTATACGATGACCCTTGCCCGTCCCTTTACATTCAACGATAGGGTTTCTTACAAATCAATGGTAAGATAACAATGTAAAAGGAAATAGGAAATAAACAAGAAAGACTTTTGAGTAGGTAGAATGTTCCTAGTTGCTTGCTCATTTTCAAACCAAAACATCCTTGCTATTTTCAAAACAAACACCAACACTTTCAAAACATCTTTCAAACTTGAAACATTTTTTCAAAAGATCAACACTTTGTATACATTCTTACGAACAAAAATCATTAAAAAGTTTGCCTAAACGATGGTGCCTTTTTCAAAATACTTTCAAAAACCACACAAAGCACATTTTCAAACAAAGTCAAGTGATCTAGAAAACAACTAAGAGACCGTAGATAACTACGGATGAAAAGGGTGCTAATACCTTCCCTTTTCATAATCTACCCCCTGAACTCAAGAAAAACATCTCAAAGGTATTTACTGTTCTTTTCAACCTTTCCTTTTGGATAAAAGAAAAGTCGGTGGCGACTCTTGCTAACCGCAACATTTGCGATCAAACGCAAAACAACCAAGTCAGTTCTCCCACCGTGTTACAATGTCCATCACGTAAAAGGTGGATTTAAAGGTATGGGAACCCACTTTGACAGGGATGTCCACCTCCCCGTGCACCATTCTTTTTGACCCGTCAAAAGCCCTCACCACAATGTTACTGGGCTTTAAGGTCAAGCCTTCACAATCTAGCCAATCAAGAGCCTTCTTAGGCAGAACGTTCAGTGACGATCTAGTGCCCACCAGCACATGAGCCATAGTAGTGCCCCTGCATTTGATCGAGACATGCAGAGCATCGTTATGCTTTCTCCCCTTTGGTGTCAGATCGGCATCTGAAAAACCCAACCCATTGTCAGCAGCCAAACTGGCCACACAGTCCTTGAATTGGTCGGCGGAGGTTTCTTGCGGCACATGTGCAGTCTTGAGAAATGCAATCAAAGCCTTTGCATGGGCCTCAGAACATAACAACAGAGACAACATTGATATCTTCGAAGGGGTCTGCCCCAGCTGCTCGACCACATTGTAGTCGCTCTTCTTGATTATTTTTAAAAGTTCCTCTATTTCTTTCTTAGAGGATTCCACAACAACCTTTCTAGGTGCCTCCTTCTGGGCAGGCTCACCTATAACTTCTTTTCCCCGAGTCCCAGATGACTCATCGGCAGGGGTAACGACTGGGGTAAGGATAAGAGTAGTAACAAAAGTATCGGTAGAAACAACAGATGGAATAATAACAAGCTTAGTGACGGTCTTCGGGGAGATCTCGGGAGAGAAAACCCTTCCACTTCGAGTAACTTTGCTGGTCCCGACAATGTTACTGACATCGAGATCGACCTCTTCAATCTTCAAATCCTGTTTGACGCCATGATAGTAAACGTCGGCACCATAATTCCAAGGGACAACTTTGTCCGAGGAGTACGGTACAGAACCAGGAAAAGTGATTATCAACGGAGAAATTCTTGGATCAGGTGTAATCCTAACAGATCTTTTAGACAAGACCTTGGAAGGATTGGCGGAAATGGTTATGATAGCAACATCTTCATGTGGAACAGTCGGAATTATAGTCTTTTCAAACAAAATCTCTCTGCTGTCCATCAGGGGTTGAACACCTGCTTTAAGCAAATAACAACCAGAGGATAGAGATTAACACATGTGGCAACCTTCGCCACAACCCGGAAATAAACCGACTAGCAATAAATTCTTCTTGACAGTCTTGAGGGGAGTGGACACTTCATCAAAAGAGGTAACAAATAGATCAGTTCCAATGGCATTCACACCACGGATGTGCTTGAGCATGGGAGAAGTTATGACATTAGGCTTCTCCGGAGCATCAAACTCAATCTCTTTGGCTTCAATCAGATCCTGTATCTTATTTCTCAGAACCCAGCAGTCATTTGTATCGTGTCCTGGACTCTCAGAATGGTAAGCACACTGAGCGTTTGGATTGTACCGAGGAGATGTGGTGTTAGCATTCTTGGGAGACTCCATTAAGGTTGCCAAGATAGATCTTAACAGATGGGGTAAAACCTCAGTCAATGTCATATTAATCCGAGTGAACTGCCTTTACGGTCTTTCTACCCTTTGTTGATTACTTCGTTATTGAGTAGCCGCGGGCCTAGGTATCATCACAGCCCCTACCATTGGACGACGCTCGACTCTGCTCTGACCTCTTGAGTTATAAATGGCACTGACCTCCTTCTTACCTGTGAATGGATTCCTCACTATACTCAACGAGGTATCTTTCTGTATCTTGCCACTCCGGATCCCAGCTTCTACCCTTTCTCCAGTCAATATCAGCTCAGTGAAACCAGCTAAGGAGCTACCAATCAAGTGATTGAAGAATGGACCAGACAGTGTACAAAGAAACATGTCGACCAACTCCCTATCAGACAAAGGGGGTTGGACTTTCCTTGCCAAATCTCTCCATTTCTGCGCATAGTCCTTGAACCCTTCGCTTGCGCCCATGGACATACTCTAGAGTTGAGTACTGGTAGGGGCAAGGTCAGCATTATATTGATACTGCTTATAAAAAGCAGCAACGAGATCCTCCTAGTTGCGGACATTGGTTCCCTCCAGTTGATAGAACCATTCAAGCTGAGTCCCGGACAAACTGTCCTGAAAGAAGTGAATCCACAAGTTCCTATCAGCAGTGTGAGGCTGAATCTTCCTCACATAGGAACGAAGATGAAGCTTGGGATAAGACACCCCATCATACTTTGCAAATACCGGAGCCTTGAACTTATGTGGGATGACTACCCCAAATACTAAACCCAGCTCTTCAAAATCCATCCCTGGTATTCTTTGGATCTCCATCGCGCTCAGACGACCCTCTAACTATTTGTATCTATCCTCAGTGGGAGGATACTGTTCATCATTGTAATTTGTGTCATTATCATAAACTTCAGGGCTATGGTCCTCCTCCCTTGTCTCTCCTCCTTGATTCTCCCCTTCTTTGGACGAGGAGGTCAGATCAACCGGTTGCTTCAGCGGTCCCTTGAATCTTCTGCCCAGATTCAGGACACCAGCGGTCTTCTTCTTCTTCTTCTTCTTCTTCTTCTTCTTCTTCTCTTTTAGAATAAGGGCCTTCAGATCTTCCTGCCCCTTAGCTAAGGCTACGAACATTTGCTGAAATTGGGCATTTTGTGCCTGTAGGTCCTTGATACTTTGTTCAGAAGACATTATTGCTGAAATAAACAGCGAAGAAGATGAGAAACCTGTTATGGTACCTGTTTATGCAATGTCATGGATGATATGCATATGTAATTATTTCAAGGACTTTGGGAAATTTAAATTTGCGAACCAAAATGAAATAAAGATTTTATTAGTAGAATTCAAAACACAACTGTCTTTTAAGCGTTACAATCGAAAATTCTAAAAACTAAAAGAAAATCAAATTTCCCATGGATGCTTCCTCTTCGTGCCGAGATAGACATTAAGGCTTCTTTCCTCATGAAGCTGATTTATGAGCTCTAAGACTTTCTTCTCCCGGGCATAGAACTGGTCCCTATAAGTATCTCGCTCCTTCTTCAACTAAATCCAGGACCTCTTTAATTCTTCAAGATCAGTGGGCATATCAGGATGAAGAACCGTGTAGGGAATATCCCCTTTAGTAATGGGCTCCACAATCACTGGCAAGACAGCTATGTACGACATCATCAGTTTCTGAGCATGAGCTCGTACCTATTGGAGATAAGGTTCCATAGGAATGGAATTCTTCCGCCCCAAAGTCTTGGCGTCAGATCTGTTTACCATTCCCCAGGCTTGTATGAACCTCTGGCGATACCCTTGAACATCATCCTCATAGTTAAAAACAATGCCCTGAATAAGCATCTCATGAGGATCGTCCCTTCGAGCGTAACCAAACTGTCGCAGATCCAAATAAGGATTGTAAGTTATGCCTCCCCTAATGCCAAGTAGTGGGACATTAGGGAATTCCCCACAGCGGTCAATAATAGAAATGCCTCCCATAGATCGGGAATACCAGAGAATATTCGTGTGAGAAAGTGACATTATCCTTTGCGACCAACCCAAACCTTCTTCATTCTTCAGCACTGTCTTAGGGAGGTGATAAATAAACCACCTCAACAGTAATGGCATGCAACACATAAGAACCTCTCTTCTCTTCATAGTACGAGTGTGGAGAGCATGCAAGATATCTCCAAGCAAAGTAAGCACAGGGTTGTGAGAGAGGAAAATCTTGATAGCATTCACGTCTATGAGCAAGTCTAGATTAGGGAACAGTACTAACCCATAAATTAGAAGGGCCAAAACCTCCTCAAAAGCCTGAAAGTCCAAATCATTCCAAAACAGTTAGGCCTTATCTATTAGGAACTTGACTAGAAGACCCTTGACTCCGCTTCTTGTTTCCCAATTGGATATCACGTCGGCCCCTTTCAGATGCAAAGCTGAGGCAATAATATCTGGCTTGGGAACTTCTTCTAAACCTATGAAAGGCATCTAGTTAAGAATAGGTAGATACAATAACTGAGAGAACTCTTCCATGGTAGGCACCAACTGATAATCTGGAAAGGTGAAGTAGTGGTGCTTGGGATCAAAGAACTGAAAGAGTACCCCCACCATCTTTTCATCAAAGCTCGAAGTATCCAGGTTGAGAAGTCGACCATGTCTCTTAGTGAACGAAGAAGTTTCAGGAACCCTTGATACTAGCTCCTTGAGTTGGAGAGGTATTCTCACAAAGCTAATTCTGATAGTGTTTCTACGAGCGGAAGCCATAATCTGCAAAATAGAACAAAGAAATTCCCTTGGTCCTTGAAATGGTTAGTGTAATGAGAATGGATGTTATGTTATGATGCATGATGTTATATTCAAACGTAGTAAATCACACACAAGCAAAGCACACAATAAACCTTAGGTTCGAAGGCTTGCATGAGGTTAAAGGTCAATACCCTCTTGAAGTTTAGTTGGTTTCAAACCTGTCTTAGAAAAGTAACCGGGTTCTAAGGATTCTCAATATCACTGATCATCCTTTATCGGGCATTGTTTCAGCTCAGACAATCTTTTCTTACGGCCGAAATATCCCGAAAGTCTGATCTCAATGAGTGTAGCATCGAGTATCAACCAATCCTCAACTTTATACTAAGGCCGACTATCTCACTACTTTCTAATGGCCAAGTTTGTTCAACTAAGGTTCTAAATTTCGTTAGTGCTTTACGTCACCACGCGGCGGCCCCGTATTCTCCTCGTTTCCACACGAAGGATACCGGTACCAACCAATGTGTCACACCAACACAGCCATCGCTTAAACCATATCAGTCTATGTCGTACAATCTCCATGATATATTTTTGTTTACCTAATAAGTGCCCCCATATCCGGGTGTAGGATCTTCAACAATACCCAAATAAAACCCTTAAGGATAAAGCACACAAAGCAAACAAGAAAGCAATTTTAAGAATGACCTAGATCCTAAGGTATACCCCACTTTATATGTCTCCCCAACAGAGTCTCCAGTTCTGTGATACGGTGGCAGAACCGACTGTTAATACTGGTTTGCGTTTTTTGTTCGTAAATGTTGTGGTAAGTAAGAGTCGCCACCGGCTTTTATTTCATCCAACAAAGGAAAAGGGAAAAGAACAGAAAAAACCTTTTTCGAGATGTTTCTGAGTACGGGGGTAGATTATAGAAAGGGAAGGTGTTAGCATCCTTTCTATCCATGATTTTCCATGAGCTCTTAGGTACTTGCTCATTTTGAAATTACTTGTGTGTGTTTTGAAAAAGTTTTTGTTTAACTTCGTGGTAACCCTTGTATCTATCCTCAAGAGTGTGACGGAGTTGTTTTTGAAAACTGTTTTAAAAGTGTTGGTGTGAAAGAGTTATTTTGTTGTTTTGAGCAAGTACTTAGGAGTTTCTACCTACTCGAAAAATATTATTCGTTCTCGTTTCCTTTAGACAGCGCTATCCTACTATTAAGGAGTAGGTAGCCTCATCGTTGGAGTTTAAGGGACATTCAAAGGGACAATTACAATCACAAAAGAAATGGTTAGGAAACCTTAGTAGTCACCCTAGAGTCTTAAAGATCTTTCCGAGGCAACATTCTAATGGGTCATTTTTTATCTTTTGGGACTAGAGGGCGACCACTGAAATTCCCTATGCTTCATGACCGTTTACTGAAGGCAACCGGAGTGGGGATATACCTTAGAAGTGAGCATGTGCAAGTGTTTGATTTCAGTTGATTATCTTTGCACAATTAGGGTTTTCTACTATTTTAATTTTCATTTGTCTTTTGCATGCAAGCCTATTATCCATACATCTAGACAATTTATAGTTGCAGAAATTAAAAGCGGAAAAGTAAATCTACGCTATTACAAAGCCTTGGGGAGGGGGTTACATAGGCAAAATAGGGGGGAAATAATAAGTAAAAATAGTAATAAAACCTAATAAAAAACTATTACAACCCTTGGCAGTTACAATAATTGAAAAAATAAATAAATAAAATGCGCGCGAGGAGGAACACGAGAATTAAATATGTTAATGAATCTAATTAATTAAAGGAAATATTTTTGTATTTTCATTTAAGAAAATAAAGTATTTATGCATTAAACCTACTTTGTCTAATTAATTTTAATTATGAAAAATAAACCAACTTACCCTAAATTAAATTAATAAAATTAAATTTAGTGGAAAAAACCTAATTCTAATATTTTGTGGTTTTATTGATTTTATGATTTAATATAAAAAATGATTTTTGTTTTGTAAAAATATTTAAACAAATAATTAAAACAAATAAAAGAAAGTCAAAAAAAGAAATAGTGGGCCTGGTGAAGTAGTAATTTGGAAGGTGCATTGTTTGAAATTTTCAGGCCCAGCATAGCTGGCCCAAAACTGACGTTTGATCCAGTGAGACGCTGGCCAAGAAGGTCCACCACGCGCCTGTATGCTTGAGGCGTTAGATCTGGGATGAAGATGATCCAATGATGAGGTGATGTGGTGTATGATAGGCACTTGGTTGTGTGGCGCATGGAATCTGTTAAGAAATACCAAGAAAAAACACAAAAGCACACGCCTGGGATCGAACCCAGGACGTTTGCTTTACACCTCCCTTCCTTAACCATCTGCGCTATCTAACCATTCATTAATATAATAACAAAAAATAAACATAAAGTAAATAAAGTGTTATGCCGAGCTTGCCACACATGCGCTTCCTGATGGGTCCCTCTGTTTGAATGAACCAATCCCTGAACACCACGCCATCACCTTCTTCACTGATCCATCATTTTTGATGATGGACTTTTACCTACAATCATTTCTGTCACTATAGGCTAAAGTGACAGATTTTGTTCGTAGATGTAAACCTGTAACATTCTAAAACATGATTCAAGCATAATAAATTCCCTCCAAATACATGGATTGACTGCAAATCATCCCCTGAACACCAAGGGCCCTTAATTTTGTCCAATTTTGCCTCTAGCTAGGGTTCCCCAATTAGAAGCTTCGGAACCCTAACAATGGTAGATGATTATACCTGCACTCAAACTTAAATTGGACTATCCAGAAACATTAGTGTGATGATTATGAACACGAAAATACAGTCAAATAGTATTTATAATGTAAGAATGAGAGAAATCGAGATTGAAGAAAACGTGAACAAACCGTGAGTGTCAAGATGCGATTTTGGGTGCTTTGACGCGTGCAAATGATGCTGTTAGCTTCAGGAGATTGCCCGAAATGGATTGCTGGCCTTGAAACACTTGGAATCACCCTGTATAATGAAATCCTATTCTCACTTTTCTTTGAAAATTTGGAACTTTATTTGACTCCTTGAGGCAGGTTGCGCGTCTGAATTCTCCTTCTTAGGGTTCACAATGATCTTCTATATGCACGTGAATCAACTAGGTTAATAGTTTTTGCAAGAATCTAAAGATATGAATGCATTTCAAATCTCTTCAAATCTTTCCAAATTTGGAGATTTCCTCCCTTCCATGGCTTGATGCAATTTTCTCTTCATTGGACAGTTCATGAGATATTCAATCAATGCCAAAACAAATCTTATCCCATTTATTTGATTTATTTTTGATTTAATTTGATTTAATTTGAATTTCAAATAAATAAAATAAAAATAACTTAAATAAATAAGTAAATGAGACATGGGGTGGTTCATGGGTCGTGGACCAGGCTAGGAGTAAGATGCAAGCATAAAAAGTTGGGCCCATTTGAAGAAAAATGCATTTTAGGCATGGTTAACTTTGTGCAAATTTCCAAAAATGGTCAACTCTGACAATGCACATCTCTCTCAATTTTGACCCTAAGAGGGTGTTCTTGGACTTTTTAGAAATCTCAGGATGTCCTCTAAACAACCCTTTTGGTTTCATCTCCATTGGGTCTTCCATGTTCATATAAGACGCTTTGACCCAAAAGGTGTTTTTGTTGACTTTTGAAACAGACCTATAATGTCTGAATTTATATCTTTTCATGAGTGAATTTCTTGAACTTGAGGGATGAAGATGAGTTGTAGGGAATTGAATCCTCTTCAAAATGAGCCTTGGATGGGAAATTTATGATAAAGCATGAGAAAGTTATGTCTGGTCAAAGTTTGGTTGACTTTTCCTATATAAACCCTAATTTAGCAACTTTTGAGTTTTGATGAACTTGGGGAATTCCTTGAGGACTCATGATCAACCCTTGATCAAATGAGGGATGTTACTTCAAAATGTTGATGTTGACCAAAAATCTTGAAGTTTTACTGCATGAGGGCCACAATTGACTTTTGACCTAGTAGAGTTGATTTTTAGGCATTTGAGTAGTTGACTGAGCAAACTTCTTGTGCAAGGCATGAAACTTGACATAGATGGTCTTGAGAATATATTAGTACCATGGAAAATATTTGAGACCTTTGGGGTTCACATATCTTGATGAAAGTGGAAACCCTAGTTGAAGGTTCATTGCCTTAGGAGAGAATTTGTCTGGCTAATTCTTAGGCTTCCTTGAGCAATTGAGGACCTCTAGGAGTATGTTTTGAGTAAAATGAGAGGACAAATTTTGGGATACAACACATTGTAATAGGAATTCTTGTTGTACCTGTTCTTCTTAGAAATTTTATATATCCTATTCTACATTACACTATTGCTGCTATTATTTGTTTTACAAAAATTAAGCCAATCCTAAAACAAGAGAACTAACATGTTGGTTAGCGGGTTCTTTTCCCTAACTTTTACCTTATGCTTTAGGATAGTCCCTTCATCTCCTCCCATCTTCTTTAATTTCACAATCTTCTCCCTCCTTTTTAAAATTCTTCTGTTTTTTTCTAGCTTGAACCGCTTTCACAATAAACTTGGACTTAGGTCCATGCATTTTCAAAAAAATATTTTCTTAAACAAACTTTAATCAACTTAATCATACTTTGACATTTTTTTTGTGAATAGACTAAAAGTAAATCAATCACATTCAAACCATTTTTTCCACTTTTGCTTTTTACTTTAAAATTTTCTCAAAATATTAGACTCTTGTCAATCTTTGTAGTGATGCGAGCTACTATACTTCTATAATATATAGTGAAGTAAGATATTTTCCACTTGGATGTTGAGTGAGGCTTTGTTGATTTTAAAATCCAAACTATATCCTCCACTTTGAGATGATGCAAATTCTCCTTTCTCATGATTGTGGGTAGTAAGTATTTTCTATCCGGATACGACGATGATGTCTTATCTCTTAAAATTAACCAACACATATGTGTTTTAAATTTTTAAAGATGAACTACGAGTATCCTGATCCCCTATTGCACGAAAGATGGTATGCAGACACTAAAGGTTCGCAACCACGAATGGTGAAAAAATTGTAAAAAGTATTTCTTTTCCCATCTCCACAATCTATTTTTATACAACACTTACAGCCAAAATACACAAATTTTCAAAGAGGTCCCTGCGGAGTATCATAGATGTTTAGGGTGCTAATACCTTCCCTTTGCATAACCAAGCCCCGTACCTAAATTCTCTCCCCCTCTCTTTTTGGGTTACTCTCTCTTTTCCCATTCCTTTGGAAACAATAAAGCGTGGTGGCGATTTTTATTTGATCTGTGCGAGTTAAGTCAATCCAATGGCTTAGTCTCAACATTTCTATCGCTACAAGACCCAATAAATTTTTGGTTCTAAAGGTGAAACTTTAGTGTTTTCCAGGAATACTTTGTAGCTTTGAGCTTTGATGATTATTAATGGAGTTGTGCAAATCAAAGACTATACTTTTAGTTATACAATATTTATAAAGTCTCTGATCCAAGAACAATCGATGATGGTGAATATCAACGACCATGATCAATGCAAGTGTTGTTAAGAATATCTCAACATTTATGATCCTCAATGATCACATAAACCTCATATTAGGTTGAATAGATATGTTTTTAATGGACTTACCCATCTCGTTGTTTAAACCAACTCTCACATCTAACGATACGTAGAGAAGGACATAACTTAGTGTAATCAGTGTTCCATTTAAGGGAAGTTTTTATCAAGACCTTTTGATAATAGAGGTAGTACAATATTTTAAGGTTAAAATGATCAAAAAATTGTGATTAATCCTTAAAATAATGGATTTAATTTTGCTCATCTTGATAAACCATGTTTACTAACCAAAAATATGAGGTTATAAGTGTTTTATAGAAAGGAGGTGCAAATTAGATTGAATAGAGGTGCAAAAAAGTTACAAAACCCAGCGCTAGGCCCAAAATGCACCTAGGAGACTAAATGACAAAAGCCCAATCAATTGGAACCTTATGTGAATAAATTGGAAGAGCTTCGTGCACATGTTTTTCATATGAAATCCAAGCCAAACGTAGTCTTTAAGGCAATCAAATCCCAACATAATGATAAACGCTTAATATCCTGATAGACATGATTGTCCAATCGACTAGAGCCCTTTGTCAATCGATTGACACACATAGTTTGGAATATTTTGGAATTACTTATCAATCAACATAATTTATATTGATTGCTTGCCAGAAATATAAGATCAAATCATCAAGAGACGCATTATCAATGTGTATTCTCTCTCACTTTTCCTTTTCGTAATGCTATTGGAAGGTCAAGTTCAGGTGACATAACTAGAGGAGCAGTTGGAGTAAGAGATAGTGCTGGTGGATCAATATCATCTCTTACCTCCGATAGATGGGGTGTCCGTTCCTGATAGACCTACAATAGAGGTGTAAGGGTTGCAATGAGTATGTGGATAATGTAAGGGATATCTTAAGCATTTGAAGTACCATTTTCATCAAGTAACATAGAGGCAGAGAAAAATGACGAGGTTTCAAAGAATGTAATTTTGGAGGAAACAATGTATCATTGAAGTTGGGGACAAAAAACAATATCTTTTTTGTATACATGAGTAGCCTAGAAAATACATTTAAAATATTTGGAAATTTTTTGTCTTCACCTGGACCGAGGACATGAACAAAACATGTGCAATCAAAGACGCGAAGAGGAATGAGGGTAGAGATCCTATTGTGGGTTCAAGATAGAGTATGAAACTTGATCTTGAAGGACTGATGAATACATTCAGCTGATAAGGCGATAAGTTGTAAGAAGAGCATCGCCTTAACAACGAGAACGAACATTATGGTGAAGTAAAAAAGTCAGTGCAATTTCAACTAAATGACGATTCTTCCGTTAAGCGACACCATTTAGGTATGGTGTGTGAGCACATGGTGATTGATGAACAATCCTCTACGATGTTAAAAAAGATTTAAACTAGAATGACATATATTCACGAGCATTATTAGTGCATAAAATTTTAATGGAAGTGTCAAACTTGTTTTTAATTTCAACATAAAATTCTTGAAATATATGGAAGACATCTGAATGAGTTTCCATAAAAAATATCCAAGTACATTGTGAAAA
Organism: Vicia faba; assembly: GCA_948472305.1. Lineage (NCBI taxonomy): Eukaryota > Viridiplantae > Streptophyta > Magnoliopsida > Fabales > Fabaceae > Vicia > Vicia faba. The sequence goes on from OX451741.1 coordinate 993,715,561, forward strand.
TTCACCGATGAAGGTTAGAAAGTAATAATACCTTAAAGTTGACTTGACACGACTAGGACCCCAAATATCAGAATGAACTAAAGTAAAAGGTGCACAACACTTTTATTTACTCGTTGACAATAGGTGTGACAACTATGTTTGTCTAATTTACATGACCAACACTTAAATAACGACAACTTAGAAAAATTAGGAACTAAAAGACACATTTTATTAAGGCCAGGGTGACTAAAACATTGATGTGTATGTCTTTAAGAAGTAATAAAAGCATATGTCACCAGTGGTGATAAATGATATAATCCTCCAGACTCACTCATTGTTCTAATGATTTATCATGTACATTGATCCTGGACAAAAATAGAATTATCGATAAACACAACTGAACTGTCAAGAGTATGAGAACTTTTTAACCGATACTAGATTGGAAGGACAACCAGGAATACATAACACATAATCTAAAGATAAGTTTGGAAGTGGATGTGCATGATTAAGACCTTGAACTTTGATTTTAGAATCACCCGCAATAGTGACAAAAAGCGAAGAATTAGAACAAGACAAGATAAAAATAAATTTATTACTAGTCATATGATAAAAGACACCAAAGTAAAGGACCCAATGGCTAAGAGAGGCTGATGTAGAGACAAAGACTATAAGATTACCAGACTGAGAAATGGTGATAGAAGATGGTGGTTGATTGGTTGCTTTGAACTAAAGGAACTCGTTATAATTAATGGCCAAAATAATAACTTCTTTGGTGATAGTTGGTTGAGCAACATCAACAACTCTAAGTTGTTGTTGTTGTTCTCCTACTTTTGTATGATATTTAACTATTTCAGTTAGTTTCTCGCACAGAATGAGCACAATTTCAGTGGCATAATAATTTTCCATAAAAACGAGCAAACAAGGTCGCTCAGTGGTGAGACTTTCTAGATACAAATATTCTTAACAAAAATCAAATAAACAATTTCTTACATAATATTTTATATGAATTTAATTGGAATACACCGATAGTGTAAAAAAATTTTACACTGTCAGTGAATGATAACAGTTAGATTTTAAATTAGGTTTGATTTTTATTTTAATTATTAATAAAGTAATATTTATGAGTGGTTGTGATACACTAATGGTCTACAACTTTTTACACTGATAATGCATATAATTAATCTTATTTTATATTGTTAGTACAAATGTGTGTACTAAAATTGATATGGAAAAACATATGCCAATGCAAATTTATGAAAAATATAGTTATTGAGATGAAAAAATAAATTTAATCATAAAAAAATGATAAATATACCAAAAATAGAATAAAATTATAATATTTAATTTGATAAAAATCATAATTATTGGAGATTAAAAAATAAAAAAATATTACTAAAAATAATTTGAATATGAAACATAAATGATTGAAAATATATGCAACTAGATCGCCGACCCGTGCTTCGCACATATATATTAGAAATAAAATTATATTTTTTATGATAGTCGATATTTAATTTTTACTTACATGTAAAATTATTGTGTAAGCCTTTAGATTATGTTTGTAACTATTAATTTTTTAATGTGAAAGACAATATATTAGAAAAAAACACTTTTTAATCAATAATATGTGAGATTAAATTATACACATTTATATTATATCTACTTACATAGACATATTCTCTGGACCTTTATTTATAAAAAATCATAAAATTTAGAATTCTATTTTATACGTGAGATTCATTTATTCATTATATTAATGATAAATTTTAATTAATAAAAAAGTTTAGTTACACTTTTTATCAACAATTATTTTCATATTTAAAAAAAAATGTTTTTCCCACTACACCAACCTTTGAACTACCACTTTTTATATTCTTTAACTTATTCATTGTATTAATGCAAAGTTTTTAGAAGATTTTCTTCCCATCACACTACCTTTGATTTCTTTTTTTTTTTTTATAACTTTTTTATAATACAATATTACTCTTTTTCGGACATTATATTTATACAAAATTATTAATTAACAAAATTCTAAACTTACTATTTTATTAGAATATATTGTCATTTTATTAATATGATATTATATTTAATTTCACATTACTTTTATTTTTATCCTAATAAATAATAAATAATTCATTAAAAAATATTTTGTTTTGATTTATTTTACAAATTTATATTTATTTTATCATATTATTAATTTGAAGAAAGATAGAGGATATCATTTTATGCACATCATTGTATAAAATATAGATTACTCAATAAAATAAGTGATGCTTTTTCTTTTATATTTTTTCACTTATAATTGAATTGTCAAACTATTTTCTTCAATGCAATCCATCTCAAAAGAGTAATTCAAAATTATGATGTCAATTGTAAGAAGATGAATAACAAATATAGAACATAAAAAAATTAACACATCAGAATTCATTTTTCAATAAAATTCTCAAATATATCTTCAATACATACACGTAATATTTTATAAAATGAAACATTATGATTAATCTTTCAATAAAATTATTAAATATATCTTCAAAATCCGTACATAATGAAAGATTATTAAAATAAAAAAAAAATCTAACGGAAAATAGAAAATCATGAAAATAAAAATAAAAACATAAAAAAAAACAGAGTTTAGTGAGACAAAATAAGCCTATAAACTAACAAAAGTTGGTGAGTCACTCTATCTCTCTTAAATATCATTATAAAATCAATCAAATTCAACCATAAATATGAATTAAAATTACCTTAAATAATGTCAATATGAATCAAATAGTAATAATCATAATTAAATATTTCAATTTAATAAAATTTATCAAAGAAATGAAATTATTATTTAATTATAAAAAAAGATAAATATCAAATTAGTTAGTCATACATGACATTTAAAAATATTTATACTAATATATTACCTAATTTATAATTAAAAATATTTAATTAAATAATTAATTTTAAATAAATTTTTAAAATTGTTCATCCTTTTATTTGTTATTTTTTAATCAATATAAATTTTGATCAATTCAATCCTCCTTTAATTTTAGTTTAACTCTATATATTCTCTTATTTTTAATAATTTTAATTTTAAAATATTTTACCTATTTTAAATTATTTCACCCGTAACTCTATATATTCTTACTCTTGACTTTTATAATTTTTTTTTTCTTTTTAAAACGATCAATAATATCAATCATATTAATTTATCACAAATATATTAATTCTAATATAAATTATAAAAAATTAATGATAAAATTAACCGTTTTATAGAAAAATATATTTAAGAGTTACATTTAATATTTTTTAAATTTTAAATATAATATTATATTTATTAAAATTAAAAATTTTTATTATAAATTATTTTATCACATAATATTAATGAAATTAATAGTTTATTAATCTTTTAATTTCAAAACTTACATGAAGTAAAGAAAAATAATAATTAGTAGTAAATAATTTCTACTCAATAATTAAAAATAGATAAAAAATAGTTAATTATAAAAATTAATTTTTTTTCATGTATTAAAATCTTTTGTTTATATATATATATATATATATATATATATATATATATATATATATATATATATATATATATATATATATATATATATATATATATATATATATATATATATATATATATATATATATATATATATATATATATATATATATATATATATATATATATATATATAGTTGAATAATATTTTATTATTTTCTTTAATTTTATAGTTATAAATTTTTTAATTAATTAATGTCTTAATGACAGTAATTTTTTTATTAACTTAGGAGCTATAGATTTAATTTAACCGTTATAAATATTTTAAATAATTAATTTATCTTTTTATCTTTTGGTTTTTGAATTTACTATAAATTTATAATGTTGATTTTATAACATTATTTAAGATATTATAATTATATCAATTTTATTATTATTATTTTTATTTGAAATAAATTTAAATTTCTGTGAGATTGACATATAATCTAAGGTTTGATTAGGGTTGTTATCATGATTTATTTACCTTTATATATTTATATTAAGTAGATTATTTTGGACTAAAGAGTGTGAATACATAACATTAAAAAGTCAAAATCCTATATTGGAAAAGGATAAAATAGAATTCACAACTCGGAAGACTCGAATAAGAAAAAAGGAAAAAGGAGAAAAAAGGAAAAAGATGAAAAAGGCAGAATAACAATAAAGCATTAAAAGACGTTAGAAGACTCAAGTTGATTTATTTATTTTTTTTAATTTTTAAAAACCATGCATATCTATTTCGTTCCTTCATCAATTTAATTCAATTTCTAGTGGTTGCTTTGCGTATGGAGCTTTCTGTTTTTCGGTCTCCGCCACCCCCAAAATATCGCAACCAACCAACGCCGCCACAACAAAATATCGCAACCGTCCAACGCCGTCTTCCGCTTCCACCGTTTCAACGTAAACCCTAATTTTCCCGCAATTCCTCTTTTCCATCACCATGTTCCCGTGGAAGATTGCAAAATCGGCGGAGGCCATGTTCTCCCGCTGGGCTCTAAAGAGGGTTTGCAAATTCTTCCTCAAGAAGAAATTAGGACAGTTTATCCTCGGCGAAATCGACCTTGATCAGCTCGATGTTCAACTTTCTCAAGGTACCATTCAGCTCACCGATCTCGCTCTCAATCTCGACTTCATCAACGCCAAGGTAATCAATCATCCAATTCTCGTTTTCTCTTTCTTTTTCTTATTCCTCAATTTTGTTATTCAAGGTTTTATCTGTTGAAATTCATCAATATATTGTTATTTTGTAATACTTTATTGGTTTATTCTGCTATTGTTTTAACAGCTTGGGAAAACATCTTCTATAATGGTAAAAGAAGGGTCAATTGGATATCTTTTGGTTAAAATGCCTTGGAGTGGTAAAGGTTGCGAGGTTGAAGTGAATGAGCTTGAACTCGTAGTTTCTCCTTGCACGAATAAAACCACCACAGCTGAAGATGAAGCTTGTGGTTCGTCGGATGTTGATAAAGATAATTGTGAAATTAAATATAGCTTGAGTAAGACCAATCATGAAACGGGAGAGGATGCTATGAAGTCGATTTCAATGGATGTTCACGAGGGTGTGAAAACTATTGCAAATATGATAAAGTGGTTGCTTACGAGCTTTCATGTGAAAATAACAAATGTGATTGTTGCGTTTGATCCATTTTTGGAAAATGATGAAGGAAGGGAAATAGATTGTCATGGTACTTTAGTTCTTCGGGTTTCTGAAATACAATGTGGGACTAGTTTATCTGAAGATACTGAGTCTAATGTTGATCTCCTTGGAATAAGCAAGTTAACAAACTTTGTGAAGTTTGATGGGGCGGTGCTTGAGATTCTCAAAATAGATGAAAAGAATGAGTTACCGAGTCAGCATGTGTCAGAAGCAGGACGTGGTGAAGCTGGTTTGGGAGCAACTAGATCCACGTGTCCGGTCATGACTGGGAAACAAGGTGGATTTGGTGGAAATGTAAAATTGAGTATTCCTTGGAAGAATGGTTCCTTGGACATTTGCAAGGTGGATGCAGATGTTTGTGTTGATCCCGTAGTGTTAAAATTTCAGCCTAGCTCAATTGAGTGGCTATTGAAGTCATGGGGAACTCTTAAAAATTTGAATAAGGAAGCCAAGTGCAAGAATCACAACTTAAGAGGACCTTCACATTTAAATTCAGCGCTGTTGAATCCTTCTTCAACTTCAGTTTCTATTGCCAATGTCACAGGTGAAATGATAACTGGCCATGGTAGTTTACACGCCAATTGTGCCTCCTTGCCCCAACCAGAAGATCCAGAATCCCCTGAAGCTCTGCTTCCTGCTGCTAATCTTATTTCAGACTGGGTGCCATTTTCTACTCATATGAATCTTAAAGACGGTTTTCAAGAACCTGATTTTGGGGCGAGGTAAGTCCTTGTTTGCCATGTTTTAACTTTTAAATGTCTGTTAAAGAAGAATGTGATAGTAAATTAGTACTACTTCCTTCCCTAATTATAAGACCCTCTTGAGAAAAACACGGGAATTAAGAAAGTTGATTATTGTAGTAAATTGGTTGACAATTTATGTAATTTTACAAATTGACTTTTAAGAGAGAGAATCAGTTAATGTTTGTATAAGAATATTTATTACAAATTATAGAAAAAGATGTAACATAATTAGGGGTATGTTGGTAAAAAATAATTAATGCACCTTGATATTTGAAAGGTGTCTTATAAAAAGGACAAAGAAAAAACTCAAGAGGATCTTATAATTAAGGACAAAGGAAGTAATAAATTGTGCCCAAAAGTCCTTCTAGAGAATTTTGCATTTAGGAAAATCTTAGTTTGACCAATTCACTTCTCTTTACAATCTCAATTAAAATATCCTCCTTTATGCTATGTTGCATGTATATGGGTATAGTACCAGGTACAAAATATGAAATTTTCACAAAAAAAATTTAGGTATAGGTATGTTGGTATAAATTTTAAATCAACATGGTTAGATTGTTTAAGCTCATGGGAAAAATTTATCTCTGAACGATAAGACTTACGATGTTGTAAGGGGTAGAGTGATGGTTGGTAAAGAACCAACGTAAGAATAAAGTAAGCATGTAAAGGATGAGAATGTTGCGTTGGAAGTGTAGTAAGACTAGCCCCTATTGTAGAAAGAATGTTGGAAACTCGACTCAGGTGGTTTGGACACGTAGAGAGAAGACCCGTATATTCTGTGTAGTAGGGAGAATGAATCACATGGAGGGCAAACAAATCACTAGAGGCAGAGGAAGACCTCGAAAAACTAATAGAGAAACTATTTGGGAAGATCTAGAGATTAATGAGTTGGATAGAGACATGATATATATAGAACATGATCGTGTCATTTGATCAACGTAGCCGATCCCACTTAGTGTGATAAAGCTTGGTTGTTGATGTTGTTGTTGTTGTATAGTTAGATTGTAGAAAAGATAGAAATTATAAATAATTTATCACAAGGAAATCTCTTTCATAATTTACTAAATCACAAATCTATATATATTAGAAAATAAATATAGGAAACATAGGAAAATTAGGATAGAAAGAAAATATATTGCATGGCAGGAAATAGGGAAAGATTATCTGTGTATTAGAAAATAAGGAAAGAGTGCACAATGTAATAAGGAAACTAAAACAAGTAGATAGTAGAACCAAAATTTATAATCTTTTGTTCTCAATAAGAAAATATATTTATTCATCAAAGGGACGGACTGTTATGTACTAAAGAAGTACCTACTCGTGGTACCGAAGTTTGTATTAAAAAATATTTTTGGCTCGTACTCGGTTTTTACCTACACATACCCCAACGGATATCAGTATGGGTATAGTACCGGGTACGGTTTGAAATTTGGAGTACCCATTCTTCAAAGTTTTATGCGTTCTCTTTTGAGTGGTGGAATATTTCTGCTGCTTTTTATTTGAACATATGCTGTAAATGGATCCTCCTTTCCCTCCCAAATTATGAGAGGAAAAAAACTCTTAAATTGATTTTATTTTTTTGTTTAAAAAATGTATATCTAGCATTGTTAGGTCCCTAGATTCTCAATTCTCAACTAGTCTGATGTGATGCAAACAAGTCTAAAAACTTTAACATGGTAGTAATTCAAATTCATTTATATTAATTAACAATTAAACTTCCTCTGTTATTACATTTAACTAATTTCACTAATTTGTGTATGTTGTGCAATTTTACTTGATCTTCACAATCATGGTTGTTAGTATCTCACGATACATGCGAGTCATATCTTTTTTTAACAAAAACTAAACCTAATCATTAATCAACACGAATTTCTAGTGCTTATCTATTTTGGAGATGAATATCATATTGAATCTCGATACATTATGGTAAATTCCAATTCACTATGATGATTCGTGATTCATTCTAATGAAATCCTAATGAATCACTACCTAAACATGGTGTAGTCTTCACCATGTTTAGGCAGTGATTCAAGTTAACCACTTTTTTGGTCAACGTATAGCAAGCCAATTTTCTTTTTGTCAATTAAGTTATGACTTGAACCTTGAATTATTTTGAAGTTCATGTATGACATATCAGTTTATAATTTGGATTTAATTTATCTACACTATCAGTGTCAAGATTTTTACACTGAATCAGTCATAAGCGTCATCATGAAAAACGATAAGTCGATAACCACTTCTAAAGTCAGTACATATGATTGTTTGTGATTTGCTTGCAGTGTGAAACTTTTTGCTCCGACAAATGTATAAAAATTGATCTCTTATAATTTTGTTATCTCACTTGTTTTTACTAAAAAATGTCATAATTTTATTTGCTATGTATCTTTCGATTCATATGTATCTTACGATTCATAATAAAATTCAATTCACGATTCGGAAAATAGGTATTCTGATTCACGATTTGAATCTCAATTTGATAACCATGTTCATAATATCCCTGCAAAATCTCTTCCTCAGGATTACGATTATTGACATGAAAGCTAAATCAAGTCTATAGTTTTAGTATTTTATTGGTTTTGCCAATATTTTGAGTCATTAGTCATTGATCAGATATTTAGATGCTGTTGATAATTCTGGTATTATGGGAATTCATGCAGTGTGGACCAGTTTTTTGAATGTTTTGATGGAATGAGAAATTCTCAATCTGCTTTAGGGAGTAGTGGAATGTGGAACTGGACATGTTCGGTTTTCAGTGCTATTACCGCTGCATCCAGCCTTGCTTCTGGATCTTTGCATATTCCCTCTGGTACTTGACTTCTTATGATTATTTTCAGTTGTTGTCTTGGAAACATGTTTCTTCATTTTTATTTGCACTGCGTTTTTTCATTATTTTCAGTCTAGCTTAGAACTTCTTGTTTTTTCCATATTACCTTATTAATGTCTCAAAGTTTTATTTTGATAGTTTGTTTGTGCTAACTATTTTTTTTTTTACGGTATTGGTCAACAGAACAGCATCACATGGAAACCAATCTCAGGGCTACTTTTTCTGGAGTATCTGTTATTTTATCCTTCTGTGATGATGAACAGAGCTGTTTTTATAAACCTAAAATTGGTAACACAGTTGGATCACAGATTGATTATCTTGGTGCAGAGTGCAATGAAATTGTTGTTATCTTGAAGGTGCATTTTTTCTTCTATAATTTCTCCTTGAATTGAACCCTTTGCATTCTCATTAGTCCTTACCCATAGTTTAATGTTTGCTTTATGTAGCCTGCAGTGTCTACTTATTTTTATTCTCTGCTATATAATTTTGAACGAACTCTATCCAATGCATTGTAATGTCAACAGGTATGTCCTCAAATAATGAATTTTGATGGCACGGTGAAGCGTGTAGAAGTTGCTAATTTTTTGAACATTGGAAGTGATGCTGAAAATCAGAGTGCTTTGGTTGGACACTTACAAACTAAGGTCCTTGATGCTCTCCCTTTGTCTACCTCTTACAATCTATATTCAGATTCATTAATTGGGCCGGTTGCAACAGACTTTCCATTTGGAAATAAGGATTTCTTACTGAAAGTTACATTGTTTAAAACTTCTGGTGTCACCAATTGCAAATTTACAGTGCAATCAAGTTCTTCAGATGGTTGTGTGACTGGGATGACATCATTTTCACTGAACCTGCCGCCTTTTACTTTCTGGGTAATATTTTCTGTGATAAATGTGCTCACTAACCTGCTAAAGGAAATTGGAAAATCACTTGAAGTGCATAATAAAGCAGAAGAGGTTTTTTCTGAAGCCTCAGATGAAAAGTGTGGATCATCTCAAAATCACGCGAAGCAAAGTTTCAGTCCCTGTGCGACAACCACAACAGAATGCTTGCATGGTGATATATCAATTTCTAGTGCAAGAGTATTACTGTGTTTTCCTTTTGATAAGGCTGGAGATCACGCAGCTTCATTTTCCTGGGAGAAGTTAATTGCTCTAGATTTTAGTTCATCATCCCCTTTGAACAAGGGTTGCACTACAGATGGTAGCCAGACTTCAAGTGCAAGTTCAAAGAAAAGATTTCCTTCTGTAGCAGCAGCACAATCTCTTCAGTTGAATTTTTGTGATCTAGATATATACTTGATCTCATCAACAAGTAACAACAGTGGTCGAATAACCTCCAATAATGTGAAGAATGAGAAATTTTATGGCAGCTGCTTTCTTTCCATTGCTCGTAGAAGGGGCAGTTTCTCTGTTTTTCATGTGGTTTGGCAGGAGGGTCAAGTGACTGGTCCTTGGGTTGCTAAGAAAGCTAGATTATTTGTTAATTCAGAGCAATCAATGGGAAAAGATGATATTGCCGGAAGAGGGTTTGAATATGCGTCTGCTTCAACGGTGAAAGATTTGGAAGATTGGAAATCTCAAACTCAACAAGAGATGATTCTAAGCTCGTCATTTCTCATGCATGTCCATCTATCTCAAGTTGTGATTAATGTGAATGATTCTCTATATAAAGGCATATACGAGCTTTTACTTCAGATGCTAAATGCAACGACATGTGGGACTTCTCAGGAAGCCAATGTGGATAAAAATTATCTAGTTTCACAATCATCGGTATTTTTAGAATGTGATTCTGTAGAAATTCTTATTAGTAGGGATACATCTGAGAGTATCGGAAGCTCAATCAAGAGTGAGCTTCCTGGAGAATGGCATCAATTCAAGCTGAAGGTTCAAAGGTTCGAGTTGCTATCTGTCACTAATACAGGTGGTGTTAAGGCTGCGAGTTTCTTCCGACTAACCCATGGCGAAGGCAAGTTGTATGGGTACGTTACTGGAGTTCCTGATCATGAGTTTCTTCTGATTACTTGCAACAACTCCTCTGTGAAGCGAGGTAACGGGGGAGGTTCTAATGCATTATCCTCTAGATGTGCTGGTTCTGAGATTATATATCTATCTGACCCAGAGATTTCTCATAAAATTACATCTATTGCTGTCAGCTGTTGCACAGTTATTGCTGTAGGCGGTCGTGTGGATTGGTTTGTTGTAATATCATCCTTTTTCAGTTTGCCTGCTTCTAATACTAAAGATGCAAATGATACTAGTATTTCAAAGAGGGAACAAGATATCTCCTACACGACTTGTTTTGTTCTCAGCTTGATTGACATTGCTATGAGTTATGAGCCCTTTATGAAAAATCTTGTTGGTCAGAGTGAGGTCCTTAATTCCGTGTCTGGCTTTTCTTGCATCAAAGAAGATATGGGGGAACAATGTGTTTCTTGTCTGTTGGCTGCATCCAGCTTGACTCTTTCAAGTTCATCTATGGCAGATTCAGTTGAAAGTGTTTTTCAAATTAGAGTGCAAGACCTTGGGCTTTTGCTTCATTTAATTTCAAAGCTTGATTCTCTCCCTGGCACTTATAGTGTAGAACATCTTCAAAAGTCCGGGTATGTTAAAGTTGCTCAGGAGGCTTTTCTGGAGGCAATTTTGAAAACCAACTGTGCTAGTGGTCTTCTTTGGGAACTAAAATTATCTAAATCTCACCTTAATGTGGAAACTTGCTATGATACAACTGCTGCTCTAATTCGTTTGGCTGCTCAACTTCAGCTATTATTTGCCCCGGATGTCGAGGAGTCCATTGTGCATTTGCAGAATAGATGGGATAATGTTCAACAGGCACAGCAGATCGATGAATTTAATAATGAAAGCAAGCCTCTCAGACATAACACGACGGCTTCAACTTCTGAGCAGTCCTCTCCAAAAACATATTCAAAGGATGGAGCTAGTATAGCTGGCTTGATGGATGAAATATGTGAAGATGCATTTCAAGTAAATGACAATAATGCATGGCAATCATATTCTTTTGAATCAGGATTTTACATTCCACTTGATAGAAGCAGCTTAGTTGAGGCTGGTAAGATGAATTTGGATGAACCTGAAGTTCTCTCTCCTGAACTAAAGTTACCTGAGTCAGTGCCTGTATTAGGACCAGAAGGTAGTCACACTTCATTTCTGCAAGACGGATGCTTTCCAAAGATTATAGAAAGCTATTGTTTGTCTGACTTACGCCCTCTCTCCGAGCTATCTATAGATATGCATTCTAAAGAGCCTTCTAAAATCAAGCTGAGGAATGTGTCACATCGAGAGATTGAAAGAGGAAGTGGTGGATGGTATGAAGGCAACTCTTCAAAAGTATTAGAAAATCACATTTCAGAGGAAAATGGAAAGACTGGACAGGTGAAGGCCGCACATCATGGCCTGCTTTATTCTAAAGATTGCCCACCCCTCAGCGAAACTTGTGGACGTGTAATTTTAAAAAATCTTGATATAAGATGGAAAATGTATGGCGGTTCTGACTTGGTTGATTCAGAGAAAAATGGGCAACATTCTGGGAGGAACACGACTGTTTGCTTGGAACTTGCATTGTCTGGGATGAAATTTCAGTATGATACATTTCCAGTTGGCGGACTACATATATCTAAGATGTCTCTGTCAGTTCAAGATTTTTTTCTGTATGACAGAAGCCAAAATGCACCTTGGATACTGGTATTATTGATGATTTAGTTTAGTTATATTAAATTATATTTTGGTTTACTTGAACATCTCCTAACTTTCAAATTCTTTGTTTTCATAATTCTTTTTTTTTTTTTGAAATGGAAGGTGTTAGGATATTATTACTCAAAGGGCCATCCTAGGGAATCTTATTCAAAAGCATTTAAGTTGGACTTGGAGGCAGTTAGACCAGATCCTCTAACTCCCCTTGAGGAGTACAGGTAAAATTGTTACAATACAAATCTAAACTGTTTTTATAAGTAATTGTTGACTTGTAGTGAGGTCTTTTTAGCTAAAACATAACAACATCATTTTTTGAGTTTTACAACCTGGTTCTGTATAGCTCTACACAGTGACTGCCTACAACACTGTTTATCACCAAGACCTGAACCTTGGGTTGCTAGATTAACTGCTTAGTTGAGCTATGGTTCGGTTTCAGTAGAACTGTTTAATTTCGGTTTAGGTTTCAGTAACCACTTGTTTAGAAAATAAACTTTTTTTGGTTACATGTTGATTATAGATTTATAAGATATTAGAAAAGCCTGGCTTCTCATTGCAACTTTAGCCAACTTGATGGAATTTCCTATAAATTCTTAGATAAATATATGGAATAAATGAGCAGCAAGGAATTTCCTTATACATAAACTATGTTATTTTTTCCTCCTCTACAGGTTAAATGTTGCTTTTCTACCTATGCTATTACATCTACATCAATGCCAGCTCAATTTTCTTGTTGATTTCTTTGGGAAGAAAAACCCATTAAATGACCAGTTTCCTAATAATTGTCATGATTCGGAGGGTTCAAAATCATTTCCTGATAAAACTAAAGATCATGCATGCCATTCAATCGCGCAAGAGGCATTGCTTCCTTACTTCCAGGTATGTATTGATTTCAAGAAACACATGCAATCGAGAGTACATCTTAACTTGGTTTTAAGGCATGTTTCTTTGATAAACTTTTTTCTAGCTGATCATATTAATATATGTGTATATTAATTTTGGTTTCAGAAACTAGATATACGGTCTATTATTGTTCGGGTGGATTACAGTCCAAATCATGTAGATCTAGCAGCATTAAGTTGTGGGAAATATGTAGAACTTGTAAATCTTATCCCTTGGAAGGTACAATTTACTCTTCAATTGTTGATTTAAGAAATTATATTTTATTTTACTTTTCTACGTACCTGTATAATCCCTTGATTTGCTCAGTCTTGTAATGGTATAGCATCAATTTTTGGTTTATTAGCGAAGTTGTCTGTTGTATTACTTGGTGAGGTATAACTGAATTCTGTTAGGGAGTTAGGGAGAGGTTATTGGGCCCTGGCCCAATCTCTATTTACACTAGACAAGCCCTATACTAGCTATATTCTAATAAGTGCATGTGGCCTGATACTTTTGTGTTGTTAAAGTTACAAAAAAAAATATAGAACACTTCTGTTTCTTTTATTTGCTGGCATCGAATCACGCTTAAATAAGCCATTCTTTTTTTAAACTATGCTGGATTCGCATGTCTATTCAAATAAAGAAATACACTTGTGGTACTCTGAAAATTATATAACAAGGATTCTTGACTTTTTCTATTTCTGGTAATTACTGTAAAATAACTTTTGCTGTGATTTTTTTCTTAAAGGGAAAGCTTACATAACAAATTATATTTTCTTCTAAGGACATGTTTACTTGAACTGATATATGTTTGTAAACTATCCCAGGGTGTTGAGCTTAACCTGAAACATGTTCATGCTTCTGGCATCTATGGTTGGAACAGTGTTGGCGAAACAGCTTTAGGGGAGTGGCTGGAAGATATATCTCAGAATCAGGTGTGCTAACTGGGATATTATTTCTTGTGAATGTGAAGATTATTTTTAGCTCTCTTAATTTATGATTTTTATTATGTAGATTCATAAAATACTGCGGGGGCTTCCCACTGTACGATCATTAATTGCAGTTGGGACTGGTGCTGCTAAGCTGATTTCATCACCAGTAGAAAACTACAAGAAGGAGCGGAGAGTGATCAAAGGTTTGCAGAGAGGTATGTTTTATTGGTAGATAAATCATCACTAGTTTGATCACCTCTATAATTTGGTTTTATAAGGGAAAAAAAAGCAGCAAATAGCAATAGAAGTTTATCAAAACATTTATTGGTTACTCTTAGAATGTGTGGGTTAAGCCTAACACAATTCTACAAAACCGGCTTGTAGGATAAAACCGGCTTGTAGGATGAGGATTGCTCTCACTTATAAGTTCACGTTCAGGCCATATATTGTCCAATGTGAGACTCTTAACACCCCCTCTCTCGTCCAGGATGAACATCTGGAGCGTGAAACTAAATGGTGGGTGGCCTGATAGCGGAGTGGCCCAACGGATCTTACACCGGGCTCTGATACCATCTTACAATTTGAATTGGGCCTAACTCATCCTTACAAAACCGGCTTGTAGGGTGAGGATTACTCCCATTTATAAGCACATGTTTAGGCCATATATTGTTCGATGTGAGACTCTTAACACACCCCTTCACGCTCAGGATTGGACATCTGGAGCATGGAAATAAATGGTGGGTGACTCAATAGCAGAAACCTGATAGCAGGTGGCCCACCGAATCTTAAACCAAGACTCTGATGTCATGTTAAGAAAGTGTGGTTGGGCCTAACTCAATCCTACAATGCACGAGTTATTTTAAATAAAAGGGTAATGCTAACATGTGCCCTTTAGGGCACATGTTAAGAAACCTACTATTAGAAAGTTTATTTTTAAAAAAATAATGAAAAACATTACTTATATGTTTGTAATAAATTCTGTACACAATTTCTTAGATAAAATTTCTTTATTTAGTTGTTAACATGTGCCCTTGGGGCACATTTCTTTTTATTGAATGTGTTCCTTGGATTTATGGTATTTATTATTAAGCGGTAAATATTTACTGGGAGTTTTTTTCCTCTTTATATCCCTAAAGCTTATTATATCTTTTAGTTTCTTTCTAAAACTGTGCTATAGCGTTGTGTGTGATATTATGTCCTCTAGTGGCAGGCAAGAAGTCTTTTCACTTGTCAATTAGTATTCTGTCTAGTCGCAACAACTGCTTCAAAGTCAGTTTTGATGCTCATTTTCATGGGACTTTTGAAATTTCCTTAACTAAATTTCATTGACACTACCATGTGTATATTATAAGGAGATTGTATGATTTGTATTCTGGATCCCTAAGTTCTGATATTAATTTCATACAATGGATAAGTTTTTCATATTAAATGTTATAAAATCTTTGCAGGTACAATTGCATTTCTTAGAAGCATTTCACTTGAAGCTGTAGCACTTGGAGTTCATCTAGCTGCTGGAGCACACGACTTTCTTGTCCAAGCAGAATATAGTCTTTCAAGCAAACCTTCTTCAGTTGCTTTGCCTGTGAAAGATAAATCAAAGATTGGCGTTCGATCTAATCAACCTAAGGATGCCCAACAAGGAATTCAACAGGTAAAATGTCAACAGTGAGAACAATGTTTTACTTTATGTTGACACGTTTTATTCCCGTGTTAAATGAAACGCCAATAGAAACATGCCTCAAGTAAATGAACACTAGATGAGTAATTTGGAGCTGCTCTCAGCAAGTTTCAGATTTAATCAATGTGTATCAATATCACTAGACTTATTGAAACTGTTGAGAGTCACTCCTTGGATGGTGATATGACCTGAATAGTGTTTTATAAGTGGTGAACATCTCACCTAATACGTAGGTTTTGTTGGGTTAAGTTAAGTCTAATTAAAATTCTAATACGATATCAAAGTCTATCATAAATTTGGGGGGTATTAAAAGTCCTGCATTTGACAGTGACATGGCCTGAATAATATTAATAGTTATTAGTGGTAGGCGTCCTTTACCTTACAGGTTTATTTTTGTGAGGAGTGTGGGTCGACGATAAGGAAGTTCAGTGTGTTTGCATCATGTTTTTTTATTCATCACAATATTAAGTTTGTTTTCCTTGATTTAACAGGCTTGTGAGAGTCTCAGTGATGGCCTGGGTAAATCTGCTTCGGTGTTGGTACAAAACCCCTTGAAAAAGTTCCAGCGAGGTTCAGGTGCAGGACCTGCCTTGGCCTCTGCTGTTCGAGCAGTTCCTGCAGCTGCCATAGCTCCTGCTTCGGCCTGTGCAAGTGCTGTACACTATGCTCTTCTTGGATTTAGAAATAGGTCTGTTACAAAATTGATTTGAAATGATTTTTTGTCATTTCCTATTAATAATTCTTGAATCCTTTTAAAATGGATGTAACCAACATCTTTTCTTTTCCACCCTCTTCACAGCCTTGATCCTGAACGCAAAAAGGAGTCCATGGAGAAATATTGTCCAACACAACCCTGGGAAGAAGACTGATTCAATGGTGCCATTAGAGACATCTTACTTTGACTTTGTTCTGAGTGTCATTACTATTCCAATTCTAAACAGTTTCTTTATAATTCTTTATGCAGATTATGATACGAGGGTTGAGTAATTTATACCCTTACTTCACCGATCCAGGAGATCAGGGGGAGCTTTTATTAGTTGGCCGGGCAGTCACACCCCGTGCATCATGTAAGTTGGGTTTCCTTTATCAATTGAAGTCAAGCGGATGAGAACAAAACTTTGGCTGGTTAATTGGTTAATTTTGAATGTCATAGCTAGATGATTCGATAGCTGCTAACAAGCGACCATACTGACTATCCACTTTCCAATTTTGAATATGTGTATTGGCTGCAGATGTAGATTGATTGATTGAACCAGTCGTTGATTCTTTTCCATCAGAGTAATTGTATATACTGTCTGTATGGTTGGTGCTTTTTGATTCTTATTCATTTATTAAACGGATGTCATTGTAGATATAATGACCCCCATTGGTTTAGTCAGATGTGCATAAATAAATAATATCATTCTTTGAAAGTTCTATTTGTGTCGTGTATATTACCTTCATTTTTTTTTGTAAATATTATCTTGTGGACAATAGTGTGCAATCATTTAAATTTATCTTTATTTTGCAAGTACCTAATGCAGGGTAAACTATTGGCATTGTTTTCCCTTCAATAATAAAAAAGTAGATTACACTGCTTCACCTTATCAGATTCTAAATTACAATGTCTTTCTAATAATCAAAATTATTTTCTACCCTAGAGATGAATATGTTAATTTTAATGTGGAAAAATTATATTTTTGTAATGCAAATAGTTGAAGTTGACGACTCAGCTCAGGGGTTGTCTGTCTTCAACCATCACTACTAAATTATCATATTTATTTTTGATTTTTTTAAATAATAATAAAAATCAGATTTTTTGGTTAAAATTAATTTTAGAAAGTACTACTTAGTTACAAGTATTTTTTTTATAAATAATATAGATTTTTTATAAATAAAAAAATTGTAATTATTTTCAAAAATTTCTTTTTAAAAATAAACTATTTTTTAAGGGTAATCTATTTTAAAATAAATAAATACGCAGATTCTATTAAAAGAAAATATGTGATTAGTTGATTTTATTTTATAAATTGAATGAGTAAGATCCAATTCATTAACACTTATATACCTTGTAGATAATTAGATGGATTTATAATTAAAAGAACTATATATACCTTGTAGATAATTATATTGATTTATACTTGAAAGAACTATATATTAATGAATCAAAATTTGGGAATTGCTATTTCCATACTATGTGTTCTGATGTTCTTTATATATCGTTTCTAAATTTTAGATAGAAGATGTAAAGACTAAAAAATTACTTATCCATATATCTTAGAGCCAGACTAAAACCCAATTTCCATAATTTGTTTAATTTATATACATGCTATCTTTTTTCTTTTCATTTTATAAAGTTACTCAGAGTCCAAGACAGAGTTAGTGAGTAAATTTTATTTCTCACATTTTTTAAAGCTTTTTCACTATATTTAATGCATAGCATTCAAGACTATGGCATCACTAAAATTTTTACTCCACTCTATTCAACCGAGATTTTTCATTTTTAAATTTTTTCTACGATTTGGTAAGTTTCTCGTTTTTTTACTTTTTTTAATTTGTGATGCATGCATAATCTAAATAGATTGTCGCGTTGTAAAAAATATTTAAGCGTATCGCACGTTCAAAATATAACAGAGTCGCCACTGAATTTTATTTATTTCAAAATGAAAGAGAAAATATCGATAAAATCTCTCGAATCACAAAAAAATAGTCGTCACAACCAAATTAGGATTTGAAAGTCAGTTATGCGAGAGGAATATATTAGTATCCCTCACATCTGTTGTACTCAACGAGACCCGTTTAGTTAGTCTTGCGAAATAATATTAGTGTATATTCCTTGCGATCTTCTACTTATTATGTGTTATTTCCAAAATAAAGAAAGGAAGTGCTGAAACTTCTTGAGGCTGGAGTAATTTACTCCATTTGTAAGTGGGCTAGTCTTGTTCAAGTGGTACTCAAGAAAGGAGGGATAACAATAATTAAAAATGACTAAGGAGCGTTAGTGACCACTAGGACAACAATGGGGTGGTGAATGTGTATATATGAAGCTTAACAAAGCTACTAGAAAAGATTATTTTCCACTTTCGTCCATTGACCAAATGCAGCGTCTAGCTAAGCATTCTTATTTTTGCTACCTTGATGCTTATTCGAGTTTTTTTCAGGTCCCCATTCACCCGAGTGACCAAGAGAAAACTATATTCACTAGCCCTTACGGTACATTTGCATACTGACGAATGCCATTTGAGTTGTGTAATGCGCCTGGAACTTTCTAACGTTGTATGATATCGAGTTTCTCTGAATTTTTAAAGGACATCATGAAAGTCTTTATAGAAGATTTCTCGGTCTTTGAGTCTAGTTTTGATGAATGCTTAGCCAGCTTAAAAAAGGTCCTTGAAAGATGTGTAAAATTTAACATGGTACTAAACTCGCAGAAATGCCACATCATGGTGAAGGAAAGAATAATCCTTGGATATTTAGCTGTTGAAAGATGAATAAAGGTTGATAGGGATAAGATAGAAGATAGAGAAGTTGACACCTCCCACCACTGTAAGAGAGGTCAGAAGTTCCTTAGAACATGCAGACTTTACCGCCGGTTTTTCAAAGACTTCTCTAAAATTTACAAGCCCCTAACTGGGTTGTTAATGAAAGATGATGGATTTAATTTAATGAAGAATTCCTTGAATCCTTCTTAACATTAAAAAATGCACTGATTTTCACACCTATTATACAACTCATGATTGAAGTATACCCTTTGAGATCATGTGAGACGCCTGCGACTATGCAGTAGGTGCAATGTTAGGATAAAAGAAGGACAAGAAAATGCATGCCATTTATTATGCTAGTAGAACTCTGGATGAGGCGCAAATTAACTATGCAACCACAAAGAAAGAACTTTTGGTTGTGGTTTTTGCTGTTGACAAGTTCCTTTCCTAGCTAGAAGGTTAAAAAATAATTGTCTATACAGACCATGCAACTATTAGATACCTCTTGAGAAAAAATGATGCAAAACCAAGACTCATTAGATGGATCTTGTTGTTACATGAATTTGACATTGAAATAAGAGACAGAAAGAGATAGAAAATGTGGTTGCTGACCATTTGTCCAGAGTATCTGATCTTAGTAAAGAAGAGTTACCCCTTGATGAATCTTTCCTCGACGATAAGCTATTTGCATTAATTCAGAAAGAAACACCATGGTATGCTGACTTTGTAAACTACCTTGCTACCGAAGTCTTACCTCAAGATATGAATTATTAGACAATGAGACGGATCTAGAAGTGAGGGTTGAATAGATCCTTTATTTAAAAATTACACTTTTAAAATTTGTTTTGAAATGATGCAAAAGCTTCCCGAATCAAAATTGTCTAAACGATCCATTTTTAAAAAGATCGAATATGCGAAACCGTATGGAGATATTATGATGAGAAATCACTCAATACTATTACTTACTAATCAATCACTTAAACAATATCAATAAATACATACTACTTCCAATGAATTGTTTAAAATAAAACTTGACAAAATTACTAATTTGTGTGTTAGTCAATTTATCAAACACTTGGTATGCAAAAACACAACAAGTTCAATTTTCCTTAATAACAATCAAAGTGATTGCTATGATTATTGTAAACAAAGTTTTACTTACTACAATCACTGTAAAATAAATTGAACAATCGATATCACACAACCTATGACAAACAGAAATAAAAGGATAGGGAAAGAGAAACAACACACGATTTGTTAAGGCAGTTCCCCTTGTCGTCCTCGCGTAGGGTACGTCTGCCCCCAATTCTAAAATCTAGAATTGAGATATATGATATTAAGTTGCAAAGTGTTACAAGAGAAGTAATAGTCTTCACTACATACAAACCAATTGTTGATGATGAAACTATTTCCTTCTCTTCCCTTGGTTGAAACCAAACCAAGTATACCAAACTCTTCGAACAAACCTCCGGTTGCCGCTACTTGATTGCATGAACTCCTCGTTCTACAAATCTTTCACTCAGATGATTTCAATCTCAAGACGTTTGACCCTAAATCTTTCTTCATAGTCCTCCAATTACCGCTACTTGATTGAACAAACCCACCGTTTCTCAACCCTTTCACTCGAATGAATTCAATGAAGCAAAGACTTGTGCAAAAACCCCCACACCAAATAGAATCTTAGAGGACAAAACCCTAACGGTTTTATTCAAGAAAAAACCCACTCAATTTTCAACCCAAATCTCAAATCAATCTTCAATTTGAACGTTATCACCACAGCTCTGCACTTTAATCAACAAAAATTGCTATGTGTAGTTATTGATGAATACAAGAAGAGGATGAAGATGATGAGAAATTGGTGTATATCTTTCACTTTTTCTTGTTTACCCAAAATGATGAAACCCAATATATATATATATATATATATATATATATATATATATATATATATATATATATATATATATATATATATATATATATATATATATATATATATATATATATATATATATATATATATATATATATATATATATATATATATATATATATATATATATATATATATATATATATATATATATATATATATATATATATATATATATATATATATATATATATATATATATATATATATATATATATATATATATATATATATATATGTCACCAAATAGTCAAGATCCAAAAATATAGCAGAAAAATGGTTGAAGGCAGCGAGCGATCGACCCATGCAGGATATCCACTCGACGTGAGCAAACCCGAGTGTTGTAGGAAGGCCTTTGGAAAAGCAATGCATCAACTGCAATAGGGCATGAGTCGACGCAAACAAAATATATTTTTCTCCCAGTATGAGTCGACCGGAAGGGTCGACGCGAGTATACCGGAGCTTGATGCAATGATCTCCTTCAATCTATTAGCCGAACTAACTCTTGTATGAGTCGATGCAAACAAAGAACATTTTAATCCTAGTATGAGTCGACCAGAAGGGTCAACGTGAGCACTCCTGAGTGTGGTCCATTAACCTTGAACAATCTATGAGTCGACCTACTCATGGTGTGAGTCGATGCAAGCAGTTGAAATAGCCAAAAATGATTTCTTTCAAGGAGTTTCAATCCAACCAATTCCAATTGTAAATTTTTCAAGGAACCAACCCATATCATAAGCACAAAGGCAAGATGCTTTGAATGTTTTGACATCATTAAAACAAGCATATATGTACCTTTCTCTCACATACTCCCCATTTTTGATGATGGCAAAACCAAAGCAAATTTTCTGCTTGATTCATCGAGTACCTTAACCAAATATCCTCCCCCCTGAATTTGTGCATTCCGTAGGGCACAAATCTGCAATCTCTTGATTACTATATTTCTTCTATTCTATTTTCATCGAGTACCTTAACCAAATATCCTCCCCCTAATTTATGCATTTCGTAGGGCACAAATCTGCAATCTCTTACTCACTATATTTCTTCTATTCTCTTCTCCCCCTTTGACAACATCAAAAAGAGAAAAGCACAAGGTCATGGGGAAAAAATATAAAATGGAAAAATCATTATCTACTTTGCAACCTAAAACACCAACAACCATTCACATAAAATGAAGTTAGTGCAAAACATATAATAGTGAAATAATTAATCAAACCCATTAAGTTTATTACACACCAAGTGAGTTCAATCATAAAAACAATGAACACATAACAAGTTTTTAGGAAAATAAAAATAACTAAAAACATAAGCAAGACATGTAAATAACGAAAGTCACAAAATGCACTACAAATCACCAATGCAAGATCAAGAAATGCTTCAGTATATGTCGACAACTACAACTCATGAGTTAACACAAGTAGTAAAAATTATAATTTTCAAAATTTTCATGCTGTTTAATGCCATTTATACAATAAATAAAAAGCCTACACATATATAAATTATGTCAAGGATGAAAAATACATATTGTAAATAAAGTTTAACATTTATACATGATCAAGAAAGGTCGAATAAATAAGAACGATATTACCTCCATGGACGATTGAAGACGAATGCCCTCACTAACACTTGCATTAGACATAGTAGATTATGAAGGAATATACAATCATAAAATAAAGAGCATGCAACTTATTCAAGTTACAACCTATCCGAGATATCGAGAACAATAAGTTCCCTACAGATGTGGAAGAAAGGTTCTGTCACGAGTGGTTTTGTAAAAATATCGGCAAGTTGATTTTTACTATCAACGTGCTCGAATACAACGTCACTTTTTTCTACATAGTCCCTAAGGAAATGATGCCTAACTTTAATATGTTTTGTGCGTGAGTGAAAAACCGGATTCTTGGTAGATTAATGACACTTGTATTGTCACAAAAAAATAGGAATACATTCAAGTTTAACATTAAAATCAAGAAATTGTTGTTTGAGCCACAAAATTTGGGCACAACAATTATCGAATGCAACATATTCCGCCTCGGCATTTGACAATGCAACATAAACTTGCTTTTTCCTATGCCAACTAACTAAGGAGTTTGAAAAGAAATGACAAGTCCCACTAGTGATCTTCCTATCCTATTTGCAACCGGCAAAGTCGGAGTCAGAATAGCCAACCAAAGAACAATTATTACCCTTGGAAAACCAAAGTCCATACTTTGACATACCATAAAGGTACTTAAGTATGTGCTTTACGGCTTTTAAATGTGATTCCTTGGGACATGATTGAAACCTACAATACATGCAAACACTAAACATAATATCCAAACGGGGCGCGATATGATAGAGAAGGGAACCAATCATACCTCTATACCTTTTTTATATCGACGAGCTTACCATTTTCATCTCGGTCCAAATCCACCACCGTAGGCATTAGAGTGTTGAATACTTTGGAGTTTTCCATATAGAAGCGCTTGAGTAGATCATTGCAATACTTTGTTTGGCTTACAAAAGTCCCTTCATTAAGTTACTTGATTTGAAGACCGAGGAAGTAGTTTAATTCCCTCATCATGCTCATTTAAAATTCTCCCCGCATTAGCTTAGAGAATTTCTTGACCAAAGATATGTTAGTAGATCCAAATATAATGTCATCTACATAAACTTGAACTAAAATAGAGTGTTTCCCTTGGCGCTTAATAAAAAGGGTTGTATTAACCTTTCCTCTTGAGAATCCTTGACCTAGTAAGAATTTGCTAAGGTGCTCGTACCAAGTCCTAGGGGCTTGTTTAAGACCGTAAAAAGCACGCTTAAATTTATAAACATAGTTAAGAAACTCAAAATTTTCAAAACCGACAGGTTGAGATACATATACCTTTTCATTAATGTAGTTGTTGAGAAAAGAACTCTTAACATCCGTTTGAAATAACTTGAAATATTGTGAACATGCATAGGCAAGCAAAAAACGTATAGCCTTGAGTCAGGAAACCATACATAAGTTTCCTTATAATCGATGCCTTCCTCTTGGTTATACCCTTGAGCAATAAGACGAGCCTTGTTGCGAGTTATTATTCCGTTTTCATCTAATTTGTTCCTAAACATCCATTTAGTAACAATTACTCAATGGTCTCGCAGAGGAGGAACATGGTCCTAAACCTCATTTCTGTTAAAATGATTTAGTTCCTCTTGCACAACTAAAAACCAATGTTCGTCGAGTAAGGCATCTTTGGAGTTTTTAGGCTCAATTTGAGATACGAAAGAAAAATGATAATAAGAGTTACTTATCTTAAACCATGTGGTAACTCCCTTTAAGATATCTCCTAGAATGTTGTCAATGGGATGATCCTTAGAGGTTTTCCATTCCAAAGGAAGATCACTTTCATTACTTGGATGATCTTTCTCTCTTTCTTCGGCTACTTGATCCAACTTCTCCTAAACCATTATAGGTTTAGAGTCACTTTCTTTAGGATCTTTTAGTATGCTTTCCGAAGATACACATGCACCATAAAAAACAACACCTTTTCTGACCGATTTCGGATAAGATTCATCAAAGGAAACATGCACATATTTTTCAATGATATGTAACCTTTTATTGTATACTATATATGCTTTGCTTGATTGAGAGTATCACAGAAAGATACCTTCACCGACTTTTGAGTCAAACTTACCAAGATTCTCTTTATCATTATTTAACACAGAGCACTTACATCAGAAAACATGGAAGTGTGAAATATTTGGCTTCCTACATTTTAAAAATTCATAGGGAGTTTTGTTAAGAATAAGACGTATTAGAATCCTATTCAAAACATAACATGTCGTATTTATGGCGTCATCCCTAAAATATTTAGGAAGACCGTGTTCATTGATCATAGTTCTCCCGAGTTCTTCTAAAACAAGGCTTTTACGTTCCACCACTCCATTTTGTTTTGGAGTTTGTGAGGCGTAAAAATTATGACCAATACCATATTTTTCATAAAATTCTTCAAAGGGTTGGTTTTCAAATTTGTAACGCCCGTAATTTAATTAATTAATTATTTAATTAAATTATTTTTGGAGTATTTGTGAAGTTGTGAGATGTTGAGAGTTATTGATATAAGTTGTTGGATTATTATTAATTAATTAATTAGTGATTAATAATAATTATAATATGGAATTAAAGAGAATATATGAAATAATGTTGGTCTTATGATATTGGTTAGAAGTAGTAAAGTGGGGGTGTAGGTTAGGCCCAAGAGGATTTTTATATAAGGAGAAGCTAACACAAGGATTTGTTTTAGTTGGAGAATAAGGATTTCTGTATGCTGACCGGTGGAGCTGCGTGGACGAGGAGAAAACTGCCCGGTGTCGAGCAGAGCGAAGCAAAGCCGTCGGCTAGAGACTTTGGTTAAGCGACTTTCAATCCAGGTATGGGTGGGGTTCTGACCTTATAATGGGACTTATGATATGTATTACGTGGGAATTGGTTGTTTTGTGATTGTTGTGCATGGATATTCTGAATTGCTATCGAAGTTGCTCGTTTATTCATGTTGTGGCCGTTGGGAAGAACTGTATGACTATTTAATGAGTCCATTTTAGGAAGTTGCCCGATGATGTGTTATGGATGTTTTATGTATCTATGTGACTGCCTGGTCTAATCTATGAGTAGGTTAGTGTAGATTGTTGCCTGTTGTTGTGGTCGTTAGTTGTTGTGATCGTGATGAGGGTATGATCGTTACGATGTTAGGAATTATTGTTATAGTTGGTCTTGTATGTTGATGAATCTGTTGATAGGAATCTAGTTACCCGTTACTGTGTTATTCCGAGCGGTTGGCCGGAAGTTATGAATTATAGTGGTGTAGTCATTAAAACGTTATATCGTGACTGTGTTGCTGGCCGGATTAGAGGTCGGGGAGGATACTGAAGTGGCAGGTATCGAGCGACGTTTTAGGCTGCGAGGCGTGTTGGGGAATGATGCGTTGGATTTTCAAGTAGAATTAGGTTGCAGGACATGTCGAGGAGCATAGGTCGGTCGTTGCCCTGTTTTTCTCAGTGCGTGTCGAGGAGTATATATTAGTTGTTATGCTGTCCTAGTTGTTATGCATGTCGAGGGGCACATAGTTCCCTATCCCTTTTGCCCGTACATGCTGCATTTTGGTCGTTAACCATGCTGAGTGAATTATGTTAAGATGCTGTTTAATTATGTTAATGATTTAATCATTGATTGATGCGATAGGCTTATGGCCAATGTTGATTTATGTTAAGATGTTGTGTTGTTATGATTGCTATTGTGAATTCTTATTGATAATGCGTAGTTGCAAGGAGTTTTAAATGATGATGAATTACCTCTATTTACTGGTAATAATGGCGATGTTGGCTTATACCTTGCAATGGATGATGATTGTTGTGAGTATGTGATAGTGCATTCATTGAGTCACATATATTGCATACTCTGTGATGGCATAGATTGGAAAACTACGAAGAAGGCTTATTCCTTGTTGATGCCTCTATTAATTGGCAACAATTATTAAGATGGGAGTTCTGCTCTGTTTTTAAGATGGTAGTTCTGCTCCAATGGTACCACATGCATTCCCATAGTATTGAGTCGCATTCCAAGTAGTATGATTGAGCTGTTGTGTTGATGAATTAATTGTTGTATTGTTGATAGCCTGTTGTGATTGTTGTGGTTTATAAGTTGTGAAATGGTGATTTTTGCATGAACTGATTCTAGTGTAATATTTATCATACGTTATATTATAATATTCGATATCTCACCCCTTCTGTTTGAATGTTACCCTTATGTTGGTAACGTGAAAGTAATCTATAGTGAAGGCGGTTGACCTTCAGTAGTTCGAGTCGATGTCATTGCTCTGATACGTAATACTCGAGGGGACAAACACTTGTTGCTTTAGTATTTGTTATTTCAGTTGTTGAACTTTAAGTTGATTGTTGTTAAGTACTTGTTATTCAGAAGTTGCTTCCATGTTGGATAAAGATGTTATTATAATTCCGCTGCATAGTTGTTCAAGTTGTTGATTTAAAAGATTAACTTATTTTGATGTTGGTTCATCCAAAGTTTTAAAGTGTTATGTATCCATGTTGAGTGCAATGGTTTTTAAGTTGAATTTGTGGCATCCTGATTCAGTTGCATAATTTTTATAACTCTGATTTACATTATATTGTTGGGTAGAATTGGGCTGTTACAAAGTTGGTATCAGAGCAAAGTTGGTCCGTCCGACCAAGTTGTCGAGTTGTAGGTTGTTTAACAATAGTGTATTGTTAATTTGAGTTCTAATCGTTGTTTATATTGTAGAGACAAGTTGAGATGGTTAGAAGGAATGATGCTGCACTTGCTGGTGCTTTAGAAGCAATGGCGCATGCAATGGAGAATCAGCCGAATGCTGACGGGAATGCTGGACCTCGTAGTTTGGCGACTTTCCAGAGAGAGAATCCGCCTACCTTCAAGGGAAAGTATGATCCTGACGGAGCATTGGATTGGTTGAAAGAGATTGAGATAATATTCCTTGTGATGGATTTCACTCCAGTGCAGAAGGTTCAATATGGTACTCATATGCTAGCGGTCGAAGCTGATGACTGGTGGCTAGAGACGTGTCAGAGGTTAGAAGTTGTAGGTGAAAATGTCACTTGGGCTATGTTCCGTAGGGAATTTCTGAGGAAGTATTTTCCTGAAGATATTCGTGGTAAGAAGGAGATTGAGTTCCTTGAGCTGAAGCAAGGGAATATGTCGGTTGCTGAGTATGCTGCAAAATTTGCTGAGTTGGCTAAGTTTTATCCATACTACGGTGAGGCAAATGCTGAGTTTTCAAAGTGCATCAAGTTTGAGAATGGGTTGCACCCAGAGATCAAGAAGGCAGTTGGATACCAGAAGATCCGTGTCTTTGCCGATCTGATTAATAGTTGCAGGATTTATGAAGAGGATAATAATGATCATTACAAGATTATCAGTGAGAAGAAGGGTAAGCACCAATAGAATCGTGGTAAGCCTTATGATACCCCATATGGTAAAGGTAAACAGAAAGCTGATCAGGGTCAAAGACTAGTGGGGGAGATGCTCCTGCTGGTGTGGTTTGTTTCAAATGTGAAAAACCTAGGCATAAGAGTAATGTGTGTACTGCTGAGGTAAAGTGGTGTTTCCATTGTGGTAAGACTGGACATGTTGTATCTTAGTGCAAGCATAAGGAGGTGATTTGTTTCAATTGTGGTGAATAAGGGCATATTGGTAGTTAGTGTCAGAAACCAAAGAGGGTGCAGACAAGTGGTAAAGTGTTCGCTTTGTTTGAGGATCAGGCGACTAGTGAGGACAGACTTATCAGAGGTACATGTTTCATGAATAATACTCCTTTAATTACTATTATTGATACCTGTGCCACTCATTGCTTTATTGCTGCTGATTGTGTTGAAAGATTGGGTGTTATGTTGTCTTCTATGAATGGAGAGATGGTCGTCGACACTCCAGCCAAGGGGTCGGTGACTACTTCTTTTGTGTTTTTAAAGTGTGCTTTTTATTTTCGATAGGGACTTTGCTGTTGATTTGGTTTGTTTGCCTTTAAGAGGGTTGGATGTAATTCTGGGCATGAACTAGTTAGAGCATAACTATGTTCATATTAATTGTTATAGTAAGTCTGTGAGTTTTTCTACTCCTGAAGAAGAGAAAGATAATATGTTGTCTGCTAGATAGTTGCGACAGTTGATGCTAGAAGAAGAACAAATGTTCTCATTGATGGCATCGCTATCTGTCGAGACTCAAGCTATAATTGAGGAATTGCAGGTGGTGCGTGAATTTCCTGAAGTTTTCCCTGATGAAATTCCTGATGTACCGCCAGAGAGGGAAGTTGAATTTGCTATTGATCTTGTACCTGGTACCAGACCCGTGTCTATGGCACCATACAAGATGTATGAATCTGAATTGTCAGAGTTAAAGAAGCAATTGGAAGAGTTACTTGAAAAGAAGTTTGTAAGACCAAGTGTGTCGCCGTGGGGAACTCCAGTGTTGCTAGTAAAGAAGAAAGATGGAAGTATGAGGCTTTGTATTGATTATAGACAGTTGAATAAAGTGACGATTAAGAGCAAGTATCCGTTTCCAAGAATAGATGACTTGATGGATCAATTGGTGGATGCTCGTGTGTTCAGTAAGATTGATTTGAGGTCGGGTTACCATCATATTAAAGTGAAGGATGAGGATATCCAGAAGACGGCTTTTAGAACGCGTTATGGACATTATGAGTATTCAGTGATGCCTTTCGGTGTTAGTAATGCGCCGAGAGTATTCATGGAATACATGAACCGTATCTTTCATACTTACTTGGATCGATTTGTAGTGGTGTTCATTGATGACATTTTGATTTACTCTAAGTCAAAAGAAGAGCATGCAGAACACTTAAGAGTAGTATTGCAAGTTTTGAAAGAGAAGAAGTTGTATGCAAAGCTGTCTAAGTGTGACTTCTGGTTAAAGGAGGTTAGTTTTCTTGGTCATGTGATCTCAGGTAGTGGCATTGCTGTAGATCCATCAAAGGTTGATGCTGTGTTGCAATGGGAAACTCCGAAGTCAGCTACTGAGATTAGAAGCTTTTTGGAATTAGCTGGTTATTATAGAAGGTTTATCGAAGGTTTCTCTAAGTTGGAACTCCCATTAACTATGTTGACCTATAAAGATAGAGCTTTTGTGTGGGATGTTCAGTGCGAAGAGAGTTTTGCAGAGTTGAAGAGGAGATTGATGTCGGCTCCGATTTTGACATTACCTAATCCAGGAGAACCTTTTGTGGTATATTGTGATGCTTCTAAGATGGGTTTAGGAGGTGTGCTTATGCAGAATGATAAGGTAGTTGCCTATGCGTCAAGGCAGTTGAGGACTCATGAGAATAACTATCCTATGCATGATTTAGAGCTTGCTGCAGTTATTTTGTGTTGAAAATTTGGAGGCATTATCTTTATGGTTCTAGATTTGAAGTGTTTAGTGACCATAAAAGCTTAAAGTATTTATTTGATCAGAAGGAACTGAATATGAGACAACGAAGATGGTTGGAGTTGTTAAAGGATTATGATTTCGGTTTGAATTATCATCCAGGAAAAGCGAATGTGGTAGCTGATGCGTCGAGTCGAAAGACTTTACATATGTCGACAATGATGGTTAAAGAGTTGGAATTAATTGTACAGTTCAGGGATATGAGCTTAGTTTGTAAGGTGACATCGCAGAGTGGTAAGTTGGGGATGTTGAAGATTAATAATTAATTTCTAGACAGTATCAGAGAAGCTCAGAAGTTGGATATGAAACTAGTAGATTCGATGGTTGGGATCGATCAGTCTAAGAATAGTGATTTTAAGTTAGATGCGCAAGGTGTGATGAGATTTCATAATCAGATATGTATTCCTGATGATGCATATGTGAAGAAAGTGATCCTTGAAGAGAGTCATAGAAGTAAGCTGAGTATTCATCCGGGAGCTACAAAGATATATCAGGATTTGAAGAATTTGTTCTGGTGGCCTGGGATGAAGAGTGATGTGGCTCGGTTTGTGTATGCATGTTTAACTTGTCAGAAGTCGAAAGTTGAACATCAGAAGCCTGCAGGGTTGATGTGACCATTATATGTTTCAGAATTGAAATGGGATAGCATTTCGATGGACTTTGTGACGGGGTTACCTAATAACCTAAGAGTACATGATTCGGTTTGGTTAATTGTTGATAGGCTTACGAAGTCGGCTCATTTTATTCCTATTAACATCAGTTTTCGAGTGTCTAAGTTGGCGGAGATTTACACTAGTGTAATTGTGAAGCTGCATGGTGTTCCTTTGTGCATTGTGTCAGATAGAGATCTGAGGTTTACTTCTAATTTTTGGAAGAGTTTGCAAGAAGCGTTGGGTTCTAAGTTGAGGTTGAGTTTGGCGTATCATCCCCAGACGGATGGTCAGACTGAAAGGACTATTCAATCGTTGGAAGATTTGTTAAGGGCATGTGTTCTTGAGAAGGGAGGTTTGTGGGATACTTACCTTCCGTTGATAGAGTTCACTTATATAACAGTTACCATTCTAGTATTGGAATGACACCTTTTGAAGCGTTGTATGGTCAAAGATGTAGAACTCCTTTATGTTGGCATGAATCTCGAGAAAGTGTAGTACTTGGACCTGAACATTTTCGTGAGACTACTGAGAAGGTGAAGATGATTCGGGAAAAGATGAAAGCTTCCCAAAGTAGACAGAAGAGTTATCATGGTAAGCGAAGGAAGGATTTAGAATTTCAAGCTGGTGACCATGTGTTTTTGAGAGTTACACCTGTGACTGGTGTTGGGCGAGCATTGAAGTCTAAGAAGCCCACTTCTCATTTTGTTGGTCCATATCAGATTTCAGAGAGAGTTAGGAATGTTGCTTATAGAGTGGCTTTACCGCCTAATCTTTCAAATTTGCATGATGTGTTTCATGTGTCGCAACTCCGGAAGTATATTTCTGATCCATCTCATGTGATTCATATGGATGATGTGCAAGTACGGGATAACCTTACTGTGGAGACGATGCCTGTACGTATCGCGGATCATAAAATGAAGACTCTGAGAGGCAAAGAGATTTCTTTGGTGAAAGTAGTCTGGTTAGGAGCTGCTGGAGAAAGCATCACTTGGGAGTTGGAAATCAAGATGCGGGACTCCTATCCTGAGTTATTCGAATGAGGTAAATTTTCGAGGATGAAAATATTCTAAGTGGGGGAGAGTTGTAACGCCCGTAATTTAATTAATTAATCATTTAATTAAATTATTTTTGGAGTATTTGTGAAGTTGCGAGATGTTGAGAATTATTGATATAAGTTATTGGATTATTATTAATTAATTAATTAGTGATTATAATGTGGAATTAAAGAGAATATATGAAATAATGTTGAACTTATACTATTGGTTAGAAGTAGTAAAGTGGGGGTGTAGGTTAGGCCCAAGAAGATTGTTATATAAGGAGAAGCTAACACAAGGATTTGTTTTAGTTGGAGAATAAGGATTTTTGTATGCTGACCGGTGGAGCTGCACGAATGAGGAGCAAATTTCCCAGTGTCGAGCAGAGTGAAGCAAAGCCGTCGGCTAGAGACTTTGGTTGAGCGACTTTCAATCCAGGTAAGAGTGGGGTTTTGACCTTATAATGGGACTTATGATGTGTATTACGTGGGAATTAGTCGTTTTGTGATTGTTGTGCGTGTATATTCTAAATTGCTATCGAAGTTGCTCGTTTATTCATGTTGTGGCCGTTGGGAAGAACCGTATGACCGTTTAATGAGTCCAGTTTAGGAATTTGCCCGGTGATGTGTTGTGGACGTTTTATGTATCTGTGTGATAGACCGGTCTAATCGATGAGTATGTTAGTGTAGATTGTTTTCTGTTATTGTGGTCGTTAGTTTGTTATGGTCGTGATGGGGGTATGGTCATTACGAAGTTAGGAATTATTGTTATAGTTGGTCTTGTATGTTGATGAATCTATCGATAGGAATCTAGTTCCCCGTTACTGTATTCTTCCGAGCGGTTGGCCGTAAGTTATGAATTATAGTGGTGTGGTCATTAAAACGTTATGTCGTTACTGTGTTGTTGGCCGGATTAGAGGTCGGGGAGGATACTGAAGTGGTAGGTATCAAGCGGCATTTTAGGTTGCAAGGCGTGTCGGGGAATGATGCGTTGGATTTTAGAGCAGAATTAGGTCGCATGACGTGTCGAGGAGCATAGGTCGGTCGTTGCCCTGTTTTTCTCAGTGCGTGTCGAGGAGTATATATTAGTTGTTATGCTGTCCTAGTTGTTATGTATGTCGAGGGGCACGTAGTTCCTTATCCCTTTTGCCCGTACATGCTGCATTTTGGTCGTTAACTGTGCTGAGTGAATTATGTTAAGTTGCTGTTTAATTATGTTAATGATTTAATCATTGATTGATTTGATAGGCTTATGGACAATGTTGATTTATGTTAAGATGTTGTGTTGTTGTGATTGTTGTTGTGAATTCTTGTTGATAATGCATAGTTGCAGGGAGCTTTAAATGATGATGAATTACCTCTATTTACTGGTAATAATGGTGATATGGGCTTATGCCTTACGATGGATGATGATTGTTGTGAGTATGTGATAGTTGTAATACGGTGGGAGAATATACTTCAGATGTTTTATATTTGATCGCAATTGTTGCGGTTAACAAGAGTCGCCATCGACTTTTCTTTTATCCAAATGAAGGAAAGGGTGAAAAGAATAGGAAAGACCTTTGAGATTTTTTTTTTGAGTTCGGGGGGTAGATTATGAAAATGGAAGGTATTATCACCATGGGCTCTTAGTTGCTTGCTAGATCACTTGCTTTGTTTGAAAATATGCTTTGTGGTGGTTTTTGAAAGTATTTAAAAGACGCCTTCGTTTAGGCAAACTTTGTAATGATTCTCGTTTTTTTAAGAATGTATATAAAGTGTTGGACTTTTGAAAATATTTCATGTTTTGAAAGTGTTTGGTATGCGTTTGCAAGGATGTTTGTTTTGAAAATGAGCAAGCAACTAAGAACGTTTCTACCTACTCAAAAGTCTTTTGTTCATTTCTCTCTTCCTTTGACATTGCTATCTTACCATTGATTGGTAATAAGCCTTATCTTTAGATGTAAAGGGACGAGCGTGGGTCATCGTATAGTCATGATAGCAATGTTGTAAGATATCTTAGCATTTCTATTGAGGGACTAAGATCATTTGAAAGGCAACATTCGAAGCGTCATCGAGTGACTATGATCTTGTATTTTTATTGTTTTTGTTAAGACACCTCACATGCATAACATGATCATTTTTATAAGACAGCAAGTGGAATTACCCTAAGGGTGCATGTGTGAATAGTGTGTTTGATTTGCATGCATTTAGTCTTTGATTATGGGTTGTCTACTTGTTGTTTTTATCTTCCCATACAAATCATACTTTACTAACATTTATATGAAAGCGATAAATTGCGGAAAGTAAATATTCTACGCTATTACAATCATTAGGGGGATGGGGTGTATAAATTTACAAATAAGGATTGCAAAAAATTAAAATCCTAATTATCTATTACAACCATATTGAAAAAATGTACAAGAAATGAAATGGACTTGTTTTGTTTTTGTTAAGAGAAGAAAATAATTTTGCTTAAGAAAATATTTTTAGTCTTTTGAGTTTAAAAGAAATAAAATAAAGTATATGCATATAAAAATGTTTTTTTTGGTGTTTTTGATTAATGAAAATAGAAGTGATATTAAAAATAATAAAAGGGAAAAGAAACCAGAATCAACGCATTGTTGAAATAAGAGAGAACATAAGTAAGGGGCAGAAACTCTGATTCTGATATGCTGCAAGAAAGAAAATGTTAGCAGAAGAGTGGAAGGTCAAAAGTCTTGGGTCTGCTGGGAACAAAGGAGATTCTAGAAGTTTTGATGCAATTGGCAGCCTAGAAATACTAATTTTACTGGAAGGTCAGAAGTTTCTGGTTGTTGAGAGAGTTTGGAAATTCTGGATGTTTAGAGAGAGTTTGGAAGTTCTGATGTAGCTGGAAACCTAGAAGTTCTAGTGTTCACTGGCAAATTAGAAATTCTGATAACGGGCATATGAGGTGTCAATGCTGTTGAATGGGAATGTCTAGAAGTTCTGATCCAGAATGGGGTAAAAATGTCAGGGGATAAACATAAAAAGGGTGTTTCTGGGGCTAGAACTCAGGTCCCTTAACACTAATGTCTTATGCGTGCTTTCTCTACCACTGGGGTGGCTATACATCCGGTATTAAAAGCAAAAACATAAACATATAACACAAAGTAAATTCTGATGATGAATTTCATCTCCTTGTCCATGCCCACCGGAGCATCTGCAACTTAGTTATTTCTCAACAGAACAGAAAATGCACACATGGCAGTTATGGAAGATTTCATCATCGTTTCAGAAACATAAAGTATCAGAACTGTAAATCAGAAGCAAGCATGAATTTTTCTAATCCTAATTCTGAATCCTAATTTCCTTAAGAAGTTCTGAACTGGAGTTCTCTCTACTTAGACAAAAATAAATGAAATCTAATGAATTTGTACAGAGTCAGAGTCAGGATGTCTACATTGAATTTTTGTACATGCAAGTCTATCAATGTCAATGTAATGAGATAACATTCAGAAGGAACTTACCTTGCTTCTGGAGATTGTTCTGAATTAGAGTTTGATTCAGGCTGCTGTGATGTTCTGGTAAGCTTTCTAACATGCTCAGAAGGCTAGAGTAACCTTGAACTATGGATGGCTGGAAGATTCTGAGCAGCCAAGAAGTAATGTTCTGATTTTTTGAGATGGAGATTGATGAAGATGGAATTGCAATCTGTAAACAGAAGTTGGGATTGTTTCTAAGTGTATGTTAGAAACTGAATGGGTGGTTTGGCCAAGAGATGTGCAAGAAAATTAGAGTTTGGGCGTGAAAAGAAACAAAAGCTTAGCATGTTTTTTGTGTTTATGTTTTTAGTTTCAAGTTCTTTGAAATTTCAGCAAGGTTTCAAGGCTAATTTTCAAATTCTCGACCTCTTTTTAGTTGCAAATGAAGTTCAATTTATGGGAAAGGATTTAGTAGCTTGGAGAAGTCAAAAGTACAACCATCATATGCTAGGCGCTGACTTGTTCTAAGTTCTGAGCTTGTCATATTTCTTAAACACTTAGAAAAAATTCCAAGTATTTAGAATTTTTACTTTTCCAAAGTAGTTTTGACTTTTGAATTTCTTGATGAAACAAACTTCATATTTTAACATGTCTTGATGAAATATGATTCTTGAAATTTGATTTTGATCCAAAAGTCAAAGTTTGACTTTTCAGTATGCAAATGACCATTTTGCCCTTGTGGATGACTTTCTTGAAAAAAATTGCAATTCAAGGCTTGGAACTGGATGGAAGAAAACCTGAGGGTCCAGAGTGATTCTTTGAGAAATGAGAGGGCAAATTTTGGGGTACAACAGCTGACCCTGTTCAATCTTCTTACACCTGAAGAGTTAGATTTGGCGAATCTGCCATTCGTGACTTGAAGGTGAAAGATAATTGAACACTTGAGTGCCCAGAA
Source organism: Vicia faba (assembly GCA_948472305.1). Taxonomy (NCBI): domain Eukaryota; kingdom Viridiplantae; phylum Streptophyta; class Magnoliopsida; order Fabales; family Fabaceae; genus Vicia; species Vicia faba. Next base: position 993,751,908 of record OX451741.1, read on the forward strand.
ATTTGCACTCGATGATGTTGTGGTTGATTGTATAGGGAATGGGCTTAATGATGCCATTTGGAGAAATGATGGACAATTGTTGGAGATGGGCTTATAGATTCCATCCAGAGGTGATTGTATCTGGACTGTATTTGAGTGACATAATGACATTCGTATCTTGACTGTATTTGAATGAGTGACAGAATGACATCCGAATCTGGATCGTATTTGAATGAGTGACAGAATGAAATCCGAATCTGGATCATATCTGAATTGTATCTGAAGTTAAAATCTGAATGAGTATCAGAATAGCATCCGTGTCTAGAGCGTATCTGAACTGTATCTAAAGTTGAAATCTGAATGAGTATTAGAATAGCATTCGTGTCTGGAGCGTATCTGAACTGTATCTGAAAATAAAATCTGAATGAGTATCAAGATGGCATCCGTATCTGGCGCGTATCTGAACTGTATCAAAAGTTGAGTCTGAATGAGTATCAAAATGGCATCCGTGTCTGGAGCGTATCTGAACTGTATCAAACGTTTAAATCTGAATGAGTATCAGAATGGCATCCGTGTATGGAGTGTATTTGAACTGTATCTGAAAGCTGTCTTTGTATGAGTATCAGGATGACATCCGTATCTAGTGCGTATCTGAACTGTGTAGGGTTGCTTGATGATGAGTTCGTGTAAAACTTCATATGGAATTTCCTGAGAAGAAACCTGGGTGGGATTACTTCATGATGAGTCAGTGTAAAACTGCATCTGAAGTGAGAAGGAACCTGGGTAGGGTTGCTTCAATGATGAGTCCATGTGAAACTGCATCTTGGAAATAGGAGGAACCTGTGTAGGGTTTCTTGATGATGAGTCCATGCGAAACTGCATCTTGGAAATAGGAGGAACCTGTGTAGGGTTGATTGATGATGAGTTTATGTAAAACTGCATCTGGAAAGGAGGAACCTGTGTAGGGTTGCTTCATGATGAGTCTGTGTAAAACTTCATCTTGGAAATAGGAGGAACCTGTGTAGGGTTGCTTGATAATGAGTCTGTGTAAAACTGCATCTGGAAAGGAGGAACATGTGTAGGGTTGCTTCATGATGAGTCTGTGTAAAACTTCATCTTGGAAATAGGAGGAACCTGTGTAGGGTTGCTTGATGATGAGTCCGTTTAAAACAGCATCTGGAAGTGAGAAGGAACCTGGGTAGGTTTGCTTCAATGATGAGTCCATGTGAAACTGCATCTTGGAAATAGGAGGAACTTGTATAGGGTTGCCTGATGATGAGTCCATGCTAAACTGCATCTTGGAAATAGGAGGAACCTGTGTAGGGTTGCTTGATGATGAGTCTGTGTAAAACTGCATCTGGAAAGGAGGAACCTGTGTAGGGTTGCTTTATGATGAGTCCGTGTAAAACTTCATCTTATAAATAGGAGGAACTTGTGTAGGGTTGCTTGATGATGAGTCCGTGTAAAACTGCATCTGGAAAGGAGGAACCTGTGTAGGGTTGCTTCATGATGAGTCAGTGTAAAACTTCATCTTGGAAATAGGAGGAACCTGTGTAGGGTTGCTTGATGATGAGTCCATGTAAAACTGCATCTGGAAAGGAGGAACCTGTGTAGGGTTGCTTCATGATGAGTATGTGTAAAAGTTCATCTTGGAAATAGGAGGAACCTGTGTAGGGTTTATTGATGATGAGTCTGTGTAAAACTGAATCTGGAAAGGAGAAACCTGTGTAGGGTTGCTTCATGATGAGTTCGTGTAAAACTTCATCTGGAAGTGAGAAGGAACCTGGGTGGGGTTGCTTCAATAACGATGAAGGGATCTGGGATGATTGCTACTCCAAAAGATAATGAAGGAATCTTGGACGATTGCTACTCCAAAAAAGGTGATGAACTTTATCTGTTGACCTTTTCCTGAAAAGGTAAAGGCAAAGTCGTATGCAATGTCATGGTAGATGAGATGTATTATGTAATAATGTTCTAAAAAATGAGATTATGCTGTATACACTTGTCATGTGTGAAATGTTAGTGAATGTATTTTTTTGTCTAGGAAAATAAATCCTTGACAAATGTCAGGGAGTTAATAAACCCCGGACTGCCGTTAAAGAGTAGGTGTGTCTTCAAACTTTTCTTAGAATGTATCCACCAGGGATTCCCATTTTGAGGAGAAATCCGCAGGGGGATATTGAAAACTCTGTGGAGAGTGTTGATTCTTGCTTGGGGAAAAGAGTTCAGGAGTCTCGGTTGCCCGTTGCTCTATTGGGGGTATTATCTTTGGCTTGAGAGAATCAAAAGTTAGATGTTACCTGGTCGGATTCTAGGCTTCACAACGACTTGCTGGGGATAAGGAAGTTTACTGTTATCTGGCCGGATTCCAGGCTTCGTAGTAACTTGCTTGAAAGGATGAAGTTGAACTGATATCTGGTCGGGTCTAGGCTTCACAGTGTTTTTGGAGAAGGGAACTACTATCTGGTCGAAATCCAGGCTTCACAGTACCTTATACTGTTATCTGGTCGAAATCCAGGCTTCACAATGTCTTTGGAGAAGGGAACTACTATCTGGTCAAAACCAGGCTTCGCAGCGTCTTATACTGTTATCTGGTCGAAATCCAGGCTTCACAGTATTTTTCGGGATTGTAGAGTATTCTGTTGGAGAAGAGGAGTTGTGGTCCTCTGATTTATAGTAGTTGGAGAGGCAAACTCAAGATGGGGGATCCTACTGTTTGTTGGGGAAATAAAACCTGTTGCTCAGTCTGTTGGAGAGACGATGACTTCACTGGCAGAAATCCTCGAGGATTCTTGAAGTCGACTCAGTTGAAAAAGTTTTCAGAGATTGAAAATCTGGCTGGGGAAACCTCCTATGAGAAGGATTCTGGGGAGATTTGTCGCTGCCCCTAGTAGCAAATGTTTGTGGCACTTCCAGAAAATGTTCGACTATACGTAACCCTTTGCTGAGATTGGCGTTCAATTCCCCAAGTAATGGAGATGGAGACCTGTCCCTGGTTATTCAACATTTCTTGAGAGATTTCTTGGAATCTTGACTGGACTTCCCCAGGTGTGCTGGATAGTGACATGTCATGCCCCCCTTGTAGATATGAGATTTTTTATTGGAAGTGTCGTCCCACTTGAAGTGATTTAGTTCACTGAGAGAGCTTTGGTTCACTGGTTATTCGTTGTATGAATTTCTCCGCTGTCAAACAAATAGCCATATGCAAACAGTGATATTCAAGTAATGCAAAGTTTATGCTTGTCTTGAAATTTTTGAAAAATGCGTTTTAGCAAGTAAAGAAATTTCAACTCAGGATCTAGGGTAAGCCTTACAGGAGTCAGGATACCTTTTGTAATAGTATGCTTTCAAACTAACCCATGCTTCAATTAGGACTTTTGAAGGGTTGTAACGTGGATTGGTTCACGGTTTAAGAAACAAAGGATAAAGGCTCAAAGTGTATTTGTACCCACCCGCTCTTCGTGACGTTCTTCAGTCCTAAGCTCAATTAATTGTGCGTTTGAACTCCAATTGAGTCTGGGATGACGCGTTGGTGATGGCTCAGACAAGTTAAGTTTGTCGGAAGGGAGTTATTTTTGCAACATTTTTCATGTTGTTGAGGATTTGTAGTGACCTCTTTCTTTTGATTTATTATCCCTAATTTTGCCTGACTGTCCTTACGGCCAGCGGGATGCCCCAGTTTTTCTTAAGTCTCCTTTGTAGGTTTTGACTTAGTGGGCTTTTCTCTTCGAGAGATAATGACTGCCATTGCGATAGGGAACCATCACTGTCTTTTGATTCCAGAGGAATGTTTTTGATGTCATTCATTGTATTATGAGATGAGAGTTTGCGGCTAAACGCGCGTTTGAATTAACTGAGAGACTATCCTGCCCTGGGTTTTGATTAAAGGTTTCAATTCGTGTGAAAAAAGAAAACTTCTACTTCTTTGGCTCAAAGGGGTTTACTAGGGATTATCTTCCTTATAACTTCAGCGTTTAGGATTTGAAAGAACGCCTGTACATCGTCAGCAAGGTCTGTTCAAAAGCATACCGTATGAGATTAATGGTATTGTTTTCATCATCCTCCCTTTAAAGGCTTGTAACTTTTAGCAAGAGTTTAATGTCATAAAGAGAGCAAAAGCATAGTTTTAAATATAGTGAAAAATGAATGGATGAATTAAAGACAAACATATGCAATGCATTAATGAAACAGAGTTTGACATTAATAGATAATTGTTTGAATAACAAAAGAAATTACAATTGAAAATTCAAAATGAACAAGACGCTCTCAATGATTTGGCATAGGAGCAGTGATAACGTTTGGAGTCTCCGAAGGGTCAAACTCAATCTCCTTGGCGTTAAACAAATTCTGAATCTTGTACTTCAACGCCCAACAATCGTTAGTGTCATGCCCGAAACTGTCAGAATGATAAGCACACATTGCATTAGGATTATAGTTAGGAGAAGAAGTTTTGGGGTTTGGATGAGGTCCTATCAATGCAATGAGATTCATCCTCAACAAGTGTTGTAGCGCTTGAGACAGCGGCATGTTGATGTTGGTAAACTGTCTTTTGGGCTCATCTGGCCTTTGTTGATTTCCCCTTTGTTGTTGTCGGTGCGACGCAGAACCAAAGATCAGGACTGCCCCCACGTGTTGGTCTTGACGACTCTTTTGAACAGACACTACATTGGACTCTTTCTTCCCACTGTATGGCTTTTTCTTAGCACCAGGAGGTGTAGCTCCTTGGATATTTCCACTTTTGATGCCAACTTCGACCCTTTCGCCGGTCAGTACTAGCTCGGTGAACCCGACCGAGGAGCTTCCGATTAGGTGTTTGAAGAAAGGTCCCGTCAAGGTTCCCATGAAGGTGTCAATCAGCTCCCTGTCAGTTAATATGGGTTGCACCCTACCATCCAGATCTCTCCATTTTTGGGCTTATCCTTTGAAACTCTCGTTGGAACCCATGGTCATGTTCTGCAATTGTACACGAGTTGGTGCAAGATCAGCGTTGTACTGGTACTGCTTGTAGAAAGCAGTAGCTAGATCCTCCCAGGTGCGGATGCGAGAACCCTCCAATTGATAGAACCATTCAAGTTGTGTCCCAACTAAGCTTTCTTGGAAGAAATGGATCCAAAGCTTTGGATCAGTTGTGTATGGTTGAATCTCGCGGACATAAGACTTTAAGTGCATCTTAGGGAAAGAGACTCCATCGTACAAGACAAAGGTAGGGATTTTAAACTTCGGGGGGATGACCACTCCAGAAACCAAACCCGTGTCTCTTAAATCCAAGACGGGTATTTGTTGAATCTCCATAGCACTGAGGCGATCCTCTAGCTGTTTGTACTTGTCAACAGTGGAAGGAGATTGTTCCTCAAAGTAGTCAGCTTCAGCTTCATCAATCTCCAGACTGTTGTCTTCTTCATGACTATCCCCCATGTTGGATGGAGTTGAAAGATCTAGAGCTCCCTTGACTGGTCCTCTAGGTCTTCTTCTCAAGTTCAGGACGCCTACTGACTTCTTGGAATTTTTCTTTTTGTCTTTGAAAACAAGGGTCTTCAGGTCCTCTTGCCCCTTAGCCATAGCCAGGAACATTTGTTGGAATTGAGCATTTTGAGCTTGGAGATTATTCACCGTTTGTCCCATATCCATCTTACTGAAATAAACAATAGGAAGATAAGGAGACCTGTATGGGAGAAATCTGTCATGATATGATGCATGATATATGGATGCATGTTTTCAAGGATCTCGCAGAGTAAACACAAGAAAAAGTTAGAAGTTGAATCTTTGATCAACAACTTTGATTGGAGAACTTTGTATCGGTGGATGTCCTTCCACGAGAATTTAGTTCACCATGCCAAGTGGGTTATAGTCCTTGAATCAAATTTTTGTACTTGATCTTTGACGGCATTTTGTTAGAGGAAAATAAATCCTCTTGCCCCTTGCTAGACGTGACCCTGCATCATAGGCCCTTGAGATCCTTGAAACGGTTATTGAAAATGCTATGGTATGATGTTATTTACAAGTATGCAAAGTAAGCAAGTTTATATACAAATAATCATATTCACACAAAGCATACAAATTCCTTAGGATTAAGCTTGTATGGAGTTCGTAGGTAAGTACCCTCTTGAAGTTGGATTGGTTTAACCTGTTATATAAATAGTAACCGGGTTCTAAGGGATCTCTATATCACCGATATTTCCCCCAACTTCGTTCAATAGGCGATTGAATTACAACCAAACAAAGCTCAAGAGTCAAATCTCAATGAGTGTAGCATCGAGTATCTGTCGACCTTGGGAATACACCAAGGCCGGCCACCTCGCTACGTCCTACTGGCCAAGTTGTGCAATTAAAGGTTCTAAGGTCATTTGATGCATCACGACACCACGCAGAGGCCCCGTACTCTCCTTGATTGACTCAAGGGTTACCGGTACTGTTGTACCCCAAAATTTGCCCTCGCATTTTTTCCACAAGAAATCTCAGCTTCAGACATTTCCTGACTTTTCAAACTGGCTCAAGAATCGGACAAACGGACTTTTCTTGTCAGTCAAGCAAAATTAGGGTTTTTACTGGTTTTCTGGGCTCTGGATTGTTTCACAGTTGGCTTAGGGTTTTGGATGATTTTTGGTTCAATTTTGATCAGGCAAATGTTATTCGGCATTTAATCAAGAATTAAGGGTTTTATGGGCATATTCTCAGAAAGGTTAAAATTCCAAAGCACTTTGCAAGTTATTCCGAGATTCGGATTGAATTAGCGTTGTTTTGATTTAATCAGTAAAAGAGACAGTGGTTTGAATTCAGGTTGTATTGTTTGGGCCAGTCAAAAGAAATGTGCAGTATTGGATTCACAGTGTTTATGGCAAATCAGTGAAGAGGGAATGCGCTTGATCAGTTTATTTTGGTTGACTGCTGCTTTGCTTTGGATATTGGAAGAGACAGGTTTAATTGATCAATATTGTTTTATTTAAGTTATTTATTATTCTAAATTGAATGATTGAAATTTATTTTTCAATTGTTTTAATTCAAAGAGTTTTAAATAAATAAATAAACAATAAAGAAAGAAGATTAGAATTAATTGGGTAATAAAGATTTTATTGATATTTGAATTATTTGTACAAATGTTGTTTATAATTTAAATTACAAACAATAGTTTACATTAATTTAAATATTAAATAAAATAAAAATTATCCTATTTATTTCTAATTCTTCATTCTTCATTCTTCACTTCGCTCCGGTGCTCCATTTTTCATCTGCAAAAAGAAAAGGAAAAGTCAAAAGCAGTTGAAATAATTAAAGACAGATAAAATTTGCTCATCATTAGGGGCCACTGATTGGGATCAGTTAACCCTCTCTGCAAATCACGGGATTTCTCCCGGTTCACAAAGAGGGAAGAATTTTATTTTTATTCATGAATGCAAAATGCATAAATTCCAAAGTTCAAACTGCATAGTTCAAATCCAAGTCAAACTGAAAATCCAATTCCACTTTCTATCAAAAGCAAAAAGGCAATTTACTGTCAAAATACAAAATCTACCCAAGCTGTCAAAGAAAGATATGGAAGATATCACAAAGTACCAAAGCTGTCAAAAAAAGAGATAAAGATGCAGAGAAAAATGTGTTATGCAAGCAAGATCTTTATCATCATTTCCCAGGGCCCCTTCAGAACAAAAAGTACAGCAGAATCATATTATAATATATTAACTGTACTATAGAGTAAGAAGAAGAGAGATAAAAGTAAGCATATGCAGGTTTTGTAGGCTTAGGCAGGACAGGCAGAGATAAGAAGAAAAATATACAAAACTGTGAACCTGCTTGAACCAAGTGCTAACCAGAACTGATAACCTGCTAGGCCACCAACAATCAGCAAAAACACAAGACTCAAAACCTGTATCATCCTTTACCAAAACAGAACCTCAAGCCTAAAATCACATAACCCTGTTAAAGTCACAAAACCAAGCTTCAAACCTGCATCAGTAAAAACAAAACCCACCAAGCCAGAACCTGTCAAGCATAAACCAACATAGGCCAAACTCAAAACCTGCATCATCCCTTACCAAAAGAGAACATACAGCAAACCAGAAAAATCCCAGGCCAAGTACGAACTAACAACCATTCACCTGTCAACACACCAACCTGCTAGCACAAACATAACCTGTCCAGTTCAAATCTCAAAGCATTCAAAAACCAACCCCTAAGCCTCAGAATCCCTTCATCATAGGCAATAAATGTTCAAGGCAACCTAGGCCCTCAGTATAAACATCACAGGGCAACATAAACAAGCGTACAGTGGCAACAAGTACACAGTGTTCAAGAAGAAGAGAGAAAGTTCATCCAAAGGCAACGTGAGCAGTAGAGAAGAGGAAAGAGGTGAACTCAGAAGCTTTTCATCATAAACAAAATACATTCCAAGGGCATCAATCTCAGAAAGCAATTCAAGGGCCTCAGAAGCAAGCTTCATCATAGGCAAGGCAATGATTCAAAGGCATACAAATGCTCAAAGGCGACATGTAGTAGAAGAAAAAAGATAAAGAAATGAATCCATTTCAGGATAGGGTTTTCAGAACACATCATAAAACCTAAGCAAGAGGGTTAATACAGAAGTACCAGGAGACCTTGCAAAGCTAAGTTCGTCACAGCACTGCGTTCTCCACCCACCGGCCGTCCTCAGCGCCTCCACTCCGCCTCTCCTCCATCTCCCAAGAACGAAGGTAGCCAATCTTCTCCCCCTTTCTTCTTCACCACCTCATAATAGTACAAATTTAAGAATCAGAACTCAAATTAAAACAACACACGCAAATTCGTAAAAAAAAAAGAAAGAGATAAGAACATAAACGTTGAAACAAACCTTGTATCAAGAGGACGCTGAGTTCATGCCATGGAGGGAAGAGAGGTTTGAGGGTGACACTGGTGGCCGGATGGAAGAGTCGCTCGGGAAGACGAAGATGGAAAGAACGTTGAACGAACACGAACGGCGCCGTCCCAAACCCTAAGCATGTTCCCAAACTGAATAACATTCCCTAACCCTAAAAATGTTGCTCCAAACAATCCATGGGCCTGACCCGTTGTAAATATCTGCCTAAGCCCACTAAATTACTTCCTTCACAACAAAACATAAACACTAACCTTTTTTTTTTCTTTATACTATATAAACATTTTTTTTCTTTACAAAATCATTTTAATACAAAATACATTTTTTTACATTCTTTAATATTTACAATATATTTAAAACACCTTTTTATATATACTTAATTCAATTAACTTGAAAACATTTTTTTAATAGACAATTAAAATGCATTTCTTTTTAGCATACATAATTTATTTCTTGATATATAATTGAAATATACTTGTACATAACTTAATTAAAATATATTTTTTCTATCTTATATATTAAAAATTGAAAATATCTTTCCATTCTTTTAATTAAAATACTTTTTACAAACAAATACTTTTTTCTTTCTTCTAATTTAATCCATGATTTTTATTAAAAAATATATCTTTGTACATAAATTTTTAATATAATTTGTACATATCATACTTTTTTTTATCATATAATTAAAATTGAAAACATTTTTAATTAAAATATATTTTTGTACATAATAGACAAAATACATACTTTTTCTAATATTCTTAAAACACTTAATTAAAACACTCTTTTTAATATAATAAACAATGATGCATCTTATACATTTTTTCAATTAGAACTTGAACATACGATTTAATTAAAACATTTTCTTTTTTGTACATAATTAAATATACAAACCCAAGATTCACTAAAACACATATTTAGGTCAAATCCCTAATACGCTTCAATCTCACCTTTCGCGCCTGTAAATAATTACACATACACAATACATATACATCTCGCACTTACACAATGCAAATCCATTCACATTGCCCTATACACATTTGTTTATCTTATATTTGTATATTCGATATTTACATTTGATCGCACATTCGATTTGGTTGTAACTTATTGGATATCATAAGTCTCATCCCCATTCATACACTTGTACCCCCACTCCCGGATACTATTTTGTAATAGCGTAGATTTTACATTTCCGCAATTTACAGTTTTCCAATTATACCATGGTTAGACCTAGGGTTTGCATGTACATAAAATCAAACGCTAGATAACCTAATACAAGACAAATACATGTAATCAATACACAATCACACTTGCACCATCTAGGGTAATCCCACATGTTGCCTTCCAAAATGGGCCATGCTTGCACGTCGAGTATCTTTGGCAAAACAAAATCAAATGATCATAAGTCTCAAAGTGTTGCCTAAATGGAATGATCATAGTCCCTTCAAAGCAAATTGCCAAAGACACTTGGCACCATTGCATTCATGGTCCATACGATGACCCGCGCCTGTCCCGAATAAACTTCCTAAACGCAAGATTGTCCACCAATTTCAATGATGGAACAAAATTGTAAAAAGGGGTTAAAACATAACAAAAACTTTTGAGTACAATAGGGTAGACAAAACTCTTAGTTACTTGAGATCAATTTGCAAAAACACTTGCCTTCTTTTCAAAAACCACAATCCACAACACTTTCAAACAAACTCTCAAAAACATTTGAAAACATCTTTTCGAAAAGATCCACACTTTTGTAAAACACTCAATCACGAGTCAAATACATTAGTTGCCTAAGACAAGGCATCTTTTTCCAAAACATTTTCAAAAAGCACCCACACATACACCATTTTCAAGCAATCGAAAAACAAGGCAAGTGATCTAAAAAACCAAGTAACTAAGAGCCCATGGATAACCATGGATGAAAAGGGTGCTAATACCTTCCCTTTTCATAATCTACCCCCCGAACCCACGAAATATCTCAAAAGGTTTTTGCTGTGCTTTTTTAACCTTTCCTTTAGGATGAAATAAAAAGTCGGTGGTGACTCTTGCTCAACCGCACAAGTGCGAATACGAACGCAAAACACTAATCAGTTCTCCCACCGTATCACAGAACTGGCGACTCTGCTGGGGAAAAATTTAAAAGTGGGGTTACCTTAGGGTTTAGATCACCTTTACTTTCAATTGATTGCTTTGTTTGCTTTACATTTGTGGGCTTTGTATCAGAGTTTTATAGATCCTAACCCGGATCTGGGGAAACCCTTTTAGGTAGCATAATCTGTGAGGGACCTGTCCGGCGTATACCGACATGGGTGAAGCAGTGGCTACGTTGGTGTGGTGTCTTGGTCTGTACCGATATCCCTCATGTTAAGAGTGGGAGAATATGGGTCTTCCAAGGAGTCATTAAGCACCAACCGACCTTAGAACCCTAATTGACCAACTTGGCCATTAGAACAGTAGCAGTATGCTACACTCATTGAGGCTAAACTCTCGAGATGGTTCCGGCCGCGAGAAAAGGTTGCGATGCTGGAGTTATGACCGATTGAGGGTAGCCAATGATATGAGATCCTCTAGAACCCGGTTACTTTTGATAAGACAGGTTTTAACCAACAAACTGAAAGAGGGTAGTACCTGAACCTCATGCAAGCCTAAACCTAAGGCCTTGTGTGCTTTGTGTGAATATGTTTGCCTGTATATACACTTGCCTGCTTTTCGCATACATGGACATAACATCATGACATCATACCATAGCATTTTCAATAACCATTTCAAGGATCTCGAGGGTTCTGTTGATGCAGGGTTACATTGAACCAGACATCTATCACGGGGCAAGAGGTTTCTCCTCTAACCAGTCCAATCAAAGATCAAGTGCAACAACTTGAATCAGTGGCTATGACCCACTCGACATGGTGAGCTTGATTCTCGTGGAAAGACATCCGCCGATACAAAGTTCTCCAATCAAAGATCAAGTGCAACAACTTGAATCAGTGGCTATGACCCACTCGACATGGTGAGCTTGATTCTCGTGGAAGGACGTCCACCGGTACAGAGATCTCCAATCCAAGAGCAGAGTTCAACCTCTAACATTTTCTTGTGTTTACCCCAAGAGATCCTTGAAAGCATGCATCCACATATCATGCATTTCATTTTGACAATCTTTCCTTTTTCAGGTTTCCTTACTCTCCTGCTGTTTATTTCAGCAAGAGATGGCTCTAGAAAGGTCTGTCAAAGATATCCAAGACCAGACTGCTCAGCTGCAGGAGATGTTCCTGAACTTGTCTCTGGGGCAAGAAGAGATGAAAGCTCTCCTCACCAGGGGCTTGGGGAATTCCAACAATGCCAGGAGTGATCAGATTGCGGAGCTGCAGTTTGACCTAACAACACTGAGGACTCAAATGATGGGACAGTTGGTGGGCCAGATGGCTCTCATCCAAGACCTATCTCAAAGACAAGAGGAACTCAGAGTTCTTATCCGCCAACTGCTTCCAAACAACCAACTGGGGAAAACATCTGAGGTTGAAGAGCAAGTCACCGCTCAGCCTCCATCCACTCAAGAAGACAAGGGGAAAGCTCCTTTGCTAGCTTCAGGGTCACAATCCCATCAACAACCTCGCCAGCGTCAACGGGGCAATCGGCGTAAACAAGAAAAGTCGGGAAGACAGTTTACGGAGACTGAAATACCATCATTCTTCATACTGAAGCGCCTGTTGGAGGTCAATTTGCTTACCGTAAAGGATCCTCCTCAGAAGCCCAATATCTCCTCTCCTCACTATAATCCCGACGCATTCTGTGTTTACCACTCCTACAGCCCGGGACACGGCACCAACGACTGTTGGGCCTTGAAGAACAAGATTCAAGATCTGATTGACATTGGAGTGCTGGAATTCATGCCAGACGGTGAGATGAAGATCTTCCGTTAAAGGGTCCTCCACTTGAAGTGACGAAGCTCAAACTGAAAGACTTTTGCTTCTTTTTGAATTTTCAAAGTTGTAATTTCTTTTGCTGTCAAACAATTATTTGTTGATGTTAAAACTCTGTTTTCATTAATGCATTGCATATGTTTGTCTTGAATTCATCCATTCGTTTCACTACTCTTATGCTTTTCTTTATGATATTTGACTCTTGATAAAAAGCTGCAAGCCTTTAGAGGGAGGATGACGAAACAATACCGTGATCTTATACAGTATGCTTTTGAACAGACCTTGCTGATGATGTACAGGCATTTCTTTCAATTCCCAAACACTGGAGTTATAAGGAAGTTAATCCCTAGTCAACCCCTTCGAGCCAAAGAAGTAGGAGTTTTCTGTTCTAAACGATCAAAACCCTTGATATAAACCTGGGGCAGGGTAGTCTCTCAGTTAATTCAAAAGAAAGTGCGCATTGAAGTCGCAAACTCTCAGTTCGTAAAACAACAAACGATGTCAAAAAAAGAAAGCATTCCTTTGGAATCAAAAGACAAGGGTGGTTCCCTATCACATAGACAGTCAATCTCTCAAAAGACAAAAGCCCGCCAAGCCAAAACCTATAAAGGAGGCTTAAGAAAGCTGGGGCATCCCGCTGACAGTAATCCCGGAAAACGGTAACAGTCAGGCAAAAGTTAGGGATAACAAATCAAAATCAAAATAGTGAGGTCATTACAAAATCCTCAACAACATGAAAAATGTTGAAAAAGAAAAGGAGATGATGACTGTCTCCCCAAAATTCAACTGATGAACCATCGCCTAAAAGACGTTCCAAACTCAAAACAGAGTGTGACGCACAATTAACTGAGCTTAGGTTGAAGAACATCACGAAGAGCGGGTGGGTACAAATATACTTTGAGCCTTTATCCTTTGTTTATTAAACCGTGAACCAGGCCACGTTACAACCCTTCAAAAGTCCTAATTGAAGCATGGGTTAGTTCGAAAGCATACTGTTACAAAAGGTATCCTGACTCCTGTAGGGCTTTACTCTAAATCTTGTGTTGACTAGTCTTATGAAAAGTTTTTCAAAACTTCAAAGACAAACATAAACTTTACATTATTCGAATATCACTGTCCGCATTTGACCCTTTTGTTTGACAGCGAAGAAATTCATACAGCGAATGTTCGGAGGAACGAAAACTCTCTCAGTAAGTCAAAATCACTTCAAGAGGATAACACTTCCATCAAATCTCCTATCAACAAGGGGCATGACATGTCACAATTCAATTAACCTGGGGCAGTCCAGTCAAGGTCCAACAGATCTTTCAAAATCCAATTAACCTGGGGCAGTCCAGTCAAGGTCCAACAGATCTTTCAAAATCCAATTAACCTGGGGCAGTCCAGTCAAGGTCCAACAGATCTTTCAAAGTTCAGTTAACCTGGGGCAGTCCAGTCAAGATTTCAAGAAATCTCTCAATATGCAGAGTAATCTGATTCAAGATTCCTTCATCACCACTTGGGGCATTCGAATGTCAAAAGTGTTCAACAAATCAACTACATTATTTCCAGACTCGATTCCTGTATCTAGCCAGGGCACGTCTGAAGAGTTGAAGATTCGATTCCTGTATCCAGCCAGGGCATATCTGTCAACTATCACATTTCCAGACTCGATTCCTGTATCCAGCCAGGGCATATCTGTTGACGACTATTTCCAGATTCGACTCCTGTATCCAACCAGGGCATATCTGTTGACCACATTTCCAGATTCGACTCCTGTATCCAGCCAGGGCATATCTGTTGACCACATTTCCAGACTCGATTCCTGTATCTAGCCAGGGCACGTCTGAAGAGTTCGAAGATTCGATTCCTGTATCCAGCCAGGGCATATCTGTTGACGACTATTTCCAGATTCGATTCCTGTATCCGGCCAGGGCATATCTGTCAACTATCACATTTCCAGACTCGACTCCTGTATCTAGCCAGGGCACGTCTGAAGAGTTCGAAGATTCGATTCCTGTATCCAGCCAGGGCATATCTGTTGACGACTATTTCCAGATTCGACTCCTGTATCCAGCCAGGGCATATCTGTTGACTACATTTCCAGACTCGATTCCTGTATCCAGCCAGGGCATGTCTGAAGAATTCCAGATCAACACCTGTAACAACCCAGGAAACATCTGTGAACGACCGATTGTAGACCAACACCTGTAATAAGCCAGGAATTTATCTACATCACCACTTGGGGCATTCGAATGTCAAAAGTGTTCAAAACCCGATGCAGTTTTACACAAGCTCATCATCAGGAAGCCCTACACCGGTTCCTCTTCAAAGACTTCTGAAACAGTTTACGGATTCTTCCCAACAACAGATGTTAATCTACCAACTTGTTCAGACTCTTCTCAACCGTTGAAAACAGTTTACGGACGCTTCCCAACAACGGATGCGGCTCTATTGCTGATTCAATCTCAAGATTTCTGAAAATAGTTCACGGGTTCTCCAAGTAAACGGAGGTCAACCTATCACTTGTTCAGATTCTTCTCAAGACTTCTGAAAACAGTTCATGGATTCTTCCCAAGTAACGGATGTTAATCTATCAGCTTGTTTAGATGCAACCTTTGAAATTGGTTTACGGACGCTTCCCAACAACGGATGCGGCTCTATTGCTGATTCAACTTCAAGATTTCTGAAAATAGTTCACGGGTTCTCCAAGTAAACGGATGTTAACCTATCACTTGTTCAGATTCTTCTCAAGACTTCTGAAAACAGTTCATGGATTCTTCCCAAGTAACGGATGTTAATCTATCAGCTGGTTCAGATGCAACCTCTGAATTTAGTTTACGGACGCTTCCCAACAATGGATGCGGCTCTATTGCTGATTCAACTTCAAGATTTCTGAAAATAGTTCACGGGTTCTCCAAGTAAACGGATGTTAACCTATCGCTTGTTCAGATTCTTCTTTAGCTAACCACCACGGAAGATCACGCTCGCCAAAATTCTCCCTATCCCCAGCAGAGTTCATCAAATTCCCCGACAGTAACTTATCTTTGCAAATCCCCAGCCAGATAACCCTCTGGAATTCAATTCCCCTCAGAGTTTAAGTTTCAGTATCCCCAGCAGATCTAAGACTTCAAAACTGTCCCCAGCGGAGCCAGACCATTGAACCATCTCCCCACAGAGTTTCGGAAAGGGCAAATCTTGAGTTCCCCAGTGAAGTCGCCAGAGTTACTTCCCATTAAGCCGAAGATTCTCAATCTGGCCTCCCCAGCATGAGTCTACTAGTTTGGAACTCCCCAGTAGAGGTCATCAGGAATTCTCTTTCCCAGCAGCAGCCAAGGAATTATCTCCCCGACAGCAGTCAAGAGGCTTTTATCTTCAGCCATCTCGGATTCATGTATCCTCGGCAAGATTAGCTCATCAGCTTACATGCGCATTCATTACATTCATATCATAAACATTAATGTCACATGCATTGCATCATGCATCATATCATTGCATACAACTAACCCTTTGCCTTTTCAGGTAAGATCAGTCGACAGACACAGATCATCTCCCGAGATTCATCCAGAAATAGTTCAGATGTGACCCGGACACGGCGACATTCTGATACTTATTCCAGATTCATTCAGACGCATCATCAAGAAACCCTACACCGGTTCCTCTTCAACTTCAAGACTTCTGAAAATAGTTTACGGATTCTTCCCTACAACGGATGCCAATCTACCGATTTGTTCAGACTCTTCTCAACTTCTGAAAATAGTTTACAGGTTCTTCCCTACAACGGATGCCAATCTACCGACTTGTTCAGACTCTGCTCAACTTCTGAGACAGTTTACAGATTCTTCCCTACAACGGATGTCAATCTACCAACTGATTCAGACTCTTCTCAATTTTTGAAAATAGTTTACGGACATGTCCCAACAACGGATACTGCTCTATTGCTTGTTCAAATAGTTTACAGATTCTCCAGACATGGACGTCAATCTGTTGCTTGTTCAGACCCCTAATTCAGAGATGTTCCAAAACATGGATGCCCTTCTGATACTTGTCCACTCACCATTGACATACAGTTCAACATGTCCAGATGGCATCTATAAGCCCATCCTCCTACCAGCAGTCGCCGAATGGCATCTGTAAGCCCATTCTCAGATGGCATCTCTAAGCCCATCCCCCGACAAAATTCTCTCGCACCAGATGGCATCTTTAAGCCCATCACCAAATGGCATCTTTAAGCCCATTCACCTCCACCATCGTATCGCCGAGTGCAAATTTTTTGGGCACTTTAGTGTCCAATCTTCTTTTACCTTCAAGTCACGAAAGGCAAACTTGCCAATCTAACTCTTCAGGTCCAAGAAGATTGAACAGGGGCAACTGTTGTACCCCAAAATTTGCCCTCACATTTTTTCCACAAGAAATCTCAACTTCAGACATTTCCTGACTTTTCAAACTGGCTCAAGAATCGGACAAACGGACTTTTCTTGTCAGTCAAGCAAAATTAGGGTTTTTACTGGTTTTCTGGGCTCTGGATTGTTTCACAGTTGGCTTAGGGTTTTGGATGATTTTTGGTTCAATTTTGATCAGGCAAATGTTATTCGGCATTTAATCAAGAATTAAGGGTTTTATGGGCATATTCTCAGAAAGGTTAAAATTCCACAGTACTTTGCAAGTTATTCCGAGATTCGGATTGAATTAGCGTTGTTTTGATTTAATCAGTAAAAGAAACAGTGGTTTGAATTCAGGTTGTTTTGTTTGGGCCAGTCAAAAGAAATGTGCAGTATTGGATTCACAGTGTTTATGGCAAATCAGTGAAGAGGGAATGCGCTTGATCAGTTTATTTTGGTTGACTGCTGCTTTGCTTTGGATATTGGAAGAGACAGGTTTAATTGATCAATATTGTTTTATTTAAGTTATTTATTATTCTAAATTGAATGATTGAAATTTATTTTTCAATTGTTTTAATTCAAAGAATTTTAAATAAATAAATAAACAATAAAGAAAGAAGATTAGAATTAATTGGGTAATAAAGATTTTATTGATATTTGAATTATTTGTACAAATGTTGTTTATAATTTAAATTACAAACAATAGTTTACATTAATTTAAATATTAAATAAAATAAAAATTATCCTATTTATTTCTAATTCTTCATTCTTCATTCTTCACTTCGCTCCGGTGCTCCATTTTTCATCTGCAAAAAGAAAAGGAAAAGTCAAAAGCAGTTGAAATAATTAAAGACAGATAAAATTTGCTCATCATTAGGGGCCACTGATTGGGATCAGTTAACCCTCTCTGCAAATCACGGGATTTCTCCCGGTTCACAAAGAGGGAAGAATTTTATTTTTATTCATGAACGCAAAATGCATAAATTCCAAAGTTCAAACTGCATAGTTCAAATCCAAGTCAAACTGAAAATCCAATTCCACTTTCTATCAAAAGCAAAAAGGCAATTTACTGTCAAAATACAAAATCTACCCAAGCTGTCAAAGAAAGATATGGAAGATATCACAAAGTACCAAAGCTGTCAAAAAAAGAGATAAAGATGCAGAGAAAAATGTGTTATGCAAGCAAGATCTTTATCATCATTTCCCAGGGCCCCTTCAGAACAAAAAGTACAGCAGAATCATATTATAATATATTAACTGTACTATAGAGTAAGAAGAAGAGAGATAAAAGTAAGCATATGCAGGTTTTGTAGGCTTAGGCAGGACAGGCAGAGATAAGAAGAAAAATATACAAAACTGTGAACCTGCTTGAACCAAGTGCTAACCAGAACTGATAACCTGCTAGGCCACCAACAATCAGCAAAAACACAAGACTCAAAACCTGTATCATCCTTTACCAAAACAGAACCTCAAGCCTAAAATCACATAACCCTGTTAAAGTCACAAAACCAAGCTTCAAACCTGCATCAGTAAAAACAAAACCCACCAAGCCAGAACCTGTCAAGCATAAACCAACATAGGCCAAACTCAAAACCTGCATCATCCCTTACCAAAAGAGAACATACAGCAAACCAGAAAAATCCCAGGCCAAGTACGAACTAACAACCATTCACCTGTCAACACACCAACCTGCTAGCACAAACATAACCTGTCCAGTTCAAATCTCAAAGCATTCAAAAACCAACCCCTAAGCCTCATAATCCCTTCATCATAGGCAATAAATGTTCAAGGCAACCTAGGCCCTCAGTATAAACATCACAGGGCAACATAAACAAGCGTACAGTGGCAACAAGTACACAGTGTTCAAGAAGAAGAGAGAAAGTTCATCCAAAGGCAACGTGAGCAGTAGAGAAGAGGAAAGAGGTGAACTCAGAAGCTTTTCATCATAAACAAAATACATTCCAAGGGCATCAATCTCAGAAAGCAATTCAAGGGCCTCAGAAGCAAGCTTCATCATAGGCAAGGCAACGATTCAAAGGCATACAAATGCTCAAAGGCGACATGTAGTAGAAGAAAAAAGATAAAGAAATGAATCCATTTCAGGATAGGGTTTTCAGAACACATCATAAAACCTAAGCAAGAGGGTTAATACAGAAGTACCAGGAGACCTTGCAAAGCTAAGTTCGTCACAGCAATGCGTTCTCCACCCACCGACCGTCCTCAGCGCCTCCACTCCGCCTCTCCTCCATCTCCCAAGAACGAAGGTAGCCAATCTTCTCCCCCTTTCTTCTTCACCACCTCATAATAGTACAAATTTAAGAATCAGAACTCAAATTAAAACAACACACGCAAATTCGTAAAAAAAAAAAGAGATAAGAACATAAACGTTGAAACAAACCTTGTATCAAGAGGACGCTGAGTTCATGCCATGGAGGGAAGAGAGGTTTGAGGGTGACACTGGTGGCCGGATGGAAGAGTCGCTCGGGAAGACGAAGATGGAAAGAACGTTGAACGAACACGAACGGCGCCGTCCCAAACCCTAAGCATGTTCCCAAACTGAATAACATTCCCTAACCCTAAAAATGTTGCTCCAAACAATCCATGGGCCTCACCCGTTGTAAATATCCGCCTAAGCCCACTAAATTACTTCCTTCACAACAAAACATAAACACTAACCTTTTTTTTTCTTTATACTATATAAACATTTTTTTTCTTTACAAAATCATTTTAATACAAAATACATTTTTTTACATTCTTTAATATTTACAATATATTTAAAACACCTTTTTATATATACTTAATTCAATTAACTTGAAAACATTTTTTTAATAGACAATTAAAATGCATTTCTTTTTAGCATACATAATTTATTTCTTGATATATAATTGAAATATACTTGTACATAACTTAATTAAAATATATTTTTTCTACCTTATATATTAAAAATTGAAAATATCTTTCCATTCTTTTAATTAAAATACTTTTTACAAACAAATACTTTTTTCTTTCTTCTAATTTAATCCATGATTTTTATTAAAAAATATATCTTTGTACATAAACTTTTAATATAATTTGTACATATCATACTTTTTTTTATCATATAATTAAAATTGAAAACATTTTTAATTAAAATATATTTTTGTACATAATAGACAAAATACATACTTTTTCTAATATTCTTAAAACACTTAATTAAAACACTCTTTTTAATATAATAAACAATGATGCATCTTATACATTTTTTCAATTAGAACTTGAACATACGATTTAATTAAAACATTTTCTTTTTTGTACATAATTAAATATACAAACCCAAGATTCACTAAAACACATATTTAGGTCAAATCCCTAATACGCTTCAATCTCACCTTTCGCGCCTGTAAATAATTACACATGCACAATACATATACATCTCGCACTTACACAATGCAAATCCATTCACATTGCCCTATACACATTTGTTTATCTTATATTTGTATATTCGATATTTACATTTGATCGCACATTCGATTTGGTTGTAACTTATTGGATATCATAAGTCTCATCCCCATTCATACACTTGTACCCCCACTCCCGGATACTATTTTGTAATAGCGTAGATTTTACATTTCCGCAATTTACAGTTTTCCAATTATACCATGGTTAGACCTAGGGTTTGCATGTACATAAAATCAAACGCTAGATAACCTAATACAAGACAAATACATGTAATCAATACACAATCACACTTGCACCCTCTAGGGTAATCCCACATGTTGCCTTCCAAAATGGGCCATGCTTGCACGTCGAGTATCTTTGGCAAAACAAAATCAAATGATCATAAGTCTCAAAGTGTTGCCTAAATGGAATGATCATAGTCCCTTCAAAGCAAATTTCCAAAGACACTTGGCACCATTGCATTCATGGTCCATACGATGACCCTCGCCCGTCCCGAATAAACTTCCTAAACGCAAGATTGTCCACCAATTTCAATGATGGAACAAAATTGTAAAAAGGGGTTAAAACATAACAAAAACTTTTGAGTACAATAGGGTAGACAAAACTCTTAGTTACTTGAGATCAATTTGCAAAAACACTTGCCTTCTTTTCAAAAACCACAATCCACAACACTTTCAAACAAACTCTCAAAAACATTTGAAAACATCTTTTCGAAAAGATCCACACTTTTGTAAAACACTCAATCACGAGTCAAATACATTAGTTGCCTAAGACAAGGCATCTTTTTCCAAAACATTTTCAAAAAGCACCCACACATACACCATTTTCAAGCAATCGAAAAACAAGGCAAGTGATCTAAAAAACCAAGTAACTAAGAGCCCATGGATAACCATGGATGAAAAGGGTTCTAATACCTTCCCTTTTCATAATCTACCCCCCGAACCCACGAAATATCTCAAAAGGTTTTTGCTGTGCTTTTTTAACCTTTCCTTTAGGATGAAATAAAAAGTCGGTGGCGACTCTTGCTCAACCGCACAAGTGCGAATATGAACGCAAAACACTAGTCAGTTCTCCCACCGTATCACAGGTACCAACCAAAGTGCCACATCAACATAGCTACTGCTTCAACCGTGTCGGTATATCCCACATAGTTCCCTCACAGTTTACTGCTACTTACCTAAAAGGTGTTCCCCAAATCCGAGTGTAGGATTTTTAACAGTAACCCAAACAAGGACCCAAAACGTAAAGCATACAAGTAAAACAATGAAAGCAAGTAGATGTGATCTAGCCCTAAGGTAACCCCGCTTTAAAATTTCCCCAGCAGAGTCGCCAGTTCTGTGATATGGTGGGAGAACTGACTTGAAGGTTTTGCGTTTGATCACAAATGTTGCGGATAGCAAGAGTCGCCACCGACTTTTCTTTTATCCAAAAGGAAAGGTGAAAAAGCACAGGAAAGACCTTTGAGATTATTTCTTGAGTTTGGGGGGTAGATTATGAAAAGGGAAGGTATTAGCACCCTTTTCATCCATGGTTTTCCATGGGCTCTTAGTTACTTGCTAGATCACTTGCTTTTGTTTAAAATTGTGCTTTGTGTGGTTTTTGAAAGTATTTTGTAAAGAGGCCATTGTTTAGGCAAACTTTGTAATGATTCTTGTTCTTAAGAATGTATACAAAGATGTTGATCTTTTGAAAATGTTTTCAAGTTTGTAAGATATTTTGAAAGTGTAGGTGTTTGTTTTGAAAATAGCAAGGATGTTTTGTTTTGAAAGTGAGCAAGTAACTAGTGGCAATCTACCTACTCAAATGTCTTTCTTGTTCATTTTCTTTTCCTTTGACGTTGTTGTCTTACCATTGATTTGGTAAGCAACCCTATCTTTGGATGTAAATGGGACGGGCGTGGGTCATCGTATAACCATGATTAGTAATGTTGCAAGGTATCTTAGCATTATTTTTGAGGGACTAAGATCATTTGTAAGGCAGCTTAGATAGCGACATTGAGGGACTATGATATTGTATTTGCTAAGATACCTTACATGCGTAATATGGCCATTTTGTGTAAGGCAACCAAGTGGTGTAACCCTAGGGGTGCTTGTGTGCAAGTGTATGTTTTCATGCTTGATTTTGTCTTGAATTAGGGTTTTTTATTTGTCAATTTCATGTCTTGCCATACACACCCTAATTACTAACAATATATGAAAGCAATAAAAAGTGCGGAAAATAAGTATTCTACGTTATTACGAGCATTAGGGGGATGGGGGTACATATTTACAAATGGGGGGTTGCAAGAATTAAAATCCTATTTAACTATTACAACCATATTGAAATGTACAATGCAAGAGAGAAAAAGGACTTGTTTAGAAAATGGTTTTTTGTTTTAATGAATTAAGGAAAATAAATAAATTAATTAATAAAAGAAAATATTTTTATGTCTTTTTATATTAATGAAAAAGGGAATTGATATTGAAAATGATAAAAAGGGAAATAATGAGAGATAGAATTAGCATGCTGCTGAAAGCAAAACAAAGGGGATCAGAAGTTCTGATGCCGGGCGCGCTGTGGCTCAGAAAGAAGCGTTAGAAGTTCTGGATTGATACACTCTGAGGTCCTGCAAGAAAAATTAGAGGGAAAACACAGAAGTTCTGGGTTGCTATGTGCTGAACTTATGAGTGTTAGAACAGTGAGAAAATCTTAGAAGTTCTGTGTATCAAAACAGTGAAGAGAACTCAGAAGTTCAGTATGTACTAAGACAGTGAGTGAACATCAGAATTTCAGTGTGTGTTAACAGCGAGTGAACATCAGAAGTTTAGTGTGTTTAAATAGTGATAAAATCATAGAAGTTCTGTGTGTTAAAACAGTGAGGAGAACTCAGAAGGTCTGTGTTGTGCTAAAACCGTGAGTGAAAATCAGAAGTTCTGTGCTACATTTCAACTCTTTCCTTATATTAATCAGCACATTAGCAATTTATTCAGTTCTTAACAAACAAAAAATCAGAAGGATAAAAGCACAACAGTTTATAGAAGTTCTAATCCTAATTCTGAGTCTAGCCTTAATCAAGAAGTTCTGATCCACAGTTTTTATACTTATGTAATGATATGGGCAACATCAATACTATGATGTTTACATATTTAATGATGTTCTGAATGAAAGGATGCAAAGTCAAAAAGACTTACTTTGAATCTGGAGCGTGTGCTTGGAAATTAAACTACTGCCTTCAGATGTTCTGGAATCAGTAGGAACAACGGAAGAGAAAATGCTAAGTTCTTTGATTCAAAGGGAAGAACAAAGGTTTCGTTTTCTGTTTTGGAATTCTGGATTTTTATGAAGGTTTCACAGTTTTCTTTTCTCTCTTTTGACAATTCTCCCTCTCCAAAAGCCAGCCCTTTGCAAGTGTGATGGAGAACCTTATTTATAGGTGGATTTGTTGTGATTTTTTGGGGGAAAAACAAATGGGATTTGAACCTTTTTGGCATCCTGTTCCCTTGCGTTTTGATCACAGTCTTCGTATGCTAGTTTGGTGCAATTATGGGATGCAGGCGTAGGCTGAATTAGCTGTTGGTTATAGGTCTGTGTTGTAGCAGTGCAGAAGGTTGTATAAATAAGGTTTTGGGATTTGGTCATGTTCAGACCGAAGCGTTTGAATATAGCCTTCATATGCTAAGGTGCTACCTTGTTCTTGAAGCAAACATGGTGGTTAGAAGCTTTTAGCCATGCCTAAGCTAGATTTGTGAGCAGGAATTAAGGAAAGGTAACTTCAAAAGAAAAAGCAACGCATGGGCCCAGCACACTCTTGTACAAGAGTTTGTTTTTCCAAGACAGTAATGGTACTTTTATGCCACACGTGGGGAAATCCTTTGAACAAAGACCCAAAAGTGGTTGTGAGCATTAAATGATGATGAGATTGATCAAACCAGAAATCCTGCAACGTGATATTCTGCATCATTGCTTATTTATGGATCGGAAGTTCAGCTTCAGCGTGACTTAGAATAGACATCCAACTTCTGATCTTTGTATCTCCTTGCTCCAACATGTTCTGAAAGAGCTCTCAGACTTTCCAGGAAGCTTGCAACATGCTTTGTAACCTTCTTTGAATTACCCTTGCAAAATCTGACTGAACATTTGTGAAAATTGGCCCAGAAGTTCTGACCAAACTCTGTCTTGAAAGTGTCCAGAATTTGCTGAGTGCCTTTAGTTTCATGGACGTGTCTTTGAGGAGTTATAACTTGAAATCCAAGCATTTCTAGGAGAAGTTCTGTTTTGCAATGTTTTAGATCTCATTGAAATACATAACTATTGTATCAGAATTTCTTCCAGAATCAGCTTGCATCATGGTGAAAATCTGGCCAGAAGTTCTGAGCTTGTCATATTTCTTAAACACTTAGAAAAAATTCTAAGTATTTAGAATTTTGACTTTTCCAAAGTAGTTTTGACTTTTGAATTTCTTGATGAAACATACTTCATATTTCAAAATGTCTTGATGAAATATGATTCTTGAAATTTGATTTTGATCCAAAAGTCAAAGTTTGACTTTTAAGTGTGCAAATGACCATTTTGCCCTTGTGGATGACTTTCTTGAAAAAAAAATTGCAATTCAAGGCTTGGAACTGGATGGAAGCAAACCTGAGGGTCCAGAGTGATTCTTTGAGAAATGAGAGGGAAAATTTTGGGGTACAACATCAGGCCTCTAACCTCCAAATCTATCCATAATCAGAAAATTACACAAGCTTTTGAGCTATGATCTAAGTGATTAAAGCTTTGTCCAATCCATTTTTCCATTAAGGGAAGAAAGTTCACACTTCTATTCTTGTAAAGTCACTTTATACACAAAGTCAACTTGTTGAGCCTCTAACTTGTTTGTTCTGATCACACTCAACCTAAAAAACTAAGAGGAACATGTAAAAAGTGTATAACCACTCTATGAGACAAGGTACAAGGCTTTGGAACCATGACTTTCAAGTTTGCATCATAAATAAGAAACCAAACCATTACTTGTTATCTTGCAAACATGGTTACTTCAGATCCTCAAACCCTTTGCCTATAAATATAAGGGTCATTAGCAAGCCATAACACGAATAGACAAGCCCTCTAACCCTCTCAAACTCTCTCAAACTCTCTCAAACTCAAAATTGCTCAAAAAACTCCATTTGTTACAACTTCTGACCTTGAACACTAAACACTCAATCCACTCGTGCGTTTTCACTCTAAATCATTTACAAAGTTTCTATAACTCATATAGAACTTAACCAAAGACATGTTTCATCAATGTAACAACATCTTCATCATCTTCCAAATTCAAAAACAGAGTTCTGCAACTTGACTTGCCCAAAAGAATTGAGGCACTCTCGATCCAAGGTAAGCATTGCAAAAGCTTCCTGAGAGTTCAATGAAGCTATCCAGATCATCCTAACACCTCCAAAAGTTCTCTAACTTCAAACTCGACTCTCACTTTTGAGGTAAGTTTTCTAAACTTTGAAATCCTTGTACAAGCATCATTTGCATTTATTTTCTAAAGCAAAAATGTAGATATCAATGCCCTGAAGCTAATCATGTCCTTAGTTTTCATTTATATTGACCGTGTGATGAGAATTTTGGATTTGAAATTTCTGAAATATTAGGGTTCAGTTTTGTACCAACAGAAATTCACTTTAATCTTTGAGTTTTAGCTTAAGTTAATGGCGTGGTTAAATTCGTGGTGAAATTTGGAACAAATTTGATGTTTACATTTTTCAAAATGGTTGAGAAATGGAAGAGTTTGAAAATAAAAAATGTTGGTGTTTTTGTTCTGGCGCGAGGAAGAAGATGAAGTCATATTCAAATTTCCAGGTTTGAGTTTATCATATATTTATTGGTGATTGTTTCATAATCGGATGAAACAGACACCCCAGTGGCAAGCGTGTGTGTGTAGAGTGTTAGTGTGCCAGGGCAGGGGTTCGAACCCTGCCTCTTGCATTTTATTTTTCAATGTTTTCTTTGTTAATCAGGTACACGCAAGTCACACGCGCTCATCATACACCTCATGCTACAACCATCAGATGATCATACAGGCAGATCCAATGCTTCAAGCACGCCTTTCCACCATAAACTATCAAGGGCCAACCTCACTGGATCCAAACAGCGCCTGGGCCTCCCTTTTGGGCTTTTTGTTTTTGCTTTCTAACACCCCATTTTTTTCTTTTGTAGTTGAGGCCCATTTTATTTCTTTTTTTATTTTTAACTTTTTATTTTTCTAAATCATTTTTATTTAATCATAAAAAATGACAAAAATTAGATTTAGTCTTTTTAATCAATTAATTTAATTTTTGACAAATAAAAATTATTTTATTTTAACCATCTTAATTTTATTTTATTAAGACTAGGTTTTTTATAATTCATTTATTTTTCTAAACAAATACAAAAATATTTTCTAAATACTTATATTTATTTAGGCCTTAATTAATTAATTTTAGTCAGAAATAAAAATAAATTAATTTAATTACACCTTATTTTATTTTGTATAATTAATTTGTATAAAAAAATTAGAATTAGGTCTAAATTTTCTATCTCATATTGCAAATATTTTCCAAATAAAGAAATAACAAAATATTTCCTTAAAATACTTAGAACCTTTTTAGGGTTTTTTACATCTTTCCCCTTCTCACCACCTTCGCGCACTTTATTTTTCGCATTAATATTTCCCAATATTGTAAATGCTCAAAGCTTGTAATAGACAAATTAGGGTTTCTTGTTTTCCTCCCCCATTCATAAACTTGTAACCCCCATCCCCGAAATGTTGTAATAGCGTAGGACATTTAATTTCTGCAATTTACAATTTTCCTTATTAATGTTAGTAATTAGGATTTATATGGCAAGATTAAAATCAATCATTAGAAAACCTAATCTCAAAGACAAATACTTGAAATCAAAACACTTCGCACACATGCACCTCTAAGGTTAACCTCACTTGTTGCCTCAGATATAAACAGTTATGTCCCTCGAACGTGGGATACTTTAGCAAATACCCTCGGTTAAAAGATCGTAGTCCCTCGATGACCCTTTGATGTTTCCTTCGATAAACGATCTTAGTCCCTTATGACAATTGCTAAAGGATCTTACAAGTTGCCTTCTATGACTGTACAATGACCCACGCATGTCCCTCACATCCAATAATAGGGCTTCCTACTAACTAATGGTAGGATGGCACTATCTAAAGGAGGAGGAAAAGAACAAAGACTTTTTTGAGTAGGTAGATCGCTCGCAATCGCTTGCTCACAAACTAACACAATTTTCACACCTCACACTTTGAAAACAACCAAAACACTTTATAAACACTCTTGAGAACTGATACAAGGGTTATTATAAAGCAAACTGCCTTACATTGGCATTTTCAAACATCCTTTCACAAAACAACACTCTCTTTCATAAATATTTTCAAAATAAACATTTTGTATACATTCTCAACTATACGAGAATCATTACAAAATTGCCGCACTTAGGCATTTTTTTCAAAATATTTTCAAACATACACAAACACAAAGCATTATTTCAAAGTGAGCTAGCAATTAAGAGCCCGTAGATAACTACAGATGAAAAGGGTGCTAACACCTTCCCTTTTCATAACCTACCCCCCGAACTCAAGAAAGTTCTCAAAGGTCTTTCCTATTCTTTTCACCCTTTCCTTATTGGATAAAAGAAAAGTCGGTGGTGACTCTTGCTATCCGTAACATTTGCGATAAAACGCAAAACCCAAGTCAGTTCTACCACCATATTACACATATCTTTGAGCCTTGTGCTGAGCTCTTCCATCTCTTACTTGCTTAAAATCTTAATCACAACATGTAGATTCCTCGAAAGTGATTGAACATGGAATTGCATCCACTCGTGCACTTCATGCATACATGCATTCATAACATGTACTCAGAGTTGGGAATTCTTATTCATACTTTGTATTCTCTCTAGAATTGTAGACCTTCCTTCTCATTGCTTCGTGCTCATAGATCAGCTATGGAGCAACTCCGTGAGGAATTAGTCAAGATGAAGGTTCAGATAGGGCTGTTTATGGTAGACATGTAAGTTATGGCCCGTGGTCAGGAACTCCTGAAAGAGGAAATAGTCAGTTGAAGACTCATTTAAGCTTGGTTATGGAAGTTCTGAAAATATTGTTGAGAAAAGAAGATAATATTATACCTACTTCCGCAACAGAAGTTATTGTTCCTCCCCATCCTTTGGGACCTATTTCAAGTTAGGAAGTACTTTATGGACCTCTTCCACAATCTTGGGTTCCAGGGTGTTCCCGTCAGCGACCAGTTTCTATTCCCCAAATGAATCAAGGGGAAAGGTTTATCATCAAAGATAGAATAAAAGCTTGAGAAGCAATTTGACCCAATCTCAATGCCTTATGCTCAATTGTTGCCTCGTTTGCTTAAACTTCAGTTGGTTATGCTGTGTAATCTGACTACTACCGCAAAGTTTTCACCTGATTTTGATGCTAATGATAAGTGTGAGTTTCATAAAGGGGGACCTGGTGATAATGTTGAGAATTGAAAGGAATTTAATTACAAAGTCCATGACTTACTTGATGTAGGGACATTGATGTTTACTCCAAATAGTTTGGACATACAAGTCAACCACACTCCAACTACATCAGGAGGAGTGAATATTCCTTCTTGTGGGTTACTTAATCCACAACCTGTGCTCCCAGAGGTTCCTCTCCAGTAGTCATTGCTTATTTCAGGTTATAAGAACCAGGTGATCGATCAGAATCGGTATCATCCTTATGCCCAATTAGGTCAGTAAAGATCAAGAAGGCCCCCAAGGAAGTTTGATCATATTCATATGCCTTACAGTCAACTACTTTGTCATTTTCTTAAGCTCCACTTGGTTCAATTAAGGGATCCTGACCCTACCTCATCATCTATTCCTCGAGGATATGACAATAATGCTAGATGTGAATATCACTCTGGGGCACTTGGCTATTCAATTGAAGACTACAAGACATTCAGAGACAAAGTTCAAGACTTGTTCGATTCAAAGGTTATTATGTTCACACCAGATAGGAATGGGAATCCCGTGCCTGAGTGAGTATCAAGACTGCAGAAAATTTCCAGAATCATAATTCTAGATGGAGTCAAGTCTCCTCGACAATGGCAATCATTTGTTCTTTATTGAATTTTCATCTGTAATTTTACTTGTTTGTTTAAACATGGTTTGCATGTATGAATTTGTTTGTTTTTGAACATTAATTTTAATGCAATAAGTATCTTTGTCTTGAAGTGATCAATTCATTTTTACTCATCCATTCGTTTTCACTCATAAAAGGTTTTTCTTGCATTACGATACCAACTTTACTAGTCTCTTGCTTAGGCAAAGATTGGAGGGAGGATGATGGCAACTTAAAAACGCAAAAATCTTTGGTTGTATGCTTTTGAATAAAACCTTGTTGATGATGTACATATATTATTTCAAATTACTAAACACCAGAGATATAAGGGAGTGAAACCTTCGTTAACCCCTTTGAGCCTTGAAGTAGGAGTTTCTTTTTGTATAGAAAAAATCCTCATTTTTAACCAAGGGGAATGGTAGTGTTCAGTTAACTTGACCGATCATTCAAATTTCAAAAGGAGTGTGTATCTAAGGATCAACCACCATGGTTATCTCTCACACATCAAGAGGTTGAGGAAAGTCTAAACCACATTGGTTATCCCTCATACATCATGAGGTCAAAAGATGACGATACCACAATGGTTATCCCACATCAACCAAGGAATGAGGCAGTCACAACTCTTCAACAAGTCAAATGACTCAGAGTCGCACGATTTGTTCAAAAAAAGAGAAGGAAAAGAAATGAAAAAGAAACAAAATAAAAAAGAAAGGCCGCTAAAAAAACTTGAAAATAAGTGACTTAAGCAAAAATTAGGGCATCCCGCTGGACTTCAAAATCAAATTTCAAAAGAATTTGTCCAGGAAAAAGTTAGGGAAAGCAGAAAAAGAAAAGATTGAAAATGAAAATAAAAGGATTATCGAATTAAAATTATCAACAAAGAACAAAGTCGTGTGATCATACACCAAATAACAAAAGGTGAGTGACTTCCATATCCAAGAACCTTAGTGGTTCCTCAACCATCTCAAACTCCTCTCGAGGATGAGTACTCGTATCTAGTTAGCTGAATGTAGGATTGTAGAACATCATGGATAATGGTAGAGTACAAATAAATTTTGAGCCTCAAGTCCTTTTTTTTTCTAAAACCGTGAACCAGGCCACGTTACAACCCTCAAAATTCCAAATTGAAGCAGGGTTTATTTCAAAAGCATACTATGGCGAGACAACGTTAACTGACTCCTAGAAGGTGTGCTAAATATTTGTGTTTGTATCATATTCTTGTATTATATTTCATAAAAATATTTTCAAATATTGCACTTTAGCTAGTGATTCGTCCATAACAGAGTTGTAACATCATTTCAATTAAAGTTTGTCAACTTCAAGACTAACATAGGCTTTGCATTAGAATTATCATCATCAGAATAAACATTTTTATGTTTGCAAATAGTTGCTTGATATCAAGTATGTTTCCATGATGGGAATCAATGAAAAGCATTGTCATTTCAAAGTAAAAAGACTTGAGAACTCCATGGAGTGAAAGCCAATCATTTCAAAAATATGATAATATCTAGGGGCATGTTGCCTTGAGATTCCGTTGAGCATAAGAAATTTGCTTCTGCAGTTTGATCACCCTAAAAGGGGTAGAGTTTGAAGTCTCTGTTGAGCAAGGGATACGCCAAGTACAACCAATTTGGGGCAGTTACGTCGAGATTCAACCTATCTATCCAAAGATCTGAAGAAGCCGAGACAGATTATCCCGAAGACTCTATGGAGTAGGGGCATGCCACTTTCAGATAATCATAAGGGACAAAGAGGCTTGATGATTCTGTTGAGCATGAGCAGTTATATGCTTTTACTGTTTGATCACCCTAAGGGGGTAAGGCTTGAGGACTCTGTTAAATATAAGTAGTTTGATGCTTTTACTGTGTTGATTACCCTAAAGGGGGTAAAGTTTGAGACTTTATTGGGTATGAGCAGGTTTATTTCCCAGCTTTGTTCACTCTTAATGAGAGTGGAGTTTGAAGATTCATTCAATCGGGGCAATAAAATCGATAAATCTCTTTAGAATTAAGTCGATCTGGGGCACTTACGCCGAGATTCGATAAATCTCTCCAAGAATCTGTTGATTAGGGGGAAATATTTCATAACTTGAAAATGCAGGGGTAAGTCATCTCCAATCACTATGGTAAAAAATATCATTGCAAGGTAAATCCCTTCATAAATTTTATCGGGGGCACAAGTTATGAATTAAAGGATCTATAGTTCACTTGTGACAAGAAGCATACTAGAAAAAGAGCAAGAACTATCAAGGTTGTTATCAGCACAAGGTTTTGGATGTGTTTCATCAACAGAATGGAAAGAATATTTCCTCAAGCAAAGTACTTTTCTCCAGTGGAATTTGTACTTTTGAGATTTCTTTGCAAATGATTATTTACCCCAACAGAAGTTTCTCTATTAAGGGTTTCTTTTAGATTATTTTCTCCCCAATGAAGTTGCATTTTTTGTGGTTTCCTTACAGAAGGGTCATTCCCCAGTAGAAGCTTGTTTGTTAAGAGTTCTTGTAATAATTCTTTTATCCCTCAGTAGCAGGAATTTTTGTAGTATCCCTAGTGGATGCTACACTTTTGAGGATTCTTTACTAGGATTTTTGTAGCCCTGGGAAGTGCTTGTTCCCCGAGCAGAGAATATTTCCCCAACAGAGTTCAGGGTTGAGTCATCTTGTTCAAGAATTCTCTTATCCCCAATGGAAGTTAAACCTTGAGGATTTCTTTGCAAGGATTCTCTCATCCCCAAGAAGAGCATGTTTCCTGAGTATAGAATCTTTCCCCAGCGGAATTCATTGCTGAGACTTCTTGTTCAAGAATTCTCTTATCCCTAGTAGAAGTTGCTTGTCAAGAGTTATGTGCAAGAGTTCTCTTATCCTCGTCAGTTTGAAGGTTTCCTTATCCCCAACAGAGAGATAATGGATTATTTCTAAAATGGTTGAGAGATGGTTGAAGTCAGAGTCAGCTCTCTTTAGGGTCTGCAATTTATTTTTGTAGAATCCTCTCAGCAAAGTCCAACCTTCACTGGCGTCTCTCTTCAGAGTTTGCAATTTATTTTTGCAATTTCGCACCAAAGTTTATAGCCTTTGGTTACGGGAAATCCAGTTTGTTATTCCTCACAGAGGATCAGAGTATCAAGGCCTTCTCTTCAGAAGCTCCTTGTCTCTTCTGTAGCTCCCCGGTGGAGCATCCTAGCATGCATCATTACATTCCATTTACCCAAATGCGTAGCATTTCCATTATTTCTGGAGCATTACGCCATAGAAAAATTCAAACATGCATTGAAGCATAAGCCAATTTTGATATTTACCTGAGGTAACCTAGGTGTTTTATATGCAGAAGGTGTATGGACCTCACAGATTCTCCTATGGTATATTTCCTCATAATCTCTTACCTTTGTGTAACCTTGCAATTCCGGTGTATTCTGGCGTCCCTTAGTTAGGTCTAGTGTGACTAGTCATCCTTGATCAAATCCAATGTTGTTGGCAAACCCCTTTAGATCCAGAGTTTATTGGCATTACCGACAAATTCCAATCTAGGTTGGAACGTTCAGCTCTAGAGTCCCCTTTGGCTGGTCTCTCCTAATTATAAGTTCTCCTTTGATCGATGTTAATTTCTTAAGAGTATACCTTCAGTTAGTATTCTTGTTAATATTCCTCTTCGGTTGGTCTCTTTTCTTTATATGTCCGCCTTCGACCGGTGTATATTCCTAATTTTTATTGGTATCTTTTTTAAGAGTCCCCTTATAAGGCCAGAACCCCACCCTTACCTGGATTGAAGTTCGCTTAACCAAAGCTCCGGCTGTAATCCTTATTTTGCTCTGCTCGACACCAGGCAACTTGATCATTCCTCTGTGCAGCTCTTACGGTCAGCGTATAAACCCTTAATCACCAACTAAATCAAATCCTTGTGTCAGCTTAACCTTATATCATTAACCTATTGGGCTTAACTTTCACACCCTCACTTTACTATTTCCAACCAATAAAATAGGTCCAACATAATTATTCCATTAAATCCAACATTATTATTATTATTAATCAACTAATTAATTAATTAATAATAATCTAACAACTTATACCAATAATTCTCAATATCTCACAAATTTTCAACAAATAATCCAAAAATAATTTAATTAAATAATTAATTAAATAAGCGGGCGTTACACCTTCGACTGGTCTCTTTTCTTTGTAAGTTTTCCTTTGATCGGCGTTCTTATCTAAAGTCTACCTTCAGTTAGCCTCCTTGTTAAGATTTCCCTTCGGCTGGTCTCTTTTCTTTATATGTCTGCCTTCAGCCGACGTATATTCCTAATGTTTATTAGTATCTTTGTTAGGATTCCCCTACAAACGGTCTATTTTCGTTGTAAGTCCACCTTCGGTCAACGTTCATTTCTAAGATTCCCCTTCGGTTGGTCTCTTTTCGTTGTATGTCTGCCTCCGACCGACGTTCATTTCTAAGATTCATCTTCAGTTGGTTTCTTTCTGTTGTATGTCCGCCTTTGGCCGACGTATGTTTCCAAAGACACCTTTAGTTGATACCCTTGTTAAGATTCTCCTTCGGTTGGTTTCTTTTTGTTACATGTCCGCCTTCGCCCGGCGTATGTTTCCAAAGTCACCTTCGGTTGATACCCTTGTTAAGATTCCCCTTCGGCTGGTCTCTTTTCTTTATATGTCTGCCTATAGCCGGTGTATATTCCCAATGTTTATTGGTATCTTTGCTAAGAGTCCCCCCCGACTGGTCTCTTTTCATTATAAGTTCATCTTTGATCAATGTTCATTTCTTAGGAGTATGACTTCAACTGGTATTCTTTTAAGATTCCCCTTCAGCTAGTCTCTTTTTATTCTAAGTTTGCCTTTGATTGCCATTCATTTCTTGGGAGTCTATCTTCGGCTAGTATCCTTGTTAGGAGTCCCCTTTGGCTGGTCTTTTTTCGTTGTATGTCTGTGTTCGGCTGACGTTCATTTCTAAAGCTCCATCTTCGGGTGACCTTCTTTCTAAGAAAACAAAACCAAAATATTTGACCTTCTTTTGTTTCTCCAGAGTGCAAATTTTACGGGTTTTTTGGAATTCAATCATCTTCTACCTTGAATGTTTGAAATTCGTTTTCTTTTTCACCTTCAGGTTTAAGATGATTGAATAGGAACAATTGTTATACCTCAAAATTTACCCTCTTGTGTTTCAATCTTAGTAGGCTCATGCTTCATCATCATACATACATATGCATAGCATTGTCTCTATTGTTATGGGATCAAGGCTTTTGTGTTTGAGTGTGTATCACTCAAAAGAGAAGAGAATTGGTATTAAAGATATAGAAGATTGATATCTTATCATTATGATCATCCTCTTAAGGAACAAAATCTTATCTCTTTAAAGCTTCTCAAAGATCATCAAAGGATTAGGGTTTTGAAGGACTGATCATAGGCTCCTATCTTTTTTGCTCAAAGCTAGATTTTCGGTCAAAGACAACTTGTAGTATACTTTTTTTTATCAAAATATGATTCTATGGTCTAATAATTGCTTCAATACATTCATATATTCTATTTTTATCATCATAATATTCATCAGAAGATTCAAATTAGACAGAGGAGGAGAATTTGATTGCACTGAGGAAAACTCAACAATCAATCTAAGTAAAAAGTCAACATTTTGGATTTTTGGTCAAATTGGGTCATTATGAGTCATGATACATGAAATCAAGAGGATTTATCAAGGATATCTACAGAAAATCACAAAATCCCAAAAATTTGCTAATTTATGGTTTGTGAAGTTTTTCTAAGTGTGGAAATATCATGTTCAAATTGCCATTTTGTAAGTTTCATAACTCCCTCCATAAGGATCATAAATTTTCAAACCAAGGCTCAAATTCAAGAGCAGTTTCCATACTAAAACTTTGTAGAAGGAATTATCTCCAAAAAATGCATATAGAAAAAGTTATGATATCTTGAAGTGGTGTGTTCATTGGTTTTTTGAAGTTCCAACACTTAGTGAAATTTTGAGAGTTCTGATCAGGTTCATGTACATAATTTCTAAGGTAATTTTCTCTATGATTCAAGCTCTATCTCACTTTTCATTCAACATAGAAGTTTTTGTATTTCCTTCAATTTGTTCAATGATCCAAATAATTCATCATTTGGTTCACAAAATTTTAAGTCACGAGCATTCAAAGTCAGGACATCACCAAGTTGATTTTGACTTTAACTTAGAATTTTTTCTAACTCTCTGATCAATTGCAAGGGTCCAACTTTCATGGAATTTTACGCAGTCTTCTAAGCCTTGATTCATGATATGATCAACATCAAACTTGTTCATCTTTTTACTCTCTTTCATTTAAGCCCAAGTTTTTTTTCATTTTAGTGAAGATTCATCTTATTATTTTGGGAAGGTATCTGAAAAATCATGGGCTCCACAACTCACAATCATTGCATTTTGAGGCACTTTTTATATATGGATCATTCTTTCTTGTTTTGAAATCATATTAATCACAAACCACACACATATACTCATCTCTCTTTACCTAAAATGCCTAAACAATGACTAATGCATGCATGCACCATATTTGAGCAAAGTTTCCAAAATAAGATAAGTTGGAAGTTTGTATAAACTTCTTCCCCATGTTATCTCATTGCCAACTCATTTCTCACACTCTTTTCATGCTTCATTTTGTTCACTAAAACGTAACAAAACCATAGTCTTGCATGCATGAAACACAACCATTTCACACTCTTATTCTCTCACTTTTCAAAATTCCAAAAAAACTTGGATAACAAAGTTTTGAACCTTGGTTAACATTTAATCACGATCGACCCTCTCTATATAAGTAATTCGCTTCATTTAACCCTTGGTTACGTCATTTTGGTAGAGAAACTCATATCTTAAGTCATTATCCTCTCAAGAATTTTGAGATTCGAAGCTCTCTCTTCTCTCCACATTCATTCATTCTCTGGTGTTCTTGATACTTATTAAAGATCATAGAAAACTTCTACATAATTTTCTTGATCTCTTGAAGTCGTTTCAGTTTGCAACAGACACTACCTCTGTTTGGAAACCTTCTCAAACTCATATCTCCATCATTTTATATCCAAGTAACATACTAAGATCGTGAACATATGCATTTGAAGTCCTACGGTGATGTAGGCATTGGTTTATGCTTGAATAATTAAAAATAGTTTAGATCTGAAGTTTTCGTGTTGAACTTTATGCTTAATTTTCTCTATGATAGAGGTTGAATAAATGAAAACTAAGCTTGGATTTGAGATCTACACGGAATTTCATGCAAGATAGTGTAGGGTTTGATCATTTTCTATACATGTTTTTGATCTCCAGTGGGAGGATGACCGAGGAAGACAACCGGAGTTAGGACTCCAGCGTCTGAGGTCTTTGTTGACACTTTGACCGTGCATGGATGGATGTGATTGGTCCTTGCGCAATTTTCATTTTCCACCTCATTTCTTCTTTTTCTTTATTTTTGTTTTATACGAAAATCATAAAATATTTGATAATTTTGGATGTTAGGACTGTTCCTGGCACGCTTTTCTTTTCACACCTTACATTTTTTAGCCCAACGCGCATTTTACCTGATTTCAGTGTATTTCTCCAATTCATTTTCACACCCCCATGCTCTATTTTAATATTTTTTGTTTCCATTTCAATTTTGATTTTATTTCTTATCTTTCAATATTATAAAAAATCCACAAATATATGTTTTTGACATTTTAGTGTCTTGCGATATTTTTAATAGTTTTTATTTTAATTTTCCATTTATTTTGCAAATTTATTTGAGAGCCTTGATGCATGCTTACTTGTTGAGATACTTGTGTGTGTTTGATGTTTGTTTTAAGTGAATTTTCACCAATCTTTTGGACATATTAGATCACTTGATTGATGAATAATTTCATGTTGATTTTATGCATGTTCAATGTTTACTTGATATCTTTTAATTGGAACTTTCCTGTGCTTCATTTCATGCTTACTTGTCGATATGCTTTCTTGTGTTGATGGTTGATTTTGGGAATGCACTTGTGCAACCTTTTAGAGTTTGTTCCTCACATTTACTTGAGTATCTTGACGTAAGTTAGAGCCTTGATTTCATATTTTATCGGTCATTTATGTGCCTTGAAGTTGTTGAATCATTTGATGATCTTTTGAAATGATGTTTGACCTAGTCTTTGTGCATGATGCTTGATGAAACTTCTTGAGGTTTCTGGGTCATGATTCAGGGTGAATGTTTTGTATAAGCTTCTGCCTTTCCATGTCTAAATTCTTAATTGCATGATCATTTAT
Source organism: Vicia faba (assembly GCA_948472305.1). Taxonomy (NCBI): domain Eukaryota; kingdom Viridiplantae; phylum Streptophyta; class Magnoliopsida; order Fabales; family Fabaceae; genus Vicia; species Vicia faba. The sequence continues at coordinate 993,789,839 of OX451741.1, forward strand.
TCATTTGTTTTCTATGGATAGATGATTCCTCTTGAGGATGATATTGATTGATAAATGCCTAGTTGCTTGATCATGTTTTGAGTATGATGCTTATTGAACTTCTTGCAACCTTGAGCCATGTTTTGATTGATATTCTTGTTTAAGATATGCCTCATCATGTTTCCATGTTTTAATCTAAAAACCTTGATCATTTATTGCTTAGTTCTTAGGAGCTAGTTGTTGATATTTGTTTGGTTTGTTGACCTAATGCTTGTTTGATCTTGGTGTGATCCTTTCTCAATCTTTGGAGTGCATTTGTATAAAAACCTAGTGATGTAGTTGCTGACTTTATTAGTTATTTAACTTGCATGATTCATCTTGCCTTTTTGTTCTAAGCGGTTTTGGTTGTTTGATGCCTAAATACATGAATGCTTGTGCAATTGTTTGATTGTTTTTGCTTAGGTTCCAAAACCTTAGGGCTAAAACCTTGTAAGAATGACCCTTATAGGACTTGTATGTATGTATGAGTGTTTTAATTTTACACATAGGTTTCTTTTTTGTTGAGGACTTGAAGCATATTTGAGGTTTAGCTTTATTTTCTTGCAAATTGTTGTTGGTTGATGGATCTTCATTCATTGTTGTATGTTTGGCTTGTGTGCCATTTTCCAAGTGATACTTTAGGTTTTGTTTTGTTACCTTTGTCATATCTTTGTTACGAACAAGATGTCACTTAGCCTTGCACCCTAGCTGAGATCACAACATCGTTCTTTTGATTGCTTTTAGTTGAACGAAGAGTCACCCAGTCTTGCACCTTAGCTGAGATCACGACATCGTTCTTTCATTTATTTTTTTGAACGAAGAGTTACTCAGTCTTGCACCTTAGCAGAGATCACGACATCGTTTTTTTAATTTATTTGTTTTTTTATTGTTCTCACATGTACCATTAGGAGTTTAATTACATATTGTTCAAGGTGTGAATTAAATAGACTTTAGGTTCTAAACCAAGCATGATAACATTAGGTAGAAGTTCCCTAAATCTCTGCCCTTAGGTCCATGATGCATGTTAACTTTTAGGTAGTTTTCCCTTTGATATCCTAACTCTAGGACCATTGTAAAAAACAACATTATGACTTGATTTTCCCCTTAGATTTTGTTTCCTTTTTGCATTTCATCTTTGAAACAAAAACTTTTTTTCTTATCAAATCTGAAAAACACATAACAAATAAAGAGGCGGGCCATATGTCTTGAGCCTTAAGTAGTGGGAGAAGGGTGAGGTGGTATATTACTAACCTTGTTCTTTCTCTCATTCATAGTATTTAATATGGTTCAAATCACCAAATTAATTTTCAAGGTAACAAAAGACTCAACCAATCAAATTTGTTTTGCCTCTGGGCTTTTCTTTTGAAAATCTTTTCATAAAAATACATGTTATTTTTATTTCGCGCAATACGACGCGTAAGTCTCCAAAGGTCGAGCGATAAATGGAAACTGCTAGAATGTGAATGTAACATTGTTCGTTAAAAAACACTAACAGAGCAATTCTTTTTCATAAGAACTACGATGCTCTAATTCCCTATTGCATGACGATGATACGTAGGCACAAGGTTTTGAAATCAAGGTGAGCGCAATAATAAAAAATTTCTTTTTGTTAATTAACAATTCATTCATGAATTCTTTTAGCTTGTAAGCTTTAGATATAAACACACCCTTTAATTAGAACAATTATAGCGGATTCCATTGAGTACAACAGACGTGAGGAGTGTTAATATATTCCCCTTGCGTAATCGACTCCCTTACCCTTCTCTTGGTCGTGAGACCATTATTTTTTACTTTATAGTGTTTCTTCGATGTTTTCCTTTCCCTTCCTTGGGACAAATAAATATTTGATGGCGCCTTCATTGTGTTTAATATTTTTCATGGCAGTGATAACTGCCTAATGAAACATGTCTGTATGGCCAACTTATGATGCCCGTATCTTGAGGATCATTGAACCAAACGATGAGATCTTGATGTCAAAAGTAAGCTCTCATGTAATATACAAACTTTCATGTTATAAATGAAATGAATAAAAATTTAGTAGGACATGAAATATGCCTTTGAAATTTCCTCATTAAAATAGATTCAATTGACTTATGAAACATGTCAATTACAACAACTCAAATCCCTAACTTTGAAAGCTTGTAACTTGAGTACTATTGGCCCTCATGATGAGTTATTGGTTTCAAAAGAAATATTTAAGGAATAATAATAACTTTTATTTTTAGGGAAAAGTGAAATGGAGCTTGGACCTTTTAAGAAAATGTTCTTGAAATCATCTTGATCAAACTGACTTTAACTCTAAAAAATTTCTTTAAGTGTTTATCTATAAAAAACAATGAATCCTCCACTTTATGATCTCATATCTTTTTACCTATGCATATTTTGGAATTAATTCCTTCTACAAACTTGTAGTATGAAGCATCATCTTCACTTTGAGACCTTGATTGCACAATTTGGATCATTAAGAGGAGAGATATAAGTCTTGAAAGATGATCAAATGAACATAGATTTTTGTACTTAACATCTTCACCAAAACCCTAGTTTAACCAATTTTGTGATTCTCATGATTCATCATGATGAACCTTGATTCAAATTTCATATTTTCATGGACATTGACTTGATAAGACCTCAGTTGACCAAAAACTCCAAAGTTTGACTTTTGACTTTGACTGCATGTTGATTTTTTCTCAATGCACTCAATTCCTCTTCAAATATCAATTGGAATATTCCGAAGCACTTTGTGATGATCAGTGAGGTATACATGGATACCTTAAGGAGTGTATTGAACCATATAATCTTATTTTTGCTCAAAAAGTCAGCCACATGTTGCCTTTGATCAAAACCCTAATTTAAAGCCAATTGGATAGAGGCTTATAATCAACTTCACAACCTTTGAAACCCTAATCACCTGATGGTCATAAAATCTTGTTGAGACATTTTCAAGTGTATGAAGCTTTAGCGAATTGAGAAATACCGTAATGTTGAGTATGTCTCAACCTCTTATTTCTTTGAGCATCATCTTCCTCTCTTGGAGTGAAGAAGGTCATCAATACAAGATACCTTGATCCCATAACCATACAACCAATGCAATGTATGAGTATATATGAATGAAATACAAGCCAATTAAGGGTTAATAACCAGAGGGTAAATTTTAGGGTACAATACATTGTTGTAGTATGCTTTCAAAATAAACCTTGTTTCAATTAGGTCTTTTGTATGTTGTAACGTGGCCTGGTTCACCGTTTATGAAATAAAGGATATAAGGCTCAAAATTTTATTTTAACCCACCTAATTCTCCATGATCATCTACAATCCCATGTTCAATTAATTTGACACAAACATTCGACTTCTAAGAGGATTTTTAAGTGACAGTGTGATGGTTCGAGAACCAATAAGGTTTTTAGGTGGTAGTCACCTATTCTTGTTTGAGAATCATAAAATCTTGTTCAAACTTTTGTCTTTGTCAAGGATAATCAATGATATTTCTTTTTTATTTTGATTTTTTGTTGTGTATCCCTAGTTTTTGTCCGAACTGTTTTTTTTGAGTTTTAGACTAGCGGGATGCCCTAATTTTTGCCTAAGTTATCTCTTTAGTGTTCGACTTAGTAGGATTTTTATTTGATAATTTTTTATTTATTTTGGGAACAACTTGCATGACATTTTTTCATTTGATCTTTTGAGGATTGTGACTGCCATATTGATGGTTCAAGAGAAACAACCGCTATAAGCTTTGTCCTTTTACTACTTCTTCGACATTGTGTACAAAGAGAAGATGTGGTTGAAGCTCTTATGAGAATGTAACTAGAATGATTTAGAAGGATTCTCTTAGAATTGAATGCATTAGTCATTTTAACTGAACAACTACTCTGCCCCAGGTTAAGATTAAGGGTTTCAATTTTATGCAGAAAGAAAATCCAACTTCTAGGCTTAAAGGGGTTGATGAGGGATTATCTTCCTTAACGGACATCAAATATTTTACTAAATGGTTAGAAGTCGTGCCCTTGGTGAATGTTGACCAAGATGCTATAATTAATTTATCCAAAGCCACATCATGTGCAGGTTCGGGATTTCTGAGACTATAACCACAAACCAAGATTCAGTTTTCACTGGTCGAAAGATGTTTGAGTTTTTTTTCCAGAATCAGGAATCAAACTTCTGACCTCTACTCCTTATTACACCTAAGTAATTGGTCAAGTTGAGGCTGCAAATAAGATCATAATTGTCATAATCAAGAAACATATAGGTCAAAAGCCAAAGAATTGACATAAGACCTTAGACCAGACACTTTGGGCTTGTCAAACGTCTCCTAAGGAAGCAACTAACGCTACACCATTTCGACTAACGTTTGGTCATGATGCAGTCTTACCTGCTGAGATATACTTATAGTCAGTAAGAATCTAAAGGTAAAGTGAGATTCCATCTAATACTATTGGGGCATAATGGTGCATGAATTGGCCGACCTCGATGAAGAAAGGTTAGCTTCCTTAGACGTTCTCATTAGACAAAAGAAGTGAGTGGCTAAAGCTTACAGTAAGAAAGTTAAGTCAAAAGTCTATGCAGTTGGTGACTATGTCTAGAAAGTAATATTGCATATGGATCAAAAGGATCGAGCCTCAGGAAAGTGGTCACCAAACTAGGAAGGACCAGTTTAAATTAGCCAAGTAATTTTAAATAACGTTTACGAGATTGAGGAATTAAGTCCCGGTAATCAGTTATTGAGAGTAAATGGAAAATAATTAAAAAAATATAAGCACATTGTAATACAGTGGGAGAACTGACTTGAAGGTTTTGCGTTTGATCATAAATGTTGCGGTTAGAAAGAGTCGCCACCGACTTTTCTTTTATCCAAAAGGAAAGGTGAAAAAGCACATGAAAGACCTTTGAGATTATTTCTTGAGTTCGGGGGTAGATTATGAAAAGGGAAGGTATTAGCACCATTTTCATCCATGGTTTTCCATGGGCTCTTAGTTACTTGCTAGATCACTTGCTTTTGTTTGAAATTATGCTTTGTGTGGTTTTTTTTGAAAGTATTTTGTAAAGAGGCCATTGTTTAGGCGAACTTTGTAATGATTCTCGTTCGTAAGAATGTATACAAAGTGTTTGATCTTTTGAAAATGTTTTCAAGTTTGAAAGATGTTCGAAAGTGTAGGTGTTTGTTTTGAAAATAGCAAGGATATTTTGTTTGAAATTGAGCAAGTAATTAGGAGCATTCTACCTACTCAAAAGTCTTTCTTGTTCATTTTCTTTTCCTTTGACATTGTTATCTTGCCATTAATTTGGTAAGTAACCCTATCTTTGGATGTAAATGGGACGGGCGTGAGTCATCGTATAACCATGATTAGAAATGTTGCAAGGTATCTTAGTATTCTTTTTAGGGGCTAAGATCATTTGAAAGGCAACTTAGATAGCGTCATCGAGGGACTATGATCTTGTATTTGCTTGTTTTTGCTAAGATACCTTACATGCGTAATATGGTCATTTTTGTAAAGGCAACCGAGTGGAATTATCCTAGGGGTGTTTGTGTGCAAGTGCATTGCTTTCATGCTTGATTTTGTCTTGAATTAGGGTTTTCTAAGTATTGGTTTTAGTCTTTCCATACAAACCCTAATTACTAGCATGTTATATATAAAGCGATAAATTGCGAAATTTAAAGTTACTACGCTATTACAACACTTGTGGAAGGGGGTGTACACATTCATGAATGGGGATTGAAAGGATTTAAACCTAATTAGTCTATTACAACCATATTGAATTGGTACAAATGTACAAGGAATTAAATGAATACTGTACAAGATGAATAAATATGCAAGAATGCAAATATAAAGAAAATGGATATTTTTGTTTGAATTTTTTAGGAAAAGAGAATTGGTTTTAACCTAATTAATTAAAGGGAAAAATAGTTAATTAAAGTAGTAAAAGGTAAAACCTAAAATTACTAAGAAAAGACTTTAAATAAATAAAAAAACCTAAATCTATTAAAAAGAAAATAAGTTTAAGAAAAGTATTTATGTATTTTTGTCTTGAAAATAACTTTTAGTATTATAAAATATTTTTAGTCCCTTTTTTAATATTAAAATAATATATTTAATAGGTGTAAAAGGAAATAAATAATAACCTAATTTTAATTAAATTTATAAGATAATTTGTAAAATTAAATAAAGTATGATTAATAAAATAATTTTTTATGTGAGAAAAACAAATAAACTAAATTAAAATATAAATCTACTATTTTTGTATTTTTTATAATTTTTTAGTAACAGAAAAATAATTAAGAAAAACAAATAAAAAGAAAATAAGAAAATAAAATAAAATTGGGCCAGGGGTGCTGATAGCTTGTAAGGGGTGAGAAGTAGCAAAAAAAACATAAGCCCAAAGATTGGAGCCCAACGCCTGCAGAAAAGGGTCAGAAAATGCAAAAAAATGTAAAACATTTCAAAAGGGTACCACCGAGACTCGAACCCAGGTCCCAAAGGTTACAGGCGCGCGCTTCTACCACTGGGGTGGCTATACATCCGTTAACATAAGCAAAACAATAAATATATGATACAACACGCGCCATGAGTTACACTTCATCTTCAACCTTCAGCCAGACCAACTGTAACTTGTTCATTTCTCAACAAAAATGAAAACTATAAACATGAAACTTGTAGCAAATTTTCTCACGGTTTCAGAAATGTAAAAAATTAAAACTATAGATCAAAGATAAGCAGAATTTCATTGGCCCTAAACTGAACCCTAAAAATCTCAGAAATTTCAGTCTCAAAATTCTCTAAGCTCAAGCAAAATTAATGGAAACTATGGACATGGTCAGCTTTAGGGAAATGATATCTACATGTTTGATTCACAAATAAATCATTGATGATGCCTGTATGAAAAGTTCCAAAGTTAGAAAACTTACCTTGCAAGAGGGTATCGGGTTTGAAGTTTGAGCAGCTTTCAAGGAGTTCCAATGGTTGGGTTAGCTTCCTCAAGTTCCCAGGAAGTTAATGGAATGCTTAGTTGAGCTGAAAGGGCCTGAGGAGTTCTGGAGAAGTCCAAGTGCAAAGCTCTGTTTTTGAAAATGGTGGATGAGGATGGAGGTGTTACATTAATACTGCAGGTGTTGGGATTGTTTTTGTATGTTGTTTAGAAGCTTTTGAAAACAAAAGGCCAAGAAACGCACGAGTAGATTTGAAGATTGGCTTCAAATCTCAGAAATGACAAGTTTTGAAGTGTTTTTGCTGATTCTGAGTTCTAGGTGTTTTCAGGGGTTCAGCCTTCGTGTCCTTGATGCAAAATAGTTTGTGTATCTATAAGAAAAAGGATTGGAGTGAATTGGCAAGTCAGAAATACAAGTTGCAAGCTTTTGGCTAGGTTACTTGATTTTCAAGAAAAGAGGGAAACCAAGTTTCAATGTGAGGTACAAGCATGGGCTGGGTGATTGTAAGTGTCTAAACCATTTCTCATGAGTTATAGGACTTGTGTGATAAGAGGATAACAAGTGCAAGGCTTAAGAACAATTTTTGTGCAAAAAGTCACTTTACCAAAATGGCAATGTGCACTTTCTTTCAAAAAAAGGATATAAAGCATGTCCATGCATTGAATGCTTGAAATGAGACCTCTAATAGATGTGAAAGCCATTAATTATGGAGTGACTAACAAGTTTGATGCCTGAAAAGTAGAGTTTATGCAGCATAGTTTGAATTTTGAAATTGGTTCATCACAAAATGACTTGTAAATCAAGTGATAAGACCCTAACTTCATCTCTTCGATTCTCCCTACTAAAAAATGATCTCATGGAGTTCTTGGATATTTTGGAAAGCTTGCAATGTACTACATAACCCATATTTGAATTGATTTTTAATAATACAATTGTAACTATATGAAAAAGTGCCACGAAGTTGGGTCAAAATCCTGACCAAATTAGGGCAAAATTTCACTAAGTGTTTTGTTTCATGACCACATGTTCTTAAAATTATAACCTGAGATCCAAGCAATTTTGGAAGAAGTTGTGTGAAGAAAAGTTGTATATTTCATGGAGATCTAAAACTTTCATGTTGTAAGTTTCTCTTGAATCATCTTGCATCATGGTAAAAACATTTCTCAAAGTTATGAAAAAATAAGAAATTTTCAACACTTAGAAAAATTTCTAAGTTTAGAAATTTTAACTTTTCAAAATGAAATCTTGAATTTTTGTTTTCTTGATGAATAAGTTTCATATTTTGACATGTTTTGATTAATTTTGATCTTTGGCATTAGATTTTGACCAAAAAGTCAAAGTTTGACTTTTCAGTATACAGTTGACTTTTGATCAGTTGACTGAAAATTCATCTGTCAATCCATTGGACTTGAGCAATGTTTTGAGCCATGTCATTATGTAAAAATTATGCAATTGGACTCTTGATATAACTCCTTAAACCAATTGATCATTTGCTAGGTCAAAAATCAGAAATTGCCCTTTCCCAGTCAAAACCCTAATTTTGACCATTTTGCCCTTTTGGAGATTTGGTCAAATTTCTTGAAGAATTATGGTCCAAACTTGATCAAATGATACATATGAGTTTAAAATGTTTATTTGGATAAAAAATTGTGAAGTTTGACTATGATTTGGCCATAGTTGACTTTTTCCCCAATACAGCTGATTTTTAGGTCAACTGCTCAATTGACTGAGCAAAAATGTGATCCAAGGCTTGAAACTTGACATGAGTAATCTTGGGGGTCCATAATGATCCATGAAAGTAATATGGGGTATTGAAAGTTCAAAAATCCTCGTGCAATCTTAAACCTTAATTTTGGTCATCAATGTTTAAGGAGGTGTCTTGAGCTGATCAAACCCTAGTGTGGTCTTGAGTCCAAGGAGATCTTGTGAGCAAATTCTTGATAAGTGAGAGGGAAAATTTTGAGGTACAACACACATGCTACAAGAGATCAAAGTATTGGGAAAAAAATAGTGTACAACAATAACATGCCAAAATGGTATATATGTTTGAAAATGCCAAAATGGAAATCATTACAAAAGTCGAACCACATGGAAAACAAGAAGTTCAAGACTTCAATTTGTTATTCATCTCTTCAAAATGTGATCTTGCATGTTCGAGCTTCTTGTCATTAGTGATGTATTCATTCTTCAGTTTGTTCACCTCTTTCTCCAATATACGGGCAGTCTTTGCATGTTCGATACCAACATTTTCATATTAGACTAGTTTCTCACCAATAGAACCCATGTTAGAAACATTAATCTTAACTTTCTCTTTCTCCACTGCTTCAATCTTCCTCTGTAGGCATTTCATATGTTGAGTCCAGGATAATATATCCGCATCTAGATACTCCAGCCTATTTTTGTCCTTAGATTTTGCCTCCAATTCAGGGACTAAGAAACTAAGACATATTAGTGACATTTTCCTCTTCGACTAGTTTCTCATCAATAGAACCCAGGTTAGAAACATTAATCTTAACTTTCTCTTTCTCCACTGCTTCAATCTTCCTCTATAGGCATTTCACCTGTTGAGTCCAGGATAATATATCCACATCTAGATACTCCAGCCTATTTTTGTCCTTAGATTTTGCCTCCAATTCAGGGACTAAGAAACTAAGACATATTAGTGACATTTTCCTCTTCGACTAGTTTCTCATCAATAGAACCCAGGTTAGAAACATTAATCTTAACTTTCTCTTTCTCCACTACTTCAATCTTCCTCTGTAGGCATTTCACCTGTTGAGTCCAGGATAATATATCCGCATCTAGATACTCCAACCTATTTTTGTCCTTAGATTTTGCCTCCAATTCATGGACTATGAAACTAAGACATGTTAGTGACATTTTCCTCTTCGACTAGTTTCTCATAAATAGAACCCAAGTTAGAAACATTAATCTTAACTTTCTCTTTCTCCACTGCTTCAATCTTCCTCTGTAGGCATTTCATCTGTTGAGTCCAGGATAATATATCCGCATCTAGATACTCCAGCCTATTCTTGTCCTTAGATTCAGGAACCTAATTCAAGGACTAAGAAACTAAGACATGTTTGTGGAGCAAGATCTTAGTTCTTATGCCAAATCGACCAACGAAATATTTCTTAAGGTTAACAACTTGGGCAGCTTTCTCGAGAAAAGGCACAAAATCAAAGACAAAGTCAGTAATAGGATCTGGTGCATTCAATTTCTATAGCTTCAATAGCAGCCCCTAGATCTCAAAGAGAGCGACTGGGTCATCCTCGATGGTTTGGATATTATCCAGATCAATAAGTTTAGACTTTAATTGTTGGAACAATTCAACAAAGTCATCATTAGTTTGAACAACGGGAGAGGCAGAAGATAAATCATCAAAGTCCTTATGGTTATCCATAATTTTCTTGAAAGATTCAACCATATTCTCTTTCTGACGGGCTCCTAGCTTTTCTGGTTGGTTCATTGATTCAGAAGCATGGAAGGTGGAAGTAGTATTTAGGCTTTCAAAAGATTGTGACTGTGGTCTTGGCGAATTATGAGTATGTATGCTCTTGCCTGACCTCATGGAGGGGAGGCCTGGGCGGTTTTGGGACTCTTTTAGTCAAATTAATATCTGGAATCTTCTCAACTAAAATACTCATTGGGTCTTCTTGCACAAGACCAATACTAGGGGGAGTCTTTGGCATTAGAGCATCAAGCTTTTTATCCCAAGGAGAATTTGCTTCAGGCATGAATGAATCTTGTTGTTCAGGTGTGAATTCATCTGTATGAGGTTTTGCAGTCTCCATAATATGGTCAAAGTTCCCCCTAGGTTGTTTTATCTATTTGATCGACAATGAGTCCACCACCTCCAGTGGCGTTATATGGATGAACAAGGGTCGAACTAGTGGTATTGGGCATTATATACTTATTGTTAGAGAAATCAATATGTTAGCAAGATACATCTGGTTGTGCCTCGGAGATTGTGGGGTCGATATTGACAGGATTCATAAGGGAAAGGTTTTTGTCTGAGATAAAAGTTAGATGGAGTCTAAGAATGTAAAAGAAGGTGGCAAGTTACCTTGTTAGCAATAGGGTACGGACTGGAGTGTGCACTTCCTGGGCTCTGAGCGGTTTGCGATGGGTCGTTCTATCTCTCTTCTTCTTCTTTAGTGTAGGAACTTCATTATCAATATCTCATTCTTCATCGAAAACCAAGAGAGTTTCATGTCTAACCCTCTTCTTCTTCTTCTTGATTAGCGAAATTGACGGTAGCAAATCTGGCAGTTGTGTCGTACCCCAATTTTGACCGGGCACTTTAACTTCATATGTTTTCTAATACCATTTTATTTTGAATAAATGAAATGGTGCAGTTGGTAGGAGGTAAGTCTTGGAAGCATAGGGTCCTAAGTTCAAACCCCACTTTTTGCATTTCTTTTCCTTTTTATTTTGTTTCTAACTTTTATTTTCACTTTTATTTATGTTTTATTCAAAAAAATCACAAAAAAAATTGTTTTTTTTAATATTAAAATATTATTTTCTTTTTTTATTTTTAGGCATATTTAAAATATTATTTTTTTCATTTAATTTTTTAATTTTATGCATTTATAGTCAAAGAAATTCCAAAATAAAAAATTATTTGAATTGATTTTGTTCCATTTCACTTTACGATAGTTTTTATGAGATTGATCAAAATGGTCGTAACTTTTAAAAATTAAATTAATTTTTTTTAAAGTTTCAATTATTATTGATTAATTATCATTAGATCTCAATTTTATTCCCTTTTCATTTAACCTAAATTTTCATTATAAAAGGAGGCCATTCACAACTTTACAGAGGGACCACGTACAAATTCCACTAATTCCAAAATATTGTGCATACCACGATTCATTCACACAATACCTTGTATATTTCATTCCACAAAACCCTACTTTGTACAGATCATTCACGTACACACACTAACACAAAAAAAAAATAAATCATTCTCCCTGTCAATCTATACACTATCACGGTACGTAAAAAACCCTCATCTGCATTCATACAATAAACCAATTTTTCTTACATAATCGCCAATTTTCATTTTTTATTCACTTTTTAATATCCTTACACAACTAAAACCAGTACACATTCCTTTCAATTTCAAACCATTACACCAATTTCAACCTCCATTTGAATCCAAAACAAACATAAAAAAATTCTCATGAAATGTTAAATTCAAAATCTAATATCCTAAATAATTATGAACTTTCAAAGATTAGATTCGGATCCATGCAATAGTGGAAAAAGAATGAGATAAAAGATGAAGGAAATTGTTTACAAGTGTTCACAAAAGATCAAACTCTTTTGAAAAATGAAAGAACGGGTAGTTTGCGAGTTTACAAATCAATTATGGAAGTATGTGTTTTCTAACATTGTGAATAATTTAAGAGTAAAAATGATTTATAGGTGTTGGAGATTAAGAACAAAAAGAAGTGAAAAATTATGGTTGATTCAATTCATAAACACTTGTGTGATTTGAGTCAAGTGGCAAAAAAAATTGGAACAAGATCCACACTTTATGAGAAACCCATTTCTCCATGATTCGAATCAAGAATAAATTGTGATTAGACTCATGCTAAACTTTGATTCGAGTCATGAAGAAGCTATAATTCGACCCAAACAAGCAGGAGTTGATAAGAATTTTGTGATTCGACTCTTGTACAAGTTGTGATTCAATTTACAGGGCTCCAAGATTTGAATCATGTACAACCTGTGATTCGACTCAGACTCACAAATTCCTATTTTCCCTCTGTTTGATTTGATGGTGTATGATTTGAATCACACACCTAAAATCTCAATTTAATGTTGTTTTGAGATTCTAGTTGTGCCACGACTTGAACCAAACTCTAATATGATACTTGATCCAAAAACTCGACTAATTGACTTTAAATATAATGTTTATACTCAAATATCAAATAAAAACAGTTCGAATTATGCATGTTAAAAATATGGATCTAAAACTTGATCAAAAAATACGTAAATGAAGAGGAGACTAAATGATATAAACTTAAACCAAAACAAAATTTAAGAGACAAGCAACAAAATCATATAGAGGACCTAAAAGTTAGATTTTAAAATAGAGATATAAAAAAATTAAAAACACTTAAATAGAAATAGCAAAAACGCATTTAAGTCTAAAAAATAAACTCTTTTTTACAATTATTTTTACTTATTAGTCAAAACTCATCTTTTAAATTTTCTTCTAAACAATAGAGAGAAAAATCAATTAATATAATCACTTTAATTTCATAAAGTCTCAAGTTTCTCATAATTTGCCAATTAATGAACTCGTCAATTTTTTACTTTAGACTGTTGACTTATTACATGTGTTTAGATGATAAAATACTAATATATAAAAGATAACTTTCATATTTACAGTGGTCTCATTAGTCAATATTTGTGTGTCTTTAAATTTTTTATATTTATTTATTTTTTATACTTTTATCATTAATTTTGTGCATAATTTAATCAATATATATATAACTACTATTAATAGGGTTGTATTGTACATTTTCTCGGCAGCCTAGTGGAGGCTATAAAGTGCAAATTGTCTTTTAAACTATTATTAATAGTCGAATGTCCCGAGGAAATGGGACTAGAATATACATCATCATTATCTAATTATTGAGTTAATATGAAGACATAATGAATCACTTCAATTCAATGACCATTAACTGAAGTATTCCCTCTCTCTATTAGTGAGAATGATATTTATTTTGAAACTATTAAAACGACATTCATTTTAAAGCGGATGATTTATCAGAATAAACGGTGTCTATCTTTGATGAGTTGAACCTGAACTAGAGCTTGTTACAGTACTATTTAAGCTGTATAATGGTGTTTGTCCAAAAAAAGCTGTCAAATGATGTTTTTCTGCAGCAGTGCACACTATTTAACTCGCATATCATTGGTTACAGTATTACAGTTTTTGTCATGGTATGCATGTTTGATGTTATAGATTCCACCTCTGATGTAAAAGGCTTGATTGCATGTGTTTCTCAAAAAGTATATCACGTTATGAGTGAATAGAAACTGAAAATATAAAACTCAGTATATTTATTCTCTTTTAGGGTTTTTTCGATCTGACATAGTAAAATGAGCCTCGAGCGTTGTGGGTGAATAAAAATTAGATTACACTTAGGTTAGAATAATGAAAACCAAAAGCACCATTTATTGGATTACAAGAGACAAGTTTTGCTAACTTTATAGGAGACCAAAAGGGGGACAGCCTCACAGGGCTTAACTTCATTATGCTAACAACAATCTACAAAGTGAGATTAGACCAGTAATTTGTCCTAAGCTGATATTGTGGATTTCATGTGAAGGACACTTATAAAAGTACACGTGAAGGGTCAAAATTTCTTCAACTGAAAGAATCTTTGGTGCATGAGTTATTAGTCTAACATTATTTAATTTCTTGTGTTAGCTTTTCTGATTGGTGAATGAACAGAAGAATATAAAGACATGCATGCTACTTGTATATTTATTTATTATCATCACCAAACCCACATGTGACTTCAAAGACAAATGAACATCGGCACTATATGTTTATTAAATATTTTTTTCCCAAATGGCATAATAAGTAACATGCCACTTATTAAATAATTAAGCACATATAATATAAACGCAAACATCTGCATGTGAACAAATATATATTCAACAATAAGCATCAAGCTATCTAGTGTGCATGAGCTGATTTAACCATGGATCCAAGAATCTCCTTCTCCAATGATTTTGTTGTTAGCCAACAACAAGCAATCAAACATGAAAACATATACAGAGAAGCTCCTGTCTCTTCGGATTTCGAATTCTCGGTCAAAAAATATTCCATGATAACAGCAGATCAAGTCTTTTTTAAGGGCATGTTGTTGCCTGGTAATGAATGCTCCAAGAAGGTGACTTTAAGAGATGAGCTACTTAATGACGATGATTCACCAAAATGGTCAAAGAGTTTAAGCCGATGGAAGGAACGATTAGGCCTAAAGAGAGGTTCATCTAAGAAAGATAAGAATAAGAATGATCAGAGATCTGTAGTTAACCTTGAACAAGGAGAAACAGCTGTTAACAAAGACAATATTGTAAGGTTTTCATCCAAGTCTTTTCTATTCTTTGCTAAGATAGTTACTTAGGTTTTGTTGACAGATTCATTTCTTGTGAATTATCACAGGAATTGTTCTATGAAAGAGATGTAGGTTTCAAAGGAAAGTGAAATCAAGAGGAACGGCTTCCTTTTGTCTAGGAGGGATGATAATATGATATTAAATATTAATATCTATCAAGTGTTAGACTTTTAGCTGACTTATTTACTATTGAGCAAGTTAAATTTAACCTATGTAGTATGTAGTAGAAACAAGTATTATTATCTTTGTACAAAATTTGTAGTTTATGAATCAGTGAGTATTTTAATGTGTGATGTGATGCATCCAGTGGTGGTGGCTTTTGTTTAGAGATATAGTGACTATAGCTAGTTGTGAAAGTTTCTTCACCTTGTACTTCTAAGAAAGTTAATTATCCCTATATTCGTTGCTTTCATGTTATCTTAAGCATGTTTCTTACTGTTTTACTTAATTTTTTGGGAAGTGGAAACAAAAATGATCGGCTTATGAGAAAAATGCAACGTGAAGATCAAATCTGAAGAGCAAACCAAGTTTGTTGTTTAAAAATGGAGGGAAATGCAATATGTAGATTAGAATCACTTCATCCTAGACTCCTACTTTGAAAGTGTATTTATAAGGGTAGCAATCTTTTAAAAATAAAGAATGCAACACATCAAAATATTCGAATTTTTTTTGTAATAATCAAGTATTAAAAAAAAAATCGCAAATAACCATGTTTCAGAAAACCCCACAAAGGAGGAGCCAAGTGAGATGGTGCATGCACTGGCTCATTTGCCCTAGGCGCCATCTCACTTGGTACATCCACTCTATTTTAGCCAAGTGAGATGGCGCATGCACTCTAAAAGTGAAGGGAGGCGCCATCTCACTTGACTCCTAGGAAAAAAATACATTTTTTTATAAATAATTCGTCTGTTTCTCCGTCATTCTTCACACTTTCTCGCACTGTTTCTTATTTTTTCTCTGTTATTTGCGTCATGACATCGTCCATGATTTTTATCAGAGATGGTTACGTTATTTTCTCGGCCACCAAACCTCCGATGAAAATGAATTTCTGGCACATTCACTTCATGGAGCGTCTGAAGAGAGAGTTGATGCGATGGCTAGAGGGAGACATCGAGGATGGGGAACAAATTAGAAGGATCCAGCGAAGAAGAATAGCCACCTCACTTGCGACAGGAAGACCTAATTTTTGGTTGGAGGAATTCAAAACAGACAACGACGTAATGTTGATGATGCATGGGTCAGATTAAATTGTTTTAACAGTTGTAATTTCGTAGACGGTTTATCGTGTTTTTTTTATTGTTCGCGCAAGGTTTATTGTAACAGATGCTATTAATGAAAAACCGTAATATTTACAACTTAAAAAAGTAAAGATGTTTTGTAATATAATTTTTATGTGGTTGAGTTAGTAGCCCGAGTCAGACAATTTTTACGATTGTGTCCGACCTGAGGACATAAACCACACTTTCTTTCCAGCTTGTCAAGGGAGTCCATTTCAGTTGTGATGCACTTACTTTTGGGCGATCCTTTTTATTCCTTCAAATTTAGTCATTGTGCCATACTATTTCGCCATCGTATGCAGACCAATAATCAGGTTTTGCTACCAAAGAGAAGCTGTTGTTCTATAAGTTGAGCAATGTTTCAGATTTGTAAATGGGAGACAAAAGTTGTAATGCGTCTTGATGAGTATAGACACACGTAGCAATAAAATGAGAGCAAGGCATACGAAAGACTTGAAACTTGCCACATCGCACCAACGAGAAGGTAGTATAACCCTATACTCTTGTCTTGGCAGCCCCTCGTTGTGGCCGATAGTCTCTTTGCCAATGAAGTTGTGACTGTGTCGGTCGAACTGTATAACCAGATGGGTGTTGGCTTTGGCACTTTCTGCCTTAATAATCTTCATGCAACTTTCACTCCATAGATGTCCCGATTGCAACACAACATTCCACATTTCACCTCTTTTGACAAACAACGAAGCCATCCTAAAATATGTTGATTTAACCAAAGCAGTTACTGGGAGGTTTCATATGCCTTTGAATACCCCGTTCATGGATTCAATCAGATTTGTTGTCCATTGTCGTATGTGTAACGCCCGTAATTTAATTAATTATTTAATTAAATTATTTTTGGAATAATTGTGAAGTTGTGCTATGATGATAGTTGATTTGTTGTGATTAGTTGGATTTATTTATTTTATTAAGTTGTGGGATAATATTAGAATGATAATATTATTTAATGTGGGCTTGTTTTAAAGGAATAAAAGTAGTAAAAAAGGGGTGTAGTAGTCTTAAGCCCATTAAGTTATTTTGAGAATTATAGGGTTATTTTATTCTTGTTAGAAATAATAAGAAAAGAAGAAGCAGTAAGAGAGAAAGAAATAAGGGTTGGAAGAAGAGAACGTGAAAGTTGTTAGAAAGGAGGAAAAGAGGCAGGACGGAAATCAACCGAAAAAGTTATAGAGCAACCTTCAATCTAAGGTAAGGATGGGGTTCTGACTCTATAATAGGGTTTATGATGATTGGTATGTGAGATTAGATATGAAAGATTGTTTGGTTTATGATTAAATTATATACATTGTTGTTTGATGAGAATCGATGATTGAAAGATGAATAATGATGCCCTAATATTGTATATTTGATGTAGAATTATAGGATAGTTATAATTGATGATTATCTATGATTAGAAGATGTTTTTAGGGCCTAAAGTATGGAAACTGTAGTGAAAATGCAGTGAAATCGCAGAAAATATCCGTGACAGAATATTATGTGTTGACCCCAAATGCCATGCATCGATGCATGAAGGCTTTTAGACTCAGGATGAGTCGATACGAAGGAGTCATACGTCGAGACATGAAGGCTTGTAGACCCAGGATGAGTCGATACGAAGGAGCATGTATCTATACATGCAATGTTGCAGACTCAGTATGAGTCAATACAAAGGGAGTACACGTAGACTCATGTAGCGTGTTAAGCCCAGTACGCATCGACTCAAGACATTACGCGTCGATCCATGTAGTCTGGGTTTTGATAGAATCATTTTGAAAAGGCTGTAACTTGAGTTTTCGGACTCCGTTTGAGGTGTCGTTCGAAGTGTTGGATAGCTAACGTAATGAACTACATTCTTAAGGATTAAAATGAATAATAGTAAGGATAATCCTAGTATCCAAATTAGTATTAGGGTTAGTTCCCGCGTTAATTGCTATGTTGATTTTTGTGAAGAATGATGAGGATGAGATGATTATAGATTACTGTTTGGTTCGTAACAGCAAGATTAATGAGGATAATAATGTAGATTTACAGAATGAATAATATGTAAAGGTTTGGTAATTTAGAAGTAAGCCTTAGATGATTAATTAATTATAGGCAATATCATGTTGTAGGCCTATGGCCAACGTTGCGAGATTGACGATCTACTGATGTATTGTTGTATGGATGAGTTGATGTGAATGATGTTGATAAATGATGTTGATGAGATTATGTTGATGAATTATGCGATGATAAATAGTGTTTGATGAATTATGTTGATAAATGATGTTTGATAAATTATGTTGATAAATGATGTTTGATGAATTATGTTGATCAATGATGTTGATGAATGATGTTGATGAAAGATGTTAAGATGCCTGTAATAATTGGCAGCTATTAAGATGTAGGCTTCTGGCCAACAATGATGTTGTGTTGAGATGTTGTGTGGTGTCATTACACTCATTATTGTGTCGCATACATTACATTTCAAGATGGAGGTGATGTTCGTTAAGATGACCTGTATTGGCGAATATTAAGATGAAGGCTTATGACTCGTTGATACCTTTATTTATTGGAAATTATTTGAGATGGGATTTCTTCTCCAATGGTACCACATGCATTTGCATAGTATTGAGTCGCATTATATGAGTGCATAAAGAAGTTGTGTATTGATGCAGTGAATGTGTATATTGTTGGTATTTCTGTTGCGATTATTGTTGTTTATAAGATGAGAAGTGGTTCTGTTGCGATCATAAGTTTTATTATATTGTTAGATATCTCACCCCTTCTGTTTGAATGTTACCCTTACGTTGGTAACGTGTAGGTAATCCAGAGTGAAGGCTATATACCTTTAGTAGTTCGATTCGGTGTCATTGCTCTGATACGTAACACTCGGGGGGATGAACACTTGTTGCTTTTAGTTATTGATTATTTCAGTTATTGAACTTTAATTTGTTTGTTGCTAAGTATGTGTTGTTTTGAAGTTGTTGTAACAATGGATAAAGATGTTATTAAGAATTCTGCAGCGTAGATGTTCAAGTTGTCAAATTAAGACATTAAATCATTATGCTGATAGTTCATCCGAAGTTTTAAAGTTTTATGTATCCACGTTGAATGCAATGTATTTTTAAATAAGAATTTGTGGCATCCTGATTCGTTTGCATGAATGTTTATAACTTTGATTTACATTTATAATTTCCGGGTAAAATTAGGGTGTTACAAAGTTGGTATCAGAGTAAAAGGCTGGTCCGTCCGACCAAGTTGTCGAGTCGTAGTTGTCTAACAATCGAGTATTATTAATTGAGTTTTAACCGTTGTTTATGTTGTAGTGATAAGTTGAGATGGCTGGAAGGAATGATGCTGCACTTGTTGCTGCTTTAGAAGCAATGGCGCATGCGATGGAGAATCAACCGAATGCTGACGGGAATGCTGGATCTCGTAGTTTAGCGACTTTACAGAGAGAGAATCCGCCTAACTTCAAGGGAAAGTATGATACCGATGAAGCATTGGATTGGTTGAAAGAGATTGAGAGAATATTCCGTGTGATGGACTGCAGTCCAACGCAGAAGGTTCGATATGGTACTCATACGCTAGCAGTTGAGGCTGATGACTGGTGGCTAGAGACTTGTCAGAGATTGGAAGCTGCAGGTGAGAATGTCACTTGGGATGTGTTCCGAAGGGAATTTCTAAGGAAGTACTTTCTGGAAGACTTTCGTGGTAAGAAGGAAATTGAGTTCCTCGAGCTGAAGTAAGGGAATATGTCAGTTGTTGAGTATGCTGCAATGTTTGCTGAGTTGGCTAAGTTCTATCCGCACTACGGTGAGGCGAATGCTGAGTTTTTGAAGTGTATCAAGTTTGAGAACAGGTTGCGCCCAGAGATCAAGAAGGAAGTTGGATACCAGAAGATTCGTGTTTTTGCTGATTTGATTGATAGTTGCCGAATTTATGAGGAGGATAATAATGCTCATTACAAGATTATCAGTGAGAAGAGGGGTAAGCCCCAACAGAATCTTGGTAAGCCTTATGATACCTCAGCTGGTAAAGGTAAACAGAAAGTTGCTCAGGGTCAGAGGACTAGTGGGGGAGATGCTCCTGCTGGTAAGGTTTGCTTTAAATGTGGGAAACCTGGGCATAAGAGTAATGTGTGTACTACTGAAGTAAAGAGGTGTTTCTATTGTGGTAAGAATGGACATGTTGTATCTGAGTGCAAACACAAGGATGTGATTTATTTCAATTGTAGTGAAGAAGGGCACATTGGTAGTCAGTGTAAGAAGCCGAAGAGGCCACATACAAGTGGTAAAGTGTTCGCTTTGGTTGAGGATCAGACAGCTCCTGAGGACAGACTTATCAGAGGTATATGTTTCATTAATAGTTCTCCTATAATCACTATTATTGATACCAGTGCTACTCATTGTTTTATTGCTGCTGATTGTGTTAAAAGATTGGGTCTTATGTTATCTTCTATGAACGGAGAAATGGTCGTCGATACTCTAGCCAAGGGGTCGGTGACTACTTCTTTGGTGTGTTTAAAGTGTCCCTTGTCGATATTCGATAAAAACTTTGTTGTTGATTTGGTTTGTTTACCGTTAAGAGGTTTGGATGTGATTTTGGTTATGAACTGGTTAGAGCATAACTATGTTCATATTAACTGTTATGATAAGTATGTGAGGTTTTCTATTCCTGAAGAAGAGGAAGATAGTCTGTTGTCTGCTAAACAGTTGAGAAAGTTGATGAAAGAGGAAGCACATATCTTCTCTATGATGGCGTCGCTATCTGTAGAGACTCAAGATATAATTGAGGAATTGCAGGTGGTGTGTGAATTTCCTGAAGTTTTCCCCGATGAAATTCCTGATGTACCGCCAAAGAGGGAAGTTGAATTTGCTATTGATCTTGTACCTGGTACCAGACCTGTGTCTGTGGCACCATACAGGATGTATGCATCTGAATTGTCAGAGTTAAAAAAGCAATTAGAGGAGTTACTTGAAAAGAAGTTTGTAAGACCAAGTGTATCGCTGTGGGGAGCTCCAGTGTTGTTAGTAAAGAAGAAAGATGGAAGTATGAGGCTTTGTGTTGATTATAGACAGTTGAATAAAGTGACGATTAAGAACAAGTATCCGTTTCCAAGAATAGATGACTTGATGGATCAATTGGTGGACGCCCGTGTGTTTAGTAAGATTGTTTTGAGGTCGGGTTACCATCAAATTAAAGTGAAGAATGAAGATATCCAGAAGACGGCTTTCAGAATGCGTTATGGACATTATGAGTATTCGGTGATGCCTTTCGGTGTTACTAATGCGCCGGGAGTATTCATGGAATATATGAATTGTATCTTTCATACTTATTTGGATCGGTTCGTAGTGGTGTTCATAGATGATATTTTGATTTACTCTAAGTCAGAAGAAGAGCATGCAGAACACTTAAGGGTAGTATTGCAAGTTTTGAAAGAGAAGAAGTTGTATGCAAAGGTGTCCAAGTGTGAATTCTAGTTAAAGGAGGTTATTTTTCTTGGTCATGTGATCTCAGGTAGTGGCATCGCTGTAGATCCATCGAAGGTTGACGCTGTGTTGCAATGGAAAACTCCGAGGTCAGCTACTGAGATTAGAAGCTTTTTGGGATTAGCTTGTTATTATAGAAGGTTTATCTAAGGTTTTTCTAAGTTGGAACTTCCGTTGACTAAGTTGACTTGTAAAGGTAGAGCTTTTGTGTGGGATGTTCAGTGTGAAGAAAGTTTTACAAAATTGAAGAAGAGATTGGCGTCGGCTCCGATTTTGACGTTGCCTAATCCAGAAGAGCTTTTTGTGGTATACTGTCATGCTTCTAAGATGGGTTTAGGAGGTGTACTTATGCAAAGTGATAAGGTAGTTGCTTATGCGTCAAGGCAGTTGAGGACTCATGAGAAGAACTATCCTACGCATGATTTAGAGCTTGCTGCAGTTGTCTTTGTGTTAAAGATTTGGAGGCATTATCTTTATGGTTCTAAATTTGAAGTGTTTAGTGACCATAAGAGCTTAACGTATTTATTCGATCAGAAAGAGTTGAATATGAGGCAGCAAATATGGTTGGAATTGTTAAAGTATTATGATTTCGGTTTGAATTATCATCCAGGAAAAGCGAATGTGGTAGCTGATGCATTGAGTCGAAAGACTTTACATATGTCGGCAATGATGGTTAAAGAGTTGGAATTAATTGAACAGTTTAGAGATATGAGCTTAGTTTGCGAGGTTACGCTGCGAAGTGTTATGTTGGGTATATTGAAGATTAATAATGAATTTCTAGACAGTATCAGAGAAGCTCAGAAGTTGGATGTGAAACTGACAGATTTGATGGTTGGAGTTGATCAGTCTGAGAATAATGATTTTAAGCTAGATGCGCAGGGTTTGTTGAGATTTCGTAACCAGATTTGTATTCCTGATTATGCTGAGATGAAGAAAGTGATACTTGAAGAGATTCATAGTAGTAAGTTGAGTATTCATCTAGGAGCTACAAAGATGTATCAAGATTTGAAGGTTTGTTTTGGTGGTCTGGAATGAAGAGTGATGTGGACCAGTTTGTGTATGCATGTTTGACTTGTTAAAAGTCGAAAGTTAAACATCAGAAGCCACCAGGATTGATGCAACCGTTAGAAGTTCCGGAATGGAAATGAGATAGCATTTCGATGGACTTTGTGACGGGGTTACCTAATACTATAAGAGGAAATGATTCAATTTGGGTGATTGTTGATAGGCTTACAAAGTCGACTCATTTTATTCCTATTAACATCAGTTTTCCAGTGTCGAAGTTGGCTGAGATTTACACTAGTGTGATTGTGAAGTTGCATGGTGTTCCTTTGTCCATTGTGTCAGATAGAGATCCAAGATTTACTTCTGATTTTTGGAAGAGTTTGCAAGAAGCGTTGGATTCTAAGTTAAGGTTGAGTTTAGCGTATCATCCTAAGACAAATGGTCAGACTGAACGGACTATCCAATCGTTGGAAGACTTGTTGAAGGCATGTGTTCTTGAGCAGGGAGGTTCATGAGATACTTATCTTCCGTTGATAGAGTTCACCTATAATAACAGTTACCATTCTAGTATTGGGATGGAACCTTTTGAAGCGTTGTACGGTCGAAGATATAGAACTCCTTTATGTTGGCATGAATCTGGTGAAAGTGTAGTACTTGGGCCTGAACTTGTTCGTGAGACTACTGAGAAGGTGAAGTTGATTCGAGAAAAGATGAAAGCTTCCCAAAGTAGACAGAAGAGTTATCATGACAAGCGAAGGAAAGATTTAGAATTTCAAGCGGGTGACCATGTGTTTTTAAGAGTTACACCTGTGACTGGTGTTGGGCGAGCATTGAAGTCTAAAAAGCTCATTTCTTGTTTTATTGGACATAATCAGATTTCAGAGAGAGTGGGGAATGTTTCTTATAGAGTGGCTTTATCGCCTAATATTTTGAATTTGCATTATGTGTTTCATGTGTCACAACTCCGGAAGTATATTTCAGATCCATCTCATGTGATTCATATGGATGATGTGCAAGTACGAGATAATCTTACCGTGGAGACGATGCATGTACGGATTGCGGATCCTGAAGTAAAGACTCTGAGGATCAAAGAGATTGTTTTGGTTAAAGTTGTTTGGCTAGGGGCTGCCGGAGAAAGCATGACTTGGGAGTTGGAGAGCAAGATCCGAGACTCCTATCCTGAGTTTTTTGATTAAGGTAAATTTTCGAGGACAAAAATATTCTAAGTGGGGGAGAGTTGTAACACCCGTAATTTAATTAATTATTTAATTAAATTATTTTTGGAATAATTGTAAAAAAGTTGTGCTATGATGATAGTTGATTTGTTGTGATTAGTTGTATTTATTTATTTTATTAAGTTGTGGGATAATATTAGAATGATAATATTATTTGATGTGAGCTTGTTTTAAAGGAATATAAGTAGTAAAAAGGGGGTGTAGTAGTCTTAAGCCCATTAAGTTATTTTGAGAATTATAGGGTTATTTTATTATTGTTAGAAATAATAAGAAAAGAAGAACCAGTAAGAGAGAAATAAATAAGGGTTGGAAGAAGAGAACGTGAAAGTTATGGAAAGGAGGAAAAGAGGTAGGACGGAAATCAACCAGAAAAGTTATAGAGCAACCTTCAATCCAAGGTAAGGTTGGGGTTCTGACTCTATAATAGGGTTTATGATGATTGGTATGTGGGATTAGATGTGAAATATTGTTTGGTTTATGATTGAATTATATACATTGTTGTTTGATGAGAATCGATGATTGAAAGATGAATAATGATGCCCTAATGTTGTATATTTGATGTAGAATTATAGGATAATTATAATTGATGATTATCTATGATTAGATGATGTTTTTAGGGCCTAAAGTATGGAAACCGTAGTGAAAATGCAGTGAAATCGCAGAAAATATCCGTGACAGAACATTATGTGTCGACCCCAAATGCCATGCATCGATGCATGGAGGCTTTTAGACTCAGGATGAGTCGATACAAAGGAGTCATGCGTCGATACATGAAGGCTTGTAGACCCAGGATGAGTCGATACGAAGGAGCATATATCGATACATGCAATGTTGCAGACTCAGTATGAGTTGATACAAAGGGAGTATGCGTCGACTCATGTAGCGTGTTAAGTCCAGTACGCATCGACTCAAGACATTACGCGTCGATCCATGTAGTCCGGGTTTTGACAGAATCATTTTGAAAAGGCTGTAACTTGAGTTTTCGGACTCCGTTTGAGGTGTCGTTCGAAGCGTTGGATAGCTAACACAATGAACTACATTCTTAAGGATTAAAATGAAGAATAGGAAGGATAATCCTAGTATCCAAATTAGTATTAGGGTTAGTTCCCGCGTTAATCGCTATGTTGCTTTTTGTGAAGAATGATGAGGATGAGATGATTATAGATTACTGTTTGGTTCGTAACAACAAGATTAATGAGGATAATAATGTAGATTTACAGAATGAATAATATGTAGAGGTTTGGTAATTTATAAGTAAGCCTTAGATGATTAATTAATTATAGGAAATATCATGTTGTAGGCCTATGGCCAACGTTGCGAGATTGACGATCTACTGCTGTATTGTTGTATGGATGAGTTGCTGTGAATGATGTTGATAAATGATGTTGATGAGATTATGTTGATAAATTATGCGATGATAAATAGTGTTTGATGAATTATGTTGATAAATGATGTTTGATAAATTATGTTGATAAATGATGTTTGACGAATTATGTTGATCAATGATGTTGATGAATGATGTTGATGAAAGATGTTGAGATGCCTCTAATAATTGGTAGCTATTAACATGTAGGCTTCTGGCCAACGATGATGTTGTGTTGAGATTTTGTTAATTATGGTGTTGTCATTACATTCATGATTGTGTCGCATACATTGCATTTCAAGATGGAGGTGATGCTCGTTAAGATGGCATGTATTAATGAATATTAAGATGAAGGCTTATGCCTTGTTGATACCTTTATTTATTGGCAATTATTTGAGATGGGAGTTCTTATCCAATGGTACCATATGCATTTGCATAGTATTGAGTCACATTATATGAGTGCATAAAGAAGTTGTGTATTGATGCGATGAATGTGTATATTGTTGGTTTTTTTGTTGCGATTATTGTTGTTTATAAGTTGAGAAGTGGTGGTGTTATGTGATTTAATTTAATATATTAATTATCATACATTTTATTATATTGTTGGATATCTCACCCCTTCTGTTTGAATGTTACCCTTACATTGGTAACGTGTAGGTAATCCATAGTGAAGGCTGTATACCTTTAGTAGTTCGATTCGGTGTCATTGCTCTGATACGTAACACTCGGGGGGATGAACACTTGTTGCTTTTAGTTATTGATTATTTCAGTTATTGAACTTTAATTTGTTCGTTGCTAAGTATGTGTTGTTTTGAAGTTGCTGTAACGATGGATAAAAATGTTATTAAGAATTCCGCTGCGTAGATGTTCAAGTTGTCAAATTAAGACATTAAATCATTATGCTGATAGTTCATCCGAAGTTTTAAAGTTTTATGTATCCACGTTGAATGCAATGTATTTTTAAATATGAATTTATGGCATCCTGATTCATTTGCATGAATGTTTATAACTCTAATTTACATTTATAATTGTCGGGTAGAATTGGGGTGTTACAAAGTTGGTATCAGCATAAAAGGTTGGTCCGTCCGACCAAGTTTTCGAGTCGTAGTTGTCTAACAACGGAGTATTATTAATTGAGTTCTAACTGTTGTTTAAGTTGTAGTGATAAGTTGAGATGGCTGGAAGGAATGATGCTGCAGTTGCTGCTGCTTTAGAAGCGATGGCGCATGCGATGGAGAGTCAACTGAATGCTGACGGGAATGCTGGATCTCATAGTTTTGCGACTTTACAGAGAGAGAATCCGCCTATCTTCAAGGGAAAGTATGATACTGACGGAGAATTGGATTGGTTGAAAGAGATTGAGAGAATATTCTGTGTGATGGACTGCACTCCAACGCAGAAGGTTCGATATGGTACTCATATGCTAGCAGACTTGTCAGAGATTGGAAGTTGCAGGTGAGAATGTCACTTGGGATGTGTTCCGAAGGGAATTTCTGAGGAAGTACTTTCTGGAAGACGTTTGTGGTAAGAAGGAAATTGAGTTCCTCGAGCTGAAGCAAGGGAATATGTCAGTTGTTGAGTATGCTGCAATGTTTGCTGAGTTGGATAAGTTCTATCCTCACTACGATGAGGCGAATGCTGAGTTTTTGAAGTGTATCAAGTTTGAGAACAGGTTGCGCCCGGAGATCAAGAAGGCATTTGGATACCAAAAGATCCGTGTTTTTGCTGATTTGATTGATAGTTGCAGAATTTATGAGGAGGATAATAATGCTCATTACAAGATTATCAGTGAGAAGAGGGGTAAGCACCAACAGAATCTTGGTAAGCCTTATGATACCTCAGCTGGTAAAGGTAAACAGAAAGTTGCTCAGGGTCAGAGGACTATTGGGGGAGATGCTCCTGCTAGTATGGTTTGCTTTAAATGTGGGAAACCTGGGCATAAGAGTAATGTGTGTACTACTGAAGTAAAGAGGTGTTTCCGTTGTGGTAAGAATGGACATGTTGTATCTGAGTGCAAACACAAGGATGTGATTTGTTTCAATTGTAGTGAAGAAGGGCACATTGGTAGTCAGTGTAAGAAACCGAAGAGGCCACATACAAGTGGTAAAGTGTTCGCTTTGGTTGAGGATCAGACATCTGCTGAGGACAGACTTATCAGAGGTACATGTTTCATTAATAGTTCTCCTTTAATCACTATTATTGATACCAGCGCTACTCATTGTTTTATTGCTACTGATTGTGTTAAAAGATTGAGTCTTATGTTGTCTTCTATGAACGGAGAAATGGTTGCGATACTCTAGCCAAGAGGTCGGTGACTACTTCTTTGGTGTGTTTAAAGTGTCCCTTGTCGATCTTTGATAAAAACTTTGCTGTTGATTTAGTTTGTTTACCGTTAAGAGGTTTGGATGTGATTTTGGGTATGAACTGGTTAGAGCATAACTATGTTCATATTAACTATTATGATAAGTATGTGAGGTTTTCTACTCCTGAAGAAGAGGAAGATAGTCTGTTGTCTGCTAAACAGTTGAGAAAGTTGATGAAAGAGGAAGCACAAATGTTCTCGTTAATGGCGTTTCTATATGTAGAGACTCAAGCTATAATTGAGGAATTGCAGGTGGTGTGTGAATTTCCTGAAGTTTTCCCCGATGAAATTCCTGATGTACCGCAAAAGAGGGAAGTTGAATTTGCTATTGATCTTGTACCTGGTACCAGACCTGTGTCTATGGCACCATACATGATGTATGCATCTGAATTGTCAGAGTTAAAGAAGCAATTAGAGTAGTTACTTGAAAAGAAGTTTGTAAGACTAAGTGTATCTTCGTGGGGAGCTCCAGTGTTGTTAGTAAAGAAGAAAGATGGAAGTATGAGGCTTTGTGTTAATTATAGACAGTTGAATAAAGTGACGATTAAGAACAATTATCCGTTTCCAAAAATAGATGACTTGATGGATCAATTGGTGGATGCCCGTGTGTTTAGTAAGATTGATTTGAGATCGGGTTACCATCAGATTAAAGTGAAGAATGAAGATATCCAGAAGACGGCTTTCAGAATGCGTTATGGACATTATGAGTATTCGGTGATGCCTTTCGGTGTTACTAATGCACCGGGAGTATTCATGGAATATATGAATCATATCTTTCATACTTATTTGGATCGGTTCGTAGTGGTGTTCATTGATGATATTTTGATTTACTCTAAGTCGGAAGAAGAGCATGCAGAATACTTAAGGGTAGTATTGCAAGTTTTGAAAGAGAAGAAGTTGTATGCAAAGCTGTCCAAGTGTGAATTCTGGTTAAAGGAGGTTATTTTTCTTGGTCATGTGATCTCAGGTAGTGGCATCGCTGTAGATCCATCAAAGGTTGACACTGTGTTGCAATGTGAAACTCCAAAGTCACCTACTGAGATTAGAAGCTTTTTGGGATTAGCTGGTTATTATAGAAGGTTTATCTAAGGTTTTCCTAAGTTGGAACTTCCGTTGACTAAGTTGACTTGTAAAGGTAGAGCTTTTGTGTGGGATGTTCAGTGCGAAGAAAGTTTTACAGAATTGAAGAAGAGATTGACGTCGGCTCCGATTTTGACGTTGCCTAATCCAGAAGAGCCTTTTATGGTATACTGTGTAGCTTCTAAGATGGGTTTAGGAGGTGTGCTTATGCAGAGTGATAAGGTAGTTGCTTATGCGTCAAGGCAGTTGAGGACTCATGAGAAGAACTATCCTACGCATGATTTAGAGCTTGCTGCAGTTGTCTTTGTGTTGAAGATTTGGAGGCATTATCTTTATGGTTCTAAATTTAAAGTGTTTAGTGACCATAAGAGCTTAACGTATTTATTCGATCAGAAAGAGTTGAATATGAGGCAGCAAATATGGTTGGAATTGTTAAAGTATTATGATTTCGGTTTGAATTATCATCCAGGAAAAGAGAGTGTGGTAGCTGATGCATTGAGTCGAAAGACTTTACATATGCCGACAATGATGGTTAAAGAGTTGGAATTAATTGAACAATTCAGAGATATGAGCTTAGTTTTCGAGGTTACGCTGCGAAGTGTTATGTTGGGTATGTTGAATATTAATAATGAATTTCTAGACAGTATCAGAGAAGCTCAGAAGTTGGATGTGAAACTGGCATATTTGATGGTTGGAATTGATCAGTCTGAGAATAATTATTTTAAGCTAGATGCGCAGGGTGTGTTGAGATTTCGTAACCGAATTTGTATTCCTGATTATGCTGAGATGAAGAAAGTGATACTTGAAGAGAGTCATAAAAGTAAGTTGAGTATTCATCCAGGAGCTACAAAGATTTATCAAGATTTGAAGGTTTGTTTTGGTGGCTTGGAATGAAGAGTGATGTGGCTCGGTTTGTGTATGCATGTTTGACTTGTCAAAAGTCGAAAGTTGAACATCAGAAGCCAGCAGGGTTGATGCAACCGTTAGAAGTTCCGGAATTGAAATGGGATAGCATTTCGGTGGACTTTGTGACGGGGTTACCTAATACTATAAGAGGACATGATTCAATTTGGGTGATTGTTGATAGGCTTACAAAGTCAGCTCATTTTATTCCTATTAACATCAGTTTTCTAGTGTCGAAGTTGGCTGAGATTTACACTAGTGTGATTGTGAAGTTGCATGGTGTTCCTTTGTGCATTGTGTCAGATAGAGATCCAAGATTTACTTCTGATTTTTGGAAGAGTTTGCAAGAAGCGTTGGATTCAAAGTTGAGGTTGAGTTCAGCGTATCATCCTCAGACAGATGGTCAGACTGAACGGACTATCCAATCGTTGGAAGACTTGTTGAAGGCATGTGTTCTTGAGCAGGGAGATTCATGGGATACTTATCTTCCGTTGATAGAGTTCACCTATAATAACAGTTACCATTCCAGTATTGGGATGGCACCTTTTGAAGCGTTGTATGGTCGAAGATGTAGAACTTCTTTTATGTTGGCATGAATCTGGTAAAAGTGTAGTACTTGGGCCTGAACTTGTTCGTGAGACTACTGAGAAGTTGAAGTTGATTCGAGAAAAGATGAAAGCTTCCCAAAGTAGACAGAAGAGTTATCATGACAAGCGAAGGAAAGATTTAGAATTTCAAGCGGGTGACCATGTGTTTTTAAGAGTTACACCTGTGACTGGTGTTGGGCGAGCATTGAAGTCTAAAAAGCTCACTTATTGTTTTATTGGACCATATCAGATTTCATAGAGATTGGGGAATGTTTCTCATAGAGTGGCTTTACCGCCTAATCCTTTGAATTTGCATGATGTGTTTCATGTGTCACAACTCCGGAAGTATATTTCAGATCCATCTCATGTGATTCATATGGATGATGTGCAAGTACGAGATAATCTTACCGTGGAGACGATGCATGTACGGATTGCGGATCCTAAAATAAAGACTCTGAGGGGAAAAGAGATTGTTTTGGTTAAAGTTGTTTGGCTAGGGGCTGCCGGAGAAAGCATGACTTGGGAGTTGGAGAGCAAGATCCGGGACTCTTATCCTGAGTTGTTTGATTAAGGTAAATTTTCGAGGACAAAAATATTCTAAGTGGGGGAGAGTTGTAACGCCCGTAATTTAATTAAATATTTAATTAAATTATTTTTGGAATAATTGTGAAGTTGTGCTATGATGATAGTTGATTTGTTGTGATTAGTTGTATTTATTTATTTTTATTAAGTTGTGGGATAATATTAGAATGATAATATTATTTGATGTGGGCTTGTTTTAAAGGAATATAAGTAGTAAAAAGGGGGTGTAGTAGTCTTAAGCCCATTAAGTTATTTTGAGAATTATAGGGTTATTTTATTATTGTTAGAAATAATAAGAAAAGAAGAAGCAGTAAGAGAGAAATAAATAAGGGTTGGAAGAAGAGAACATGAAAGTTATGGAAAGGAGGAAAAGAGGCAGGACAAAAATCAACCAGAAAAGTTATAGAGAAACCTTCAATCCAAGGTAAGGGTGGGGTTCTGACTCTATAATAGGGTTTATGATGATTGGTATGTGGGATTAGATGTGATAGATTGTTTAGTTTATGATTGAATTATATACATTGTTGTTTGATGAGAATTGATGATTGAAAGATGAATAATGATGCCCTAATGTTGTATATTTGATGTAGAATTATAGGATAATTATAATTGATGATTATCTATGATTGGAAGATGTCTTTAGGGCCTAAAGTATGGAAACTGTAGTGAAAATGCAGTGAAATCATAGAAAATATCCGTGACAGAACATTATGTGTCGACCCCAAATGCCATGCATCGGTGCATGGAGGCTTTTAGACTCAGGATGAGTCGATACGAATGAGTCATGCGTCGATACATGAAGGCTTGTAGACCCAGGATGAGTCGAAACGAAGGAGCATGTATTGATACACGCAATGTTGCAGACTCAATATGAGTCGATACAAAGGGAGTATGCGTCGACTCATGTAGCGTGTTAAGTCTAGTACGCATCGACTCAAGACATTACGCGTCGATCCATGTAGTCTGGGTTTTGACAGAATCATTTTGAAAAGGCTATAACTTGAGTTTTCGGACTCCGTTTGAGGTGTCGTTCGAAGCGTTGGATAGCTAACGCAATGAACTACATTCTTAAGGAGTAAAATGAAGAATAGGAAGGATAATCCTAGTATCCAAATTAGTATTATGGTTAGTTCCCGCGTTAATCACTATGTTGATTTTTGTGAAGAATGATGAGGATGAGATGATTATAGATTACTGTTTGGTTCGTAACAACAAGATTAATGAGGATAATAATATAGATTTACATAATGAATAATATGTAGATGTTTGGTAATTTAGAAGTAAGCCTTAGATGATTAATTAATTATAGGAAATATCATGTTGTAGGCCTATGGCCAACGTTGCGAGATTGACGATCTACTGCTGTATTGTTGTATGGCTGAGTTGCTGTGAATGATGTTGATAAATGATGTTGATGAGATTATGTTGATGAATTATGCGATGATAAATAGTGTTTGATGAATTATGTTGATAAATGATGTTTGATAAATTATGTTGATAAATGATGTTTGATGAATTATGTTGATCAATGATGTTGATGAATGATGTTGATGAAAGATGTTGAGATGCCTCTAATAATTGGCAACTATTAAGATGTAGGCTTCTGGCCAATGATGATGTTGTGTTGAGATGTTGTTATTTATGGTGTTTTCATTACATTCATGATTGTGTCGCATACATTTCATTTCAAGATGGAGGTGATGCTCATTAAGATGGCCTGTGTTGGCGAATATTAAGATGAAGGCTTATGCCTTGTTGATACCTTTATTTCTTGGCAATTATTTGAGATGGGAGTTCTTCTCCAATGGTACCACATGCATTTTTATAGTATTGAGTCACATTATATGAGTGCATAAAGAAGTTGTGTATTGATGCGGTGAATGTGTATATTGTTGGTATTTCTGTTGCGATTATTGTTGTTTATAAGACGAGAAGTGGTGGTGTTATGTGATTTAATTTAATATATTAATTATCATACATTTTATTATATTGTTTGATATTTCACCCCTTCTGTTTGAATGTTACCCTTACGTTGGTAACGTGTAGGTAATCCAGAGTGAAGGCTGTATACCTTTAGTAGTTCGAGTCGATGTCATTGCTCTGATACGTAACACTCGAGGGGATGAACACTTGTTGCTTTTAGTTATTGATTATTTCAGTTATTGAACTTTAATTTGTTCGTTGCTAAGTATGTGTTGTTTTGAAGTTGCTTTAATGATGGATAAAGATGTTATTATGAATTCCGCTGTGTTGTACTCCAAAATTTGCCCTCTCATTCTTCAAGGCCTTTCTCACAAGGATTCTCAAGGTTCAAGCTTGCACAAGTACTTTGGAATTTTCCAGTACCAAAATTAAAAGGAAACTGTCAAAAAGGGAGAAAACAGATAAAAATAATATTTTGACAAATTTGGAGGAAAACAGGTCTCCTTCGATTCAGCACCCTTCGATTGACTCTTGGCCTCCTTCGAATGCAACTTGGATTACATCCTTCATTTTGAGCAAGAGCCTCCTTCGAATGCAACTTGGATTACATCCTTCGTTTTGAGCAAGAGCCTCCTTCAAATGCAACTTGGGCATGTCCTTCATTTTGAACTTAAAGCCTCCTTCGAGTGCAAGTTTAGAAATACCATTCGATTCAGAAGCCAGGAACTTCCCTCACACTAAAAGGCAATGAATCCCTTTATGTTTGTTTCGACCCAAGCTTCGATTGGGCAATATGCTTCCTTCGAGCATGAGCTTTCGATTGGGCAATATGCTTTCTTCGATACAAGCTTCGACTGGGCATTAGCTTGTTTCGACCACAAGGCTTCGACAAAACATTGACTACATTTGTACTAGCTTCGACTGGACAACATTTCTCCTTAGTGTGCTGCATTTCCACCCTTGACAAACTTCAGCACATGGTTGATGGCCCCTTCAAATGTTGCACAAAGGTGATTTGTTCGAAGGACACTTGTTGGAGGAAAGTCGAACAATATGTTTGGAAGAAGAATCTGGTCGAAGGAGGGTCAAAATGAAAGGATGAAATATTCAAAGATGCTTGCTGCCAAGTTCAGGCATGGTACACTGGCCAAAAATGTTGCACAGCAGTCCTGAAACACTGCCCCATTCTTGCACCGAAATAGCATACAAGCACTGTCCCTCGGAGGCTACAAAGAGCAGTTTACTCAAATTGTTCAAATTATTTTGTTTTCCCTCCAAAAGCTTCAGCCAACTTTGCCTATAAATAAGAGGCTCCAACACATGTTTAAGGGAGGATCTTTGGACCAGAGGAACGAATCTCCCAAATTTTCTCAAACACAACAAAACTCTCAAGTTCATCAACACTTGAGAAATCAAAACCCAGAATCCAAAACACTCACCTCTTTCGATTCTGAAGAACACCCCACACATAGAAGTTTGTTCAAACTCAAAGACAACCTTCTGTGGCAACTCTTCGAACCAAAAGCAAACCCCCTGTGACTACTCGTCAAATTCCAGAAACGTCCAGGTAGCAGTTCAAGTTCGAATCCCACATCCATTCAAGGCCTGAAGCAAGGTAAGTCACTCTTACCCTTGAACCTTTCGTTTCATGGCATAGTATGTGAATAATCTTCCCTTTCATTTCAAAACATGTACATAAAACTTTGGTTCTTTTCGTTTCCACCAACTTAATATGTTTTCAGAGCTAACCCATTTCATTTTGTTGCTTGTTTACTTAAATATGCATTAAGTATTAACTGATTGTAAGGCAATACTAGCATGGCCTTATGCTATGTTGCTGTTCAAAAAGTTCAAACGAAAGAAACAGGAGACAGGAGTATGAAACGAAGCCTTTGGTTTCCACAATGACTTCCAGGCCCAGCCAGAGACACGCTCACACTGATTTCACTGGCCCAATCAAAGAAGACAACAAGGCAGAAAGGCCCAGCCAGAGGCACACTTGCACTAAGTCCAGGCTCAGACGAAAGGCACTCCCATGCTGGTGCCAACCTCCAATCGAAGTACATGACCTGACTGGTGCCAAAGCCCAATCGAAGGCCATGACCTCACTGGTGCGAACTCCCAATCGAAGGAAGCCTAGAAATGAAAATCGAAGGCTGCTCCTGCCCAAATCAAAGGAGCTAATTTTTCTTACTTTTATCTTATTTTTTCCTTCATATTTTTTATGCCTTTCGATATGGTTGTAATACCGTAGGATTTTATCTTTCTGCATTTTATTTACTTTGTACAAATGCTAGTAATTAGGCGTGTAAGGCAAGATAAAATCAACAAGTAGACAACCTAAAAATCAAAGACAAATGCATGCAATAAAACACACTTTGCACACATGCACCCTTAGGGTAATCTCGCTTGTTTCCTCGAAAAATGCAATCATGTCCCTCGAGTATGAGACACTCTAGCAAATGTCCCTTCGATAAACAAAGATCGCTGTCCCTCGATGACCCTCGATGTTGCCTTCGATAAAACGATCTCGTCCCTTACAAAATTGCTAGAGCGTCTCACAAGTTGCCTTCAATGATTACATACGATGACCCGCGCCTGTCCTATTTAAACATCCTAACACAAGGTTGTTCACCAAATACAATGGTGAAACAACACTGTTAAAAGGGTTAAAAAACATAAGGAAAGATCTTTGAGTAAAATAGGGTAGACGACTCTTAGTTACTTGATCTAAAATCTTGCAAAACATCCTTGCCATTTTTCAAACACACTTCACAATACAAAAACAATTTCCAAACAACTTTCAAAACATTGAATTATCTTTTCAAAAAAAAAAAAACACCTTTGTAAAACATTCAAACAAGAATTGTTACAAAGGTTGCCTAGACAAGGCATCTTTTTCAAAACATTTTCAAAATCACACACACAAAGCACCATTTCAAACAATTGAAAAAGCAAAGGCAAGTGATCTAAAACAAGTAATTAAGAGCCCATGGAAAACCATGGATGAAAAGGGTGCTAGCACCTTCCCTTTTCATAATCTACCCCCCGAACCCACGAAAACATCTCAAAGGTCTTTCCTGTGCTTTTTGACCTTTCCTTAGGATAAAATAAAAAGTCGGTGGCGACTCTTGCTAAACGGAAACATTTGCAAACACAAACGCAAAACCTCAAGTCAGTTCTCCCACCGTATCACAGAACTGGCGACTCTGCTGGGGATTTCTCTTATAAGTGGGGTGTACCTTAGGATTAGATCATTGTGTTTTCAATTGTATGCTTTGTATGCTTTAATTTTGTGGGCTTGTATCAGAGTTCTATAGATCCTAACCCGGATCTGGGGATACCCTTTAGGTAAGTAGCAATAAACTGTGAGGGATCTGTTCGACGTAGACCGACACGGATGAAGCAGTAGCTACGTTGGTGTGACACCTTGGTCTGTACCAATATCCCTTGTGTTGGAACGAGGATAATATGGGTCTTCTAAGGAGTCATTAAGCACCAACTGACCTTAGAACCTTAAATTGACCAACTTGGCCATAGAACAGTAGCAGTATGCTACACTCATTGAGACTAAACTCTCGCGATGATTCCGGCCGCAAGAAAAGGTTGCTAAACTGGAATTATCACCGATTGAGGGTAGTCAGTGATATTGAGATCCTCTAGAACTCAATTACTATTTTTAGGACAGGTCTTAACCAACTGAACTGAAATAGGGTAGTACCTAAGCTCCATGCCAGCCTGAAATCTAAGGGCTCTCTTGTGTGACTTGTGTGCCTTTACCATGTTTGCCTTTTGTGGATACTTGTGGTGTGCCTTTACCATGACATCATAACATCATATCATAGCATTTTCAATAACCATTTCAAGGATCTCGAGGGTCTTTTGATGCAGGGTCGTGTTGAACCAGACGTCTACCAAAGGACAAGAGGGTTTGCCTCTAAACAAACGCCATCCAAGATCAAGTGCAACAACTTGAATCAGGGGCTATGACCCACTTGACATGGTGAGCTTGATTCTCGTGGAAAGACATCCACCGATACGAAGTTCTACAATCAAAGATGTTGATCAAAGTTCAACCTCTAACATTTTCTTGTGTTTACCCCGCGAGATTCTTGGAAACATGCATCCACATATCATGCATTGCATCATAACATGTTTTCCTTTTCAGTTTTCCTTATTCTCCTACTGTTTATTTCAGTAGAGATGGATCTAGAGAGGACTGTCAAAGATATCCAAGATCAAAATGATTAACTTCAAGAAATGTTCTTGAACCTGTCCCAGGGGCAGGAAGAAGTGAAAGCTCTCCTCACAAGGGGCATGGTCCTAGGGAATTCATGCAGTGTCAGGAATGATCAGTTGGAAGAGCTGCAGATTGAGCTGGCAACAATGAAGATCCAGATGATGGGACAACTGGTGGGCCAGATGGCTCTCATTCAAGACTTGGCTCAAAGACAAGAGGAGATGAGGGTTCTCATCAACAAGCTTCGTCAAGATGGATGTAACCAAATGGGAAAAACATCTAGAATTGGGGATCAAGTCATCATTCAGCCTCCCATGATACAAGAAGCCGGTTTAAGGGAGAGAAGACCTTCTCACTTTGCTTCCACGTCACAAGCCCAACAACGACTTCGTCAACATCAACCGGAAAATAAGCAAAGGCAAAGCGAGCCCAAAAGACAATTTACCAACATCAACATACCACTGTCCCAAGCTTTGCAACACATGCTGAGGATGAATCTGATTACACCAATAAGACCTCATCCAAATCCCAAAACTTTCTCTCCCAGCTACAATCCAGATGCCAGGTGTACCAATAAGACCTCATCCAAATCCCAAAACTTTCTCTCCCAGCTACAATCCAGATGCCAGGTGTGCCTATCATTCTGATAGTCCTGGACATGATACAAACGATTGTTGGGCGTTGAAGTACAAGATTCAAAACCTGATCGAAGAAGGAATGCTGGAGTTCACACAAGATGGCCAGACTGAATTCTTCTGCCAAAGGCTCACCACCTAAAGTGACAAGTTCAGACAAATAGGCTTCTGTTCATTTTGAATTTTCAAGTTGTAATTTCTCTTTTGTTATTCAAACAATTATCTATTAATGTCAAACTCTGTTTCATTAATGCATTGCATATGTTTGTCTTGAATTTATCCTTTCATTTTCATTACATTTAAACTATGCTTTTTACTCTCTTTATGACATTCAACTCTTGCTAAAAGTTACAAGCCTTTAGAGGGAGGATGACGAAAACAATTCCATAATCTCATACAATATGCTTTTGGACAGACCTTGCTGATGATGTACAGGCGTTTCTTTCAAATCCTAAACACTGGAGTTATAAGGAAGATAATCCCTAGTCAACCCCTTCGAGCCAAAGAAGTAGAAGTTTTCTATTTTAACACAAATTGAAACCTTTAATCAAAACCTGGGGCAGGGTAGTCTCTCAGTTAATTCAAATGCGCTTTAAGTCGCAAACTCTCAGTTCATAATACAACGAACGGCATCAAAAGCATTCCTTTGGAATCAAAAGACAGTGGTGGTTCCTTATCTCATAGGCAGTCAATCTCTCAAAAGAGAAAAGCCCACTGAGCCAAAACCTATAAAGGAGGCTTAAGAAAGCTGGGGCATCCCGCTGACTGTAATATCGAAAACAGGAACAGTCAGGCAAAATTTAGGGATAACAAATCAAAAGAATGAGGTCGCTACAAATCCTCAACAACATGAAAAATGTTGCAAAAATGACCGCCTTCCAACAAATTCAACTTGTGTGAACCATCACCAAAAACGTCTTTCCAGACTCATTTGAAGTTCAAATGCACAATTAACTGAGTTTAGGATTGAAGAACATCACGAAGAGCGGGTGGATACAAATATACTTTGAGCCTTTATCCTTTGCTTCTTAAAACCATGAACCAAGCCACATTACAACCCTCCAAAAGTCCTAACTGAAGCATGGGTTAGTTCGAAAACATACTGTTACAAAAGGTATCCTGACTCCTGTAAGGCTCTGCTCTAAATCCTGAGTTTGAATTTTCTTAGCAAAATTTCTTTACTCGCTAAAACGCATTTTCAAAAAACTTCAAGACAAACATAAACTTTGCATTACTTGAATATCATTGTTTGCATATGGCTATTTGTTTAACAACGGAGAAATTCACACAATGAATATCCAGTGAACAAAAGCTCTCTCAGTGAACAAAATCAATTCAAGAAGGATGACACTTCCATTGACGAATCTCCTATCAACAGGGGGACTTGACATGTCACTATCCAGCACACCTGGGGCAATCCAGTCAAGATTCCAAGAAATCTCTCAAGAATTGCAGAGTAACCAGGGGCAGGCCTCCATCTCCGTCACTTGGGGCATTAAACGTCAAATCTCAGCAAAGAGTTACGTACGACTAAACATTTTTGGCAATTCCACAAACATTTGCTACTAGGGGCAATGACAAGTCTCACCAAAGTCGTTCTCATAGGATGATTCCCCAGCAAGAGTATAATCTCTGATCCCCTTTCCCCAGCTGAATCAACCTCAAGAATCCTCGAGGACTTCCCCCAACGAAGATGTCACCTCTCTAGCGGACTGACGACAGGGTTTATTTCCCCAACAACACCAGGATTCCCCAGCTTGAGTTTGCCTCTCCGACTACTACAAATCAAAGGACCACAACTCCTCTTCCCCATTAGACTACTCTATAATCCCCAACAAGTTACTGCGAAACCTGGACCCGACCAGATATAAGTTCAACTTCGACTCCCCAGTAGAGCAACGGACGACTAAGACTCCTAAACTCTTTTCCCAAGCAGAAATAAACATACTCCCCACAGAGTTTTCAACTTCCCCCAGCGGAGTTCTCCTCAAACAACAAAACAGGAATCCATTGGAAATATTCTAAGCAAAGTTTGAAGACACACATACTCTTCAACAGCAGTCCAGGATTTAATGACTCCCCAGCTTTTGTCAAGGATTTATTTCCCCAGATAAAAATACATTCATTAACATTTCACATTTCATACATCCTATTTACATACATGATAAGTGCATACAACACAATCTCATTTACTTTTGAGAACATCATGACATTATGCATTTGATACATCATGACATTGCATACAACTAACGTTTTACCTTTTCAGGAAAAGGTCAATCAACAGATGGCTACGACCAACCTTTTCAAGTTCCAGATTAATACCTGTAACAAGCCAGAAAACTATCTTTCTTTCTCAGGTCAGAGATTAA
The DNA here is from genome assembly GCA_948472305.1 of Vicia faba. Classification (NCBI taxonomy): domain Eukaryota; kingdom Viridiplantae; phylum Streptophyta; class Magnoliopsida; order Fabales; family Fabaceae; genus Vicia; species Vicia faba. The sequence goes on from OX451741.1 coordinate 993,829,943, forward strand.
TACCTGAAACCAGACAGGACAACTATCTCATCGGCCAACCTTTTCAAGTTCCGGATTAATACCTGTAGCAAGCCAGGAAAACTATCTGTGGACGACTGATTGTAGATTAATACCTGTAACAAGCCAGGAAAACTATCTACATGAAGAGATTGAAGATTAACACCTGTAACAAGCCAGTAAACTATCTTTCTTTCTCAGGTCAGAGATTAACACCTGAAACCAGACTGGACAACTATCTCATCGGCCAACCTTTTCAAGTTCCGGATTAATACCTGTAGCAAGCCAGGAAAACTATCTGTGGACGACTGATTGAAGATTAACACCTGTAACAAGCCAGGAAACTATCTTTCTTTCTCAGGTCAGAGATTAATACCTGAAACCAGACAGGACAACTATCTCATCGGCCAACCTTTTTAAGTTCCGGATTAATACCTGTAGCAAGCCAGGAAAACTATCTGTGGACGACTGATTATAGATTAATACCTGTAACAAGCCAGGAAAACTATCTACATGAAGAGATTGAAGATTAACACCTATAACAAGCCAGGAAACTATCTTTCTTTCTCAGGTCAGAGATTAATACCTGAAACCATACATGACAACTATCTCATCGGCCAACCTTTTCAAGTTCCGGATTAATACTTGTAGCAAGCCAGGAAAACTATCTGTCGACGACTGATTGTAGATTAATACCTGTAACAAGCCAGGAAAACTATATACATGAAGATATTGAAGATTAACACCTGTAACAAGCCAGGAAACTATCTTTCTTTCTCAGGTCAGAGATTAATACCTGAAACCAGACAGGACAACTATCTCATCGGCCAACCTTTTCAATTTCCGGATTAATACCTGTAGCAAGCCAGGAAAACTATCTGTGGACGAAAGATTGTAGATTAATACCTGTAACAAGCCAGGAAAACTATCTACATGAAGAGATTGAAGATTAACACCTATAACAAGCAAGGAAACTATCTTTCTTTCTCAGGTCAGAGATTAATACCAGAAACCATATAGGACAACTATCTCATCGGCCAACCTTTTCAAGTTCCGGATTAACACCTGTAACAAGCCAGGAAAACTATCTTTCTTTCTCAAGTCAGAGATTAATACCTGTAACAAGCCAGGAAAACTATCTTTCTTTCTCAGGTCAGAGATTAATACCTGAAACCAGACAGGACAACTATCTACTCGACCAGCTCAAACAACCCAACTTTCCAATACAGGTCAGAGGCGCTCCAGACACGGACGCCATGCTGGCAATCATCCAGTTCCTGCTTATAGATACAGTCTAGCATTCACCTCTTGATGGCATATTTAAGCCCATCTCCAACAACTATCCATCATCTCTCCAAATGGCATCTGTAAGCCCATTTCTGACATCACAATGCTGATACTACACCATGCGAGTGTAAATTTTTGGGCACTCTAGTGTTTAATTATCTTCCACCTTCGGATCACGAAAGGCTCGAAAGCCAATCTATATCCTCAGGTTTAAGAAAATTGAACAGGGGCAACTGTTGTACCCCAAAATTTGCCCTCTCATTCTTCAAGGCCTTTCTCACAAGGATTCTCAAGGTTCAAGCTTGCACAAGTACTTTGGAATTTTCCAGTACCAAAATTAAAAGGAAACTGTCAAAAAGGGAGAAAATAGATAAAAATAATATTTTGACAAATTTGGAGGAAAACAGGTCTCCTTCGATTCAACACCCTTCGATTGACTCTTGGCCTCCTTCGAATGCAACTTAGATTACATCCTTCGTTTTGAGCAAGAGCCTCCTTCGAATGCAACTTGGATTACATCCTTCATTTTGAGCAAGAGCCTCCTTCGAATGCAACTTGGGCATGTCTTTCATTTTGAACTTAAAGCTTCCTTCGAGTGCAAGTTTAGAAACACCCTTCGTTTCAGAAGCCAGGAACTTCCCTCACACTAAAAGGCAATGACTCCCTTTATGTTTGTTTCGACCCAAGCTTCGATTGGGCAATATGCTTCCTTCGAGCATGAGCTTTTGATTGGGAAATATGCTTCCTTCGAGCATGAGCTTTCGATTTGGCAATATGTTTTCTTCGATACAAGCTTCGACTGGGTATTAGCTTGTTTCGACCACAAGGCTTCGACAAAACATTGACTATGTTTGTACTAGCTTCGACTGGACAACATTTCTCTTTAGTGTGCTGTATTTCCACCCTTGACAAACTTCAGCACATGGTTGATGGCCCCTTCAAATGATGCACAAAGGTGATTTGTTCGAAGGACACTTGTTGGAGGAAAGTCGAACTATATGTTTGGAAGAAGAATCTAGTCGAAGGAGGGTCAAAATGAAAGGATGAAATATTCAAAGATGCTTGCTGCCAAGTTCAAGCATGGTACACTGACCAAAACTACTGCACAACAGTCCTGAAACACTGCCCCATTCTTACACCGAAATATCATACAAGCACTGTCCCTCGGAGGCTATAAAGAGAAGTTTACTCAAATTGTTCAAATTATTTTGTTTTCCCTCCAAAAGCTTCAGCCAACTTTGCCTATAAATAAGAGGCTCCAACACATGTTTAAGGGAGGATCTTTGGACCAGAGGAACGAATCTCTCAAATTTTCTCAAACACAACAAAACTCTCAAGTTCATCAACACTTGAGAAATCAAAACCCAGAATCCCAAACACTCACCTCTTTCGATTCTGAAGAACACCCCACACATAGAAGTTTGTTCAAACTCAAAGACAACCTTCTGTGGCAACTCTTCGAACCAAAAGCAAACCCCCTGTGACTACTCTTCGAATTCCAGAAACATCCAGGTAGCAGTTCAAGTTCGAATCCCACATCCATTCAAGGCCTGAAGCAAGGTAAGTCACTCTTACCCTTGAACCTTTCGTTTCATGGCATAGTATGTGAATAATCTTCCCTTTCATTTCAAAACATGTACATAACACTTTGGTTCTTTTCGTTTCCACCTACTTAATATGTTTTCAGAGCTAACCCCTTTCATTTTGTTGCTTGTTTACTTAAATATGCATTAAGTATTAACTGATTGTAAGGCAATACTAGCATGGCCTTATGCTATGTTGCTGTTCAAAAAGTTCAAACAAAAGAAACAGGAGACAAGAGTATGAAACGAAGCCTTTGGTTTCCACACTGACTTCCAGGCCCAGCCAGAGACACGCTCACATTGATTTCACTGGCCCAATCAAAGAAGACAACAAGGCAGAAAGGCCCAGTCAGAGGCACACTTGCACTAAGTCTAGGCTCAGACGAAAGGCACTCCCATGCTGGTGCCAGCCTCCAATCGAAGTACATGACCTGACTGGTGCCAAAGCCCAATCGAAGGCCATGACCTCACTGGTGCAAACTCCCAATCGAAGGAAGCCTAGAAATGAAAATCGAAGGCTGCTCCTGCCCAAATCGAAGGAGCTCATTTTTCTTACTTTTATCTTATTTTTTCCTTCATATTTTTTATGCCTTTCGATATGGTTGTAATAGCGTAGGATTTTATCTTTCTGCATTTTATTTACTTTGTACAAATGCTAGTAATTAGGCGTGTATGGCAAGATAAAATCAACAAGTAGACAACCTAAAAATCAAAGACAAATGCATGCAATAAAACACACTTTGCACACATGCACCCTTAGGGTAATCTCGCTTGTTGCCTCGAAAAATGCAATCATGTCCCTCGAGTATGAGACACTCTAGCAAATGTCCCTTCGATAAACAAAGATCGCAGTCCCTCGATGACCCTCGATGTTGCCTTCGATAAAACTATCTCGTCCCTTACAAAATTGCTAGAGCGTCTCACAAGTTGCCGTCAATGATTGCATACGATGACCCGCGCTTGTCCCGTTTAAACATCCTAACACAAGGTTGTTCACCAAATACAATGGTGAAACAACACTGTTAAAAGGGTTAAAAAACATAAGGAAAGATCTTTGAGTAAAATAGGGTAGACGACTCTTGGTTACTTGATCAAAAATCTTGCAAAACATCCTTGCCATTTTTCAAACACACTTCACAACACAAAAACAATTTCAAAACAACTTCCAAAACATTGAATTATATTTTAAAACAAAAACCAAACACCTTTGTAAAACATTCAAACAAGAATTGTTACAAAGGTTTCCTAGACAAGGCATCTTTTTCAAAACATTTTCAAAACCACACACACAAAGCACCATTTCAAACAATTGAAAAGTAAAGGCAAGTGATCTAAAACAAGTAACTAAGAGCCCATGGAAAACCATGGATGAAAAGGGTGCTAGCACCTTCCCTTTTCATTATCTACCCCCCGAACCCACAAAAACATCTCAAAGGTCTTTCCTGTGCTTTTTGACCTTTCCTTAGGATAAAATAAAAACTCGGTGGCGACTCTTGCTAAACCGAAACATTTGCGAACACAAACGCAGAACCTCAAGTCAGTTCTCCCACCGTATCACACGCTGCGTAGATGTTCAAGTTGTCAAATTAAGACATTAAATCATTATGCTGATGGTTCATCCGAAGTTTTAAAGTTTCATGTATCCACGTTGAATGCAATGTATTTTTAAATATGAATTTGTGGCATCCTGATTCGTTTGCATGAATATTTATAACTCTAATTTACATTTATAATTGTCGGGTAGAATTGGGGTGTTACAAAGTTGGTATCAGCGCAAAAGGTTGGTCTGTCCGACCAAGTTTTCGAGTCGTAGTTGTCTAACAACCGAGTATTATTAATTGAGTTCTAACTGTTGTTTATGTTGTAGTGATAAGTTGAGATGGCTGGAAGGAATGATGTTGCACTTGCTGCTGCTTTAGAAGCGATGGCCCATGCGATGGAGAATCAACCGAATGTTGACGGGAATGCTGGATCTCATAGTTTAGCGGCTTTACAAAGAGAGAATCCGCCTAACTTCAAGGGAAAGTATGATACTGACGGATCATTGGATTGATTGAACGAGATTGAGAGATTATTCCGTGTGATGGACTACACTCCAACGCATAAGGTTTGATATGGTACTCATATGCTAGCAGTTGAGGCTGATAACTGGTGGCTAGAGACTTGTCAGAGATTGGAAGATGCAGGTGAGAATGTCACTTGGGATATGTTCCGAAGGGAATTTCTGAGGAAGTACTTTCTGGAAGACGTTTGTGGTAAGAAGGAAATTGAGTTCCTCGAGCTAAAGCAAGGGAATATGTCGATTGTTGAGTATGCTGCAATGTTTGCTGAGTTGGCTAAGATTTATCCGCACCACGGTGAGGCGAATGCTGAGTTTTTGAAGTGTATCAAGTTTGAGAACAGGTTGCGCCCAGAGATCAAGAAGGAAGTTGGATACCAGAAGATCTGTGTTTTTGCTGATTTGATTGATAGTTGCAGAATTTATGAGGAGGATAATAATGCTCATTACAAGATTATCAGTGAGAAGAGGGGTAAGCACCAACAAAATCTTGGTAAGCCTTATGATACCTCAGCTGGTAAAGGTAAACAGAAAGTTGCTCAAGGTCAGAGGACTAGTGGGGGAGATGCTCCTGCTGGTATGGTTTTCTTTAAATATGGGAAACCTGGGCATAAGAGTAATGTGTGTACTACTGAAGTAAAGAGGTGTTTCCGTTGTGGTAAGAATGGACATGTTGTATCTGAGTGCAAACACAAGGATGTGATTTGTTTCAATTGTAGTGAAGAAGGGCACATTGGTAGTCAGTGTAAGAAACTGAAGAGGCCACATACAAGTGGTAAAGTGTTCGCTTTGGTTGAGGATCAGACATCTACTGAGGACAGACTTATCAGAGGTGCATGTTTCATTAATAGTTCTCCTTTAATCACTATTATTGATACCAATGCTACTCATTGTTTTATTGCCGCTGATTGTGTTAAAAGATTGGGTCTTATGTTGTCTTCTATGAACAGAGAAATGGTCGTCGATACTCTAGCCAAGAGGTCGGTGACTACTTCTTTGGTGTGTTTAAAGTGTCCCTTCTCGATCTTCGATAAAAACTTTACTGTTGATTTGGTTTGTTTACCGTTAAGAGGTTTGGATGTGATTTTGGGTATGAACTGGTTAGAGCATAACTATGTTCATATTAACTGTTATGATAAGTATGTGAGGTTTTCTACTCCTGAAGAAGATGAAGATAGTCTGTTGTCTGCTAAACAGTTGAGAAAGTTGATGAAAGAGGAAGCACAAATGTTCCCATTGATGGCGTCGCTATATGTAGAGACTCAAACTATAATTGAGGAATTGCGGGTGGTGTGTGAATTTCCTGAAGTTTTCCCCGATGAAATTCCTGATGTACCACCAAAGAGGGAAGTTGAATTTGCTATTGATCTTGTACCTGGTACCAGACCTGTGTCTATGACACCATACATGATGTATGCATCTGAATTGTCAGAGTTAAAGAAGAAATTAGAGGAGTTACTTGAAAAGAAGTTTGTAAGACTAAGTGTATCATCGTGGGGAGCTCCAGTGTTGTTAGTAAAGAAGAAAGATAGAAGTATGAGGCTTTGTGTTGATTATAGACAATTGAATAAAGTGACGATTAAGAACAAGTATCCGTTTCCAAGAATAGATGACTTAATGGATCAATTGGTGGACGCCTGTGTGTTTAGTAAGATTGATTTGAGGTCGGGTTACCATCAGATTAAAGTGAAGAATAAAGATATCCAGAAGACGGCTTTCAGAATGCGTTATGGACATTATGAGTATTCGGTTATGCCTTTCGGTGTTACTAATGCACCGGGAGTATTCATGGAATATATGAATCGTATCTTTCATACTTATTTGGATCGGTTCGCAGTGGTGTTCATTGATGATATTTTGATTTACTCTAAGTCAGAAGAAGAGCATGCAAAACACTTAAGGGTAGTATTGCAAGTTTTGAAAGAGAAGAAGTTGTATGCAAAGCTGTCCAAGTGTGAATTCTGGTTAAAGGAGGTTATTTTTCTTGGTCATGTGATCTCAGGTAGTGGCATCGCTGTAGATCCATCGAAGGTTGACGCTGTGTTGCAATGGGAAACTCCGAGGTCAGCTACTGAGATTAGAAGCTTTTTGGGATTAGCTGGTTATTATAAAAGGTTTATCTAAGGTTTATCTAAGTTGGAACTTCCGTTGACTAAGTTGACTTGTAAAGGTAGAGCTTTTGTGTGGGATGTTCAGTGCGAAGAAAGTTTTACAGAATTGAAGAAGAGATTGACGTCGGCTCCGATTTTGACGTTGCCTAATCCAGAAGAGCCTTTTGTGGTATACTGTGACGCTTCTGAGATGGGTTTAGGAGGTGTGCTTATGCAGAGTGATAAGGTAGTTGCTTATGCATCAAGGCAGTTGAGGACTCATGAGAAGAACTATCCTACGCATGATTTAGAGCTTGTTGCAGTTGTCTTTGTGTTGAAGATTTGGAGGCATTATCTTTATGGTTCTAAATTTGAAGTGTTTAGTGACCATAAGAGCTTAACGTATTTATTCGATCAGAAAGAGTTGAATATGAGGCAACAAATATGGTTGGAATTATTAAATTATTATGATTTCGGTTGGAATTATCATCCAGGAAAAGAGAATGTGGTAGCTGATGCATTGAGTCGAAAGACTTTACATATGTCGACAATGATGGTTAAAGAGTTGGAATTAATTGAACAGTTCAGAGATATGAGCTTAGTTTTCGAGGTTACGCTGCGAAGTGTTATGTAGGGTATGTTGAAGATTAATAATGAATTTCTAGACAATACCAGAGAAGCTCAGAAGTTGGATGTGAAACTGGCAGATTTGATGGTTGGAATTGATCAGTCTGAGAATAATTATTTTAAGCTAGATGCGCAGGGTGTGTTGAGATTTCGTAACCGGATTTATATTCCTGATTATACTGAGATGAAGAAAGTGATACTTGAAGAGAGTCATAGAAGTAAGTTGAGTATTCATCCAGGAGCTACAAAGATGTATCAAGATTTGAAGGTTTGTTTTGGTGGCCTAGAATGAAGAGTGATGTGGCTCGATTTGTGTATGTATGTTTGACTTGTCAAAAGTCGAAAGTTGAACATCAGAAGCCAGCAGGGTTGATGCAACCGTTAGAAGTTCCGGAATGGAAATGGGATAGCATTTCGGTGGACTTTGTGACGGGGTTACCTAATACTATAAGAGGACATGGTTCAATTTTGGTGGTTGTTGATAGGCTTACAAAGTCCGCTCATTTTATTCCTATTAACATCAGTTTTCTAGTGTCGAAGTTGGCTGAGATTTACACTAGTGTGATTGTGAAGTTGCATGGTGTTCCTTTGTGCATTGTGTCAGATAGAGATCCAAGATTTACTTCTGATTTTTGGAAGAGTTTGCAAGAAGCGTTGGATTCTAAGTTGAGGTTGAGTTCAACGTATCATCCTCAGAAAGATGGTCAGACTGAACGAATTATCCAATCGTTGGAAGACTTGTTGAAGGCATGTGTTCTTGAGCAAGGAGGTTCATGGGATACTTATCTTCTGTTGATAGAGTTCACCTATAATAACAATTACCATTCCAGTATTGGGATGACACCTTTTGAAGCGTTGTATGGTCGAAGATGTAGAACTCCTTTATGTTGGCATGAATCTGGTGAAAGTGTAGTACTTGGGCCTGAACTTGTTCGTGAGACTACTGAGAAGGTGAAGTTGATTTGAGAAAATATGAAAGCTTCCCAAAGTAGACAGAAGAGTTATGACAAGCGAAGAAAAGATTTAGAATTTCAAGCGGGTGACCATGTGTTTTTAAGAGTTACACCTGTGACTGGTGTTGGGCGAGCATTGAAGTCTAAAAAGCCCACTTCTTGTTTTATTGGACCATATCAGATTTCGGAGAGAGTGGGGAATGTTGCTTATAGAGTGGCTTTACCGCCTAATCTTTCGAATTTTCATGATGTGTTTCATGTGTCACAACTCCAGAAGTATATTTCAGATCCATCTCATGTGATTCATGTGGATGATGTGCAAGTACGAGATAATCTTACCGTGGAGACGATGCCTGTACGAATTGCGGATCATGAAATAAAGACTCTAAGGGGAAAATAGATTCATTTGGTTAAAGTTGTTTGGCTAGGGGCTGCCGGAGAAAGCATGAATTGGGAGTTGGAGAGCAAGATCGGGACTCCTATCCTGAGTTGTTTGATTAAGGTAAATTTTCGAGGACAAAAATATTCTAAGTGGGGGAGACTTGTAACGCCCGTAATTTAATTAATTATTTAATTAAATTATTTTTGGAATAATTGTTAAGTTGTGCTATTATGATAGTTGATTTGTTGTGATTAGTTGTATTTATTTATTTTATTAAGTTGTGGGATAATATTAGAATGATAATATTATTTGATGTGGCTTGTTTTAAAGGAATAGAAGTAGTAAAAAGGGGGTGTAGTAGTCTTAAGCCCATTAAGTTATTTTGAGAATTATAGGGTTATTTTATTATTGTTAGAAATAATAAGAAAAGAAGAAGTCGTAAGAGAGAAATAAATAAGGGTTGGAAAAAGAGAACGTGAAAGTTATTGGAAAGGAGGAAAAGAGGCAGGACGAAAATCAACCAGAAAAGTTATAGAACAACCTTCAATCCAAGGTAAGGGTGGGGTTCTGACTCTATAATAGGGTTTATGATGATTGGTATATGGGATTAGATGTGAAAGATTGTTTGGCTTATGATTGAATTATATACATTGTTGTTTGATGAGAATCGATGATTGAAAGATGAATAATGATGCCCTAATGTTGTATATTTGATGTAGAATTATAGGATAATTATAATTGATGATTATCTATGATTAGAAGATGTTTCTAGGGACTAAAGTATGGAAACCGTAGTGAAAATGCAGTGAAATTGCAGAAAAAATCCGTGACAGAACATTATGTGTCGACCCCAAATGCCATGCATTGATGCATGGAGGCTTTTAGACTCAGGATGAGTCGATACGAAGGAGTCATGCGTCGATACATGAAGGCTTGTAGACCCAGGATGAGTCAATGCGAAGGAGCGTGTATCTATACATGCAATGTTTCAGAACCAGTATGATTCGATGCAAAGGGAGTACACATCGACTCATGTAGCGTGTTAAGTCCAGTACGCATCGACTCAAGACATTACGCGTCGATCCATGTAGTCCTGGTTTTGAAAGAATCATTTTGAAAAGGCTGTAACTCGAGTTTTCGGACTCCGTTTGAGGTGTCGTTAGAGGCGTTGGATAGCTAACGCAATGAACTGCATTCTTAAGGATTAAAATGAATAATAGGAAGGATAATCCTAGTATCCAAATTAGTATTAGGGTTAGTTCCCGTGTTAATCGCTATGTTGATTTTTGTGAAGAATGATGAGGATGAGATGATTATAGATTACTGTTTGGTTCGTAACAGCAAGATTAATGAGGATAATAATGTAGATGTGCAAAATGAAGTATATGTAGAGGTTTGGTAATTTAGAAGTAAGACTTAGATGATTAATTAATTATAGGCAATATCATGTTGTAGGCCTATGGCCAACGTTGCGAGATTGACGATCTACTGATGTATTGTTGTATGGCTGAGTTGCTGTGAATGATGTTGATAAATGATGTTGATGAGATTATGTTGATAAATTATGCGATGATAAATAGTGTTTGATGAATTATGTTGATAAATGATGTTTGATAAATTATGTTGATAAATGATGTTTGATGAATTATGTTGATCAATGATGTTGATGAATGATGTTGATGAAAGATGTTGAGATGCCTCTAATAATTGGCAGCTATTAAGATGTAGGCTTCTGGCCAACGATGATGTTGTGTTGAGATGTTGTTAATTATGGTGTTGTCATTACATTCATGATTGTGTCGCATACATTACATTTCAAGATGGAGTTGATGCTCGTTAAGATGGCCTGTATTGGCGAATATTAAGATGAAGGCTTATGCCTTGTTGATACTTTTATTTATTGGCAATTATTTGAGATGAGAGTTCTTCTCCAATGGTACCACATGCATTTTCATAGTATTGAGTCGCATTATATGAGTGCATAAAGAAGTTGTGTATTGATGCGATGAATGTGTATATTGTTGGTATTTTTGTTGCGATTATTTTTGTTTATAAGATGAGAAGTGGTGGTGTTATGTGATTTAATTTAATATATTAATTATCATACGTTTTATTATATTGTTAGATATCTCACCCCTTCTGTTTGAATGTTACCCTTACATTGGTAACGTGCAGGTAATCCGGAGTGAAGGTTGTATACCTTTAGTAGTTCGAGTCGGTGTCATTGCTCTGATACGTAACACTCGGGGAGATAAACGCTTGTTGCTTTTAGTTGTTGATTATTTCAGTTATTGAACTTAATTTTTTCGTTTCTAAGTATGTGTTGTTTTGAAGTTGCTGTAACGATGGATAAAGATGTTATTAAGAATTCCGCTGCGTAAATGTTCAAGTTGTCGAATTAAGACATAAAATCATTATGTTGATAGTTCATCCGAAGTTTTAAAGTGTTATGTATCCACGTTGAATGCAATATGTTTTCAAAGATGAATTTGTGGCATCCTGATTCGTTTGCATGAATGTTTATAACTCTGATTTACATTTATAATTGCCAGGTAGAATTGGGGTGTTACAGTATGACCTAGTCCATTTCTCTACCAGAATGTTATCGATCCACCTACCGGCGTCCATATTTGACAATCGGATCTCGTTGCGATAATATTTAAACATAGGTTGTGTAAATGCATACCTTACATTCATAACTGCTTTCCTAAGAGCTTTGTCTTTGATCTCCCTCGTGAAATTTTAGACGACATGTCTAATGCAATAAACATGCGTAGAAGGAGGGTCATGCTAACCATTTACAGGATTGTTGTATGCACTCTCAATAGATGCATGTCTATCAGAGATCAAACAAATATCTGGTTGAGGAGCCACGTGTGTTCGGAGATTCTTGAGAAAGAAGCTCCAAGCATAACTAGTCTCTCCCTTGACTAGGGCAAAGGAAATTGGGAAAATGTTGTTGTTTCCATCTTGTGCAACTGCCATCAATAGCGTGCCTTTGTATTTCCCATACAACCAAGTCCCATCAATTTGAATAATTGGTTTTCACGACGCACACCCTGTGATGCAAGGTTGAAAAGCCCAGAACACTCGACTGAATATTCCATTTCTGGTGAGTTGACTACCATCTGGTGCGTACGCCGACAGTTTTTCCATAATGTAAACAGTACCTGGAGAATAAGTATGAGGTGCATCAGGTAGCGAGGAAGTTCTTTGTATGACTCCTCCCAGTTTCCATATACCTTTTCAATCGCCTTGGTCTTTTCTAACCACGACTTTCGGTATGACAGAGTATAGTTAAATACCTTAGTGATGTGAGAGATTATAGTTTTCACCTTCAATGATGGATCGTTGTTGACAAGAGGTAGGATTTCTTGACATATGAGATCATAATTTAGTTTCCGATGATCCTGTGATTGAGTAGAACTGAAACACGTGTGGGTGGACATAGAACCTATGACCCAACAACACCTCTTAATCTGTATGATGCAGTGAGCTTGAACATACAATCTGGGTGGATACACTTGATCTTGTACCATTCTGGATTTACACGATCTACCTTAAAATCGATCGAGTTGAGCATGTGAAACTTTTCTATGGCTCGGATACATTCTTCTCTATTACGGAATTTGTCTTTCTATTTTAAGTTTTCATCCGACTGCATATACGGATTGAAAAATAAATCAGATGACAGTTCATCAACGCCCATGTTGAAGTTTTTTATGTACGGAGGTGGTGTGTAGATCTCGTTTGAAGGTATATAAGGTATCCCATCGTCTTAGGAATATCGTTGACCATGTTGTCAAACTCTAACTCTTCATATTCTTCTTCTTCGTCAATGACATCTACTTCTGCTTGTTTGGTCTCCAGAGGATCAACCACTTGTGATAGTTGAGGCTCTCGCAGCATAATGTACAACTCAATAGAGTCGTACCCAGAATAGTCATGATTGGAAAACATATTCTAAAGGTCCTCATCATCTTGAACCTCAACCTTATAAAATATTATTTGGTTGTTACCAAAAAAATCAGATTCTGATAAAATATTTGTGTCATGGGACCTCATCCAAGTTTGACCTCTAATCGTTTTTTGAAATACAAGAAATTGGCTTTCCTGTTTAAACAAAATTGGATGTTCTCAGTGTCTCTAAACAAAAATCCAAAGGTGGGACAAATGTATGTCTCACCGTTAAAATGTGCACTTATCACATATTATGGTGTAGAGGCCATTGTGTATGACTGTTTAAAGGTTTGAAGGTTTAAATGTTTGATTGTTTGAGTATTTGAGTTAATTGCTTAAATTTTTGAATGTTCGAGTGTTTGAGTTATTAAGTGTAGAAGTGTTTTGATAAATGTAGGATTAAATAGGTTGTACTGAATTTGAATAAAACAACAGTAAGAAACCTCTAATTCGCCAACTGGGATGTCCAATCGTATTACATGCATGCAGAGAATCCTTCCCCAAGGTTGTCACCTAGCCTCCACCTACACTGCAACCCATGCCACCTCTAATTCGCCAACAGGAATGGCAACCCCTTTCATTTTTTTACTCATTCGCCAAGTCCAATGGCGCCTCCCTACACGTCCAATAGTATTACATGCATGCAGAGATGCCTTCCCCAAGGATGTCACCTAGCCTACACCTGCACTGCAACCCATGACACCTCTAATTCTCTAACAGGGATGGCGACACATTTCATTTTTGTACTCATTCGCCAAGTCCAATGGCGCCTCCCTACACGTCCAATCGTATTAAATGCATGGAGAGATGCCTTCCCTAAGGCTGTCACCTATCATGCACCTACACTGCAACCCATGCCACCTCTAATTCGCCAACAGGGATGACGACGCCTTTCATTTTTCTACTCATTCGCCAAGTCCAATGGCGCCTTCCTACACGTCCAATCGTATTACATGCATGCAGAGATACCTTCCCCAAGGCTGTCACCTAGCCTACACCTAAACTGCAACCCATTCCACCTCTAATTCGCCAACAGGGATGGCAACACCTTTCATTTTTGTACTCATTTTCCAAGTCCAATGGCGCCTCCCTACACGTCCAATCGTATTACATGTATGTAGAGATGCCTTCCCCAAGGCTGTCACCTAGCCTGCACCTACACTACAACCCATGCCACCTCTAATTCTCCAACAGGGATGGCAACACCTTTCATTTTTGTACTCATTCTCCAAGTCCAATGGAGCCTCCCTACACGTCCAATCGTATTACATGCATGCAGAGATGCCTTCCCCAAGGCTGTCACCTAGCCTGTACCTACACTACAACCCATGCCACCTCTATTTCTCCAACATGGATGGAGATACCTTTCAGTTTTGTACTCATTCTCCAAGTCCAATGGTGCCTCCCTATATGTCCAATCATATTACATGCATGCAGAGATGCCTTCCCCAAGGCTGTCACCTAGCCTGCACCTACACTGCAACCCATGCCACCTCTAATTCGCCAACAAGGATGGTGAAACCTTTCATTTTTATACTCATTCGCCAAGTCCAATGGCGCCTCCCTACACGTCCAATCGTATTACATGCATGTAGAGATGCCTTCCCCAAGGCTTCCACCTAGCCTGCACCTACACTACAAGAGTGACACTTATCATGCATGCATACACCCACCAACCACCTCACTTACTCTGTGATAAAATTTTGCCTATAATAAAGAGCCTCACATACTTCTATTGCATCTAAAATCATCTCACTCTCTGCTACAAACTCTTTCATAATCTCAGACAATTTCAACAATGGCTCTTCTCACAATGGGCGATTCTCACAGAGGCGCAAGGGACAACATTGTAGCGTTTGTAAGTTTCTCGTATACTTATACATTTTCATACTTCTATTAATGCTTTATACATCTTATGGACTCTTACACTTTTTACATTCTTAACTTAGGATACTAAAAGATTCAGAATCCGGTCACACAACTACCTTGCTCCCGACCCGTTGATTGTACCCTATCTCGAATACGCAGGTTTCGGAAACGTTATAAAGATCTCCAACTGCACGATTGATTCAAAGTTCATACTTGAAATGTTGGAAAGGTGGAGATCAGAGACCCACACATTTCATCTACCAATAGGTGAATGTACTATCACACTAGAGGACATATACATGTTATTGGGTCTCCCTGTCGACAGTAAGGCAGTTAACGTGTCGGTTCAACAACCCAATTCTCTGTGTGAAGAATTATTGGGCAGGGATATGGTTGAAGGTGGTGGTGTGAGAGGTCAGGGTATACTACTTAATGAGCTCAAAAATCATTATGCGAATCTGGAATTGAACGAAAATTCCTCCGAGCTAGCTAAGGTAATAAAAGCTAGAAATTATATGATGATACTTTTTAGAACCTTTTTATTTACCGAAAGTACGGGAAATAATGTAGATTTCATGTATTTAAATTTACTTAGAGACTTTGAAAAAACTAGAAAGTATAGTTAGGGTTCTGCTGTTTTAGCCCATCTATACAGTTCCTTGTGTAAAAATGAAATCAAGGAAAAATGTACCTTTTATGGTTGCGCTTTTTTACTTAAAGCCTGGGGTTAGTGTAGAATGGAGTCCCTAAACCCCGTCAACAACAACACATTCATTTTCCCATACGCAACAAAGTAAGTCATTAACTTATATCATTTATTGTTATTCATATCTTCACCAAATATATGATAAACTTAAAATATTTTTCAATTCCTTTAGGTACTGCGTGAGGGGTATGGATTACGGCAAGAATCCAAGATTCAATGTCGCTCTATATCGCAATCTATTGGATCACCTTGGCCCGAATGATGTATGTCATACCTTTCAACTTTTCTACTTTAAAATTATTTATTTATTACGTTTTCATTAAGTTGATCTAATTTTATCCGCAGTTTATCTGGAGACCATATTTGGGTTTGGACCATGAACCAAACTCCAAGGATGCAGCAATTTGGAGCATAAAGACTGCAATCATACGGTTCAATGTTATGGAGATGCACCACATCGACCGTGTCAAGATGCAGTTTGGAATGCATCAAGAGATATCCTGCGATCCAACTTGTTTGTCCCCGTGGCATCTCAAAAGGATCGACGCCCAATGGGGTCTTACCAACTGGAAAGATTTTGATCCAAAATGGTGTAAGATGTGGCAAAGGCGTCACCGATATGTCTTGCAATTCCCAGTTTTCCTCAACCATGGTAACATGCGACATAGAGATCAATATTTAGCTTGGTACAGATCGGTTAGTACCCCAAAAATGCACGTGTCTCATCTAAGGTATTTGGTTGACCCACGAACACAATGGGCACAACCCTCATTTCCCCAACAACAAACCCAACACACATTAAACTCCCACCAACCTCCCCGACGAAACAGAATCACAAACACCCAACCACAATCACCACCATAATACGATTACACCCATATGCCCCACAACCAACCATAATCACCACCACAATACCAATACCCCCATATGCCTCACACCCAACCACAATTTCAATCACAATACCAATACACCCGCATGCCCCACACACAATTCCAGTCTTCTACATATCCCAATATGGACCCCTCAATATCTAACCTTAGCCCTGATCTGGGATTTTCTGAAGATTATGAACCAACTGACCCAACTTACCATCAACCACCACATTACCAAAGCACCCAACATTCCCAATTCCAAACACCCCAAGATTCATTTCCTTTCTACCCCCCGTACTCAGACGACCAGTGTTACAGACCAACCATGGAACCCCATCCACCACCAACACGACCGAACTTTGAGGGTATGGGTAATCGACTGTACCAAATAGGATCTTCTAGATATGGAGATCTGACCGATTTCATGGATCCAGAATGCATTGACTTCGCTGGGCCATCAACCCTTCCACAACAGGAAACGCGACGGAACCCAGCACGGGAAAGGCGAGGACAGGGATGCAGAACCACGGGTAGTTACCGAGTTCTGGGGAACCACTGATTATTTTGTATTTTTTCTATGTAATCGTTTTGTGTAATCATATTGTGTAAATAAAAAGTCAAATTTTCATGATCCTATATCGTTTACATAACGTACCATATTTAAAATAAAAAACGCGAAAAATCGCCTCCCCATTGCACTAAGGCGCCATCTCACTTGGCTTAGGAAAAGCCTTTCACACCTAGGCGCCAAGTGAGATGGCGCCTCCCCTTTAAAATAAGGTGTATGCGCCAATTGAGATGGCTCCTCCCTTGTGGGGTTTTCTGAAATATGGTT
Source organism: Vicia faba (assembly GCA_948472305.1). Classification (NCBI taxonomy): domain Eukaryota; kingdom Viridiplantae; phylum Streptophyta; class Magnoliopsida; order Fabales; family Fabaceae; genus Vicia; species Vicia faba. Next base: position 993,847,163 of record OX451741.1, read on the forward strand.
ATTTGCGTAATTTTCTTCGAAACATGGTTATTTGCAAAAAAAAAATTCTATACCTAGTTATTGCAAAAAAAATTCAAAACATTCTAATTAATACTACTCCCCTATTATTTGCAGAAACTCTTACAATATTATTAAATGTGGTAAGATAATCTAGAGGTAGGAGGAGGGAGGAGGGAAATATATTTATATCTTAGAATGGTGGGAAATACACTCTAAACAACTGCTCTATAAAATGTGGGTATATAAAAATAATTTTAAGAGAAGATAAAACTATTCAACAGAAATACAATTAAAATTAACTAAGTGATAGAAACAACATATTCAATTTGTTCTAATGAAAGTTTTGTATGCAGTCTGATATGTCCAAAGTGCATCGTCCAACTTTGAGATCCAATCTTTTCTAGAAAGGGATATTGTCTTTTCTAAGATGGTTTTAATTTCCTATATAAAAATTCTACTTGACCACTCGTTTGAGGATGATAGGGTGTTGCAACCCTATGTCTTACCTCTTACTTTTTCAGAAGGCTTTGAAACTTCCTAGCTATGAAGTGTGATTCCCCGTTGTTAATCACTAATCTAGGTATGCCAAACCTTGGGAATATAACTTTTTTGAACAATTTGATCACTACTTATGCATCATTTGTTAGATAGAGAATCACTTTAATCCATTGGTTTCCTATAAATGAAGGAAATGGTCCCATAAAATCAATCCCCTAAACATCAAAAGATCTCACCCTCTAGGATGTTGTTAAGAGGCATTTCATTCTTCTTGGAAATATTTCCAGTATGTTGTCACAAGTCACATCTCTTTATAAACGATTGCACATCCTTAAAAAGGTAAGGCCAATAAAGGTTGGCTTGAAGAATTTTTGCTACAGTTTTATCAAAGCTTGCATGTCACTGTAGGAAGAAGCATGGCAATGAGACATTACACTTTCAAATTATTTCTCTGGAATATACCCCCGAAAAATTACTTCTGGCGCCTCAATTAAAAATAGAGGCTCATCCCAATAGTAAGTAATGCCTAAGATCTTAAACGAATTTTTTCTGTGTTGGTAATTCATGTGAGAGCAGGGTACCTCTATGCTTATTTTAATGATGTCAAAATGTTCATAGCATCTTGTATTTATGCTTCTGATATGGGTTGGTACCTTGGAAAATTTATAATTGGAAATGGTTGGATTGAAAGAAATCATTTTTGGCTATTTCAACTGCTAGAGTCAACTCACACCATGAGTAGGTCGACTCATAGATTGTTCAAGGTGAATGGACCACACTCGAGAGTTCTCGGGCCGACCTTTCTGGTAGACTCATACTGGGAGTATAATGTTATATGTTTTCATCGACTTATACAAGTGTTAGGTCGACTCATCAAGCTCAGGTATGCTCGCGTCGACCCTTCCGGTCTACTCATAATGGGAGAAAAATATCTTTTGTTTGCGTCGACTCATGCCTTATTACGGTCGAAGCATCGCTTTTCCAAAGGCCTTCCTATAACTCTCGGGTTTGCTCACGTCGAGTGGATATCGTGCATGGGTCGACCGCTCGCTGCGTTCAACCATTATTCTGCTTTATTTTTGGATCTTGGCTATATATATATATATATATATATATATATATATATATATATATATATATATATATATATATATATATATATATATATATATATATATTGGATTTCATCATTTGGGGTAAACATGAAAAAGTGAATGATATACACCAACTCCTCATCACCTTCATCCTCTCCTTGCATTCATCAACAACTACACATAACAATTTTTGTTGATTAAAGTGCAGAGTTGTGGTGATAACGTTCAAATTGAAGATTGATTTTAGATTTGAGTTGAGAATTGAGTGGGTTTTTTCTTGAATAAAACCTTTAGGGTTTTACCCTCCAAGGTTTTGTTTGGTGCGGGGGCTTTTACATAAGTCTTTGCTTCAATGGATTCGGTCAAGTGAAAGGATTGAGAAATGGTGGATTTGCTCAATCAAGTAGCGGTAACCGGAGGATTGTGAAGAAATTTTTATGGTCAAACGTCTTGCGATCAAAATCAGCCGAGTGAAATATTTGTAGAACAAGGATTTTGTGCAATCAAGTAGTGGTAACCGGAGGTTTGTTCAAAGAGTTTTGCTTACTTAGTTTGGTTTGAACCAAGGGGAGAGAAGGAAATAGTTTCATCATCAACAATTAGTTTGTATGTAGTGAATACTATTTCTTCTCTTGTAACACTTTGCAACTTAATATCATATATCTCAATTCTAGATTTTAGAATTGGGGGCAGACGTATCCTACGCGAGGACGGAAAGGAGAACTGCCTTAACAAATCATGTGTTGTTTCTCTTTCCATATCCTTTTATTTTCGTTTGTCATAATTTGTATGATATCGATTGTTCAATTTGTTTTACCATGATTGTAGTGAGTCAAACTTTATTTACAATAATCATACAATGACTTTGATTGTTATTAAGAAAAATTCATCACTATAATTAAGTAAATTGAACTTGTTGTGTTTTTGCACACCAAGTGTATGATAAATTGGCTAACACATAAATTAGTGATTTTGTCAAGTTTAATCTTAATCAATTCATTGGAAGTAGTATGTACTCATTGATATTGTTTAAGTGATTTATTAGTAAGTAATAGTATTGATTCATTTCTCATCATAAGATCTCCATATGGTTTCGCATATTCGATCTTTTTAATAATGGATCGTTTAGATGATTTTGATTCGGGAAGCTTTCTCGTCATTTCAAAACAAAATTTAAAAGCGCAATTTTTAAGTAATAGATATATTCACCCCCATTCTAGATTAGTCTCATCGTCTAACAAGTGGTATCACGAGCGCCAGTTTATCTAGTGCTTCGCATATAACTTTTTAAAAAATGGAGAACGATCGAAAAGGGGTATACAATAGAGTGCCTATTTTTACCAGTGAAAATTATAGTGATTGGAAAGATTGTATGCGGCTGCGTATAAATTCTGTTGATAGAAAAATATGGGGCGTCATTGAAAATGGTCCTATTACAATAACCATGACAAATGAGGCTGGGGCCACCACCATACCTAAACCGAGAGCACTATGGGAAGATAATGATGATAAAAATTATAGCTATGATTGGAAATTTAAAAATATGCTCATATCATCTTTAGGTGTTAATGAGTATTTTAGAGTCTCTCATTGTGCTACTGCTAAGGCAATGTGGGACGCACTACAAGTTGCCAATGAGGGAACTAATGATGTCAAATTAGCTAGAACCAATACCTTAACTCAAGAGTTTGATCTCTTTCACATGAAGCATGGTGAAACCAATGCGGACATGCAAAAGAGATTCACTCATATAATCAATTGCTTACATACACTTGGTCATACCACTTCCAATGTTGTTGCTACTAACAAATATTTGAGATGTATTAACAGGGAATGACAACTTAATGTTACAACGATTAAGGAAGCTAATAATATAATGACACTTGATGTTACAACATTGTTTGGTAAGCTTCACGAACATGAGCAAGAGCTTATAAATCTCAACAAACACAAAAAGAAGGAAAAGAAAGAAAAATCAAGGGACACGGAAAATAAGTTTATCGCGTTAAAGGATTCAAGCTCTAAGTCTTCCACCAAAGATTCATGTGTAAGTGATTAAAGCGATGATGATGTTAGTTCAAATGAATATATGTGGTTATTTGTGAGAAAGTATCGTAGGTATCTCTGAAAGAATGAAGCATTCAGATAAGAACCTCATCAATTATAGACATCAATCAAAACCCTCAAAGCAATATGAAAGTAAGAAATCTAAGTCAAAAGGATCTTGTTACAATTGTGGAAAACCCGGTCACTACAAACCAGTATGCCCATTGCTCAAGAAAGACAAAGGAAAAGACAAATATCAAAAGAGATCAAGTAAAGTTAGGAGAGCATATATCGCGTGGGAGAGCGATAGTGAAGCTTCATGCAAAAGCGACTCTAGTGATGAAGAAGAAACGGTCAACCTTTGTCTTATGGCTCATCAAAAGAAGAAAAAGAATGTAAGTAGTTCTAAATATGATCATGTTGATGAAATATCTTACATTGAATTGCAAAAAGCCTTTGATACTCTACATAATGAGACTAAGGAAGCTTTTAAACGGTTTCCCTCAAATAAATAAAAATTCATACCTTGAGAAAAAGGTTTCCAATTCCGAAAAGGAATTGGAAACTCTTAAGGAATCTATGGTAGAAGCTATCAAAGGAAAAAGAGAAAATGACAAAGATTTTTGGTTTACATGGGCTGGGTGTGAAACTTGTTGTTGACCCAAAATTTTCCCTCTCTTTTTCAAGACATTCCTCACAAAGTATCTCCAATGCTCAAGGATTCTCAAGAATTGATCAGACAAAATCACCTCTGAAACACTGAGACCACAAATTAGAGTTTTGACTAAGAACGACTGATCATTGACTTTTTGACCAAATACAGGATCTAATGGCTTGAAGCATAATCTCAAAAACTCAAACATAACATGTTGACCCAATTCCATAGCTTAAATCATTTCTCAAGATCAGTGGATTGTTAGTTGAAATTTGGTAAACTGTTGAAAAGTCAACTAATACACCAAAAGTCAAACTTCGACTTTTTGGTCAACATTAAATTTAAAACATCACAATTCATCAAGACATTCAAAAATATGAAGCTTGATCGCCAAGATGCAAGTTGATTCAAAGAAAACTTTTGTGATATGGTGGGAGAACTGACTTGGAGTTTTGCGTTTGTGTTCGCAAATGTTGCGGAGGCAACATCGAGGGTCATCGAGGGACTACGATCTCTTATCGAGGGTCTTTGCTAAAACACCCATGTTCGAGGGACATGACTATTTTTCCGATAGGCAACAAAATGAGATTACCCTAAGGGTGCATGTGTGCAAAGTGTGTTTGATTGCATGCATTTAGTCTTTCTTAGAGTGAGCTATTTTCCAATTTCATATCTTGCCATACACACCCTAGTTACTAACAATGTACGAAAGCAATAAAAGTGCGGAAATGTAAAGTCCTACGCTATTACAATATTTAGGGGATGGGGGTATATAGTACGAATGGGGATTGCAAGTAAAAAGAAGTCCTAAGTTACTATTACAACCATATTGAAATGTACAATATAAGAAAGAAATGGACTTGTTTAGAAAATGTTTTTGTCTTAAGGAAATAAATTAAAAGGAAATTATTTTTATGTTTTTTATGTTAATATTAAAAATGATGAAAAGGAAAATAATGCAAGGTAGAAACAGCGTGCTGCTGCAAGAAAAAACAACTAGGATCAGAAGTTCTAAAGTCAAGAGCGCTGTGACTTAGCAGGAGACGTCTGTGGAATCAGAAGTTTTGGATTGGTAAACTCTGAGGTCCTGCAAAACACGTTAGAGGAAAAAACACAGAAGTTCTAGATTGCTATGTGCTAAACTTCTGAATGTTAGAACAATGAGAAAATCTCAGAAGCTCCGTGCGTGTCAAAACAATAGGAAGAACTCAGAAGTTCTATATGGTTCTAAGACAATGAACGAACAATCAACAGTTCAACATGTTATCAGCCATGAAAATCAGAAGTTCAATGTGTGTTAACAGTGAGGAAAATCATAGAAGTTCTGTGTGTTAAAACAGTGAAGAGAACTCAGAAGTTGTGTGTGTGTGTTTAACAGTGAGAAAAATCATAGAAGTTCTGTATGTTAAAATTATGAATGAACATCAGAAGTTTTATGCCATATTTCAACTCTTAATCAGCATATCAGTAATCTATTCAGTTTTCAACAATCAGCAAGTCAGAAGGATAAAAGCACAACAGTTTACATAAGTTCTAATCCTGAATCTGAGTCTAGCCCTAATCAAGAAGTTCTGATCCATAGTTTTTCAACTTAAGCAATGATATGTACAACGTTAATACTATGATATTTACATGTTAATGATGTTCAGAATGAAAAAACAAGCAAAGTCAGAAAGACTTACCTTGAACTTGGAGCGTGCTTGGAGCTTTGAGTGGCTGCCTTTGGATGTTCTGAGTCAGCAAGAGAAACGGAAGAGGAAAAGCCATGTTCTTTGATTCAAAGGGAAGAACAAAAGTTTGTTTTTGTGTATGAGAAATCTGGATTTTTATGAAGGTTTCACAACTTCCTTTTCTCTCTTTTGATAGTTCTCTCTTTCCAAAAGCCAACCTCTTGAACGTGTGATGGAGCAAAGTATTTATAGGTGAATTTGTTGTAATTTTGGGGGCGAAAGACAAATGGGATTTTAAATCAATTTGGCATCCTGTTCCCTTGCTTTTTCATCACCGTTTTTGTATGCTAGTTTGGTGCAATTATGGGATGTAGGCGTAGGCTGAACTAGCTGTTGGTCATAGGTCTGTAGTAGGTTGGATAAACAAAGTTTTTGGGATTTGGTCATGTTCTGACCAAAGCGTTGAATATAACCTTCATATGCTAAGGTGTTGCCTTATTCTTGAAGCAAGCATGGTGGTTGTCAGCAGGAATTAAGGAAAAGCAAAAAGCAAAGTATGAGCTTAGTACCAAAGTTGCTATCCCAAGACAGTAGAGGTACACGTGGTGAAAATCCTATGGATAAAGACTCAGAAAGTGGTTGTGAGCATTAAATGAGCATTAAATGATGATGAGACTTATCACAACCAGAAGTCCTGCAACGTTAGATCCTACACCAAGGCTTAGTTCTGGATCAAAAGTTCTGCTTCAGCGTAGCATCTAACCTCTGATCTTTGTATCTTCTGGCTCCAGCATGTTCTGAAGGAGAACATTACTTCCACATGTTCTGATTAAAGCGTCATGTTCTGAATCGGAGAACATTGCTTCCATATATTCTGATTGAAGCATCATGGTCTGAACCATGTTTGCAACCTCTGACTGAAGCTTTTTGTGAAAACTTGCCCAGAAGTTCTGACCAAACTCTGCCTTGAGAGTGTCCAGAATTTGCTGAGCGTTATGGTGATAACCTGGTCAGAAGTTCTGAAATTGTCATAATTCTTAAACACTTAGAACAAATTTCTAAGTATTTAGAATTTGACTTTTCCAAAGTAAAATTTGACTTTTGGATTCCTTGATGAAACAAACTTCATATTCCAACATGTCTTGATGAAATATGATTTTTGAAATTTGATTTTGATCCAAAAGTCAAAGTTTGACTTTTTAGTGTGCAAATGACCATTTTGCCCTTGTGAGTGATTTTCTTGGAAAATTTGTAGTTCAAGGCTTGGAATTGGACGGAAGCAAACTTGAGGATCCAGGGTGATTCTTTGTGAAATGAGAGGGCAAATTTTGGGGTACAACAACTGCCCCTGTTCAATCTTCTTACACCTGAAGAGTTAGATTTGTAATTCTGCCATTCGTGACTTGAAGGTGGAAGATGAGTGAACACTAGAGTGCCCAGAAAATTTTCACTCGAAGATGTGTTATTTGATTATGTAAGGAATGGGCTTAAAGATACCATTTGAAGAGATAATGGATAGTTGTTGGAGATGGGCTTAAAGATGCCATCCAGAAATGACTGATGGACTGTATCTGTAAGCTGGAACTGAATGATTATCAGAATAGCGTCCGTGTCTGGAGCGTATCTGAACTGTATCTGGGAGTGAGAAGGAACCTGTGTAGGGTTGCTTCAATGATGAGTTCGTGTGAAACTGCATCTGGAAAGAAAGAAGGAACCTGTGTAGGGTTGCTTCCTGACGAGTATGTGTAAAACCGCATCCTGGAAAGAGAAGGAACCTGTGTAGGGTTGCCCGATGATGAGTCAGTGTAAAACTGCATCTGGAAGGGAGGAACCTGTGTAGGATTGCCTGATGATGAGTCAGTGTAAAACTTCATTTTAGAAGGAAGGAACCGGTGTAGGGTAGCCTGATGATGAGTTCGTGTAAAACTTCATCCTGGAAAGGGAAGAAAGCTGTGTAGGGTTGCCCGATGATGAGTTAGTGTAAAAATGCATCTTGGAAAGAAGGAACCTGTGTAGGGTTGTGTGATCGGTGGAAATATAACTGACTGTTTTTTAAGCTGGTTCGCGTATGTCGCAGAAGCAAGAGTCGCCACCGTCTTGTATGTTCTCCAACATGGAAAGGACAAAAGCACAGCAAAATTCCTTCTTTGAGATGTCTCTCAGTTCGGGAGGTAGATTTATAGAAAGGGAAGGTGTTAGCACCCTTTCTATCCATGGTTATCCATGGGCTCTTAGGTACTTGCTCTTATGCTTTCAAAATGTATTCTTTTCAATTGTGAGTGGGTTTGAAAAAAGTTTCGTTGAAAGATTTCTGAATAACTCTTGTATCTGTCCTCAAGAGTGTTTGAAAAAATTGTTTTGAAAGCTTTTTGAAAGTGTCAGTGTGAAAAGGTTTTTGTTTTGTTTTTGAATAGAGCAAGTATCTATGAGTCATCTACCTACCCTAAGGAATTAGGTTGTGTAAATGTCCTTAAGGTAGTGCTATCCCACCATTGAGAGGTAGGTAGCATCACCGTTGGAGGTGTTCGGGTCAATTCGAGTGTAGGGACAGTGTGGTCACCGAAGCAACAGAAGGACACCTTAGAAGCTACCCTTAGTCCTTGATCCCTTTTTTAATTCCGAGGCAACCATTTCGAGGCAACTGTTTCGAGGCAACCGTTCTGAGGCAACTATTTCGAGGCAACCAGATCATGGACATAAGGACTTACTAAAACGTCCTATACTTGACGACCACGTTTCGAAGGCAACAGGTGAGGCGTACCCTAGAAGTGGTGTGTGTATTTGTGTGTTGTTTTCAGTTAAGTTTATCTTTGATCATGGCATCGTGAGCTACACTTGTTTTTAATTAACCATACATTCTTTCATGCAATTTAGAATTTAAGAGTGCGGAAAGTTAAATGCGGAAAGATAAAAGCTACGCTATTACAAGGCGCGAGTTTATACATCGCCAAAATACAAAGACCCGTTTGATAAAAATGTGGAAAGTAAATAAACGCGGTAAACCTAATTACTATTACAATCCTTGAGCAGTTACATAATATTTCAATAAGAAAATAATGTGCGAAAAGAAATTAAAATCGAACGTCCGAGAGTTTTGACCCTTTTGAGAAATTAAATTAAATTAAAAGCTACTTAATTATTTAATTAAAGAAAAGAAATTGTTTTTTTTTATGTTTTTGTATTTATGAAAATAAAGAAAATTAAAATTAAATGGAAATCCTAATTCTAAATTATTTTTGATTATTAATGAAAATATTAAGGTTAACCTAATTTACTAGTTAATTAAATTACATGTTTATTTACAAAAATAAATAATAATTAACAATAATAATAAATAATGAGGAAAATAATTTAATTAAGAAAAAGATGAGAATGTCAAAAACCTAATTTCTACATATTTTTTATTTATTAAGAAAAAGTGCTAAAATTGAAACCTAATTTAACTAAATTAATTACTTAACATTTATTTACAAAAATATTCAAATGGTGAAATTAAATATTAATTAAAAAAACATTTTTTAGTTTCTGATTTTTTATTATGAAAATTAATTATTTGTGAATTGATAAAACAATTAAAGCAATAAAAAAAATTAAAAAGAAAAGAAAAGAAAATTAAAAATAGAATACAAACACAGGGGGTATCAGGCCCAGAATGGAGGTGTTTGCAGCAATTCAGGCCCATCAGAACTAAGCCTTGTTGACTTTCCACGCTTGTGTGTGCCTTGGTTGACTGAGGTACATGATAGACCTCCTTTTGTAGCCTTTAGATTGTGGGTCAGGGCCATCTGGCTAGCCAATGCATGAGGACATATGGTGAACCTTTGAGGATGTGCTGCATGTGAATACATTGAAACAAAAATTAAGAATTAAGTGGGGGGACCTGGGAATCGAACCCAGGTCCCTATACCTGCCAGACACGTCCCTTGCCAATTGATCTATTGCGTTTCTTTGTATATAATATGACAAAGAGTTATAATATATGAAAAAAAAGGCAACTATGCTGAAACAAAGAAAACCGCGCTAATATTTGAATTACCCAACCATGCTTGGACACGCTAGCCTTCTTCTTCGCTTATCTGTAAAAACATAAAACAAATAGCGGGGGTTTTAAACCCCCACTAAGCACAGCCATGAAAAATAGCGAATAGAAGATGCCCTAATATAAAAAGGGCGCGAGGTCATCATTCAATTCATATGGAGCTCCTGAATTCAATGGCATAGGTCTCAAGGTCCAATTTTTCCATACAAGGAAAGCCCTATTTTTGAGCTTCTGAAACCCTAGGTTTCATCAATGGTGGATTTGGCTACAGGCAGTGTTAGTTCAATTAAATGTTACCAATCGCTTCAGAAAGATGTTAGTAACATAAATCAACAATCAAAACACATGAATGATGCGTGAAAATTAAAAATCGATTATGGACATTTTTGTGAAAAGCGCGACTCAGTTCTACCGTTTCTTGGAGTATGGAAGCTTGTTCTTGATGCCAATAGTTTCCTAGCAATGTCAGTAAGGAAATGGAAGTGTTTTGAAGCCTTGAATCGCCCTGCAAATGTGATTTCAGATTCCAAGTTTTTGATGAAAAGTTGCAACTTTGTTCTGAGTTTGTGAGCAGTTTTTCGTGTCTTCTTCATTAGGTTAGGTTATGCATAAGTATATGAACGAAATTAGGTCAAGAAACAAGCCCATAAGTCCATGAATTGATGATTTCAATATTTGATTTTTATCATATCTTTTTCAATCTTTTTTCATTGAAAATCTTGCCAAATGTGGATGATATTGTCCCCTTGGATTATGCACGAAATCTTTAGCATATAATGAGTGAATTTGCTGCACAAAAAGATTTGAAAAGCATTATTTGATATTTTTCTCATATTTAAATCTAATTAAATGAATTAATATGAATAAAAATTCCATTAATTAATTAAAAATAAGAAAATAAATCCTTTTAAGCTCAATGGGTCGTGAATAAGCTTTGGGTAATGATTCAAGAAAGAAATTGAGGCCTATTAGCAATTTTGGAGTGTTTTAGGCAAAGTTGACTTTTCAAAATTCCCAAAAATTTCCCAACTTCTCCAATGCATATCTTGCTCAATTTTGAAGCTATGATCATGTTCTTGGATATTTTGGAAAGGTCTTGAAGTCCTCTAACCAATGCCTTTGGTCCCATGTCATTTTGATTTACCAATATCAAGTTATGGTCTTTGACTTAAAGTGCCTTTTTGTTGACTTTTGAAAATGACCTATAATGTTGAAATTGATAACTTTTTGTGAGAGCATTTCTTGGACTTAAAGTGTGAAGATGAGTTTTAGGAAATGTCATTTTCTTCAAAATGAGCATTGGATGGAATTTTTCTGATAAACCATGAGGAAGTTATGCCCTGGTCAATTTGCAGTTGACTTTTCAGCTGTCCAAAAATAGAAACTTTTGCATCTTGAGACTTTTTGAGCCATGCTTTGAGAATCATGATCAAGAATTTATCAAATGATGTTTGTGGCTTCATAATAAGATGTTGACCCAAAATTTTGACTTTTGACTGTCAAATGACCATTTTGCCCCTGCAGTTGACTGTGGAGCCATTAGGGTTTTTGACTGTGCAATTTGATGCTGTGAGTCTTGAAACTTGACATATGGATGCTTGACAATGTATCTAGGCATGTGGGACTTGATTGGACCCTTGAAAACCTCAATTTCTTTGCCATAACCAAAACCCTAATTTTGACTGTGTTCGGAGGCAATTGGACTGTGCAATCCTTGAGGGATTTTGAAGCTTGATCTTGGCAAATCTTGAAGAATATGGGAGGGCAAATTTTGGGGTACAACAGGTTGCTTCATGATGAGTCAGTGTAAAACTACATCTTGGAAATGGAAGGAACCGGTGTAGGGTTGCCTGATAATGAGTCTGTGTAAAACTTCATCTAAAATTTCCTGAGAAGGAACCTGTGTAGGGTTACTTCATGATAAGTCCGTGTAAAACTGCATCTTGGAAAGAGAAGGAACCGGTTTAGGGTTGCTTCATGATGAGTCCGTGTAAAAATTCATCTGAAATTTTCTGAGAAGGAACCTGTGTAGGGTTGCTTCATGATGAGTCCGTGTAAAACTGCATCTTGGAAAGAGAGGAACCTCTGTAGGGTTGCCTGATGATGAGTCAGTGTAAAACTTCATCTAAAATTTCCTGAGAAGGAACCTGTGTAGGGTTGCTTCATGATGAGTCTGTGTAAAACTGCATCTTGGAAAGAGAGGAACCTGTGTAGGGTTGCCTGATGATGAGTCCGTGTAAAACTTCATCTGTAATTTCCTGAGAAGGAACCTGTGTAGGGTTGCTTCATGATGAGTCCATGTAAAACTGAATCTTGGAAAGAGAAGGAACTGGTGTAGGGTTGCTTCATGATGAGTCCGTGTAAAACTTCATCTGAAATTTCCTGAGAAGGAACCTGTGTAGGGTTACTTCATGATGAGTCCATGTAAAACTGCATCATGGAAAGAGAAGGAACTGGTGTAGGGTTGCTTCATGATGAGTCAGTGTAAAACTTCATCTGAAATTTCTTGAGAAGGAACCTGTGTAGGGTTGCTTTATGATGAGTCAGTGTAAAACTGCATCTTAGAAAGAGAGGAACCTGTGTAGGGTTTCTTGATGATGAGTCAGTGTAAAACTTCATCTGAAATTTCCTGAGAAGGAACCTGTGTAGGGTTGCTTGATGATGAGTCAGTGTAAAACCGCATCTTGGAAAGAGAGGAACCTGTGTAGGGTTGCTTCATGATGAGTCCGTGTAAAACTTCATCTGAAATTTCCTGAGAAGGAACCTGTGTAGGGTTACTTCATGATGAGTCCGTGTAAAACTGCATCTTGGAAAGGAGGAACCTGTGTAGGGTTGCTTCATGATGAGTTCGTGTAAAACTTCACCTTGGAAAGAGAAGGGACCTGTGTAGGGTTGCTTCAGCTGGTCGAGTAGATAGTTGTCCTGTCTGGTTTCAGGTATTAATCTCTAACCTAAGAAAGAAAAATAGTTTTCCTGGCTTGTTACAGGTGTTAATCCTTAATCTCTTCATGTATATAGTTTTCATGGCTTGTCACAGGTATTAATCTACAACCAGTCGTCCACAGATAGTTTTCCTGGCTTGTTATAGGTATTAATCTGGAACTTGAAAAGGTTGGTCGATGAGATAGTTATCCTGTCTTGTTTCAAGTTTTAATCTCTGACCTGAGAAAGAAAGATAGTTTTCCTGGATTGTTACAGGTATTAATCTTTAATATCTTCATGTAGATAGTTTTCCTGGCTTGTTACAGGTATTAATCTACAATCAGTCGTCCACAAATAGTTTTCCTATCTTGCTACAGGTATTAATCTGGAACTTGAAAAGGTTGGTCGATGAGATAGTTGTCCTGTCTAGTTTCAGGTATTAATCTCTGACCTGAGAAAGAAAGATAGTTTTCCTGGCTTGTTACAGGTATTAATCTTCAATCTCTTTATGTAGATAGTTTTCCTGGCTTGTTACAGGTATTAATCTACAATTAGTAGTCCACAGATAGTTTTCCTGGCTTGCTACAGGTATTAATCTGGAACTTGAAAAGGTTGGTCGATAAGATAGTTGTCCTGTCTGGTTTCAGGTATTAATCTCTGACCTGAGAAAGAAAGATAGTTTTCCTGGCTTGCTACAGGTATTAATCTTCAATCTCTTCATGTAGATAGTTTTCCTGGCTTGTTACAGGTATTAATCTACAATCAGTTGTCCAAAAATATTTTTCCTGGCTTGTTACAGGTATTAATCTGGAACTTGAAAAGGTTGGTCGATGAGATAGTTGTCCTGTCTGGTTTCAGGTATTAATCTTTGACCTGAGAAAGAAAGATAGTTTTCCTGACTTGTTACATGTGTTAATCTTCAATCTCTTCATGTAGATAGTTTTCCTGGCTTGTTACAGGTATTAATCTATAATCAGTCGTCCATAGATAGTTTTCCTGACTTGCTACAGGTATTAATCTGGAACTTGAAAAGGTTGATGGTAGCCATCTGTTGATTGACCTTTCTTGAAAAAGGTAGAACGTTAGTTGTATGCAATGTCATGATGTATGAAATGCATGATGTCATGATGTTCTCAAAAATAAATGAGATTGTGTTGTATGCACTTATCATGTATGTAAATAGGATGTATGAAATGTGAAATGTTAATGAATGTATTTTTTCTGGGAAAATAAATCCTTGACAAATGCCGAGGAGTCGTTAAATCCTGGACTGCTGTTGAAGAGTTGGTGTGACTTCAAACTTTGCTTAGAATATTTCCACTGGAGATTCCTATTTTGTTGTTTAAGGAGAACTCCGCTGGGGAATATTGAAAACTCTGTGGGGAGAATGCTTATTCCTGCTTGGGAAAAGAGTTCAGGAGTCTCGATCGTCCGTTTCTCTACTCGGGTCGAAGTTGAACTGATATCTGGTCGGGTCCAGGTTTCACAGTAACTTGCTGGGGATTGTAGAGTAGTCTACTGGGGAATAGGAATTGTGGTCCTTTGAATTGTAGTAGTCGGAGAGGCTACCTCAAGCTGGGGATTCCTGCCATTTGTTGGGGAAATAAACCCTGTTGCCGGTCTACTAGAGAGGTGACGACTTCATTGGGGAAAGTCTTTGAGGACTCTTGAGGTTGTCTTAGCTGGGGGAAGGTTTTTAGAGATTAAACCCTTGCTGGGAGTCATCCTATGAGAAGGATTTTGGGGAGATTTGTCATTGCCCCTAGTAGCAAGTGCTTGTGGCATTTCCAGAAAATGTTTGATTGTACGTAACCCTTCGCTGAGATTGACGTTCAATTCCCCCAAGTGACGGAGATAGAGACCTGCCCCTGGTTACTCTGACCTCTTGAGAGGCTTCCTGTAATCTTGACTGGACTACCCCAGGTGTTCTTCGATAGTGACATGTCATGCCCCCTTGTTGATAGGAGATTTGTCATTGTAAGTGTCATCCTACTTGAATTGATTTTGTTCACTGAGAGAGCTTTCGTTCACTGGATATTCATTGTGTGAATTTCTCCGCTGTCAAATAAATAGCCATATGCAAAAAGTGATATTCAAGTAATGCAAAGTTTATGTTTGTCTTGAAGTTTTGAAAAATGCATTTTTAGCAAGTAAAGAAGTTTTGTAAGAAAAATTCAACTCAGGATTTTGAGTAAAGCCTTATAGGAGTTAGGATACCTTTTATAACAGTATGCTTTAGAACTAACCCATGCTTCAAATAGGACTTTTGAAGGGTCGTAACGTGGCTTGGTTCACGGTTTAAGAAACAAAGGATAAAGGCTCAAAGTATATTTGTACCCACCCACTCTTCGTGATGTTCTTCAGTCCTAAGCTCAGTAAATTGTATGTTTGAACTCCAATTGAGTCTGGAATGACGCGTTGGTGATGGCTCAGACAAGTTAAGTTTGTCGGAAGGCAGTCATTTTTTGCAACATTTTTTTCTTCATGTTGTTGAGGATTTGTAGTGACCTCTCTCTTTTGATTCGTTATCCATAATTTTTGCCTGACTGTTCTTGTTTTGAGATTACAGTCAGCGGGATGCCCCAGTTTTTTCATAAGTCTCCTTCGTAGGTTTTGACTTAGTGGGCTTTTCTTTTAGAGAGATAATGACTGCCTATGTGATAGGGAACCATCACCGTCTTTTGATTCCAGGGGAATTTTTTTTGATGTCATTCGTTGCATTACGAGATGAGAGTTTTCGGCTAAACGCGCGTTTGAATTAACTGAGAGACTACTCTGCCCCAGGTTTTGTTTAAAGGTTTTAATTTTGTGAAAAAGAAAAACTTCTACTTCTTTGGCTCGAAGGGGTTGACTAGGGATTATCTTCCTTATAACTCAAGTGTTTAGGATTTGAAAGAATGCCTGTACATCGCCAGCAAGGTCTGTTCAAAAGCATACTGTATGAGATTATGACATTGTTTTCGTCATCCTCCCTCTAAAGGCTTGTAACTTTTAGCAAGAGTTGAATGTCATAAAATGAGTAAAAAGCATAGTTTAAATGTAATGAAAATGAGTGGATCAAATCAAGACAAACATATGCAATGCATTAATGAAACAAAGTTTGACATTAATAGATAAGTGTTTGAACAAGCAAAAGAAATTACAACTAAAAATTCACATGAACAAAAGCCTCTTTGTCTGAACTTGTCACTTTAGGTGGTGAGCCTTTGAGGGAAGACAGAAGAATTCAGTCTGGACATCTTGTGTGAACTCCAGCATTCCTCCGTCAATCAAGTCTTGGATCTTATTTTTCAAAGCCCAACAGTCATTCGTATCATGCCCAGGATTATTGGAGTGGTATGCACATAATGCATTGGGATGATAGCTAGGAGCAGAGGTATTGGGATTCCGAGGAGGATCCCTTAATGTAATCAGATTCATCCTTAACAGGTGTTGCAAAGCTTGAGACAACGACATGTTGAGTTTAGAAAACTGCCTTTTGGGTATATCCAGCTTACTCTGATTAACCCGTTGTTTTTGGTGAGATTATTGTTGGGCTCGTGAGGTAGTAGAAATTTGGAAAGGTCCACTCTTCACCAAAACAAACTCTTGTCTTCTTTGAGATTGATCAATGACTTGGTCCCCAACCTCGGCTGCTTGCTTCATATGGTTGTATCCATCTTGATGAAGTTTATTGATAATGGTTTTCAGCTCTTCTTGTCCCCGGGCTAGGCCTTGGATAAGAGCCATCTGCTCTAGCATCTGGGTTCTCATTGCTTCAACCTCAGCTTGCAGTTGTTCCAACCGTTCGTCCTTACTGTCTTCAGGATTCCCCATTATCATGCCCCTAGTGAGGAGAGCTTTCACCTCTTCTTGTCCCTTGGATAGGTTCAAGAACATCTCTTGAAGTTGAGCGTTTTGAGCCTGTATGCCTTTCACCGTTTGTTCCATATCCATCTTACTAAAATAAACAGTAGGAAGATAAGGAGACCAGTATGGGAGAAACCTGTCATGATATGATGCATGATATGTGGATGCATGTTTTCAAGGATCTCGCGGGGTAAACACAAGAAAAAGTTAGAAGTTGAACTTTGATCAACAACTTTGAATGGAGAATTTTGTATCAGTGGATGTCCTTCCACGAGAATCAAGCTCACCATGTCAAGTGGGTCATAGCCCTTGACTCAAATGGTTATACTTGATTTTGACGGAGTTTGGTTAGAGGGAAATAAATCCTCTTGCCTCTTGATAGACGTCTGGTTCAACGTGACCCTGCATCAAAGACCCTTGAGATCCTTGAAATGCTATGGTTCGATGTTATTGAAAATGCTATGGTATGATGTTGTGATGTTATGTACAAATATGCGAGGTAAGCAAGTTTATATACAAATAATCATATTCACACAAAGCAGACAAGTCCTTAGGTTTAGGCTTGCATGGAGTTTGTAGGTAAGTACCCTCTTGAAGTTTAGTTGGCTCAACCTGTCCTAGTTAATAGTAACCGGGTTCTAAGGGATCTCAATATCACTGACCTTTCTTTTAGGCATTGTCTCAGCTCAATCAATCTTTTCTTGCGGCCGAGATATCCCAAAAGTCTGGTCTCAATGAGTGTATCATCGAGTATCAACCAATTTTTAGCTCTACACTGAAACCAGTTATCTCACTACGTCCTAATGGCCAAGTTTGTTCAATTAGGGTTCTAAAGTCCGTTAATGCTTCACGACACCACGCAGCGGCCTCGTACTCTCCTTGATTCGACTCAAGGGTTACCAGTACCAACCAAAGTGCCACATCAACGTAGCTACTGCTTCAACCGTGTCGGTATACGCCACATAGTTCCCTCACAGTCTATTACTACTTACCTAAAAGGTGTCCCCAAATCCGAGTGTAGGATTTAAAACAAACCCAAAAAAGGAACCAAAATGTAAAGCAAACAAATCAAACAATGTAAGCAAGTAAGTGTGATCTAACCCTAAGGTAAGCCCACTTTAATGAACTTTTTCCCCAGCAGAGTCGCCAGTTCTGTGATACGGTGGGAGAACTGACTTGAGGTGTTTTGCGTTTGTGTTCGCAAATGTTGCAGTTTAGCAAGAGTCGCCACCAACTTTTCTTTTATCCAAAAGGAAAGGTGAAAAAGCACAGGAAAGACCTTTAGATATGTTTTTGAGTTCGGGGGGTAGATTATGAAAAGGGAAGGTATTAGCACCCTTTTCATCCATGGTTTTCCATGGGCTCTTAGTTGCTTGCTAGATCACTTGATTTTGTTTGAAAAATGTGCTTTGTGTGGTTTTTGAAAGTATTTTGAAAAGGCGCCATCGTTTAGGCAAATTTTGTAATAGTTCTCGTTAGTAAGAACGTATACAAAATGTTGAGCTTCTGAAAATATTCCATGTTTGGAAAGTGTTTTGAAAGTGTATGTGATTGTTTTTGAAAATAGCAAGGATGTTTGTTTTGAATTTGAGCAAGCAACTAAAAGTAATCTACCTACTCAAAAGGTCTTAGATGTTCTTTTCCTCCTCCTTTAGATGTTGCTGTCTTACCATTGTTTTGGTGAGAAGCCCCATCGTTGGATGTGAAGGGACGGGCATTGGGTCATCGTATGACCATGATAACAATGTTGTGAGATGACTTAGAACTTTTCTTTTTAGGGACTAAGATCATTTTGAAAGGCAAATTTGATAGCTTCATTGAGGGCCTATGATCTTATATTTTTGTTTGTGCTAAGACATCCCACATGCATAACATGGCCATTTTTAGGCAACAAGTGGAGTTAACCTTAAGGGTGCTAGTGTGCAAAGTGTGTTTGATTGCATGCATTTAGTCTTGCTTAGAGTGAGCTATTTGCCAATTTCATATCTTTCCATACACACCCTAGTTACTAACAATGTACGAAAACAATAAAAGTGCAGAAATGTAAAGTCCTACGCTATTACAATATTTAGGGGATGGGGGTATATATGTACGAATGGGGATTGCAAGTAAAAATAAGTCCTAAATTACTATTACAACCATATTGAAATGTACAATATAAGAAAGAAATAGACTTGTTTAGAAAATGTTTTTGTCTTAAGGAAATAAATTAAAAGGAAAATATTTTTATGTTTTTTATGTTAATATTAAAAATGATGAAAAGGAAAATAAATGCAAGATAAAAACAGCGTGCTGCTGCAAGAAAAAACAACTAGGATCAGAAGTTCTGAAGTCAAGAGCACTGTGACTTAGCAGGAGACGTCAGTGGAATCAGAAGTTTTGGACTGGTAAACTCTGAGGTCCTGCAAAACACATTAGAGGAAAAAACACAGAAGTTCTGGATTTCTATGTGCTGAACTTCTGAATGTTAGAACAGTGAGAAAACCTCAGAAGCTCTGTGCGTGTCAAAACAGTAGGAAGAACTCAGAAGTTCTGTATGGTGCTAAGACAATGAACGAACAATCAGCAGTTCAACATGTTATCAGCGCATGAAAATCATAAGTTCAATGTGTGTTAACAGTGAGGAAAATCATAGAAGTTCTGTGTGTTAAAATAGTGAAGAGAACTCAGAAGTTCTGTGTGTGTTTAACAGTGATAAAAATCATAGAAGTTCTATAAGTTAAAATTATGAATGAACATCAGAAGTTTTATGCCATATTTCAAATCTTAATCATCACATCAGTAATCTATTCAGTTTTCAATAATCAGCAAGTCAGAAGGATAAAAGCACAACAGTTTACAGAAGTTCTAATCCTGAATTTGAGTCTAGCCCTAATCAAGAAGTTCCGATCCATAGTTTTTCTACTTAAGCAATGATATGTACAACATTAATAATATGATATATACATGTTAATGATGTTCAGAATGAAAAAACAAGCAAAGTCAGAAAGACTTACCTTGAACCTGGAGCGTGCTTGGAGCTTTGAGTGGCTGCCTTTGGATGTTCTGAGTCAGCAATATAAACGAAAGAGGAAATGCCAAGTTCTTTGATTCAAAGGGAAGAACAAAGGTTTGTTTTTGTGTATGAGAAATATGGATTTTTATGAAGGTTTCACAACTTCCTTTTCTCTCTTTTGATAGTTCTCTCTTTCCAAAATCCAGCCTCTTGAACGTGTGATGGAGCAAAGTATTTATATGTGAATTTGTTGTGATTTTGGGGGGAAAGACAAATGGGATTTTAAATCAATTTGGAATCCTGTTCCCTAGCTTTTTCATCACCATTTTTGTATGCTAGTTTGGTGCAATTATAGGATGTAGGCATAGGCTGAACTAGCTATTGGTCATAGGTCTGCAGTAGTTTGCATAAACAAAGTTTTTGGGATTTGGTCATGTTCTGACCAAAGCGTTAAATATAACCTTCATATGCTAAAGTGCTGCCTTGTTCTTGAAGCAATCATGGTGGTTATCAGCAGGAATTAAGGAAAAGCAAAAAGCAAAGTATGGGCTTAGTACCAAAGTTGCTATCCCAAGACAGTAGAGGTACACGTGGTGAAAATCCTTTGGATAAAGACTCAAAAAGTGGTTGTGAGCATTAAATGAGCATTAAATGATGATGAGACTTATCACAACCAGAAGTCCTGCAACGTGAGATCCTACACCAAGGCTTAGTTCTGGATCAGAAGTTCTGCTTTAGCGTAGCATCCAACCTCTGATCTTTGTATCTTCTGGCTCCAACATGTTTTGAAGGAGAACATTGCTTCCACATGTTCTGATTAAAGCGTCATGTTCTGAACCAGAGAACATTGCTTCCATATATTTTGATTGAAGCATCATGTTCTGAACCATGTTTGCAACCTCTGACTGAAGCTTTTTGTGAAAACTTGCCCAGAAGTTCTGACCAAACTCTGCCTTGAGAGTGTCTAGAATTTGCTGAGCGTTATGGTGATAACCTGGTCAGAAGTTCTGAAATTATCATAATTCTTAAACACTTAGAACAAATTTCTAAGTATTTAGAATTTGACTTTTCCAAAGTAAATTTTGACTTTTGGATTCCTTGATGAAACAAACTTCATATTCCAACATGTCTTGATAAAATATGATTTTTGAAATTTGATTTTGATCCAAAAGTCAAATTTGACTTTTCAGTGTCCAAATGACCATTTTGCTCTTGTGAGTGATTTTCTTGGAAAATTTGTAGTTCAAGGTTTGGAATTGGATGGAAGCAAACTTGAGGATCCAGGGTGATTCTTTGTGAAATGAGAGGGAAATATTTGGGGTACAACAACTTTCAATATGAAAGTTATAGATCTTGATGATATCTACAACTTTGCTTTGCTGATCAAGTCCTAGAAGTGCTTGGATTTTGAGTTATAAATTCATGAAGTCAGGGCATTTTCATTTAACACTTAGAGAAATTTTCAACAAATTCTGGTCAGAATTTTATACAAACTTCTTGGCATTTTTTCACATAGTTCCAAGATGATTTTGTAAAAAATGGCCAACATGAAAGTTATAGAGAATGTTTCAAGCTTTCCAAAACATACAAGAGCATGAATTCATCATACTTGATCTAGGAGATTCAAGGGCCTGAATTTGGGCATCTATTCTTGAATTGCAAGTCATTTTGTTGAAGAACAAATAATCCAATTTGCATGATGTGCTGGATAATCTTACTTTATAGGCCTCGTGACTTGTAAATCTATCCATAATCAGATATTTACACAATTGATTGAACCATTATCCAATTGATTCAAGTATTGTCCATTGCATCATTCCATTTATGGCATAAAGGCACCATTGTCATACACATAAAGCATGCTTTATACAAAGTCAGCTCTCCTTGAGCCTCTCAACTGTTTTTCTGCATACACAATGTCAAAGCAAGAAGCAACATGCCTAGAAGCTCCTAGAAACATCAGACCATGCTTGTACCATGCATTGGAACACCAATTTTCATAATAACTTGGTTGTTTCATCTCAATTAAACCAGAATTTAGACATCTTGTAAAACAAACTCTCTCATTCTATAAAAACCTCCTCTATAAATAGAGAAGCCATTTGCAAGCTAAAGGGGCCAGAAGTTTTTGTTGTATAGACAAGCCCTCAAAATCTTATACTCTTAAAAATCCATAATTGTCCACAAAGCCTCCACTCTTGAGTTTTAAAGTCCAAATCTTTGAACCTCTTACACCTTCCAAGTTATGTCCAAACAAATCATCCAAACACTCTACATACATCATATAGGAGTTATTTAAACACAAGAATAAGTTTTGTAACATCACTATTACCATTTCCTAAGCTAAAAAACAACCAACACAACAGTTCAAACTCAAAACACAAATTTCAGCTTCAAGGTAAGTTTTCTTGTCTTTGAACTCTTCATATAAAGCATCATTAATGATTCGTTTGTGAAAAGATAAAATGTAGATATCATTTCCTTAAAGCTAACCATATACTTGTTCTTCATTTTAATTAATCCTGTGTTGAGAGCTAACCATATATGCAGCAGAATAATTATAGAACAAGAAAAATAGCAGTATAAGTCGACACGAAACACTATGAGTCGACACATATTATGTACAAAACAGATTATGAGTCGACACAAAATACGTATATGTCGACACAAATAAATATAAGTGGATACAAAACCCTTATGGTCCGACTCATACTGAGTCGTTTTGACTTCCAGGAGCTAGAAATGAGCATGAGTCGATACAAAAAGCATATGTGTCGATACAAAGCAGTATGAGTCGATACAAACCCTTATGCGTCGACTCATACTGAATTTTTTTTACTTCCAGGAGCAAGAAAGTAGTATGAGCCAATAGAAAGCAGTATGAGCCAATGCATGCGTTAATACATAAAATTTTCGTATTAATGCATAAGCTCATGTTTCAATACATAAAAGTTTTCTTAAACCATTTTTTCCCTTTTTTTTACATTATCTTTACATTTCTGTATTATCAATAATTATTCAATATGGTTTTAATAGTAATTAGGATTTATTTTATTTCATTCCTCATTTGTAAACTTGTATCCCCATCCCAAAAAAAATAAAGATGTAATCGAGTAGGACTTTAAAATTCTGCAATTTATCGCTTTCAATATCATTGCTAGTAATTAGGGTGTGTATGACAAGATTTAAAATCAATAAGTAGACAACCCTAATTCAAGACAAAAAATCATGAAATCATTACACTCGCACACGCGCACCTCTAGGTTAATCCAAACCTGTTGCCTTGAGAGAAATAGTCATGTCCCTCGAACGTGAGATACTTTAGCAATGACCCTCGAATACAAGATTGTAGCCCCTCGATGACCCTTCGATGTTGCCTTCGGTAAACGATCTTAGACCCTTATGACAAATTTCTAAGGTATCCTACAATGTTTCCTTCTATGACTATACGACGACCCACACTCGTCCCTTCACATCCAATAATAGGGCTTCTTATCAATCAATGGTAAGGTAGCAATATCTAATGGAGGAGGAAAAGAACTAAGACTTTTTGAGTAGGTATAACGCTCGTAGTTGCTCGCTCACAACCATTTTCAGAACATCTTTCCAAATACACCAACACTTTCAAATGAAATATTTTCAAAAGTCAACACTTTGTATGCATTCTTATAGAGACTAGAATCATTACAAAGTTCACCTAAACAAAGGCACTTTTCAAAAATACTTTCAAAAACAATCACAAACACATTTCAAACAAAGCATTTCAAAGTGATCAAGAATCTAAGAGCCCTTAAATAATTACGGATGAAAAGGGTGCTATTGTACCCCAAAATATTCCCTCTCATTTATCAAGTATTTTCTCACAAGATCTCCTTTGATTCAAGACTGCACTAGGGTTGATCAGCTCAAGTCACCTGCTCAAGAACTGATGACTGAAAATTAGGGTTTGAGATTGCACAAGGATAAATGGACATTTAATGCCCCATATGACTTTCATGGATCATTTTGGACTCTCAAGTTTTCTCATGTCAAGTTTCAAGTCTGGGATCACATTTTTGCCCAGTCAATTGATCAGTTGACCTAAAAATCAGCTGTATTGTGGAAAAAGTCAACCGTGGCCAATTTATAGTCAAACTTCATAATTTTTTATCCATGTCAACATTATGAACTCATATATGTTATCTTATCAAGTTTGGACCACAATTCCTCAAGAAATTTGATCAGATCATCAAAAGGGCAAAGTGGTCAAAATTAGGGTTTTGACCGAGAAAGGGCAATTTCTGATTTTTGACCTAGCAAATGGTTAATTGGTTTGAGACATGATCTCAAGGTTTCAAATGCATCATTTTAACCTAATGGTATGACTCAAAACTTCCCTCAATATCAATTGATTGATAGTTGATTTTCAGTCAACAAATCAAAAGTCAATTGTACACTGAAAAGTCAAACTTTGACTTTTTGGTCAAAATCAAGTGTCAAAGATCACAATTCATCAAAACATGTCAAAATATGAAACTTGTTCATAAAGAAATCAAAAATTCAAGATTTCATTTTGAAAAGTCAAAATTTTCAAACTTAGAAATTTTTCTAAGTGTTGGAAACTTCATATGTTTTCACAACTTTGAGCCAATTTTTCACCATGATGCAAGATGATTCAAAGGAAACTTTAAACATGAAAGTTGTAGATATAAATGAGATATAAAACATTGATGAATACAAATACTCCTAGAAATGTATGTATTTCAAGTTATTAATCCATGAAATCATGTTCATGAAACTAAAACACTGAAATTTTAAGCATTTTGGTCAGGATTTTGACCTAACTTCTTGGCCAAGTTTCACATAGTTCCAATTGGATTTTGCAAAAGTGATTCAAATAGAGGTTGTATAGCACATTACAATCTTTCCAAAATGTCCAATAATTCCTTGAGATCATTTTTGAGCAAGGAGAATCGAAGGCAAGAAGTTAGGGTTTCAAGTTTTTTTACAAGGCATAATTTGTGATGCACAATGTACCAAATCACATAGCCATGCTGTATAATCTAACTTTGCAGATTTCTAACTTGTGTTTCACTCCTTAATTAATTATTTACACAATATATTGATCCATTGTACAAGCATTTGAACCATTATCCAAGTTGCATTTCCATTTTTGGAAGAAAGGCACCATTGCTATTCTTGAAAAGTGACTTTAATCACAAAGTCAACTTGTATGGAGCTTTGCACTTGTTCTTTCTACACAAGCATACTCTATAAACTCATAACAAACATGTTTAAAGTTGCTAGACACCCTACAAGACATGTACCTTGCATTGAAACCATGTTTGTCAAGATAACTTCAAAAACAAGTCAAGAACTCATAACATGTGATTCTTTATTTCTTATCATTTCAAACCTCAAAACCTTTCCTCTATAAATAGAGATACTATTTACAAGCTAAGACATGCATACATAAGCCCTCAAACTCCCTAGAACTCAGAATCACACACAAAACTCCATTGTTGCACAATCTGACCAAAAACTTGAAACTTATATTTCCCTCGTGCGTTTCCAAGCCTTTTGGTTCCTAAAGTTTCTAAACATCAAATACAAACCATCCAAACCCTTATTGCCCAACTATAACACCTCCATCATCAAGTTCCGTTTTCAAAAACAGGGGTCTACAACTTGACTTCTCCAGAACTCCTCAGCCACATTCAGCTCAAGCCAAACATCACATTAGCTTCTTGGGAACTTGAGGAAGCTAACCCAATCACTAGAACTCATCAAAAGCTGCTCAAACTCAAAACACGATCTCCATTTGCAAGGTGAGTTTTGTATTTTTTGAACTCCTCATATAGGCATTGTTAGGCTTTCATTTTCAAAGTTAAAATGTAGACCTCATTTCCATAAAGCTGTACATATCAATAGTTTGCATTTATATGGCTTGAGCTTAGAGAATTTTGGAGTTGAAGTTTCTGAAATTTTTAGGTTTTAAATTAGGGCCAGAAAAATTCTCACTCATCTTTGATTTATAGCTTTAGTTATTCATATGCCTGGAATCGTGGGAAGAAATGCCACAACTTTCATGTTTGTACTTTCCATTTTTGTTGAAAGATGAACAAGTTACAGGTGCTCTGGCTGGCTGAAGGTTAAAGAAGAAGTACAGGCCTTGAAAGCATTATGTGTTATGTATTTATCATTTCATTTTAATAAATGGATGTATAGCCACCCCTGTGGTAAGGCAGCACGCTGGTAACCAAGAGAGCGTGGGTTCGAACCTCAGCGCACTGCCTTTTGTTTCTTTTTTCACATTTTCCTTCTCTTTTTTCCTTTGCCGTGTTGGGCCTCTCCCTTTGGGCTTCCTCTCTTCTACTGAAACACCCCCCTGTTTGCTTATATACACGCAGCCCAAACCTTTCTTTTTTATTTCTGATTTAAAAAAAATGCTAATGGGCCAGGCTTAGTCAAAAACTGTTTTTTACTTGAAAACACCACAAATTAATTTTTTCACCCCCTGACTTACCCTTTTATATTTTATTTCTCTCAAGACTAAAAAGAAAAACAAACATTTTCTTTAACAAGTTAATTTCTCTTTTAATTATTTAAGTAATAATAGACTTAGGTTTAAATTATTTTTTAATTGAGATTAATTTAGAAGCCCTAGTTCCCTTTATTTAATTAATACTAGTTTAATATTCAAAACCATTTTTCATAAAAACCTAAAAAACTTTTCTTTTCTAATTAACTTAATTAAATTTTCTTATTTCTTTAGGTTAAATATTTTCTTCTAATTTATTTAGGTTAAAACAAACAAAACCTTTCTTAACAAAAAATTCAAACAAATTCATACTCTTTCCCATTTATTCATGCTTGTACATTATTATTTCAATTCTTGTACATTGTTCAATATGGTTGTAATAGTTAATTAGATTTAAATTCTCGCAATCCCCATTTGTAAAAATGTATACCCCATCCCCCAAATAATGTAATAGCGTAGAATATTTACTTTCCACAATTTATCGCTTTATATAAATGCTAGTAATTAGGGTTTGTATGGAAATATAAAATCAATTCTTATAAAACCCTAATACAAGACAAATCAAGCATGAAAAAGATACACTTGCACACTTTGCACCTCTAGGGTTAACTCCACTTGTTTCCTTGAGAAATAAATGGTCATAATATGCATGTGAGGTGTCTTAGCAAAAGCAATAAAAAAATACAAGATCATGGTCCCTCGATGATGCTATCAAAATTGCCTTTCAAGATGATCTTAGTCCCTCAAAGAGAATTGCTAAGATATTTCACAACATTGCTATCATGGCTATACGATGACCCACGCCCGTCCCTTTACATCCAAAGATAAGGCTTCTTACCAAATCAATGGTAAGATAGCAATATCAAAGGAAAGGAAGAAATGAACTAAGATTTTGAGTAGGTAGATTGTTTCTAGTTGCTTGCTCAATTTTAAATCAAACACACTTTCTTATTTTCAAAACAAACACCAACACTTTCAAAAACACTTTTAAAACATCTTTCAAACTTGAAACATTTTCAAAAGATCAACACTTTATATACGTTCTTACGAACGACAACTATTACAAAGTTTGCCTAAACGATGGCGCCTTTTCAAAATACTTTCAAAAACCACATAAAGCACATTTTTAAACAAAAGCAAGTGATCTAGAAAGCAACTAAGAGCCCATAGATAACTATGGATGAAAACGGTGCTAATACCTTCCTTTTTCATAATCTACCCCCGAACTCAAGAAATAATCTCAAAGGTCTTTCTTGTTCTTTTCATCCTTTCCTTTTGGACAAAATAAAAGTCGGTGGCGACTCTTGCTAACCGCAACAACTGCGATAAAACACAAAACACCCAAATCAGTTCTCCCACCGTATCACAGGTTCTAACACCTTCCCTTTTCATAACCTACCCCCCGAACTCAAGAAAATATCTCAAAAGGTCTTTCCTATTCTTTTCACCCTTTCCTTTATTGGATAAAAGAAAAGTCGATGGTGACTCTTGTTATCCACAATAATTTTTTATGTAATCATTGTGTAATCATATTGTGTAAATAAAAGTCAAATTTTCATGATCCTATATAGTTTACGTAATGTACCACATTTAAAATAAAAAACGAGAAAAATCGCCTCCCCATTGCACTAAGGCACCATCTCACATGGCTTAGGGCAAGCCTTTCACACCTAGACGCCAAGTGAGATGGCGCCTCCCCTTTAAAATAAGGTGTAGGCTCCAATTGAGATAGCTCCTCCTTTGTGTGGTTTTCTGAAACATGGTTATTTGCGGAAATTTTTTTCTATACCTAGTTATTGCAAAAAAAAATTCAAAACATTCTTATTAATACTACTCCCCTATTATTTGCAGAAACTCTTACAATATATTATTAAATATGGTAATATAATATAGAGGGATGAGGAGGGAGGAGGGAAATATATTTATATCTTATAATGGTGGGAAATACACTTTAAACAACTGCTCTATAAAATGTGGGTATGTCAAAATAATTTTAAGAGAAGATAAAACTATTCAATAGAAATACAATTAAAATTAACTAAGTGATAGAAACAACATATTGAATTTGTTCTAATGAAAGTTTTGTATGCAGTCTGATATGTCCAAAGTGCATCGTCCAATTTTGAGGTCTAATTTTTTCTAGAAAGGGATATTGTCTTTTCTAAGATGGTTTTAATTTCCTATTTAAAACTTCTATTTGACCACTCGTTTGAGGATGATAGGGTGTTGAAACCCTATGTCTTACCTCTTACTTTTTCAGAAGGCTTTCAAACTGCCTAGCTATGAAGTGTGATGCCTCGTCTCTTATCACTAATCTAGGGATGCCAAACCTTGGGGTTATAACATTTTTGAACAATTTGATCACTACTTGTGCATCATTGGTTAGATAGAGAATCACTTTAATCCATTGATTTCCTATAAATGAAGGAAAGGGTCCCATAAAATCAATCCCCTAAACATCAAAAGATCTCACCCTCTAGGATGTTATTAAGAGGCATTTCATTCCTATTGTAAATGTTTCCAGTATGTTGTCACAAGACACATCTCTTTACAAACGAATGCACATCCTTAAAAAGGTAAGGCCAATAAAGGCTGGCTTGAAGAATTTTTGCTACAGTTTTATCACAACTTGCATGTCACCGTAGGCAGAATCATGGCAATGAGCGATTACACTTTCAAATTATTTCTTTAGAATACACCCCCGAAAAATTCCTTCTAGCGCCTCAATTAAAAACAGAGGCTCATCCCAATAGTAAGTAATGCCTAAGATCTGAAACGAATTTTTTCTGTGTTGGTAATTCATGTGAGAGCATGGTACCTCTATGCTTGTTTTAATGATGTCAAAATGTTCATAGCATCTTGTATTTATGCTTCTGATATGGGTTGGTTCCTTGGAAAACTTATAATTGGAAATGGTTGGATTGAAACTCCTTGAAAGAAATCATTTTTGGCTATTTCAACTGTTAGCGTCGACTCACACCATGAGTAGGTCGACTCATAGATTGTTCAAGGTGAATGGACCATACTCGGTAGTTCTCGGGTCGAACTTTCTGGTCGACTCATATTGGGAATAAAATGTTATATGTTTGCATAAACTCATACAAGTGTTAGGTCGACTCATCAAGCTCATGTATGCTCGCGTCGACCCTTCCGGTCGACTCATACTGGGAGAAAAATATCTTTTGTTTGTGTCGACTCATTCCCTATTACGGTTGAAGCATATCTTTTCCTAAGGCCTTCCTACAATGCTCAGGTTTGCTCACGTCGAGTGGATATCCTGCATGGGTCGACTGCTCGCTGCGCTCAACCATTATTCTACTATATTTTTGGATCTTGACTATTTACTAATATATATATATATATATATATATATATATATATATATATATATATATATATTGGCTTTTATCATTTGGGGTAAACAAGAAAAAGTTAATTATATACACCAACTCCTCATCATCTTCATCCTCTCCTTGCATTCATCAACAACTACACATAACAATTTTTGTTGATTAAAGAGTAGAGTTGTGGTGATAACGTTCAAATTGAAGATTGATTTTAGATTTGAGTTGAGAATTGAGTGGGTTCTTACTTGAATAAAACCTTTAGGGTTTTATCCTCCAAGATTATGTTTGGCGCGGGGGCTTTTACACAAGTCTTTGCTTCAATGAATTCGGTCAAGTGAAAGGAATGAGAAAAAGTGGATTTTCTCAATCAAGTAGCGGTAACCGGAGGATTGTGAAGAAATTTTTTGGGTCAAACATCTTGCGATCGAAATCAGCCGAGTGAAATATTTGTAGAACAAGGAGTTCGTGAAATCAAGTAGTGGTAATTGGAGGTTTGTTCGAAGAGTTTGGCATACTTGGTTTGGTTTGAACCAAGGGGAGAGAAGGAAATAGTTTCATCATCAAAAATTGGTTTGTATGTAGTGAATACTATTGCTTCTCTTGTAACACTTTGTAACTTAATATCATATATCTCAACTCTAAATTTTAGAATTGGGGGAAGACGTATCTTACGCGAGGACGAAAAGGGGAACTGCCTTAACAAATCATGTGTTGTTTCTCTTTCCCTATCCTTTTATTTTTGTTTGTCATAATTTGTATGATATCGTTTGTTCAATTTGTTTTACTGTGATTGTAGTGAGTCAAACTTTGTTTACAATAATCATACAATGACTTTGATTGTTATTAAGAAAAATTCATCACTATAATTAAGTAAATTGAACTTGTTGTGTTTTTGCACACCAAGTGTGTGATAAATTGGCTAACACATAAATTAGTAATTTTGTCAAGTTTTATATTAATCAATTCATTAGAAGTAGTATGTACTCATTGATATTGTTTAAGTGATTTATTAATAAGTAGTAGTATTGATTCATTTTTCATCATAAGATTTCCATATGGTTTCGCATATTCGATCTTTTCAATAACGGATCGTTTAGACGATTTTGATTCGGGAAGCTTTCTCATCATTTCAAAACAAAATTTAAAAGTGCAATTTTTAAATAATAGATATATTCACCCCCTTCTAGATTAGTCTCATCATCTAACAAGTGGTATCCCGAGTGCCAGTTTATCTAGTGCTTCGCATATAACCTTTTAAAAAACGGAGAATGATCCAAAAGGGGTATACAATAGAGCGCCTATTTTTACCAGTGAAAATTATAGTTATTGGAAAGATTGTATGCGGGTGCATATCAATTCTGTTGATAGAAAAATATGGGGCGTCGTTGAAAATGGTCCTATTGCAATAACCATGACCAATGATGCTAGGGCCACCACCATACCTAAATGGGGAGCACTATGGGAAGAGAATGATGAGAAAAATTATAGCTATGATTGGAAAGCTAAAAATATGCTCATATCATCTTTAGGTGTTAATGAGTATTTTAGAGTCTCTCATTGTGCTACTGCTAAGGCAATGTGGGACGCACTACAAGTTGCCCATGAGGGAACTAATGATGTCAAATTAGCTAGAACCAATACCTTAACTCAAGAGTTTGATCTCTTTCACATGAAGCATGGTGAAACCATTGCGGACATGCAAAAGAGATTCACTCATATAATCAATTGCTTACATACACTTGGTCATACCACTTCCAATGTTGTTGCTACTAAATTTTTTTGAGATGTCTTAACAGGGAATGACAACCTAATGTTACGGCGATTAAGGAAGCTACTAATCTAACGACACTTGATGTTACAACATTGTTTGGTAAGCTTCAAGAACATGAGTAAGAGCTCATAAATCTCAACAAACACGAAAATAAGGAAAAGAAAGAAAAATCAAGGGACACAGAAAAGAAGTCTACCGCGTTAAAGGATTCAAGCTCTAAGTCTTCCACCAAAGATTCATGTGGAAGTGATTAAAGCGATGGCGATGTTAATTCAAATGAATATATGTGGTTATTTGTGAGAAAGTATCATAGGTATCTCCCAAAGAATGAAGTCCAACATTCGGGTAAGAAACTCATCAATTATAGACATAAATCAAAACCCTCAAAGCAATATGAAAGTAAGAAATCTAAGTCAAAAGGATCTTGTTACAATTATGGAAAACCCGGTCACTACAAACCAGATTTCCCATTGCTTAAGAAAGACAAAGGAAAAGACAAATATCAAAAGAGATCAAATAAAGTTAGGAGAGCATATATCGTATGGGAGAGTGATAGTGAAGCTTCATGCAAAAGAGACTCTAGTGATGAAGAAGAAACGGTCAACCTTTGTCTTATGGCTCATCAAAAGAAGAAAACAAATGTAAGCAGTTCTAAATATGATCATGTTGATGAAATATCTTACATTGAATTGCAAAAAGCCTTTGATACTCTACATAATGAGACTAAGGAAGCTTTTAAATGATTGGCCTCAAATAAGAAATTTTTTCATACCTTGAGAAAAAGGTTTCCAATTCTGAAAATGAATTGGAAACTCTTAAGGAATCTATGGTAGAAGCTATCAAAGGCAAAAGCGAAAATGATAAATATTTTTGGTTTACATGGGCTAGGTGTGAAACTTGTTGTACCCAAAAATTTGCCCTCTCTTTTTCAAGACATTCCTCACAAAGTATCTCCAATGCTAAAGGATTCTCAAGAATTGACCAGACAAAATCCCCTCTAAAACACTGAGACCACAAATTAGGGTTTTAACTTAGAACGACTGATCATTGACTTTTTGACCAAATACAGGATCTAATGGCTTGAAGCATAATCTCAAAAACTCAAACATAACACATTGACCCAATTCCATTGCTTAAATCATTTCTCAAGATCAGTGGAATGATAGTTGAAATTTGGTCAACTATTGAAAAGTCAACTGATACACCAAAAGTCAAACTTTGACTTTTTGGTCAACATTAAATTTCAAAGATCACAATTCATCAAGACATTCAAAATATGAAGCTTTATCATCAAGAAACCAAGAAATTCAAAAGTCAAAGTGAAAAGTCAAACTTTTCAAGACTTAGAAATTTTTCTTAAGTGTTTTTTATACATGATAATTCCATTACTTCATGCCATTCTTTCGCCAAGATGCAAGATGATTCAAAGAAAACTTTCAACATGAAAGTTATAGATCTTGATGATATATACAACTTTGATTTGCTGATCAAGTCCTAGAATTGCTTGGATTTGGAGTTATAAATTCATGAAGTCAGTGCATTTTCATTTAACAGTTAGAGAAATTTTCAACAGATTTTGGTCAGGATTTTATCCCAACTTCTTGGCATTTTTTCACATAGTTTTAAGATGATTTTGTCAAAATGGCAAACATGAAAGTTGTAGAGGAAGTTTCAAGTTTTCCAAAACATCCAAGAGCATGAATTCATCATACTTGATCTAGGAGATTCAAGGGCCTGAATTTGGGCATCTATTCTTGAATTGCAAGTCATTTTGTTGAAGAACAAATAATCCAATTTGCATGATGTGTTGGATAATTTTAATTTGCAGGCCTTGTGACTTGCAAATCTATCCATAATCAGATATTTACACAATTGATTAAACCATTATCCAAGTGATTCAAGTATTGTCCATTGCATCATTCCATTTATGGCATAAAGGAACCATCGCCATTCACATAAAGCATGCTTTATACAAATTCAGCTCTCCTTGAGCCTCTCAACTGTTTTTTCTGCATGCACAATGTCAAAGCAAGAAGAAACATGCCTAGAAGCTCCTAGAAACTTCAGACCATGCTTGTACCATGCATTGGAACACCGATTTTCATAATAACTTGGTTGTTTCATCTCAATTAAACCAGAATTTAGACAACTTGTAAAACAAACTCTCTCATCCTCTCAAACCTCCTTTATAAATAGAGAGGCCATTTGCAAGCTAAAGGGGCCAGAAGTTTTGTTGTATAGGCAAGCCCTCAAAATCTTATACTCTCAAAAAGCCATAACTGTCCACAAAGCCTCCACTCTTGAGTTTTGAAGTCCAAACCTTCGAACCTCTCACACCTTGCAAGTTATATCCAAACAAATCATCCAAACACTCCACATACATCATATAGGAGTTGTTCAAACACAAGAACAACTTCTGTAACATCACTATTACCATTTCCTAAGCTCAAAAATAGCCAACACAACAGTTCAAACTCAAAACACAAATTTCAGCTTCAAGGTGAATTTTCTTGACTTTGAACTCTTCATATAAAGCATCATTAATGATTCATTTGTGAAGATAAAATGTAGATTTCATTTCCTTAAAGCTAACCATATACTTGTTCTTCATTTTCATTAATCCTGTGTTGAGAGCTAACCATATATGCAGCAGAACAATGATAGAACAAGAAAAATAGCAGTATAAGTCGACACGAAACACTATGAGTCGACACATATCATGTACAAAACAGATTATGAGTCGACACAAAACACGTATGTGTCGATACAAAGCAATATAAGTGGATACAAAACCCTTATGTGTCGACTCATACTGAGTTGTTTTGACTTCCAGGAGCTAGAAATGAGCATGAGTCGATACAAAAAGCATATGTGTCAATACAAAGCAGTATGAGTCGATACAAACCCTTATGCATCGACTCATACTAAATTGTTTTTGACTTCCAGGAGCAAGAAAGTAGTATGAGCCAATACAAAGCAGTATGAGCCAATTCATGCGTCAACACATGAAATTTTCGTATCAATGCATAAGCTCATGTTTGAATACATAAAAGTTTTCTTAAACCATTTTTTTCCTTTTTTTTACATTATCTTTACATGTTTGTATTGTTAATAAGTATTCAATATGGTTTTAATAGTAATTAGGATTTATTTTCTTTCATTCCCCATTTGTAAACTTGTATCCCAATCCCAAAAAAATAAAGATGTAATAGCGTATGACTTTAAAATTCTGTAATTTATCGCTTTCAATATTATTGCTAGTAATTAGGGTGTGTATGGAAAGATTTAAAATCAACAAGTAGACAATCCTAATTCAAGACAAAATATCATGAAATCATTACACTCGCACATGCGCACCTCTAGGGTAATCCACACCTGTTGCCTTGAGAGAAATAGTCATGTCCCTGGAATATGGGATACTTTAGCAATGACCCTCGAATACAAGATCGTAGCCCCTCAATGACCCTTCGATGTTTCTTTCGGTAAACGATCTTAGACCCTTACGACAAATTGCTAAGGTATCCTACAATGTTGCCTTCTATGACAATACGACGACCCACACTCGTCCCTTCACATCCAATAATAGGGCTTCTTATCAATCAATGGTAAGGTAGCAATATCTAAAGGAGGAGGAGAAGAACTAAGACTTTTTGAGTAGGTAGAACGCTCGTAGTTGCTCGCTCACAACCATTTTCAAAACATCTTTCCAAATACACCAACACTTTCAAATGAAATATTTTCAAAAGTCAACACTTTGTATGCATTATTATAGAGACGAGAATCATTACAAAGTTCACCTAAACAAAGGCACTTTTCAAAAATACTTTCAAAAACAATCACAAAAACATTTCAAACAAAACATTTCA
This sequence comes from Vicia faba, assembly GCA_948472305.1. Taxonomy (NCBI): domain Eukaryota; kingdom Viridiplantae; phylum Streptophyta; class Magnoliopsida; order Fabales; family Fabaceae; genus Vicia; species Vicia faba. The sequence continues at coordinate 993,882,435 of OX451741.1, forward strand.
AAGTGATCAAGCATCTAAGAGCCCGTAAATAACTACGGATGAAAAGGGTGCTAACACCTTCCGTTTTCATAACCTACCCCCCGAACTCAAGAAAATATCTCAAAAGGTCTTTCCTGTTCTTTTTACCCTTTCCTTTATTGGATAAAAGAAAAGTCGATGACGACTCTTGCTATCCACAACAATTGCGATAAAACGAAACACCCAAGTCAATTCTCCCACCGTATTATAAAAATGGAGACTCTGCTGGGGAATATACTTGAAAGTTGTGTTACCTTAGAGACGAAATCACCTTTAAATGCTTTCATTGTTCTATTTGTTTTCTTTACATTTATGGGTCCTTGTTTGGGTTTTTATTGATCCTCCACCTGGATCGGGGAACATTATTAGGTAAGTAGCAATAAATCATGGGGACTGTGCGGGGTATACTGACATAGTTGAAGTGATGACTATGTTAGTGTGACACATTTGTTGGTAACGGTAGCCCTTGAGTCCAGTCAAGGAGAATACAGGGCCGCTGTGTGGTGTCATGAAGCACTAATTGATCGTAGAACCTTTAATTGAACAACTTGGCCATTAGGAAGTAGTGAGATAGTCGACTTTGGTGCAGTCCAAAGTTGGCTGATACTTGATGCTGAGATAATGCTCGATCGCCAATAAAGAGGCTTGTGCTGAAATAATGCTCGATGAAGAAAGATAAGTGATATTGAGATTTCCTAGAACCGGGTTACTTTTGTTAGGACAGGTTGAACCAACTAAACTTCAAGAGGGTATTTACCTATGAACCTCATGCAAGCCTAAACCTAAGGAATTGTTTTCTTTGCTTGTATATGATTACTTGTACATAAACATCATGACATCATACCATAGAATTTTCAATAACCATTTCAAGGGTCTCAAGGGCTTATGATGCAGGGTTATGTTGAACCAGACGTCTACCAAGGGGCAAGAGAATTTATTTTCCTCTAACCAGGTGCCATCAAAGGACAAAGCATGTTATCTTGAGTCAAGGGCTATGACCCACTTGACATGGTAAGCTTGATTCTCGTAGAAGGGCATTCAATGATACGAAGTTCTTCAACCAAAAGTTGTGATCAAAGTTTAAACTTCTGACATTTTCTTGTGTTTACCCCGCGAGATCCTTGAAAACATTGCATTTTATATATCATGCATGTCATTGCATAACACTGTTTATTTCAGTAAGATGGATCTCGAGCACACTGTGAAAGACTTGCAGACACAAAATTCTCAATTTCAAGAAACCTTGCTCATCTTGGCCAAAGGGTAGAAAGAACTAATGTCACTTCTAGATACGAAGAAAAAGACCAAGAAGAAGGCTTTGATCAACATGGGTAAAAGGTTCAAGGGCCCCGTACATCCAGTGCAAGTGGTAGAAGAGTCATCCGATGAGGATGAGAACCAAGGCGAATATTTAAGGAGTACCTGTGCTGGAGGTGGCAACAATCCAAACTTTGAGGATGAGGACTATTTTGACGAACAATATCCCCCCGCTGAGGATAAGTATAAGCAATTGGAAGGTAGCTTGAAGGCTGTGGAAATTCAAATTGTGCCTGGCTTGGATTTTGGTTATCTGGGTTTGGTGCCTGGGGTAGTTATTCCCCCATGAGTTCAAAATTCCAATATTTGCTAAGTACGACGACGTTTCATGCACAAAACTTCACTTAAGATCCTACGTTCGCAAGATACAACTGCATACCACTGCCAAGAAGTTGTGGGTGAATTTCTTTCAAGAGAGTCTGTTTGGGACTCAGTTAGAATGGTTTTATCAGTTGGGGAGTTCAAACATTCGTACATGGGAAGATCTGGCCATCGCTTTCTATCGTCAATATCAGTACAACGCTGATTTGGCGCCGACTAAAGTTCAGTTACAAGGAATGACCATGGGTTCCAATGAGGGCTTCAAAGAATATGCCGAAAAGTGGAGAGACCTGGCTGGCAGGGTGAATCCTCCCCTAACTGATAGGGAGCTGGTTGATATCTTTATGGGAACTTTGACATGACCTTTCTTCAATCACCTAATTGGAAGCTCTTCGGTCGGGTTCACCGAACTGATTCTAACTGGGGAACGAGTTGAAAATGGAATCAGAAGAAAAAAATCCAAATGGATGCATTTTCTGATACTAAGAAGAAGTCATAGAATGGGAAGAAAGAGTCTAATGTTGTGTACGGCCAGAAGGGTCGTAACAAGAGTAACCACGACCAATCTGTGGGGGCAGCCCTGATCTCTAATCCTGCATTGGTGCGATAACAACAACAGGGAAATCAGCAAAAGCAAGACGAGCCCAAGAGACAACTTACCAAAATCAACATACCAAAGTCTCAGGAATTACAACACATGTTGAGGATGAATCTGATTATGTTGATAGAACCTCATTCAAATCCCAAAACTTCTTCTCTTAACTACAATCCTGATGTAAAATGTGCCTACCATTATGGAAGTCCTGGGCATGATACTGACGATTTTTGAGGCACTGAAATACAAGATTTAAAATATGATTGACGCCAAGGAGATTAAATTCGGCCCTCCTGAGACTCCCAACATGATCATTGCTCCAACGCCAAATCATTGAGAGCGTCTAGTTCATTTTGAATTTTCAATTGTAATCTCTTTTGTTTGTTCGAACACTTATCTATTATGTCAAACTTTGTTTTCATTAATGCATTGCATATGTTTGTCTTGAATTAATCCATTCATTTTTACTATATTTAAACTGTGCTTTTTATTCCCTTTTTGTGATATTCAACTCTCGTTAAAAGTTGTAAGCCTTTAGAGGGAGGATGACGAAAACAATACCATAATCTCATACAGTATGATTTTGGACAGATCTTGTTGACGATGTACATGCGTTCTTTCAATTCCTAAAATAGTGGAGTTATAAGGAAGATAATCCCTAGTCAACCCCTTTGAGCCAAAGAAGTAGGAGTTTTATTTTTCACACAAATTGAAACCTTTAATCATAACCTGGGGCAAGGTGGTTTCTCTGTTAATTCAAATTCGCGTTCAGTCGCAAGCTTTCACTTCATACACAACGAATGACATCAAAAACATCCTTCTGAATCAAAAGACGACGATGGTTCCCTGTAAAATAGGTAGTCGTTATCTCTCAAAAGAAAAAGCCCACTGAGTCAAAACCTACGAAGGAGACTTAAGAAAAATCGGGGCATCCTGCTGGCTGTAGTCTCAAAACAAAAAATAGTCAGGAAAAAATTAGGGATGATAAATCAAAAAAAGAGGTTGCTACAAATCCTCGACAATGGAAAAATGTTGCAAAAAATGACTGCCTTCTCCAATAAACTTGACTTATATGAACCATCACCAAAATATCATTCCAGATTCAATAGGAATTCAAACGCACAATTAACTGAGTTTAGGATTGGAGAAAATCATGAAGAATGGGTTGGTACAAATAAACTTTGATCCTTATGCTATGTTTATTAAGCTGTGAACCAGACCATGTTACAACCCTTTAAAAGTCCTAATTGAAGCATATGTTAGTTCGAAAGCATACTGTTACAAAAGGTATCCTGACTCCTGTAAGACTTATTGTAAATCCTAAGCTGAATTCATATTCTTAAAAAATTCTTTTATTTGCTAAAAATGAATTTTTAAAACTTCAAGACAAACATAAACTTTGCATTGTTTGAATATGGTTGTTTTCATATGGTTAATTGTTTGACAACAGAGAAATTCACACGACGAATATCCAATGAACGAAAACTCTCTCAAAATCACTTTAAATGGAAAAACACTTCCAATGACAAATTTTCCATAATAAAGGGGCATGACATTTTATTGTCCAAATCATTTGTGGAAGTCAGGTCGAGATTCCAAGAAAAATCTCAAAAAATCCTGAATAGCCAGGGGAAGGTCTCCATCGGAATCACTTAGGGCATCGAACATGAATTCCAGTAAAGGGTCACTGTTGTACCCCAAAATTTGCCCTCTCATTTTTCAAGGCATTTCTCACAAGGATTCTCAAGGTTCAAGCTTGCACAAGTACATTTGGATTTTCCAGTACCAAGTTGAAAAGGAAACTGTCAAAAAAGGAGGAAAACAGGAAAAAAAATCTTTATGACAAAATTGGAGAAAAACAAATCTTTTCAATTCAGGTCCTTCGATTAGCCTTTTGGCCTTTTTCGATGCAGGATTTGGTTGCATCCTCCGACTGGGTGTTGGCCTCTGGCATGCTGGCTCGGATTCACAAGGCAGGAGCTTCCTGCATGCCACCTTCGATTGTACCTTTGGCCTCACAAGGTTCACAATGCAATGGCTATGTTGACTGGACAAATATTCCCACATACTTGCTTTGATTCACAAGTTGATGAATGGCTGCATACAAGCCTTCTTTTGAGCCATAACTTATTTCTTGCATGCAAAGGGCTTCCCCCATGCTAGCAGGTACAAAGCACAAAGCCTCATGTAGCCTCCTTTGATTCCAAGGCAAAAAGCCTCCTTTTTAGCATCCTTCGATTGCTCAATTTGCTTCCTGCATGCATCTTTCGTATGGGTGTCTTTGCAAGCCTAGCATGCCTCTTTCGTTTGGGCGTGTGGCCCCTTGTTGCAAGCTTCGTTTGTGCCCTTTACTTCATGCATGCTTTCTTCGTTTGGGTGTGTGACTTTCTTTCTTCAAGACAAGCTTGGGCTTACATTCTTCATTTGGATTTGTGGTTTCCTTCAAATGCAAGTTCGTTTGGCCATATGGACCTTTGGCAGGAAAAATTTCGTTTGAGCAAAGGCCTCTTACTTGTTTCGTTTGAAGTCACAAAGAAAAGGCCTCCTGCAATCCCCCTTCGACTCAGAAGCCTTTGGTTTTGCATGTTGGCCAAACTCTCAAGGCCGAATTTCCCCTCTATGCTAGCGCCCCACATCAAGGACCTCCTGTATGCACCCTTTCGTTTGGCCATGTGATCTCCAGCAGGAAAACCTTCGACTGGACAAAAACCACCTTCACACAAGGTTTTGATTGGAACTTTGTTTCCCTTCGAATCAGCATCTTTCGAACCCAACTCTGGACCCTTCGAAGCAAGTTTGTATAAAAGAATTTTGAGCAAATCTCATAGCCTTACCCTACTTGTCAGGCTATGTTGCTTCCAAATATTTATAAGATCATAGGCTTGTACAATGGTTTGAAGCTTTGTCTATTGGATAAATATCATTTTTGGTTAAAGTAGCAAAAGGCTACGTACCCTTTTTTCATAAAGAGTACTTTTATCACAAAATCAGCTTCTAACCTGATTCAGGTCTGAACGAAAAGCAGTTCCAAAGGCATATGTCAAATCCTCTGCCAGTAGGCCCCCACTTGTACTGGAAATTGGGGATCAACGAAAAAGGACAAGACTCGTTTCATTTTCAACCAAACCATGGTTTGTTATCTTACAAACCTGGTTACTTTAAACACATTCATTATTTTCTCTATAAATAGAGAAGCTTTTTTCAAGCTGAAAGGGGACTTTTGGGCTAGAGGAATGAATCTTCAAAATTCCCAAACACTCTCAAAAATCATCAAACTCTCAAACACTTAAACACTCATCAAACACAAACACAGAATCAAAACATTTGTCCCCTTCGAATCTGAAACATCTCGCACCTTGTTACCCTTCGAATCCAGTAGAAAGAACATCACACTTGTTCTTCTCCTTCGAATCCAGCCTTAGAGACGTCACTTTCGTTTCGTCCCTTCAAATCCAGAAGCACTCAAGGCAACCACTCAAGGTCTAACACACGCTCTAGCTTGAAGCAAGGTAAGTCCCTCTTACCCTTGAATCCTTCATTTCAGGCATGATATGTGAATAATCCTTCTTTTTGTTTCAAACATGTACAATCCATTGTTCATCTTTTCGTTTCCACCCTTTTAATTTGTTTTCATGGCTAATCCTTACTGGTTTTGATTCTTGTTTATTTAAACATGCTTTAAGAACTAACCTAGCCATAAGGTAATGCTAGCATGGCTTTGGGCCATGTTGCTATTCAAAAACCCAAACGAAAGAAACATGAGACAAGCGTATGAAACGAAGCCTTAGGCTTCCTCACTGGCTCCAGGTCCAATCGAAGGATACAACAAAGGACTTAAGGTGAAGAAGGCACACCATGCTGACTCCCAGGCCCCAATCGAAAGGCACACCATGCTGACTCCCAGGCCCCAATCGAGAGGCACGCCTTATTGACTCCAGGCCCAAATCGAAGGAAGCCAGAAAAGGCATAATCGAAGGGTTGTTCTTCCTAGATCGAAGCATTCATTTTTTCTCTTTTATTTTGTTTTTGCCTTTTACATTTTCTTGATATTCAATATGGTTGTAATAGTGTAGGATTTATTTTCTACATTTTTATTGCTTTTGTATGATTACTAGTAAGATAGGGTATGTATGGCAAGATAAAAACTACTAGTAGACAACCTAAAAATCAAAGACAAATGCATGCAATCAAACACACTATTCACACATGTACCCCTAGGATAATCCCACTTGTTGCCTCGGAAAAATAGTCATGTCCCTTAAATATGGGCGTTTTAGCAAAGACCCTCGATAAAAGATCGTAGTCTCTCGATGACCCTCAATGTTGCCTTCGGTAAACGATCTAGTCCCTAAACGACATTGCTAAAATGTCCCATAGGTTGCCTTCTACGACTATACAAACGACCCACGCCTGTCCCTTCACATCCAACGATGGGGCTTCTTACCAAATCAATGGTAATATAATAACATCTAAAGGAGTAGGAAAAGAACATTTAGACCTTTTTGAGTAGGTAGGATGCTCCTAGTTGCTTGCTTGCTCACAACAAAAAACATTTTATACACCAACACTTTAATTTTGAAACATTTTCAAAAGACAAAACACTTTGTATGCGTTATTATAGAAACGAGATCCATTACAAAGACACCTTTTCGAAATCACTTTCAAAAACACATTCCACAAACACCTCTTTGAACTATTTTCAAAACAACACTTTGTACACGTTCTTATAGAGACGAGAACCATTACAAAGACGTTTTCATAATAATTTCAAAACCCACACCACAAGCACATTTTTTAAACAAAAGCAAGTGATATAGCAAGCAACTAAGAGCCCGTAGATAACTACGGATGAAAAGGGTGCTAATACCTTCCCTTTTCATGATCTAACCCCCGAACTCAAGAAATAATCTCGAAATGTCTTTCCTGTTCTTTTCAACCTTTCCTTATTGGATAAAAGATAAGTCGGTGGCGACTCTTGCTATCCGCAACAATTGCGATCAAACACAAAACACCCAAGTCAGTTCTCCCACCGTGTTACAGAACTGGTGACTCTGCTGGGGAATTTGCTTAAAAGTGGGGTTACCTTAGGGCTAGATCACCTTTACTTGCTTTCCTTGTATGACTTGCATGCTTTACATTAGTTCCTTGTTTGGGTTTGTTTTGATCCTCTACCCGGATCTGAGGCACCTTTTAGGTAGGTAGCAATAGATTGTTGAAACTGTGCTAGGTATACCGACATGGTTGAAGCAATAGCTACGTTAGTGTGACATTTTTATTGGTAGCAGTAGCCCTTGAGTAGTCAAGGAGAATACGGGGCCGCTGTGTGGTGTCATGAAGCTCTAATTGACCTTAGAACCTTAATTGAACAACTTGGCCATTAGGAAGTATTGAGATAGCTAGATTTGGTGCAATCCGAAGTTGGTTGATACTCGATGCTGCGCTCATTGAGATTGGACTTTCGGGATATTTCAGTCGCCACTAAAGTGGCTTGCGCTAAAATAATGTCTCATGAAGAAAGATCAGTGATATTGAGATCCCCTAGAACCCAATTACTTTCTAGGATAGGTTGAACCAACTAAACTTCAAGAGGGTACTTACCTACGAACCTCATGCAAGCCTAAACCTAAGGATTTGCCTGCTTTGTGTATATATGACTAGTTGTACATAACAACTTGCTTACTTTGCATACTTTTACATAACATCATGACATCATACCATAGAATTTTCAATAATCATTTCAAGGATCTCAAGGGCCTATGATGCAGGGTCATGTTGAACCAGACGCCTATCAAGGGGAAAAAGGGTTCATTCTCTAATCAAACACCGTCAAAGACCAAAGCACAATAACTTGAGTCAAGGGCCATGACCCACTTGACATGGTAAGCTTAATTCTCATGGAAGGACATCCACCGATACGAAGTTCTCCAATCAAATCTGTAAGTAACTTCTAACATCTTCTTGTGTTTACCCCACAAGATACTTGAAAACATGCATCTATATATCATGCATCATATCATGACAGGTTTCTCCCATACAGGTCTCCTTATCTTCCTACTGTTTATTTCAGTAATATGGATATGGAACAGATGGTGAAGGATCTCCAAGCACAAAATGCCCAATATCAACAAATGTTCCTGGCTATAGCTAAGGGCCAAGAGGACCTGAAGACTCTTCTTATCAAAGACAAGAAGAAAAAGACAAAGAATTCAGTAGGCGTCTTGAATTTGGAAAGAAGACTTAGAGGACCAGTCAAGAGAACTCTAGATCTCTCAACTCTATCAACCGAGGGGGACAATAAGACAAAAGAAGGAGATAACAACTGGGGACTGATGAAGATGAAGCTGACTTCTCTGAGGAACAATATCCTCCTGCTAATGATAAATACAAATAGTTAGAGGATCGCCTCAATGTTATGGAGATTCAGCAGATACCTGGCTTGGACTTTGAAGAGTTAGGTTTGGTTTTCGGAGTGGTTATCCCGCCAAAGTTCAAAATCCCTACCTTTTCCAAGTATGATGGGGTCTCTTATCCTAAGATGCATCTGAGATCTTATATCCACAAGATTCTTCTTCACACTGCTGACCGGAAGCTATGGGTCCATTTCTTCTAAGAAAGTTTGGCTGGCACTCAACTCGAGTGGTTCTATCAGTTAGAAGGAACCGACATTCATACCTGGGAGGACTTGGCTGCTGCTTTCTACAAGCAGTACCAATACAACAATGATCTTGCACCAACTCGTGTGGAATTGTAGAATATGACCATGCATTCCAACGAGGGCTTCAAAGAATACGCCCAAAAGTGGAGAGACCTGGCTGGTAGGGTGCTGCCTCCATTAACTGACCGGGATCTGATTAACATCTTTATGGGAAATTTGATGGGACCTTTATTTAATCACCTAATCAGAAGCTCCTCGTCGGGGTTCATCGAGCTAATACTGACTGGCAAAAGAGTCGAAGCTGGCATCAAAATTTGAAAGATCCAAGGAGCTACATCTTCTGATACTCAGAAAAAGCCATACAATGGGAAGAAAGAGTCCAATGTTGTGTACAGTCAAAAAGGTTGTAACCAGAATAACCACGACTAACATGTGGGGGCAAATCCTGATCTCTAATCCTACACCTGTTCAACAAAGACATGGCAATATGCGTAGGATAAAATACCAAGAAAGGCAGTACGCTAGGATTAATATACCATTGTCTCAAGCGTTACAGCATTTGCTGAAAGAAAAGCTGATCACACTAAGGGATCCTCCTCAATATTTCGATACCTCCTCTCCTAAGTACAATCCAAATGTAAGATGTGCCTACCATTCTGATAGTCCTAGACACGACACCGACAGTTGTTGGACTTTAAAGAACAAGATTCAAGATTTGATTGACGCCAAGGAGATTGAGTTTGACCCTCCAGAGACTCCCAATGTGATCACCGCTCCCATGCCAAATCATTGAGCATTCCAGTTCATTTTGAATTTTCAACTGTAATCTCTTTTGTTGTTCAAACAGTTATCTATTAATGTCAAACTTTGTTTCATTAATGCATTGCATATGTTTGTCTTGAATTAATCCATTTGTTTTCATTATATTTAAACTATGATTTTTACTCCCTTTATAATATTCAACTCTTTTTTTCAAAAGTTGCAAACCTTTAGAGGGATGATGACGAAAAAAATGCCATAATCTCATACAATATGCTTTTGGACAGACCTTGCTGACGATGTACATGCGTTCTTTCAATTCCTAAACACTGGAGTTATAAGGAGGATAATCCCTAGTCAACCCTTTGAGCCTAAGAAGTAGGAGTTTTCTTTTTTACACAAATTGAAACCTTTAATTAAAACCTGAGGCAGGTTAGTTTCACTTTGTATACAACGAATGACATCAAAAATATTACCCTGGAATCAAAAGACGGTGATGGTTCCCTACCAAATAGGCAGTCATTATCTCTCAAAATATAAGTCCACTAAGTTAAAACCAACGAAAGAGACTTGAGAAAAAATGGGGGCACCCCGCTGACTATAATCTCAAAACAAGAACAGTCAGGCAAAAATCAGGGATAGTATGTCAAAAAATAGGACGCTACAAATCCTCAACAACATGGAAAGTATGGAAAAAAAAACTTCCTTCCAACAAATAAACTTCCAAATTTCTGAACCATCACCAAAACGTCATGTCAGACTCATTTGGAATTCAAACGCACAATTAACTGAGTTTAAGACTGAAGAACATCACGAAGAACGGGAGGATACAAATACACTTTGAGCCTTATCCTTTGTTTCTTAAATTGTGAACCTAGACCACGTTACAACCCTTTCAAAGTCCTAATTGAAGCACGGGTTAGTTCAAAAGCATACTGTTACAAAAGGTATCCAGACTCCTATAAGGCGTTACTCCAAATTCTGAGTTGAATTCATATTCTTACAAAATTCTTTTATATGCTAAAATTCATTTTCAAAACTTCAAGACAAGCATAAACTTTGCATTATCTGAATACCGCTGTTTGCATATAGCTATTTGTTTGACAACAGAGAAATTCACACAACGAATATCCAACGAACGAAAGCTCTCTCGGTGGACAACATCACTTCAAATGGGATGACACTTCCAATGAAAAATCTCCTATTAAGCAAGGGGGGCATGACACGATCATTGTTTAGCACATATGGGGCAGTCAAGTCAAGATTCCAAGAAATATCTCAAGTGCTGAATAACCAGGGGCAGATTTGCATCCGAGTCACTTGGGGCGTTGAATATGAACTCCAACAAAGGGTTGTATACGGTCCGGCAAACATTTTCTGGCAATACCACAAAACCTACCACTAGGGCAGTGGAAAATTACCACAAAATCCTTTTCATAGGGTGATCCCCAACCAGAGCTTCAATCTATGAAAACTTCTCCCCAACTGAGTTGATCTCAAGAATCTTCGAGGAGTTCTTCCAAAAGAAAGCACCTCTCCAACAGATTGGCAACAAGGTTTATTTCCCTCAAACAAAGTCAACATTCCCAGCAGAATGCTCCTCAAAAAACAAAAACAGTAATCCCCAGCGTAAAAAACATTCTAAAAACAAGGTCTGAAAAGATGTGCATACTCTTCATCCCCAACGGTCGTCCGTGATTCAGCTTCCCAAAACTACCCAACACTTGTCAAGGATTTATTTTCCAAGACAAAATTACATTCCAAGAACATTTCGCATACATGATAAGCGCATACAACATAAATGCATACGACATAATCTCATTTATTTTGAGAACATCATTACGCCATGCATTTCATACATCATGACATTGCATAAAAATAATTCTTTACCTTTTCAGGAAAAGATCAACAGATAAGTTTCATTAATCTGTAAACTTCTCCAAGATAAAATCAAGCTTGGATTTCTTCATTACCTTTTGGAGGAGTAATCGTGCAAGATTCCTTCATTATCTGCTGAGGTAGTAATCGTCCAAGGTTCCTTCATTATTCGTTGAGGTAATAATAATCTAAGATTCCTTCATCATCTGTTGAGGTAGTAATCATTTCAGATTCCTTCATCATCCGATGAGGTAGTAATCGTCCAAGATTCCTTCATTATCTGTTGAGGTAGTAATCGTCCAAGATTCCTTCATTATCTGCTGATGTAGTAATCATCTAAGGTTCCTTCATTATCTGTTGAGGTAGTAATCATCTCAGACTCCTTCATCATACGCTGAGATAGTGTGATACGGTGGCAGAACCGACTGTTTAATACTGGTTTACATTTTGTATTTGCAAATGACACGGTAAGCAAGAGTCGCCACCAAATTTTCTTTTATCCAACAAAGGAAAGGGTGAAAAGAACAGAAAAAGACCTTTCGAGAGTTTTCTGAGTAAATGGGGTAGATTATGAAAAGGGAATGTGTTAGAACCCTTTCCATCCATGGTATTCCATGGGCTCTTAGGTACTTTCTCATTTTCTAAAATTGCTTGTGTTTGTGTGTTTGAAAAGCTTTGAAAAATGCCTTAGTGCGGCGATTCTCTTTATGGTAACTCTTGTATCAGTCCTCAAGAGTGTGATAAAGTGTTTTGAAAACTTTGTTTGAAAAGTGTTTGAAAGTATGGTGTGAAAATTTGTTTGAGCAAGTACCTAACAGTTATCTACCTACTCAAAAAAAGTTAGTTCTTTTCCTCTTATCCTTTAGACCGTGTTATCCTACTATTAGTGAGTAGGTAACCATAGTCGTTGGATGTTGAGGGACTATCGAAAGGGACTTAATGGTCATTGAAGGCAACATGTAAGGATACCTTAGCATTTCGAATGGACTGTCATCATAAGATCATTTCTCGTAGGCAACTTGAGGGACATTTAGGGGCTATGATCCTTATGATGACTTTAGCATTGAGAGTCTTTGCTAAGAGTATCCCTATGTTCGAGGGACATGACCACTGTTTCCGAGGCAACCAAGTGGGGTATATCCTAAGGGTGCATGTGTGCAATAGTGTGCTTTTTCAAATATATTTATCTTGAATTTAGTGATCTATTGATTAATTACTCATACATGCCTAGGTTGCTAGCAATTTATATACAAGCATATAAAACATAAAAGCAAGAAATAGAGGCCCTAAGCTATTACAATGCTTTGGTGTAGATACATAAGGAATTGACTGAAAGCAAAATGCAGAAATAAAACCCTAATTAAGCTATTACAAATCGGGCGCAGTTACATCAATAGTAAAAATTAATCGTACGACAAAAATGATTACGCGTGAGAATAAGAGATTGAAATAAGTTTGAAACCCTAAAAAAATCCTAATTTAATCATTGGAAATATTTTTGGGATTTTTGTGAAAAAAGATTTGGAGTTTGACCTAGTTTTTTCTAATTAATTTTAATTAATGAAAAAAATTAAAATTGATGAAATTAATTAATTTACAAAAATTAATTTAATAAAAAAAACTAAATCCTATTTTTTTTTGTGATGTTTATTTTATGGTTTTATGAAAAATTGATTTAAACAAAATAAATAAACTAATTTAAATAAAACAAAATTAAAAGGGAAATAGAGTAAGCCTGAGGGGGTATGAACCCAAATTGGAGGGTGCATGCTGAATTTCTATTCAAAGCCCAATCCAGTTGGCCCATAGCTTCATGTGATTTAGTGTGGTTGTCCCAGGAGTGTCCACCATGGGGAGCTTCTTTGGGAGCATTGGATGCAGGCGTTGATTGATCCAAAGATGAGGATCTGGGAGCCTATGGTGTGTGTGCTTGAAAGGATAGCGTGGGATCTACAAATAATTGTTAATAAAAATAGCATGTAGGAGGTAGGGATCAAACCCCTGACCTCCTACACACGCGCGCTGAAAAGCCTTTCCCTTTGCCACTGAGCTAATTGTTCAATCGTTAATATAAACAAACAACATATATTATATGTGATGAAAAGTCATTGTAACAAATAGAACGCGCAAAATTCAAATGGGCCACTCAGGTTTGGACACACCATCGTCTTCCTTGTTGGGACTGTCGTTTTAGCCTGAAGGTTTTACCTATAGACAACGTTGTAGCTACAAACCTGCAATTCTCAAAAATCAACACCAGATAATATAAATTCAAACCAAATATACAGATCAATTGGGTTTGGTCTCGTGAGTACAATGATACTCATCTTTTTCCCTGATTTTTCCTGAAACAAAAGACCCTAAACAGAACCTTGAAACCCTAGCCATGGTATTAAATCAAATATGCATCAAAACACATAATTAATTATGCAGATATGTTCTAAATGGTCATATAAACATGATTGTAGATTTAAAAATCATTTATCATGCGTATGTTTCAAAAACCAATTTCAAGAACAAGGGCAAATCGTGATACCTGTATAGGTTGTTTCTTGGATGTATTGATGCGTGAGAGTGGTCCAGATAGCTTCCAAACACGCCCAGTAATAGATTTCAGTCTTTGAAACGCCTTGAATCTCTCTCTAGAGAAAAACTCGATCACCACTTTTTGTCAAAATTCTGAGCAATCTTGTATGTGTTCTACACGGCCAATTCCTCCTTTTTTAATCAGGGTTTGTTATGTATATGTAGTGGAATGAATTAGGTTAACAAAACTGAAATGAATCTTGAAGATTGAGTGAGAACATATTTGATTTGAGTCTTGTATCTTTTGTTTCTAAAATGGCCAAATCATTGTGTTTTTCCCCACGTGTTTTCTTTGATTTGCCAGCCTGTTTTACTCTTTACCTGATGAGAAAATCTTCTTTCGATTATGGACTTTCTGGCTTGTTTTGGAACAAATCCCATCTTTATTCCTTAGAATGCCTTTCTTTCCAGCCTCACACTTCAATTCGAACTAATCGGGACTTTTATTATTAGAACCTTTCTCTCCTTAATGGTTCTGAGTAGAACTATGCCAACTTCAATACTAAGACTCCTTCGATTGGACCACCCTTTGCTTCGATTTCCTGTCCTTTTGAAGAGAGTTCCCTGGTCGAATCAGCTCTTGTGGAATTGTGACTAAATAAGGCAAGAATCTGGCCTGGACATTTTTTCTGATTGCCCTCTTGATGGCCTCTTTCGAATGGCTTGGATGGATTTCTTTGAATGGCCTTTGTCCAAATACCAATCGATGGGCTTTGACACAATGCTAAATCGAAGGATCTCTTGCCATTCCAATCAAAAAGCTTTGACACCATGCCCATCGAAAGGCTTGTCATGAGGCCAATCGAAAGGCCTTTTGCAGTTGCCAATCGAAGGACGCTATGTAGATGTCAGTCGAAACGCACTTTGGAGATGCCAATAGAAAGGCATTTTATGGACGACAATCAAAAGGAACTTTTGAGATACCAATCGAAAAGCCTCGTTAACAGGCCAATCGAAGGAAACTTAGAAACAGGCCAATTGAAGGAAACTTAGAAATAGGCCCATCGAAGGAAACTTAGAAATATCATTTGAAAAATTTCCTTGTCTTTAGGCAAAGGTTTGTAACCACCTATGCAAGAGGAAAATCTTGGAAAAATATGAGAGGGAAAATTTTGGGGTACAACAGCTGCACCTGTTCAATCTTCTTAATCCTGAAGATGTAGATTGGCTGGTCTGCCTTTCGTGATCGGAAGGTGGAAGATGATTGAACACTAAAGTGCCCAGAAGTTTGCACTCGTCTGAGATGATACTTGACTGTGTAGATAGTATTAGGAATGGGCTTATAGATGCCATTTGGAAAAGATGATGGAAGATCGTCGGAGATGGGCTTAAAGATGCCATCAGAATGTGACAGAGAGTCGTCGGAGATGGGCTTAAAGATTCCATCCAGAACAATGATGATTTCATGAGATATCCCTTTGTGGGAATTCCTGCTCTTGCTATTAGAGAGGACTCCACTGAGGAATATTGGTCTATGTCTTGGAACATAGGGTTTTAAGAGCTTCAGTTGTCCGTTACTCTACTGGGGAGTCATCACTTGGTTGAGGAGATGCAAGTGAACTGCTATCTGGTCAGAATCCAGGATTTATAGTGGCTTGCTGAGGATAATAAGGCTAACTGTTATCTGGTTGTGCTCCAGGCTTCACAACAACTTACTGGGGAAGATGAGATTAAACTGTTATCTAGTCAGGATCCAAGCTTCACAGTGTCTTGAATTTGATTGACTATTATCTGGTCAGTTTCTGGGCTTCATAACTTCTTTAACTGGAATAGAAATCTTAGTATTGATTTGATTGGACCAGAGAAAGGTCTTGGATTGTTTTCAACTGGGATAGAAATCTTAGTATCAATTTGACTAAACCAGAGAAAGGTCTCGGATTAACTTTGACTGGCATAGTAATCAGGAGAATCTTAGTAGCGATTCAACCAACCCAGACGAAAGTCTTGGAGTATCTTCCACTGGTATAGTAATTAGAGAGATCTTAGTGTCAATCTGGATGATCCAGAGAAAATCTTAGGTTAACTTTGACCGGCATGGTAATCAGGAGAATCTTAATAGCGATTCAACTGACCCAGACGAAAGTCTTGGAATATCTTCCACTGGCATAGTAATCAGAGAGATCTTAGTGTCAACCTGTCTGACCCATGGAAAATCTTGGGTTAACTTTGACTGGCATAGTAATCAGGAGGATCTTAGTAGCACTTCAACCGACCCAGACGAAAGTCTTGGAATATCTTCCACTGGCATAGTAATCAGAGAGATCTTAGTGCCGATCTGTCTGACCCAGGGAAATCTTGGGTTAAATTTGACTGGCATAGTAATCAGGAGGATCTTAGTAGCGACTCAACCGACCCAGACTAAAGTCTTGGAATATCTTCCACTGGCATAGTAATCAGAGAGATCTTAGTGTCGATCTGGCTGATCCAGAGAAAATCTTAGGTTAACTTTGACTAGCATAGTAATCAGGAGAAACTTAGTAGCGATTCAACTGACCCAAACAAAAGTCTTAGAGCTTCTTCCACTAGAATGGTAATAAGAGAGATCTCAGCATCGATCTGTCTGACCCAGGGAAAATCTTGTGAGGACATCCTTCTGAGGAAAATCCTGGAATAGTCCTTGGTTAGACGTAGCTTGTTGATTTGATCTTTCTCCTGAAAGGTAAAGAGTTAGTCGTACAAAATGTCATGATGTATGAAATGCATTGTGATGATGTTCTCAAAATAAATGAGGTTGTGTTGTATGCAATATGTATGCGCATGCCGTGATGTATGAATATAGGATGCTATTGCGGTATTTCTTAGTCGGGGAAAATAAATCCCAGACTGCTGCTGAAAAGTATTAGGAAGCTGAATTCTTCATTTCCTCCAGGGATGGTGAATGAAGATGAATATGCTGGGGATTTACTTATTTCTGTTTGCAAATATCCTTCTAGGGAGAGGCTCTGCCTGAGAATAACTCTGCGGGGGAATAACTCTGTTTACGAGAGGAGATGCCTTGCTGGAAGATTTTGACGATTCAGAGAAATATACTCCACCGGGGGATGAACTTCCGTAACTGGAGGAATAAACTTTGTTGGGGATTGAGCTTTCGCATTCATAGAAATAAACTCTTCTCGAGAGAAGGCTTTAAAAACCGTTTGTGATTATAAAACTCGGCTGGGGAATATAGATATCGGCTCCCTAAAGGAACTTTGCTAGGGAAAGTAACTCTTGTTTGGGGAAGCATAGATCAAAACTTTTGGTTGCCTCTACTCTATGGGGAGTGTAGATGTCACGGGGTCGCATGTACTGGTGACTTCTCCTCAAACTATCCCTGCCCCTGTACCTGCTGGAAGGAGTAACTGTCAGAATTACAAATTATGATTTTTTTTGCCCCGTACCTTAAGTCATGAGCAACTGTCCTTCTGTTTCTTATGCAAATATTTGTGAATAGAAATCATATTCAAATGCATATGTCAAGAATAATTCATTGGACGTTTTTGCAAAATAAAACAGAAAAAGAAAAAGAAATGGTTTTCTAAAAATGACTTGTATTAATTTATGAAGTCTGCCTATAACAGGTGTTGTGTACAAAGAGGCTGACATTCTAGTAGGAGAACACCGCTGTGAGAGTGAAGATTATACAAAATAGTGTACAAAGAGAAGAAAACATCTATGTGTAATAATTCCATTGACTTTCAATTCTGCTATTGTCGCTATGTCTTTGAGCATCTTATCACTTTGCTACTTGTCCGAAGCTGACTGGATTGATCAGTGCCGTTTGAGCTTGATAGTTGGTACTGAAGTCTGGTCGCAAGGTGATCCAATGGGTCATAGTGATACGCTTAAAATCCCTAACTTTTTCCTGGACCACCCTTTCGGGTTTTCAGTCCACCGGGATACCCTTTTTTTCCCAAGCCGCCTTTTCAGGTTTTCGACTTGCCGGGTGTACAGATATTTTTTATTTTCATCCCTAATTTTTTCCCGAACCCTTTTGGTTCACCGGGATGCCCTTATTTTTGCCTAGGCCAGTCAACCTAGCGGGTCTTATTCATGCGTAGTATCTTTTCACTATGTCCGCATTAACAGGGTGAGAAAGGTCGTTACCATCCATGGTGGTCAGAATCATGGCTCCACCAGAGAATATGCTTTTGATCACAAATGGCCCTTCGTATGTGGGAGTCCATTTTCCCATGGGATCACCTTGCGGCAGTATGATGAGCTTGTTCACTAGATCTCTGACTTGATATACTTGACGTATGACCTTTTTGTTGAAAGCCTTGATCATCCGTTTTTGATACATTTGACCATGACAGACAGCAGTAAGCCTTTTCTCATTAATCAAATTCAATTGATCAAGTCGAGTCTAGATCCAATCGTCTTTATTCAAACCCGCACCCTTCATGATTCTCAGAGAAGGGATCTGAACCTCAATAGGCAGGATAGCCTCCATGCCATATACAAGAGAGTAGGGTGTTGCCCCTGTCGATGTTCGTGCGGATGTGTGATAACCATGAAGAGAAAATGGTAACATCTCATGCCAGTCTTTGTATGTCACTGTCATCTTCTGTATGATTTTCTCAATGTTTTTATTAGCAGCCTCCACAATGCCATTCATCTTCGGTTGGTAAGGGGAAGAATTATGATGCTGGATCTTAAACTGTTTACAGAGTTCGGTGATCATCATATTGTTGAGATTCATACCATTGTAAGTGATGATTATCTTTGGCACACTGTACCAAGAAATTAGGTTATGCTTGATAAACTGCGCCACAACGTTCTTGGTAACAGTAGCAAAAGAGACAGCTTCAACCCACTTCGTGAAGTAATCAATGGCCACCAGGATGAAGCGATGCCCATTGGAAGCGATAGGTCTAATCTCTCTGATCATGTCAATGCCCCACATTGCAAAGGGCCAAGTAGCCGTTAAGACTTTCAAAGGAACCAGAGGTACATGCACCTTATCAGCATAGACTTGGCATTTGTGACAAGTTCGAGAATGCTGATAGCAGTCTGCTTCCATAGTGGACCAATAGTGTAACACCCCAATTCTACCCGAAATTATAAATGTAAATCAGAGTTATAAAATTCATGCAACTGAATCAAGATGCCACAAATTCAACTTAAAAACACATTGCATTCAACGTGGATACATAACACTTTAAAATTTCGGATGAACCATCAGCATAATAATTTAATCTCTTAATTCAACAACTTGAACATCTACGCAGTAGAATCATAATAACATCTTTGTCAAACAATTACAACAACTTCAAAATAATGCATACTTAGCAACAAACAAATTAAAGTTCAACAACTGAAATAATCAATAACTAAAAGCAACAAGCGTTCATCCCCCCGAGTGTTACGTATCAGAGCAATGTCACCGACTCGAACTACCAAAGGTATACTGCCTTCACTCTAGATTACCTGCACGTTACCAACATAAGGGTAACATTCAAACAGAAGGGGTGAGATATCTAACAATATAATAAAACGTATGATAAATAATATATTAAATTAGACCACATAACATCACCACTTCTCATTGTATAAACAACAATAATCGCAACAGGATACCAACAATATACACATTTACCGCATCAATACACAACTTATTTATGCAATCATATAATGTGACTCAAGACTATGCAAATGCATGTGGTACCATTGGAGCAAAACTCCCATATCAAATAATTTCCAATAATGAGAGGCATCAACAAGGCATAAGCCTTAATCTTAATATTCGCCAATACATGCCATCTTAACGAGCATCAGCTCTATCTTGAAATGCAATGTATGTGACACAATCATGAATGTAATAACAACACCATAATTAACAACATCTCAACACAACATCATCGTTGGCCAGAAGCCTACATCTTAATAGCTGCCAATTATTATAGGCATCTCAACATCATTCATCAACATAATCCATCGCATAATTCATCGCATAATTCATCAACATAACTTCATCAATGTAATTCATCAATATAATTTTTACAGCAACTCAGCCATAACAATAATACAATGATACGTCGACAATCCAGCAATGTTGGCCATAGGCCTACAATCATGTTATTGCCTATAATTAATTAATCATCTAAGGCTTACCTCTAGTTAACGAACCTCTACATATTACTATTCTGTAATACTACATCATTATCATCACTAATCTTACTGTTATGAACCAAATAATACTCTATAATCGTCTTATCCTCATCATACTTCACAAAATCATCATAGCGATTAACGCGGGAAGCTAAATCTAATCCTAAATTGGGTTACTAGGTGTGATGCGGTGGGAGAACAGACTTGAAGGTTTTGCATTTGATCGCAAATGTTGCGGTTAGCAAGAGTTGCCATCGACTTTTCTTTTATCCAAATGGAAAGGTGAAAAAGCATAGGAAAGACCTTTGAGATTATTTCTTAAGTTCGGGGGCTAGATTATGAAAAGGGAAGATATTAGCACCCTTTTCATCCATTGTTTTCCATGGGCTATTAGTTACTTGCTAGATCACTCGCTTTTGTTTGAAATTGTGCTTTGTGTGGTTTTTTGAAAGTATTTTGTAAAGAGGCCATTGTTTAGGCAAACTTTGTAATGATTCTCGTTCGTAAGAATGTATACAAAGTGTTGATCTTTTGAAAATGTTTTCAAGTTTGTAAGATGTTTTGAAAGTGTAGGTGTTTGTTTTGAAAATAGCAAGGATGTTTGTTTGAAATTGAGAAAGTAATTAGGATCATTCTACCTACTCAAAAGTCTTTCATGTTCATTTCCTATTTCCTTTTATATTGTTATCTTACCATTGATTTGGTAAGTAACCCTATCTTTGGATGTAAACAGGATGGGCGTGGGTCATCGTATAACCATGATTAGCAATATTGCAAGGTGTCTTAGCATTCTTTTTTAGGGACTAAGATCATTTGAAAGGAAACTTAGATAGTGTCATCGAGGGACTATGATCTTGTATTTTCTTGTTTTTTCTAAGATACCTCGCATGTGTAATATGGCCATTTTTGTATAGGCAACCAAGTGGATATACCCTAGGGGAGGTTGAACTCTTCCAGCTAAGTCTCTCCATTTTTGCGCATAGTCCTTGAAGCCCTCACTTGAAACCATGGCCATACTCTGGAGATGAGTACGGGTAGGCGCAAGATAAGCGTTGTATTGGTATTGTTTGTAAAAGGCTGCAGCAAGATCTTCCCAACTATGAACATTGGCTCTTTCTAACTAATAAAACAAATCGAGTTGAGTTCCAAACAGACTGTCTTAGAAGAAGTGTACCTATAAGTCTTTGTCAGCGGTATGAGGCTAGATTTTCCTTACATAGGACCGGAGATGCATTTTAGGGCATGAAATTCCGTCATACTTGGCGAACATAGGTGCTTTGAATTTTGGAGGAATGACAATTCCCGACACTTAGCCCAACTCCTCAAAGTCCAAACCAGACACTTTTTGGATTTCCATTGCACTCAACCGTTCTTCAAGATGTTTATACTTGTCATCGGCTGGAGGGTATTGTTCTTAATAATAGTCTTCTTCTTCCTCTTCCTCTTCTGACTCTAACTGGACAATTATTTCTTTTCCCTTCCCATCTTGGTTGTCTTTCTCTCCGGATGTCGTTGCAAAGTCTAAGGCCCTTCTTGCCTGCCCTTGGAACCTTCTTCCCATGTTTAGAACTCTGGTTATCTTATTTGTCTTCTTTTTCTTCTCTTCAGCCAACAAAGTCTTCAACTCTTCTTGTACTTTGGTTAGGGTTAAGAACAACTGTTGAAACTGTGCATTCTGAGCTTGGAGGTCCTTTACTGTTTGCTCGAGATCCATCTCACTGAAATAAACAGTAGAGAGATGAGGAGACTTGTTGCAAGAAACATGCTCATGTTATGATGAATGGTAAATGCATATGCAATGATTTCAAGGTTTTTAAGATTCAAATTTGTTTTAGACAAAAAAGAAACACACGTTATATTAATAATTTAAAGTTTTTGAGTACATCAGTGCCTCCTTGGGAAAAACAAATACAAAAACTCTAATATAGAAAAGTAGTACGCATCCTATTTGGTGTAATGTAGGCATTCAGAGTCTGCTCCTCATGAAGTAGCCTAATGAGTTCCAAAACCTTCTTCTCGCTTGCGTAGAATTGGGATTCGAAAGTACCTCGCTCCCCCTTGAGTTGTATCCAATCCCTTTTTAGGTCTTCAAGAGAGGTGGGCATGTCAGGATGTAGGATAGTATATGGAACATCTCCTTCCATGACAGGCTCAACAATTACCGGGAGAATGGAGGGGTAAGGCGTCATAAGACTCTGAGCACGAGTTCGTACCCATTTGAGGTAAGGCTCAAGAGGGATGGAATTTTTATGCCCCAAAGTCTTTCTATCTACCTTATTCAACATCCTCCAAGCTCGGATAAATCTCTGACGAAGACCTCGATCGTCGTTGTCGTAGTCAAATACCAAACCTTGAATCAGTATCTCGTGTGGGCCATCCGTTTGGGCGTAACCAAACTGTCTTAAAGCTAAGCAGGGGTTTTAGGTGATACCTGCCCTAATTCCAAGTAAAGGGACATTAGGAAATTCCCCATAACAGTCGACAATAGAAACATTCTGTATGGATCGGGAGCACCAATGAATGTCTGAATGTTTGAGCATCATCAACCTTTGTGACCACCTTGAACCTTGCTTGTTCTTTAATACAGATTGGGGAAGATGTGAAATAAACCATCTTTCCAAGAGAGGAGTGCAACACATAAGGACACCTCTTTTCCTCATTGCGCGAGTTTGAAAAGAGTGTAGGACATCCCCTAGAAATGTAGGCACAGGGTTGCGGGATATGAAGATTTTGACGGTGTTCACATCTATGAGTTGGTCAGGATTTGGAAACAAAACCATCCCATATATGAGGAGAGCCACAATTTCCTCAAAGGCTTGCAGATCCAAAGAATTCCAACATCTATGGGCTTTCTCAAACAGGAACTTTGCTAGGAAACCCTTGACACCACTTCTTGTTTCCCAATGAGTTGTGACATCAGATGAGTGCAAGTGTAGAGCTTGAGAAATCTCTTCTGGCTTTGGGTCTCTTTCCGTACCATTGAAAGGTAGTTTATTGAGAATGGGAATCCTCAAGAGTCGGGAGAATTCTTCTAAAGTAGGAACAAGTTGATAGTCGGGAAATGTGAAGCAATGGTGTAAAGGATCAAAGAACTGAAAGAGCACCTTCATCATGTCCTCATCTATGTTAGAGGTGACCAAGTTGAGTAGGGGACCATGTCTCTCAGTGAATGGAGAGTTTTCTGGAATCCTTGAAGCTAGCTCCTTAAGTTGTGGAGGGATTCTTACAAGATTGACTTGAATAGTTTTTCTGCGAAGTGAATCCATATCCTACAAAACAAGAACAAAGATAATTCCAAAAATCCTTGAAATGGTTAGTGAATGTGTATGATGTTCATGATGTTATGTACAAGTATGTATATACAAACAAAGTAAACAAATCCTTATGTTTAGGCTTGCATGGAGTTTTATAGGTAAGTACCCTCTTGAAGTTTAGTTGGCTCAAACCTGTCCTAGTAATAGTAACCGGGTTCTAAGGAGCTCAATATCACTGGTTTGTTTCCTTGGTCATTGTTTCAGCACAAGCCTCTTTAATGGCGACCTAAATATCCCAAGAAACCAAACCTTAATGAGTGTAGTATCGAGTATCTACCAACTTCAGACTGCACCAAAGCCGGTCATCTCACTACATCCTAAATGGCCAAGTTGGTCAAGTAAAGGTTCTAGAAGTTCATTAGTGTTTTATGACATCACTCAACTACCCCGTATTCTCTTTGATTAACTCAAAGGCTACCGGTACCCACAAATATGTCGCACTAATGTAGCTATTGCTTAGACCATGTTGGTATACCCCACACAGTTTCCACAACATATTACTACTTACCTATAATGTATCCCAAATTCGGGTAGAGGATTCAAACCCAAACAAAGAACCATAATGTAAAGCATACAAGTCAAACAATGAAATCAAATAAATGTGACCTAGCCCTAACGAAACCACACTTTTAAAATTTCCCCAGCAGAGTCGCCAGTTCTGTGATACGGTGGGATAATTGACTTGAAGGTTTTGCGTTTGATCGCAAATGTTGCGGTTAGGAAGAGCCGCCATCGACTTTTCTTTTATCCAAAAGGAAAGGTGAAAAAGCACAGGAAAGACCTTTGAGATTATTTCTTGAGTCCGGGGGGAAAATTATGAAAAGGGAAGGTATTAGCACCCTTTTCATCCATGGTTTTCCATGGGCTCTTAGTTACTTGCTAGATCACTTGCTTTTGTTTGAAATTATGCTTTGTGTGGTTTTTTGAAAGTATTTTGTAAAGAGGCCATTGTTTAGGCAAACTTTATAATGATTCTCGTTCGTAAGAATGTATACAAAGTGTTGATATTTTGAAAATGTTTTCAAGTTTGTAAGATGTTTTGAAAGTGTAGGTGTTTGTTTTGAAAATAGCAAGGATGTTTGTTTGAAATTGAGCAAGTAATTAGGAGCATTCTACCTACTCAAAATTCTTTCGTGTTCATTTCCTATTTCCTTTGATATTGTTATCTTACCATTGATTTGGTAAGTAACCCTATCTTTGGATGTAAACGGGACGGGCGTGGGTTATCGTATAACCATGATTAGAAATATTGCAAGGTGTCTTAGTATTCTTTTTTAGGGACTAAGATCATTTGAAAGGCAACTTAGATAGTGTCATCGAGGGACTATGATCTTGTTTTTGCTTGTTTTTGCTAAGATACCTCGCATGTGTAATATGGCCGTTTTTGTATAGGCAACCAAGTGGAATTACCATAGGGGTGCTTGTGTGAAAATGTATTGTTTTCATGCTTGGTTTTATCTTGAATTAGGGTTTTCTATTTGATTTGTTTTAGTCTTTCCATACAAATCCTAATTACTAGCATGTTATATAAAAGCGATAAATTGCGAAATTTAAAGTTACTATGCTATTACAATATTTGTGGGAGGGGGTGTACAAATTACAAATGGGGATTGCAAGAAATTAAAATCTAATTATCTATTACAACCATGTTGAATTTTGAATAAATAATGTACAAAAATGTGAATGAATATAATGCACAAGTAATGATATAATATATAAAAATTGAAGTAAATAATATACAAGACTGTAAAAAAAAAAGTATAAGGTATTGAATAAAAAAGAAATGAATTATTTGTTTTGTTAAGAAAAGGTTTTCATCTTAACCTAATAAACTAAAAAGAAAATGATTTAAAACGAAGAGAAATAAATTAACTTAATTTAGAAAAAATATTTTTTAGTGTTTTTACGAAAATATTTTAATATTGACTAAAATAGCATAAAAAATAATTAAAAGAAAACCTAAGTTAAATTTAACTTTGTTTAGAAAATGATTTTAATTAAGGTTAATAAAGAAAATATTTTTATATTGTAGAAGAAATGATAAAAATTAATTTAGTAAAATAAAAATATTTTTAATTTAATGAAAATATATTTCTTGTGGTTTTTTGGTTTAGGTAAAATAAATATATAAATGAAAAATAATAAAATATGGAAATAGTTAGACAGGGGCTTGAAAATGGAAATGGGGGTTAAAAGCAGTGAAAAGGGCGCTCGGCCCAAATTGTTTTTTTGTAAACAAAAAAAATGGAAGGAAAAGAATGTTGGGCCTGGTTGTTTTGAGTAATAGAGGGGGGTGCGTGATGAATAAGGGGTTGGTTCTTGGAAGAGGGAGTTGGGCCTGCTGATATGCTTAGCATAAAAGAGGGGGCATGGACAGAAATGGGATTTGGGCATGGTTACTAAAAAAAGAAACAAAAGTAAAAATAACAAACAAAATGGGAAAAGTTGTTTAATTTTACAACGATACTCTCTCTCTAAACCTAATGCTCTCCCTCGTTCTCTTTGAAATTCACTCGCCGAAGAAGAGAGATGCGTCGCGCCGGAAATCGCCTCACGGCAGTGACGACAGCGGCGTAGCTCTGGTCGTGATTTTTTTTACATCTTCTAGTTCTCCTTTCTCTCCTCTTCACTAATCCATGACTGGATTTTGCAGATGTTGTCTGGTTACGCGTAAATCTAAAAGGGGGAAAACGAAACCCTAGGGTTGGATTCAGTTGAAATAATTTTACCTCGGTGAAATCTTTCTTCCTCCTTGTTATTTCTGAAGAGTTTGGTTTTCTGGAAAATGATGATAAAAATTGTTTTAGGGTTTTGTTGTTGTTTGCATGCGATTTGTGTTTCTGTTTCGTATATTTTTGATGATGATGAGTTTGGGAAATGGTGGTGTTGGTTGTGTATATGTATGTTTATATATCTGGTGAGTTGAATTTTGGGTTGTTGATTCGTGTTTTGATATGAACAAAATTTGGTTTTGTTGATTCTGTTTATACTCTTTGCTGGAAAAAATATTCTCTGTGTTGTACTGGTTTTCTATGAATGGTATATTTTGTGGAAGAAGCTGAAAATGATTATGAGGGGGGAAAACAAGTGTTATTGTTTGTGTATATTTTTTGTGGTGAAAAGAATCCTCCCTGTATTTTGGATGATGATCTCTTTTATACTGTGAAAACTGCTTCCTTCTCTCTATAAAAGTTTGATACCAACTTGTGAGGAATTGCTTCTTGGACTTGTCACTTTTGCTGATAAATCAACTTTTGTCCTTGTCGTACTGGTTACTTGTGCTTGTTTGCTTTTTACTGATTTTGTGGCTTTGCTGGTTTTTGGACTGTGCTTTGTAAAGACTGTACTGTGATGACTTTTCTGAGTTCGTACTTGTTGATAGCTTTTCTGTACTTTGCTGTATTTTATAATTGTTTCTTGTTGGATTTGCTGTACCTTGAACTGAATTGCTTCTTTCCTTTACTGTGATCAGAACTTGTGATTTGAGATTTGCAGTAAAGTTATTTTGGCCCATGACATGAATTTACAAATTTTGAGGCTCTTTGATTGTTTGCTGTACTGGTTTTCTGTTGAGACTAATTTCTTATTTGAAGCAACAGGAGGCTTTTGCTTGTTGATTTGATATTTTCTGATTTCCTCTTTATCTTTTGTGAACTAAATATTTGAGATTTGCAAAAGATTATCCCTAGCCAATGATGTATGATCCTGATTTTTGTGGAACAACATGTATGAGGCTTTTTGTTTTAAACCATGTTGGGCTGAAATCTGTTGGGCTTTTGTACCTGTGCTGGACTTGAAATTCTGCTTGCACTATTGTGAACCAAGCTTTGTCTTGTGATTTGCAATAAATTGGCCCATGATAAAAATTTACATTGTTTGAGGCTTTAGAACACAAAACCTCCTTTTTATGAACTCTTGATACTTTGTTCCCCTTTAGGTTTTGTTCTGGCAGCTTGTTGCAACCTACACTGCTGTTTGTCATGTTGCTGCCCTATTTGCTACATTTGTTGCAGGTTTTTGGACAGTTTGCAGTATTGTTGTTGCTTGCTGCTTGCTGCAGTTTGTTTGCTGCTTACTGCAGCTTGTTATGCAGCTTCCCCTTTAGTATTTGATTCTTAAACCTAAACCGCAATGATGTATTTCTCATATAATTTTTTATTTGAAAAGCTTGCTAATCTTCTTTTCTCATTGTTTCATGAACATGAGGCGTGGGCAGCAAGCGGAGATTGGATGGGTTGCTTGAAGATGAAGCAAATGAAGACTTTGAAGAAACAAAATTTCTCCCTTTTGTAAATAAAACAAATCTTTGTAACTTATTTCATTTGTAGACAAGACAATTTGTAATTTCAACTTACTTGCAATGTAATGAACACAATGTCCTTTGAATAAATTTGGTGAAATGAAATTATTGTACCAATCTCAAATTTGAACTTTGAAATTCTTATTTGAATGCTTTGAGTAAAACACCTTGTTTTGGGTAACTTGTATTTCAAGAAATCACCAAAAATGATCAAACAAAACAAACACTTTGTACTCCAATCAAACTTCTAAAACAAAATAAAATGTTTAAGAATTTAATTCCACTTGATTAACTTGAATCCAAAGACTTATGGTAAAAAAGTCTTAATCTTCAACCCTTGTCCAATGGCTAACTTGTAATCAAAATGAGTTCGCATGTCATACTTGGTTTAAACGAGACTTCATTGTCTATCAAGCATGTTTTAAGAACATTCGTCAGTCTCGTAGAATTAACAAACTTCAGCAAATTGTGTTTAAGAACATTTGAAATTTTGAAAACTCAATTATCTCTGAGAAATACCAAACCCTAATTATTGATTTACCGCCTAGGAAGAGAATCTATCTGATCGACCTTTGAGCCAATTGAGTGTACGAGAAACCCTAGGATATTATCTTGCATGAAAAATGGAGGGATAAATTTGGGGTACAATAGTTGCCGCTGTTCAATCTTCTTAAACTTGAAAAGTGAGATTGGCATACTTCCCATTCGTAGCTTGAAAGTGGAAGATGATTGAACACTAGAGTGCCCAAAAATTTGCACTTGCTGGTGTACAAAGTAATGTCTTGAATCTATTGTATTGGGAATGGGCTTAAAGATAGCATTGGATGAACTGAGGGATAACTGTCGGGGATGGGCTTTCAGATGCCATCCAAGGGTGACTGTTGATAGAAAATGGACTAAGTCCAACCTTGATTTCAACTGGGAACGAATCAGAATAAACCTTTGGAGCGATTTACTTGAAACAGAAAAAGGACCTACTAGGAAAGAATCAAAATAATCGTTGAGAGATTTGTCTGAACCAGAAGGGGTCTTAAATAAGAAACAAAATAATATTCATAATTAAATTGTATCTTACTCGTATCTGAGATATGTACTGAATGAGTATCAGGATGGCATCCATATCTGGAGCGTATCTGAAATATATCTGAAAGCTGAATCTGAATGAGTATCAGGATGTCATCCGTATCTGGAGCGTATTTGAATTGTATCTGAAAGGTGAATCTGAATGAGTATCAGGATGGCATTCGTATTTGAAGCGTATCTGAACTATATCTGAAAGCTGAATCTGAATGAGCATCAGGATGGCATCCGTAACTGGAGCGTATCTGAACTATATCTGAAAGATGAATCTGAATGAGTATCAGGATGGCATCCATATCTGGAGCGTATCTGAAATATATCTGAAAGCTGAATCTGAATGAGTATCAGGATGGCATCCGTATCTGGAGTGTATCTGAATTGTATCTGAAAGGTGAATCTGAATGAGTATCAGGATGGCATTCGTATTTGAAGCGTATCTGAAAACTGAATTTGAATGAGTATCAGAATGGAATCCGTATCTGGAGCATATCTGAACTGTATCTGAAAGCTGAATCTGAATGAGTATCAGGATGACATCCGTATCTGGAGCGTATCTGAACTATATCTGAAAGCTGA
Organism: Vicia faba; assembly: GCA_948472305.1. Classification (NCBI taxonomy): domain Eukaryota; kingdom Viridiplantae; phylum Streptophyta; class Magnoliopsida; order Fabales; family Fabaceae; genus Vicia; species Vicia faba. Next base: position 993,911,924 of record OX451741.1, read on the forward strand.
ATCTGAATGAGCATTAGGATGGCATCCGTGTCTAGAGCGTATCTGAACTGTATCTGAAATCTGAATCTGAATGAGCCTCAGGATGGCATCCGTATCTGCAGCGTATCTGAACTGTATCTGAAATCTGAATCTGAATGAGTATCAGGATGGCATCCGTATCTTGAGCGTATCTGAATTGTATCTGAAATCTGAATCTGAATGAGTATCAGGATGGGATCCGCGTCTGGAGCGTATCTAAAAACTAAATCTGAATGAGTATTAGAATGGCATCCGTGTCTGAACGTATCTGAACTGTATCTGAAAACTTTGAACATTGTTAATGGTAGTTATTAACCTTATCCTGAAAAGGGTAAAATGTTAGCTAAAATGCAAAGTCATGTTGTATGAAATGCATGGTATAATGCATTCGCATTATCAATGTTTATGATATGTGGATGCGATGTATGCGCGTGTGAGCTAATCTGCTGCACTGCTGTTGGATTGGGGAAAATAAATCCCTGACTACTGTTGAGGATATAGAGTGTAAGTCTTCATGTTGTGAAGTCGAAGTGTTGATGAATTTCCGTTTAGAGAAATAAACTCTATTGTAAGGGAAATGCCATGTACTACTTGAAAAATTCTGGTTGGGGAATTCTGAGAATTTTGGATGACTTCTACTGGGGATTGATAATTGGAAGCTTTGTTCTTTTGAGGATTAAACTGCTCATTATGGGGAATTTTATGGAGATAAACTTAGAGAGATTTCCCTATCCCTTAAAGCCATCAACGATTGTCTTTTATTTTGTTTATTTGTAAATAATTATGTTCAAATGCATATGTTCAACAATGAATCATTGGACGTTTTCGTAAACAAAACACAAGCGAAAAGAGAAAACAGATAGTTTTTGCACTTTCAAAGGGATATCTTCGTATTGACTTTGAGTAAGTATATTTGTATAATGAGACAAACATTCTAGTAAGAGAATGCCGTCGTAAAGAATGAAAATTTTAATACAAAGAAAAGATAACTATATGCAATAATCCCATGGGGTTCCCATCCTGCTATAGTCTTTGTATCTCTGAGCATCTTTTCTATTTGTTGCTTTGTCCGAAGATGATTGAATTGGTTAGAAATGTCGAGTTTGCAAGTTGTCCGTAAGGTGATCCAACGGGACATATTCATACGCTTTAATTCCCTAACTTTTTCCTGGACCGCCCTTTCGGGTTTTCAGTCCACCGGGATACCCTTTTTTGCACAAGTCGCCCTTTCGGGTTTTCAACTTGCCGGGTGTACATAATTTTTTTGTTTTTTATCCCTAATTTTTTCCCGAACCTTTTTTGGATCGCCGGGATGCCCTTGTTTTACCTAGGTGTGTCAACCTAGCGGGTCTCTTATACGTAGTATCTTTTGACTATGTCTGCATTTGCAGGGTGTGGAAGGTCGTCGTCATCGATGGTGGTTAAGATCATTGCTCCACCAGAGAATATGTTTTTGATTACAAATGGTCCTTCATATGTAGGAGTCCATTTTCCCCTGGGATCACCTTGCGGTAGTATGATACGTTTAATCACCAGATCTCCAACTTGATACACTTGCCGTCTGACTTTTTTGTTGAATGCTTTGATCATCTGTTTTTGATACATCTGACCCTGGCAAAAATCAATAAGCCTTTTCTCATTAATCAAGTTTAGTTGATCAAGTCGAGTCTGGATCCAATCTTCTTCATTCAGCCCCGCATCCTTCATAATTCTTAGAGAGGGGATCTATACCTCAATAGGTAAGACAACCTCCATGCTGTATACCAGAGGATAAGGTGTTGTACCGGTTGATTTTTGAGCTGTGGTACGATATCCGTGGAGAGCTAATGGTAGCATGTCATGCCAGTCTTTGTATGTGACTGTCATTTTCTGTATGATCTTTTTAATGTTCTTATTCGCAGCTTCGACAACACCATTCATCTTTGGCCGATAAGGGGAAGAATTGTGATGCTGGATCTTGAATTGCTCACACAAGGCCGTGATCATAGTATTATTCAAGTTTGTACCATTGTCTGTAATGATCCTCTCCGGGATACCGTAACAACAAATGAGATTTTTCTTGATGAACCGAGTGAAAACGTTCTTAGTCACGAAAGCGAAAGAGGCTTCCTCCACCCTCTTTGTAAAATAATCAATGGCCACTAAGATGAAGTGGTGTCCATTAGAGGCCGTTGGCTTGATTTCGCCAATCATATCAATTCCCCACATAGCAAAGGGAAAAGGAGCCGTCAAGACATTCAGAGGAACCGGAGGTACGTGCACTTTGTCAGCATAAATCTGACACTTGTGGCAGGTTCGAGAGTGTTGATAGAAATCTGCTTCCATGGTAGACCAGTAATAACTTGCTCGTAGGATTTTCTTTGCCATCGTATGCCCACTGGAATGGGTGCCAAAAGTTCCTTCATGTAACTCAGCCATGATCCTTTCATCTTCAACCTTGTTTACGCACCGAAGTAACACAAAATCATGGTTGCGTTTGTAAAGAATGCCATTACTAAGGAAGAATTTAGCAGAGAATCTCCTTAAGAACTTCTTATCGTTTACTGAATCTCCTTCTAGATATTCTTGAGCCTCGAGATACCTCATGACCTCGTGAAACCAAGGCTGGTCCACTATTTCTTCAGTATTAATCTCGTGGCAGTGTATTGGTTCCTCCATTCGCTCGATGGTGATCTGGGGAACCTTGTTATCCTATTTAAGTTTAAACATATATGACATTATGGCTAGTGTGTTTGCTAGCTGATTTTCTTCTCGCGGGAAGTGCTCGAAGGCAATCTCCTCAAAATGTGGGAGTAATGTTAAAACATGTTCTTTGTAAGGGATAAGGTTAGGGTGTTTGGTGTCCCATTTCCCTTTGATCTGGCTAATAACCAAAGCTGAATCTCCAAATACATTCAAAGATTTGATCCCCAAGTCTATGGCAGCTTTGAGACCAAAGATGCACGTTTCGTATTCCGCCATGTTATTTGTACAATTGAAGCAGAGTCTTGCCGTAAATGGAGTATGACATCCTTCCGGAGATATGAGTATAACACCAATACCATTGCCGAGTGCGTTAGATGCCCCGTCAAAAACCAGGGTCCATCGGGATCCTTGTTCAGGTCCGTCATATGGTCTGAATTCTTCATAGTTGTTTACCATCATGATGTCTTCATCTGGAAATTCGAACTTCATGGACTGATAGTCTTCTGCAGCTTGGTGATCAAGGTGATTAGCTAGTACACTGCCCTTTATTGCTTTTTGGGTAGTATACTGTATGTCATATTCCGTCAGGATCATCTGCCATCTCGCTATTCTCCCAGAGAGAGCAGGTTTCTCAAAGATGTATTTTATTGGATCCATTTTAGATATCAATAAGGTAGTATGGGTCAGCATATACTGTCTTAGCCAGTGAGCAGCCCATGCCAGAGCGCAGCAAGTTTTCTCGAGCAGTGAATATGATGCTTCACAATCGATAAACTTTTTGCTCAGGTAATAAATAACGTGCTCTTTTCATCCAGACTCGTCATGCTGCCCCAGTACACACCACATTGAATTTTCCAAAACATTCAGATACATGATCAATGGTCTTCCCTCAACTGGTGGCATCAACACAGGAGGCTCTTGCAGATACTCTTTGATCTTGTCAAAAGCAGTTTGGCACTCATCATTCTATTTGACTACTTGATCTTTCTTCAATAACTTAAAGATTGGTTCACAAGTAGCTGTCAGGTGAGAAACGAATCTAGTAATGTAGTTCAAACGTCCCAAGAATCCTCTGACTTCCTTCTCAGTACGAGGAGCGGGCATCTCTTGTATCACTTTCACTTTGGCAAGATCTACTTAAATACCTTTGTTGCTGATGACAAAACCTAGGAGTTTACCAGACCTTACTCCAAACATGCACTTATTGGGGTTCAACCTCAGCTTGTACTTCTTTCGTCTCTCAAAGAGTTTCTATAGATGGTCGAGGTGCTCTTCTTCTGTTTGAGATCTAGCTATCATGTCGTCCATATAGACCTCTATTTTGTGATGTATAATGTCGTGAAATTGAGCTACCATGGCATGCTGATAGGTTGCCCCAGCATTCTTCAGCCCAAATGGCATCACCTTGTAGCAGAATGTGCCCCACTGTGTGACAAATGTTGTTTTCTCCATGTCCTCAGGCGCCATTTTGATTTGGTTGTAACCTGAGAAACTGTCCATGAAAGAAAACACTTTGTGCTGTGCTGTATTGTCAACTAGGATGTCAATGTGGGGAAGTGGGAAATCATCCTTAAGGCTCGCCCTATTCAAATCCTTGTATTCCACGCACATTCGTACCTTGCCGTCTTTCTTGGGCACGGGAACAACATTGGCAACCCATTGCGGATAGGAGGTGACAACCAAGAATCCAACGTTAAATTGTTTCATGACTTCTGCTTTAATCTTCTCTGACATATCTGGTCACATTCGACTGACCTTTTATTTTACTGGTGGGCAGTCCTCTTTCGTAGGCAGACGGTGTACCACAATATCTGCATCGAGTCTTGGCATGTCTTCATACGACCAGGCAAAGACCTCAACATATTCGTGTAGCAACTGAATCAGACGCTCCTTGACATTGGGTTCCAGATTGGCACCCACCTTGACTTCTCTTTTGTCTTCCTCGATACCTAGGTTGATTGTATCCATGGGTTCCTCGTGAGACTGGATGGTTTTCTCTTCTTGGAGTAGTAATCTGGAAAGTTCCCCTGGTACTTCACAATCTTCCTCACCTTTGTCTCCGGCTTGGTAGATTAGATTTTCAGAGTCACAGAAAGCCATAGCAGAACCATTACCCATGGGATCCCGAATGGATGTAGACCTGCATTGTGATTGTGAGTATGTGTAAGGGTATAACTATCTTTGAAAGAAATGAAAATGTAAAAAAGAAAAACAATGAGGACAAAGTTTGTATGCAAAACATCCATGATTCATTGATGTCATATGGAAGTGAGATAATAACCCTTACAAATGGACCATTCTACCTCGGGTAAGACACAAGGTTTTAAGAGTTTGAATTGTTTTAATATTACAGATCCAACAAAATATAAAGACAAATCACTGTGGGATAAAAGTGATCGGGACGAAAACTCTAGCCTCCCAATTGCTGAGCCCTCCCCCGACAGTTGGGTAGATCGAATCCTCCAGGTTGCAGCCATCTTCATCATCTTCTACCGCGTTGACTTCACAATTGCTGTCTTTAGGGGTGGTCCTCCAGCACGAGCGCGGCGTACAACTTTCTAGGAACTTGAAGTGAAACCTAGGCCAAACTTGTCAGATTTGTATGGGATATATGGGAGTTGTCCCCAAATAGTGCACCCACCTTCTTCTATCACTGCTTCTGCATCCTTCAAAGATGACATCCTGAGTGGAGGCCTTGTGATCTTGGGAACATCCTTGGTTATTTCCACTTCTTACGAGGCTTCTTCAAAGTGTTGGAATGCAGTTTCAATAAATTCACCATCTAATTCCATATATCTGAAGGAATTGAGATGACTGATCATATACTCTTCTTCTCCATGAACGGTGATGATTTTCCCTTGAATTGGATACTTCAGCATTTGGTGCAATGTAGAAGTAACAGCACCCGCATTGTGAATCCATGGTCGGCCTAGCAAGCAGGAATATGAAGGACGAATATCCATTACATAAAAAGTTTAATCAAATGTTTGGGTTCCAACCTTTATGGGGATATCCACTTCCCCATGCACCATCCTTTTTGAGCTGTCAAAGGCCCTTACTACTATGTTACTTGGCTTCAATGTCAATCCCTCACAGTCAAGCCTATCAAGAGCTTTTTTAGGCAATACATTCAGAGATGAGCCAGTTTCCACCAAAACATGAGCCAAGGTTATGCCCCTACATTCAACTGAGACGTGAAATGACTCATTATGCTTCCTTCCTCTTGGTATTAAATTAGCATCCAAAAAACCTAGACCATTATCCGCAGTCAAGCTAGCTACGTAATCTTGGAACTGATCGGCAGATGTCTCTTGGGGTACATGGGCAGTTTTCAGGAATTTTACCAAGGCTTTTGCATGCACCTCGGAACATAGTAGTAAAGCCAGCATGGAAGTTTTGGATGGAGTTTTCCCCAGTTGTTCAACTACATCGTAGTCGCTTCTTTTTATGATCTTTAGAATTTACTCCATCTCTTTCCGGGAGGTCTTAGGGATAGTCAATGACTGTGCCTTCGTCTGGACAGGCTCAATCAGAACACTTTTACGTCGAGTCTTGATGAACTCGGCAGCAGGAATATCAGTTGGAGTGATAGCAGGGGTTGTAACAGCTTTGTCAGTTGGAGTATTGTCAGAGATGATTGTAGGACTGGGAATATCCTTCGGAGGAGCACCAATAACAAGAACGATTAAGGGTCCAGAAACTTCTTTTGGGGGAGCAATTTCTGGAGAGAATATCCTTCCGCTTCGGGTAATCTTGCTAGTCCCCGCAATATAATTGATATCAGAGTTAACTTTCTCGGAACTAGAATCTTTGGCAGCTGGCCAATCTAGCTTGATACCGTGGTAGTAGACATCCCCTCCATAATTCCATGGTATGGTTTTGTCTGGCGAATACGGGACTGGTCCAGGCATTGTAATTATCAAAGGAGCTGCTTTTGGAACTGATGTAATTCTAACGGGTCTTTTGGTGGAGACCCTGGAAGAATTGGCGGAAATGGTAATGATAGCAACATCATTAAAAGGAACAAGTGGAACATAAGTCTTTTTAAACAAAATTTCCTTGTTATCTATTAGGCACTGAACGCATGCTTTCAACAAAGGACAGCTGGTTGGTGAGGACAAACAGAAATGGCAGCTTTCATCACAGCCTGGGAATACACTGGCATTTAATAAGTTCTTTTTGATAGTCAGGAGTGGGGTCATAAGTTCATCAACTGAAGTAACAAACATATCTTCCTCAATGGCGTTGGTATTATGACTGTGTTTGGGCATAGGGGCAGAAATGACATTTGGCTTTTCGGGTGCATCAAATTCAATTTCTTTGGCTTCAATGAGGTCTTGTACTTTGTTCTTTAGAGCCCAATAGTTGTTAGTGTCATGGCCGGGACTCTCGGAGTGGTATGCACAACGGGCATTAGGATAATAGTGAGAAGATGTTGTGTTAGGATTCTTTGGAGCTTCTTTCAAGGTCACTAAGTTAGATCTTAACAGATGTGGTAATACTTGAGATAAGGTCATGTTAATTCTGGTGAATTGTCTGACTAGTCTTTCCATCCTTGTTTGGTTGTTTCTTTGCTGATCAGGCGCAAGTTTAGGAATCATAACAACCCCCACCATTGGACGACGTTCGGGCCTATCTTGATTTTTTTGAGGATAAACGGCAACCACTTATTTCTTTCTGATAAATGGCTTCCTTATAGCAGCAGAGGATGTATATTTCTGAATCTTTCCGCTCTTTATCCCGGCTTCTACCCTCTCTCCGGTCAATATCAGTTCAGTAAATCCTGTCGATGAACTCCCAATTAGGTGATTGAAGAAGGGACCATACAAGGTGCCCAAAAACATGTCTACTAATTCTCTTTCAGATAGGGGAGGTTGAACTCTTCCAGCTAAGTCTCTCCATTTTTGCGCATAGTCCTTGAAGCCCTCACTTGAAACCATGTCCATACTCTGGAGTTGAGTACGGGTAGGTGCAAGATCAGCGTTGTATTGGTATTGTTTGTAAAAGGCTGCAACAAGATCTTCCCATCTATGAACATTGGCTCTTTCTAACTAATAAAACCAATCGAGTTGAGTTCCAGACAGACTGTCTTGGAAGAAGTGTTCCCATAAGTCTTTGTCAACGGTATGGGGCTGGATTTTCCTTACATAGGACCAGAGATGCATTTGAGGGCATGAAACTCCATCATACTTGGTGAACATAGGTGCTTTGAGTTTTGGAGGAATGACAATTCCCGACACTAAGCCTAACTCCTCAAAGTCCAAACCAGGCACTTTTTGGATTTCCATTGCATCAACCGTTCTTCGAGATGTTTATACTTGTCATCGGCTGGAGGGTATTGTTCTTCAGAATAGTCTTCTTCTTCCTCTTCCTCTTCCTCTTCTGACTCTAACTAGACAATTGTTTCTTTTCCCTTCCCATCTTGGTTGTCTTTCTCTCCGGATGTCGTTGCAAAGTCTAAGGCCCTTCTTGTCTTCCCTTGGAACCTTCTTCCCATGTTTAGAACTCCGGTTATCTTCTTTGTCTTCTTTTCCTTCTCTTCAGCCAGCAAAGTCTTCAACTCTTCTTGTCCTTTGGTTAGGGTTAAGAACATCTATTGAAATTGTGGATTATGAGCTTGGAGGTCCTTCACTATTTGCTCTAGATCCATCTCACTAAAATAAACAGTAGAGAGATGAGGAGACTTGTTGCAAGAAACATGCTTATGTTATGATGAATGGTAAATGTATATGCAATGATTTCAAGGTTTTTAAGATTCAAATTTGTTTTAGACAAAAAGGAAACACACGTTATATTAATAATTTAAAGTTTTTGAGTACATCAGTGCCTCCTTGGGAAAAACAAATACAAAAACTCTAAGATAGAAAAGTAGTACGCATCTTCTTTGGTGCAATGTAGGCATTCAGAGTCTGCTCCTCATGAAGTATCCTAGTGAGTTCCAAAACCTTCTTCTCGCTTGTGTAGAATTGGGCTTCCAAAGTATCTCTCTCCCCCTTGAGTTATATCCAATCCCTTTGTAGGTATTCAAGAGAGATGGGCATTTCAGGATGTAGGATAGTGTATGGAACATATCCTTCCATGACAGGCTCAACAATTACCGGGAGAATGGAAAGGTAAGGCATCATAAGACTCTGAGCGCGAGTTCGTACCCATTTGAGGTAAGGCTCAAGAGGGATGGAATTTTTATGCCCCAAAGTCTTGCTATCTACCTTGTTCAACATCCTCCAAGCTCAGATAAATCTCTGACGAAGACCTTGATCGTCGTTTTCGTAGTCAAATACCAAACCTTGAATCAGTATCTCGTGCGGGTCATCCCTTCAGGTGTAACCAAACTGTCTTAAAGCTAAGCAGGGGTTGTAGGTGATACCTCCCCTAATTCCAAGTAAAGGGACATTAGGAAATTCCCCATAACGGTCGACAATAGTAACATTCTCAATGGACCAGGAGCACCAATGAATGTCTGAATGTTTGAGCGTCATAAACCTTTGTGACCACCTTGAACCTTGCTCGTTCTTTAATACAGATTGGGGGAAGATGTGAAATAAACCATCTTGCCAAGAGAGGAGTGCAACACATAAGGACACCTCTTTTCCTCATTGTGCGAGTTTGAAAAGAGTGTAGGATATCCCCTAGCAATGTAGGCACCGGGTTGCAGGATATGAAGATTTTGACGGTGTTCACATCTATGAGTTGGTCAGAATTTAGAAACAAAACCATCCCATAGATGAGGAGAGCCACAATTTCCTCAAATGCTTGCATATCCAAAGAATTCCAACAACTTTGGGCTTTCTCAAACATGATCTTTGCTAGGAAACCCTTGACATCACTTCTTGTTTCCCAATGAGTTGTGACATCAGATGAGTGCAAGTATAGAGCTTGAGCAATCTCTTCTGGCTTTGGGTCTATTTCTGTACCATTGAAAGGTAGTTGATTGAGAATGGGAATCCTCAAGATTCGGGAGAATTCTTCCAAAGTAGGCACAAGTTGATAGTTGGGAAATGTGAAGCAATGGTGTAAAGGATCAAAGAACTGAAAGAGCACCTTCATCATGTCCTCATATATGTTGGAGGTGACCAAGTTGAGTAGGAGACCATGTCTCTTGGTGAATGGAGAGTTTTCTGGAATCCTTGAAGCTAGCTCCTTAAGTTATGGAGGGATTATTACAAGATTTACTTGAATAGTTTTTCTGCGAAGTGAATCCATATCCTACAAAACAAGAACAAAGATGAATCCAAAAATCCTTGAAATGGTTAGTGAATGTGTATGATGTTCATGATGTTCATGCTTTTATGTACAAGTATGTATATACAAACAAAGCAAACAAATCCTTAGGTTTAGGCTTGCATGGAGTTTTATAGGTAAGTACCCTCTTGAAGTTTAGTTGGCTCAAACCTGTCCTAGTAATAGTAACCGGGTTCTAAGGAGCTCAATATCACTGGTTTTTATCCTTGGTCATTGTTTCATCCCAAGCCTCTTTAATGGCGACCGAAATATCCGAAGAAACCAAACCTCAATGAGTGTAGTATCGAGTATCTACCAACTTCAAATTGCACCAAAGTCGGTCATCTCACTACATCCTAAGTGGCCAAGTTGGTCAAGTAAAGGTTCTAGAAGTTCATTAGTGCTTTATGATATCACTCAGCGGCCCCTTATTCTCTTTGATTAACTCAAAGGCTACCAGTATCCACAAATATGTCGCACTAACATAGCTATTGCTTAGACCATGTCGGTATAACCCGCACAGTTTTCACAACGTATTACTACTTACCTATAATGTATCCCAAATTCGGGTAGAGGATTCAAACCCAAACAAAGAACCATAATGTAAAGCATACAAGTCAAACAATGAAAGAAAATAAATGTTACCTAGCCCTAACGTAACCCCACTTTTAAAATTTCCCCAGCAGAGTCGCCAGTTCTGTGATACGGTGGGAGAACTAACTTGAAGGTTTTGTGTTTGATCGCAAATGTTGCGGTTAGCAAGAGCCGCCACCGACTTTTCTTTTATCAAAAAGGAAAGGTGAAAAAGCACAGAAAAGACCTTTGAGATTATTTCTCGAGTTTGGGGGGTAGATTATGAAAAGGGAAGGTATTAGCACCCTTTTCATCCATGGTTTTCCACGGGCTCTTAGTTACTTGCTACATCACTTGCTTTTGTTTGAAATAATGCTTTGTGTAGTTTTTTGAAAGTATTTTGTAAAGAGGCCATTGTTTAAGAAAACTTTGTAATGATTCTCATTCGTAAGAATATATACAAAGTGTTGATCTTTTGAAAATGTTTTCAAGTTTGTAAGATGTTTTGAAAGTGTAGGTGTTTGTTTTGAAAATAGCAAGGATGTTTGTTTGAAATTGAGCAAGTAATTAGGAGCATTCTACCTACTCAAAAGTCTTTCGTGTTCATTTCCTATTTCCTTTGATATTGTTATCTTACCATTGATTTGGTAAGTAACCCTATCTTTGGATGTAAACGGGACGGGCGTGAGTCATCGTATAACCATGATTAGTAATATTGTAAGGTGTCTTAGCATTCTTTTTAGGGACTAAGATCATTTGAAAGGCAACTTATATAGTGTCATCGAGGGACTATGATCTTGTATTTGCTTGTTTTTTCTAAGATACCTCGCATGTGTAATATGGCCGTTTTTGTATAGACAACCAAGTGGATTTACCCTAGGGGTGCTTGTGTGCAAATGTATTGTTTTCATGCTTGATTTTGTCTTGAATTAGAGTTTTCTATTTGATTGGTTTTAGTCTTTCCATACAAATCCTAATTACTAGCATGTTATATAAAAGCGATAAATTACGAAATTTAAAGTTACTACGCTATTACAATATTTGTGGGAGGGGGTGTACAAATTACAAATGGGGATTGCAAGAAATTAAAATCTAATTATCTATTACAACCATGTTGAATTTTGAATAAATAATGTACAAAAATGTGAATGAATATAATGCACAAGTAATGATATAATGTACAAAAAATTGAAGTAAATAATATACAAGACTGTAAAGAAATAATGTATAAGGTATTGAATGAAAAAGAAATGAATTATTTGTTTTGTTAAGAAAAGGTTTTCATCTTAACCTAATAAACTAAAAAGAAAATGATTTAAAAAGAAGAGAAATAAATTAACTTAATTTAGAAAAATATTTTTTAGTGTTTTTACGAAAAGATTTTAATATTAACAAAAATAGCATAAAAAATAATTAAAAGAAAACCTAAGTTAAATTTAACTTTGTTTAGAAAATAATTTTAATTAAGGTTAATAAAGAAAATATTATATATTGTAGAAGAAATGATAAAAATTAATTTAGGAAAATAAAAATATTTTTAATTTAATGAAAATATATTTCTTGTGGTTTTTTGGTTAAGGTAAAATAAATATATAAATGAAAAATAATAAAATATGGAAATAATTGGACAGGGGGTTGAAAATTGGAAATGGGGGTTAAAAACATTGAAAAGGGCGCTGAGCTGAAATTGTTTTTTTTATAAACAAAAAAAAAATGACAGGAAAAGAATGTTGGGTCTGGTTGTTCTGAGTAATAGAGGGGGGTGCGTGATGAATATGGGGTTGGTGCTTGGAAGAGGGAGTTGTGTCTGTCGATATGCTTAGCATAGAGGGGGGGGGGGGGGGGGGGGGGGGGGGGGGGGGGGGGGGGCGTGGACAAAAATGTGATTTGGGCCTGGTTACTAAAAAAAGAAACATAATTAAAAATAACAAACAAAATTGGAAAAGTTGTTTCATTTTACAATGATACTCTCTCTCTAAACCTAATGCTCTCTGTTGTACCCCAAAATTTGCCCTCTCATATTGCTCAAAACATTTCAAGAAAATTCACAAGTCCAACCTGGCGCGTCATATTCAGGTATTTTTTCGCCAAGATATCTCTGATAACGTATTCTCAAATTCAGGTTCGGCTCAAGAGTCAATTCTTTAAAGAAGGTATCCGAATGTGTGAGTTTTCTTGAAGAAATATAGTGAAAAAGTGTGCTGAAAGTGCAGTTTTTACGCGCTAAAAAATTCATAACTTGAAGACCGTGACTCGTTTTGAACCCGTTCCGGTGGCCAAAATTCCGTCTTGACATTATCTACGTTTTCGTCTCTCACGGCTGGAAGCCAATTTCGATCAGAAGGTCTTCAAAAATGTGGATTTATCAAGTATTTTCGTGCAGAAAATTTGTGACAGAAGTTTATTTGCGTCATGTTCAAAAAATCATAACTTGGTCGATTTTCATCGTATCGAGCTGGTTCTGGCGTCAAAATTTCACAAATTGAGTTGGCTACATTTTCACAGAAGGTATTGAGTTCAAACGGTATTCAAAAGACCTTCGTTTTTTGCTCAGAGTGCGTGACACGCTGAAAATCCTGAATGCTGAATATTATTTCATCTCAGCCGAAACTTCGAAAATTCATAACTCGGTCAATTTTTATCGGATTGGACTCATGTTTTTACAAAAGGTCCCTGACTCATAGATCTACAACTTTGCTTCAAAAGTCGAGACCAAATTATGCACCGATCAATACCAGTTTTTTTATTGAAAAAACGTGTCAGAGTCGACACTGGAGCCCAAAATAAGTTTGTCTGAGCTGAAACTTCAAAAATTCATAACTAATTCACCGTTTATCCGATTGAGTCGATTTTCGGACAGGAGTTAGTTCTCGATGCCGGCTACATTTTGTTTTCACATTTCAACTTCAAAAAATGCACTTAAGTCCCTGCGATTTAGCCTGGAAAGTGACGAATTCAAGTGAATATTGGAGGCCCAATTGCACATTCAAAGCCCATTTGCTTTACCCTAATTTCCATTATATAATCACCTTCTTTTCACACAAACCAGAAAAAAGAAAAAAAGAGGAAAAGAAGAGAGAAAAAAAAACCTTGCCACAACACTGTTAGAATATCAAACTCTTTCAAGAACCCTAAAACCTTGAAATCTTTATTACAAATCCCTCTCTCACTACAAACAAGCCATCACAGTTATAAACCAACACCTCACTACTTCTCCAGTAAGGATAAGGCTGACTTGATCCCCATGATCCTAATTTTCCAGTAAGGCATAAAAGCATCCAGGTCAGTAATCTTCCAGTAAGGGTAAGATTGATTTGATCTCCATGATCAAAAGGGTATAATCATTCATACATGCCATATTGTGCCTAAACATTAAATTTCTTCATATGTTGGTTTTATTTGAATTTTTATGATTTTATTTAATGTGTTCATGAGGTTCAACACTGCAGATTTAGACAGGATCCCATGCAGGTTCATTAAGGAACGTTGAGGCCAAAAGCCAAATGGCCAAAAGGCCAAAAGCCAAATGGCCAAAGTAGAACATTTTATGCATGACACTAATACATGGCGAGGCAGACATTAAGCCAGAGATTAAGGGAACATTGAAGCCAGAACACAAATGGCCAAAAGCCAAAAGCCAAAAGCCAAATGGCCAAAGTAGAACAACTTATGCATGATGAGGTCAGAACACAAATGGCCAAACCACTCCAATTCACCTCCAAAAAGGGGACAGAAACCCCCCAAGGTATTGTATTTTCTTTCTTTTCCTTATTTTATTTATTTCAATTATTTCTTTTTTTAATTAATTCCTTTAATTTAACTTATTTTCATAAAATATAAAAAATAGTAAAAAACAGAAAAGTCATAAAAATCAAAATATATTTATTTAATTAATGTTTTTTTTGTAAATAAATTTCACTAATAATTAATTATTTATTTTTATAAATCAAAATTCCATGTACAATACCAAAGCATACTGTTACGAAAGGTATCCTGACTCCTTAAGGCCTATGGTAAATACGGAGTTGACATCACGTTTTACAAACATCTAATTGTTTTATGAAAAAAGAATGCATTTTTAAAAACCTTCAAGACAGACATAGGCTTTGCATTTTTAACATAACTTTATTTGCATATGACCTTTTGTTTGAACAGCAGGGAAATTCGCATAATGAAAGTCTAATGAACAAGAGTATCTCTAATCAAGGGGCATGGCATGACCATGGTCCATCATCTGGGGCAACCCAATCAAGATTCGGAGAATCTCTCAAAAGGCCAAATAGCCTGGGGCAAATCTCCACCTGAGTCACTTGGGGCACTCCAGCAACGAATCTTGCCTGATCAAACACTCTCTGGTGGCATGACAAAACACTTCTGACAGGGGCACCTCCCTACATTCTGAGAGCATGGACATAGTCGAAAAAATACTACGCAAAATCAAAGGCCCGCTAGGTTGACATGCCTAGGCAAAAATTAGGGCTTCCCGGCGAACCAAAAGGGTTCGGGCAAAAATCAGGGATGAAAATGAAAAAAATCTGTACACCCGGCAAGTCGAAAACCTGAAAAGGCGGCTTGAGCAAAAATGGGTATCCCGGTGGACTGAAAACCCGAAAGGGCGGTCCAGGCAAAAGTTAGGGATTAAAGCGTACGACTATGTCCTGCCATCTGTCTACCAAAAGAAGGTTTGTCCGTCAAACAACTATCAGCACCCCACAAGTGCCTCCCCCATAGAAGCAGGGGCAATAAAGAGTGGTCTAAACAATCTGATTGTTCTACCCTCCAAGGTATCAGGGTAGGGTCCGTTGAAGAACATAACCAATACAGTTCAATACTTCCCCAGGAGAGTCTAATCTAGTTCCCCAGGAAAGTTGGAATCATCTCCCCAAGCAGTAAGCTTATCCTCGCAAAGCACGAACGCGTCGTCCGGCTTGATTTAAAGAGTTATTTCCTTAACAGGATATAACTGGGTTATCCTCAGCTAAAAAGCCACGGAAAGATCATTCTCGACGAAGTCTTCTTATCCCTAGCGAAATCTATCAATACTTCCAACAACAAGGATATCCTCAGCAAGTTACTATCAACATTCAGCAAAGCATCTCTCTCCCCACAGAGTGTTGCTTCCCAGCATGGTCGCTAGAGTATCTTTTCTCCCCGCAGAATCTTCCATTTGCCAAGTTTATTCCGCAACGGAGTTATCTTCTCCTACCGGTATTCTTGCAGTTATCATCCCCAGCGAAAGCAAAATCTATTCTTCAACATCAGCCCAGGAGTGACTTCCCGGCACCCGTCAAGGATTTACTTTCCTAGAAGAAAAACACATTCATAAAACATCACATACATCATTATAGCATGCATAGACGCATCATATCACCCCAATCTCATTTGTTTTTGAGAACATCTTAAAATCAGGCAATTCATGCATTATGACATTGCATACAACTAATTCGTTACTTTTTCAGGAAAGAACGATCAACAGATAAAAGTCTTTACCCGTTGAGGTAGTAATCGTCCCAGATTCCTTCATCACCCGTTGAGGTAGTAATCATCCCAGATTCCTTCATCATCCTGCTGAGGTAGTAATCGTCCCAGATTCCTTCATCATCCTGCTGAGGTAGTAATCGTCCCAGATTCCTTCATCATTCTGCTGAGGTAGTAATCGTCCCAGATTCCTTCATCATCCTGCTGAGGTAGTAATCGTCCCAGATTCCTTCATCATCCCGTTGAGGTAGTAATCGTCCCAGATTCCTTCATCATCCTGCTGAGGTAGTAATCGTCCCAGATTCCTTCATCATCCCGTTGAGGTAGTAATCGTCCCAGATTCCTTCATCATCCTGCTGAGGTAGTAATCGTCCCAGATTCCTTCATCATTCTGCTGAGGTAGTAATCGTCCCAGATTCCTTCATCATTCTGCTGAGGTAGTAATCGTCCCAGATTCCTTCATCATTCTGCTGAGGTAGTAATCGTCTCAGATTCCTTCATCACCCGTTGAGGTAGTAATCGTCCCAGATTCCTTCATCATCCTGCTGAGGTAGTAATCGTCCCAGATTCCTTCATCATTCTGCTGAGGTAGTAATCGTCCCAGATTCCTTCATCATCCTGCTGAGGTAGTAATCGTCCCAGATTCCTTCATCATTCTGCTGAGGTAGTAATCGTCCCAGATTCCTTCATCATTCTGCTGAGGTAGTAATCGTCCCAGATTCCTTCATCATTCTGCTGAGGTAGTAATCGTCTCAGATTCCTTCATCACCCGTTGAGGTAGTAATCGTCCCAGATTCCTTCATCATCCTGCTGAGGTAGTAATCGTCCCAGATTCCTTCATCATTCTGCTGAGGTAGTAATCGTCCCAGATTCCTTCATCATCCTGCTGAGGTAGTAATCGTCCCAGATTCCTTCATCATCCTGCTGAGGTAGTAATCGTCCCAGATTCCTTCATCATTCTGCTGAGGTAGTAATCGTCCCAGATTCCTTCATCATTCTGCTGAGGTAGTAATCGTCCCAGATTCCTTCATCATAGATTTGGCGTAGCAATCGTCTCAGATTCCTTCATCACATCCTTATCAAAAAAAAACCTCCTCTGGTTCAGTCAGATCGACCCTAAGATCTCCCTGATTCTTATTCCAGTTGAACATATTTCAAAGCCTTCTCTAGTCCAACTAAATCGACTCCCAACAGATTTTTCTGATAAAAACTCAGCAGAAGTTATGGTTCCCTCTTCGACAAGTGCGTGAGGTGGTAATCCCTTCTTCAGATGTTTCCCTCTCCGACGGTGAGTGTGAGGTGATAGTCTCCTATGGTCCCCTCTCCGGCAAGTGTGTGAGGTGGTAATTCCTTCTTCAGATGTTTCCCTCTCCGACGATGAGTGTGAGGTGATAGTCTCTTATGGTCCCCTCTCCGACAAGTGCGTGAGGTGGTAATTCCTTTTTCAGATGTTTCCCTCTCCGACAAGTGCGTGAGGTGGTAATTCCTTTTTCAGATGTTTCCCTCTCCGACGATGAGTGTGAGGTGACGGTCTCTTACGGTTCCCTCTCCGATGGTGTGTGAGGTGGTAAGTCCTTTTCAGATGTTTCCCTCTCCGACGTTGAGTGAGGTGATCATTCCTTTCAGATTATAATTGCCTATGGTTCTCGTTCCGATATTGCAAAGATGGTAATTCCCGCCAAGATTTTTCTCAACGAGCGTTGTTGAAGTTAAAGTCGCCCAAGGTTCTCTTATCATCCATGCTAAGGCAGTAACCATACCTGGTTCATTCATCGCTGTTTGAAGCTCCAGATCCAGCTCCTGTAACCAGTCAGGACACATCTATACCAAGCATCTGAAAACCGACTCCTGCAACGTGTCAGGTACTCATTTTTTCTTTTGCAGGTATGCAGGTTCTCGCCAAGGAATCTCTTACGCAATCAACATCCAGATGGCATCTATAAGCCCATCATCCTATCCATCAACCTCTAAATGGCATCTATAAGCTCATTCCCACCATCATACTACTATGTGAGCGCAAATTTCTGGGCACTCTAGTGTTCAATCATCTTCCACCTTCAGATTACGAAAGGCACGTCAGCCAATCTACATCCTCAGGTCTAAGAAGATTGAACAGGGGCAACTGTTGTACCCCAAAATTTGCCCTCCCATATTGCTCAAAACATTTCAAGAAAATTCACAAGTCCAACCTGGCGCGTCATATTCAGGTATTTTTTCGCCAAGATATCTCTGATAACGTATTCTCAAATTCAGGTTCGGCTCAAGAGTCAATTCTTTAAAGAAGGTATCCGAATGTGTGAGTTTTCTTGAAGAAATATAGTGAAAAAGTGTGCTGAAAGTGCAGTTTTTACGCGCTAAAAAATTCATAACTTGAAGACCGTGACTCGTTTTGAACCCGTTCCGGTGGCCAAAATTCCGTCTTGACATTATCTACGTTTTCATCTCTCACGGCTGGAAGCCAATTTCGATCAGAAGGTCTTCAAAAATGTGGATTTATCAAGTATTTTCGTGCAGAAAATTTGTGACAGAAGTTTATTTGCGTCATGTTCAAAAAATCATAACTTGGTCGATTTTCATCGTATCGAGCTGGTTCTGGCGCCAAAATTTCACAAATTGAGTTGGCTACATTTTCACAGAAGGTATTGAGTTCAAACGGTATTCAAAAGACCTTCGTTTTTTGCTCAGAGTGCGTGACACGCTGAAAATCCTGAATGCTGAATATTATTTCATCTCAGCCGAAACTTCGAAAATTCATAACTCGGTCAATTTTTATCGGATTGGACTCATGTTTTTACACAAGGTCCCTGACTCATAGATCTACAACTTTGCTTCAAAAGTCGAGACCAAATTATGCACCGATCAATACCAGTTTTTTTATTGAAAAAACGTGTCAGAGTCGACACTGGAGCCCAAAATAAGTTTGTCTGAGCTGAAACTTCAAAAATTCATAACTAATTCACCGTTTATCCGATTGAGTCGATTTTCGGACAGGAGTTAGTTCTCGATGCCGGCTACATTTTGTTTTCACATTTCAACTTCAAAAAATGCACTTAAGTCCCTGCGATTTAGCCTGGAAAGTGACGAATTCAAGTGAATATTGGAGGCCCAATTGCACATTCAAAGCCCATTTGCTTTACCCTAATTTCCATTATATAATCACCTTCTTTTCACACAAACCAGAAAAAAGAAAAAAAGAGGAAAAGAAGAGAGAAAAAAAAACCTTGCCACAACACTGTTAGAATATCAAACTCTTTCAAGAACCCTAAAACCTTGAAATCCTTATTACAAATCCCTCTCTCACTACAAACAAGCCATCACAGTTATAAACCAACACCTCACTACTTCTCCAGTAAGGATAAGGCTGACTTGATCCCCATGATCCTAATTTTCCAGTAAGGCATAAAAGCATCCAGGTCAGTAATCTTCCAGTAAGGGTAAGATTGATTTGATCTCCATGATCAAAAGGGTATAATCATTCATACATGCCATATTGTGCCTAAACATTAAATTTCTTCATATGTTGGTTTTATTTGAATTTTTATGATTTTATTTAATGTGTTCATGAGGTTCAACACTGCAGATTTAGACAGGATCCCATGCAGGTTCATTAAGGAACGTTGAGGCCAAAAGCCAAATGGCCAAAAGGCCAAAAGCCAAATGGCCAAAGTAGAACATTTTATGCATGACACCAATACATGGCGAGGCAGACATTAAGCCAGAGATTAAGGGAACATTGAAGCCAGAACACAAATGGCCAAAAGCCAAAAGCCAAAAGCCAAATGGCCAAAGTAGAACAACTTATGCATGATGAGGTCAGAACACAAATGGCCAAACCACTCCAATTCACCTCCAAAAAGGGGACAGAAACCCCCCAAGGTATTGTATTTTCTTTCTTTTCCTTATTTTATTTATTTCAATTATTTCTTTTTTTAATTAATTCCTTTAATTTAACTTATTTTCATAAAATATAAAAAATAGTAAAAAACAGAAAAGTCATAAAAATCAAAATATATTTATTTAATTAATGTTTTTTTTGTAAATAAATTTCACTAATAATTAATTATTTATTTTTATAAATCAAAATTCCATGTAAATAATTAGGTTAATTTAGGTTTAACTTTAATATGTTTTCTTAATAAATTAAAAAAAAACAATTAGAATTAGGGTTAATCTTTTAATTTCATTCTCATAAAAATCATAAATCTCAAAATCTCAAAAAAAAACAATTTCCTTTTCTTTTAATCTAATTAATTTAACAATTTAATTTAATTCCATTAAAAAGGGTCCAACGCCCTCGTTTCTAATTTTATTTCTATTCGCATATTTATTTCTTTTTTTTTCTTTTAATATTTATGTACCTCTCCCAAAGCCTTGTAAACTCGGACGTTCTAATTCCTCGCACTTTTAATTCTTTATTTTTCTGTCAAATCGGGTCCTGGAAATTTTGGCGATGTGGACCCGCGCCTTTGTAATAGTTTAGAACTTTTAATTTCCGCATCTTTTTAACTGTTAATAAATGCATGCAAGAATGAATGATAAAATAAAAACAAACGCATAGATCACCTTGACATGGATAAGACAAAATAACTGAACATGACACACAAATCACACACCACCCCTAGGGTACGCCTCACTGTTGCCTTGCCTCGAAAGGTGATCGTCGAGTAGAGGATGTCTTAGTAAGTCCTCATGATCCGGGAACCTGGCATGAGGGTAGCTTCTAAGGTGTCTTCCTATTGCTCCGGTGATCACCATGTCCCTAAACTCGAATTGACCCGAACAACTCCAATAGTGGTGCTACCTACCTCTCAATGGTGGGATGGCATTACTGTAAAGGACATCTACACAGACGAATTCCTTAGGGTAGGTAGACGACTCTAGATACTTGCTCTAATTTCAAAACAAATCAAAAATACTTTTCACACCGACACATTTTCAAAAAGCTTTCGAAAGCAATTTTTCAAACACTCTTGAGGACCGATACAAGAGTCAAACTGGAATTTTCAAAGAAACTTTTTAAAAACCCACAGTTGAAAAGCAAACAAACTATTTTTGAAAACACAATGAGCAAGTATCTAAGAGCCTATGGATAACCATGGATAGAAAGGGTGCTAACACCTTCCCTTTCTATAATCTACCTCCCGAACCGAGAAACTATCTCATAAGGAATTTTTCTGTGCTTTTGTCCTTTCCTTTTGGAGAAAATAAAAGACGGTGGCGACTCTTGCTTCCGCGACATTTCGCGAACCAGCGTTAAACAGTCAGTTCCAGATCCACCGATCACAGAACTGGCGACTCTGCTGGGGAAACTTTTAAAGTGAGGTGTACCTTAGGGCTAGCTCATAACTATGTTTTCAATTGTTTTCCTTGTGTGCTTTAAATTGTGGGTTGCTTGGGAGTTACATAGATCCTAACCCGGATCTGGGGATACCCTGTTTAGGTAGCATAAGCTGTGAGGGACCTGTCCGGCGTATACCGACATGGGTGAAGCAGTGGCTACGTTGGTGTGGCGCCTTGGTCTGTACCGATATCCCTCGTGTTGAAACGGGGAGAATATGGGTCTTCCAAGGAGTCATTAAGCACCAACAGACCTTAGAACCTTAAATGACACAACTTGGCCATTAGAACAGTAGCAGTATGCTACGCCCATTGAGGCTAAACTCTCGTGATGGTTCTGGCCGCAAGAAAAGATTGTGATGCTGGAGTTATGACCGATTGAGGGTAGTCAATGATATTGGGATCCTCTAAGAACCCGGTTACTTTGATAGGACAGGTATGAATCAACCAACTGAAAGAGGGTAACACCTAGACCTCATGCTGGCCTAAACTCTAAGGGCTCTTTTGTGTGACTTGTGTGCCTTCGTACTTGCCTACTTGCATGCTTGTTAAACTGACACATGAACTACTTGCAGGTTTGGTCCATAGTCCTTAATTAGGACTCATAACAAGGCTTACTAAGTTTCTTGCAGGTTTTTGTTTTAGTCCTTAACTAGGACTCATAACAAGGTTTACCGAGTTTCTTGCAGGGTTTGTTTTTAGTCCTCAATTGGGACTCATGACAGGTTTTACTTGAGTTTCTTGCAGGCTTTATTTACAGTCCTTAATTGAGACTCATAACAGGGTCACTTACATTACCCCATGCATACCATAACATCATACCATTGCATACATACTAACCCATTTCAAGGATCTCAAGGGCTTGTGATGCAGGTCATGATGAATCAAACGTCTAGCAAGGGGGCAAAGGGGATTTATTTTCCTCTAAGCCAAGATTGTCAGGGGCTATGACCCACTGGATATGGTGAGCTTTGACACTTGAAGAAGGTTCCCCGAGCCAAGGTTGTCAGGGGCTATGACCCACTTGATATGGTGAGCCTTTGACCCTTGGAAGAAAGACTCTCAACAAATATGAAGTTTCCTTCAATCAAGTTACCGGTTTTCAACTCTAACAAGTTTCTCTGTTTACCCCGCGAGGTCCTTGAAATCATTGCATGCATGTCATACATATCATTGCATAACAGGTACCCTTTCTCTGCAGGTTACTTACCTTCTTCGCTGTTTATTTCAGCCGATCGTCATGAATCCTGAATCATCAGCTGAGCAGTCTATCAAGGCCCTCCAGGCTCAGAATGCCCAATTCCAAGGGCTAATCATGAACTTGACCCAGGGGCAGCAAGATCTGAAGGCTCTGCTCTTGAAGAAGGAAAAGAAGAAGAAGAGGACTGTCTTGTTCAGCCCTAGACGCAGATCTGGGAACACCCTGCAGGACCAAGCTGAGAGGACAACTCCATCTGTGGGGAAAAGTAGTCATCAAGAAGAAAGGATTCCCAGCCCAGTGGTCTCCGACAATGAGACAGATTTCAACAATGAACAGTACCCTCCGGCTGAGGACAAGTACAAACAGTTGGAAGACCGGCTCAGTGCTATGGAGATACAAAAGGTGCCTGGCCTGGACTTCGAGGATCTAGGTCTGTCTTCTGGGGTAGTGATCCCGCGCAAATTCAAGGTACCTTCCTTTGCTAAATACGACGGGGCATCCTGTCCTAAGTTGCATCTCAGGTCTTATACAAGGAGGATCCAGCCCTATACAGCTGACAAAAACTTATGGATCCATTTCTTCCAAGAGAGTCTTTCAGGGACTCAGCTCGAGTGGTTCTATCAACTGAATGGAGCCAACATCCGTACCTGGGAAGACTTAGCCACTGCATTTTACAAACACTACCAGTATAATGCCGACCTCGCTCCCACGCGTACTCAGCTTCATGGGATGTCTATGGGTACAGGCGAAGGCTTCAAAGAGTATGCTCAAAAATGGAGGGACCTTGCTGGAAGGGTACAACCACCTCTGACTGACCGCGAGCTCGTCGACATGTTCTTGGGGACCCTGTCTGGTCCATTCTTCAACCACCTAATTGGGAATTCTGCTGCTGGGTTTACAGATCTTGTCTTGACTGGGGAGAGAATCGAAGCTGGTATCAAGTCGGGGAAAATTCAAGAAACCGCACCTACTGATGCTCAGAAAAAGCCCCACAGTGGGAAGAAGGAGTCCAATGCTATACATGGTAAAAAGGGTCATCATGATGTAGGGGCAATCCAGATTTCTGATCCCACGCCCGTTCAACCAAGAAAGAGCAATAGGCGTAGGATAAAGCATCAAGATAGGAAGTATACTGACATCAACATGTCTTTGTCTCAGGCATTACAGCAATTGCTGAGGGCAAAACTGATCACACTAAAGGATCCTCCTCAAAATCCTGACACTTCCTCTCCCAAGTACAACCCGGGTGTGAGATGTGCCTACCATTCTGACAGTCCTGGACATGACACCGACGACTGTTGGACCTTGAAGAACAAGATCCAGGATTTGATTGACGCCAAGGAGGTCGAGTTTGAACACTGATCCTACACCAAATCATCGAGAATGTCTTTTGTTCATTCAAATGTTCAAGTTGTATTTTTCTTTGATTGTTCAAACATTTATTCATGTTAAACATTGTTATCACATTAATGCATCGCTTATGTCTATTTTGAATCAATATATTCGTATTCACTAAATGCAAATCATTTTCATATTTTTTCTGATGTCAACTCTTGATCTAAAATTCTAAGCCTCTTGAGGGAGGATGACGAAAACGATACCACGATCTGCAATATGCTTTTGAACAGACCCCGCTGATGAGGTACAGGCATTGTTTCAAATCCTAAACACTGGAGTTATAAGGATGATAATCCCTCGTCAACCCCTCTGAGCCAAAGAAGTAGGAGTTTTTCTTTTCGAAATTTAAAACCCTTAATCATAACCTGGGGCAGGGTAGTCTCTCAGTTGATCCAAGTGCATAACGAATGGCACCAAAGAAGTCCTTACAAAACGAAAGACAGTGATGGTTCCGAATAATCAATAAAGAAAGGAAGTCATTATCTCAAAAAATAAAAAACCCATTAAGTCAAAACCCATGAAGGAGACTTACAAAACTGGGGCATCCCGCTGACTGTAATTCCAAAAAAGGAAACAGTTCAGGCAAAAAAAGAAAGGGATAACAAAAAAATCAGAAAAGAAAGAGGTCATACAAACCCTCAATAAAAAGGAAATGACTGCCTAATCCAAATATACTGTCAATATCTGAACCATCACCGGAAAATCAGAGCAAAGACTCAAACAAGGTCTAACGTATGATCAACTGAGTTTAGGTTTGGAGAACATCACGAAGAGCGGGTGGGTACAAATAATTTGAGCCTTTATCCTTTGTTTCTTAAACCGTGAACCAGGCCACGTTATAACCCTTAAAAGTCCTAGCTGAAGCACGGGTTAGTTCGAAAGCATACTGTTACGAAAGGTATCCTGACTCCTTAAGGCCTATGGTAAATACGGAGTTGACATCACGTTTTACAAACATCTAATTGTTTTATGAAAAAAGAATGCATTTTTAAAAACCTTCAAGACAGACATAGGCTTTGCATTTTTAACATAACTTTATTTGCATATGACCTTTTGTTTGAACAGCAGGGAAATTCGCATAATGAAAGTCTAATGAACAAGAGTATCTCTAATCAAGGGGCATGGCATGACCATGGTCCATCATCTGGGGCAACCCAATCAAGATTCGGAGAATCTCTCAAAAGGCCAAATAGCCTGGGGCAAATCTCCACCTGAGTCACTTGGGGCACTCCAGCAACGAATCTTGCCTGATCAAACACTCTCTGGTGGCATGACAAAACACTTCTGACAGGGGCACCTCCCTACATTCTGAGAGCATGGACATAGTCGAAAAAATACTACGCAAAATCAAAGGCCCGCTAGGTTGACATGCCTAGGCAAAAATTAGGGCTTCCCGGCGAACCAAAAGGGTTCGGGCAAAAATCAGGGATGAAAATGAAAAAAATCTGTACACCCGGCAAGTCGAAAACCTGAAAAGGCGGCTTGAGCAAAAATGGGTATCCCGGTGGACTGAAAACCCGAAAGGGCGGTCCAGACAAAAGTTAGGGATTAAAGCGTACGACTATGTCCTGCCATCTGTCTACCAAAAGAAGGTTTGTCCGTCAAACAACTATCAGCACCCCACAAGTGCCTCCCCCATAGAAGCAGGGGCAATAAAGAGTGGTCTAAACAATCTGATTGTTCTACCCTCCAAGGTATCAGGGTAGGGTCCGTTGAAGAACATAACCAATACAGTTCAATACTTCCCCAGGAGAGTCTAATCTAGTTCCCCAGGAAAGTTGGAATCATCTCCCCAAGCAGTAAGCTTATCCTCGCAAAGCACGAACGCGTCGTCCGGCTTGATTTAAAGAGTTATTTCCTTAACAGGATATAACTGGGTTATCCTCAGCTAAAAAGCCACGGAAAGATCATTCTCGACGAAGTCTTCTTATCCCTAGCGAAATCTATCAATACTTCCAACAACAAGGATATCCTCAGCAAGTTACTATCAACATTCAGCAAAGCATCTCTCTCCCCACAGAGTGTTGCTTCCCAGCATGGTCGCTAGAGTATCTTTTCTCCCCGCAGAATCTTCCATTTGCCAAGTTTATTCCGCAACGGAGTTATCTTCTCCTACCGGTATTCTTGCAGTTATCATCCCCAGCGAAAGCAAAATCTATTCTTCAACATCAGCCCAGGAGTGACTTCCCGGCACCCGTCAAGGATTTACTTTCCTAGACGAAAAACACATTCATAAAACATCACATACATCATTATAGCATGCATAGACGCATCATATCACCCCAATCTCATTTGTTTTTGAGAACATCTTAAAATCAGGCAATTCATGCATTATGACATTGCATACAACTAATTCGTTACTTTTTCAGGAAAGAACGATCAACAGATAAAAGTCTTTACCCGTTGAGGTAGTAATCGTCCCAGATTCCTTCATCACCCGTTGAGGTAGTAATCATCCCAGATTCCTTCATCATCCTGCTGAGGTAGTAATCGTCCCAGATTCCTTCATCATCCTGCTGAGGTAGTAATCGTCCCAGATTCCTTCATCATTCTGCTGAGGTAGTAATCGTCCCAGATTCCTTCATCATCCTGCTGAGGTAGTAATCGTCCCAGATTCCTTCATCATCCCGTTGAGGTAGTAATCGTCCCAGATTCCTTCATCATCCTGCTGAGGTAGTAATCGTCCCAGATTCCTTCATCATCCCGTTGAGGTAGTAATCGTCCCAGATTCCTTCATCATCCTGCTGAGGTAGTAATCGTCCCAGATTCCTTCATCATTCTGCTGAGGTAGTAATCGTCCCAGATTCCTTCATCATTCTGCTGAGGTAGTAATCGTCCCAGATTCCTTCATCATTCTGCTGAGGTAGTAATCGTCTCAGATTCCTTCATCACCCGTTGAGGTAGTAATCGTCCCAGATTCCTTCATCATCCTGCTGAGGTAGTAATCGTCCCAGATTCCTTCATCATTCTGCTGAGGTAGTAATCGTCCCAGATTCCTTCATCATCCTGCTGAGGTAGTAATCGTCCCAGATTCCTTCATCATTCTGCTGAGGTAGTAATCGTCCCAGATTCCTTCATCATTCTGCTGAGGTAGTAATCGTCCCAGATTCCTTCATCATTCTGCTGAGGTAGTAATCGTCTCAGATTCCTTCATCACCCGTTGAGGTAGTAATCGTCCCAGATTCCTTCATCATCCTGCTGAGGTAGTAATCGTCCCAGATTCCTTCATCATTCTGCTGAGGTAGTAATCGTCCCAGATTCCTTCATCATCCTGCTGAGGTAGTAATCGTCCCAGATTCCTTCATCATCCTGCTGAGGTAGTAATCGTCCCAGATTCCTTCATCATTCTGCTGAGGTAGTAATCGTCCCAGATTCCTTCATCATTCTGCTGAGGTAGTAATCGTCCCAGATTCCTTCATCATAGATTTGGCGTAGCAATCGTCTCAGATTCCTTCATCACATCCTTATCAAAAAAAAACCTCCTCTGGTTCAGTCAGATCGACCCTAAGATCTCCCTGATTCTTATTCCAGTTGAACATATTTCAAAGCCTTCTCTAGTCCAACTAAATCGACTCCCAACAGATTTTTCTGATAAAAACTCAGCAGAAGTTATGGTTCCCTCTTCGACAAGTGCGTGAGGTGGTAATCCCTTCTTCAGATGTTTCCCTCTCCGACGGTGAGTGTGAGGTGATAGTCTCCTATGGTCCCCTCTCCGGCAAGTGTGTGAGGTGGTAATTCCTTCTTCAGATGTTTCCCTCTCCGACGATGAGTGTGAGGTGATAGTCTCTTATGGTCCCCTCTCCGACAAGTGCGTGAGGTGGTAATTCCTTTTTCAGATGTTTCCCTCTCCGACAAGTGCGTGAGGTGGTAATTCCTTTTTCAGATGTTTCCCTCTCCGACGATGAGTGTGAGGTGACGGTCTCTTACGGTTCCCTCTCCGATGGTGTGTGAGGTGGTAAGTCCTTTTCAGATGTTTCCCTCTCCGACGTTGAGTGAGGTGATCATTCCTTTCAGATTATAATTGCCTATGGTTCTCGTTCCGATATTGCAAAGATGGTAATTCCCGCCAAGATTTTTCTCAACGAGCGTTGTTGAAGTTAAAGTCGCCCAAGGTTCTCTTATCATCCATGCTAAGGCAGTAACCATACCTGGTTCATTCATCGCTGTTTGAAGCTCCAGATCCAGCTCCTGTAACCAGTCAGGACACATCTATACCAAGCATCTGAAAACCGACTCCTGCAACGTGTCAGGTACTCATTTTTTCTTTTGCAGGTATGCAGGTTCTCGCCAAGGAATCTCTTACGCAATCAACATCCAGATGGCATCTATAAGCCCATCATCCTATCCATCAACCTCTAAATGGCATCTATAAGCCCATTCCCACCATCATACTACTATGTGAGCGCAAATTTCTGGGCACTCTAGTGTTCAATCATCTTCCACCTTCAGATTACGAAAGGCACGTCAGCCAATCTACATCCTCAGGTCTAAGAAGATTGAACAGGGGCAACTGTTGTACCCCAAAATTTGCCCTCCCATATTGCTCAAAACATTTCAAGAAAATTCACAAGTCCAACCTGGCGCGTCATATTCAGGTATTTTTTCGCCAAGATATCTCTGATAACGTATTCTCAAATTCAGGTTCGGCTCAAGAGTCAATTCTTTAAAGAAGGTATCCGAATGTGTGAGTTTTCTTGAAGAAATATAGTGAAAAAGTGTGCTGAAAGTGCAGTTTTTACGCGCTAAAAAATTCATAACTTGAAGACCGTGACTCGTTTTGAACCCGTTCCGGTGGCCAAAATTCCGTCTTGACATTATCTACGTTTTCATCTCTCACAGCTGGAAGCCAATTTCGATCAGAAGGTCTTCAAAAATGTGGATTTATCAAGTATTTTCGTGCAGAAAATTTGTGACAGAAGTTTATTTGCGTCATGTTCAAAAAATCATAACTTGGTCGATTTTCATCGTATCGAGCTGGTTCTGGCGCCAAAATTTCACAAATTGAGTTGGCTACATTTTCACAGAAGGTATTGAGTTCAAACGGTATTCAAAAGACCTTCGTTTCTTTGCTCAGAGTGCGTGACACGCTGAAAATCCTGAATGCTGAATATTATTTCATCTCAGCCGAAACTTCGAAAATTCATAACTCGGTCAATTTTTATCGGATTGGACTCATGTTTTTACACAAGGTCCCTGACTCATAGATCTACAACTTTGCTTCAAAAGTCGAGACCAAATTATGCACCGATCAATACCAGTTTTTTTATTGAAAAAACGTGTCAGAGTCGACACTGGAGCCCAAAATAAGTTTGTCTGAGCTGAAACTTCAAAAATTCATAACTAATTCACCGTTTATCCGATTGAGTCGATTTTCGGACAGGAGTTAGTTCTCGATGCCGGCTACATTTTGTTTTCACATTTCAACTTCAAAAAATGCACTTAAGTCCCTGCGATTTAGCCTGGAAAGTGACGAATTCAAGTGAATATTGGAGGCCCAATTGCACATTCAAAGCCCATTTGCTTTACCCTAATTTCCATTATATAATCACCTTCTTTTCACACAAACCAGAAAAAAGAAAAAAAGAGGAAAAGAAGAGAGAAAAAAAAACCTTGCCACAACACTGTTAGAATATCAAACTCTTTCAAGAACCCTAAAACCTTGAAATCCTTATTACAAATCCCTCTCTCACTACAAACAAGCCATCACAGTTATAAACCAACACCTCACTACTTCTCCAGTAAGGATAAGGCTGACTTGATCCCCATGATCCTAATTTTCCAGTAAGGCATAAAAGCATCCAGGTCAGTAATCTTCCAGTAAGGGTAAGATTGATTTGATCTCCATGATCAAAAGGGTATAATCATTCATACATGCCATATTGTGCCTAAACATTAAATTTCTTCATATGTTGGTTTTATTTGAATTTTTATGATTTTATTTAATGTGTTCATGAGGTTCAACACTGCAGATTTAGACAGGATCCCATGCAGGTTCATTAAGGAACGTTGAGGCCAAAAGCCAAATGGCCAAAAGGCCAAAAGCCAAATGGCCAAAGTAGAACATTTTATGCATGACACCAATACATGGCGAGGCAGACATTAAGCCAGAGATTAAGGGAACATTGAAGCCAGAACACAAATGGCCAAAAGCCAAAAGCCAAAAGCCAAATGGCCAAAGTAGAACAACTTATGCATGATGAGGTCAGAACACAAATGGCCAAACCACTCCAATTCACCTCCAAAAAGGGGACAGAAACCCCCCAAGGTATTGTATTTTCTTTCTTTTCCTTATTTTATTTATTTCAATTATTTCTTTTTTTAATTAATTCCTTTAATTTAACTTATTTTCATAAAATATAAAAAATAGTAAAAAACAGAAAAGTCATAAAAATCAAAATATATTTATTTAATTAATGTTTTTTTTGTAAATAAATTTCACTAATAATTAATTATTTATTTTTATAAATCAAAATTCCATGTAAATAATTAGGTTAATTTAGGTTTAACTTTAATATGTTTTCTTAATAAATTAAAAAAAAAACAATTAGAATTAGGGTTAATCTTTTAATTTCATTCTCATAAAAATCATAAATCTCAAAATCTCAAAAAAAAACAATTTCCTTTTCTTTTAATCTAATTAATTTAACAATTTAATTTAATTCCATTAAAAAGGGTCCAACGCCCTCGTTTCTAATTTTATTTCTATTCGCATATTTATTTCTTTTTTTTTCTTTTAATATTTATGTACCTCTCCCAAAGCCTTGTAAACTCGGACGTTCTAATTCCTCGCACTTTTAATTCTTTATTTTTCTGTCAAATCGGGTCCTGGAAATTTTGGCGATGTGGACCCGCGCCTTTGTAATAGTTTAGAACTTTTAATTTCCGCATCTTTTTAACTGTTAATAAATGCATGCAAGAATGAATGATAAAATAAAAACAAACGCATAGATCACCTTGACATGGATAAGACAAAATAACTGAACATGACACACAAATCACACACCACCCCTAGGGTACGCCTCACTGTTGCCTTGCCTCGAAAGGTGATCGTCGAGTAGAGGATGTCTTAGTAAGTCCTCATGATCCGGGAACCTGGCATGAGGGTAGCTTCTAAGGTGTCTTCCTATTGCTCCGGTGATCACCATGTCCCTAAACTCGAATTGACCCGAACAACTCCAATAGTGGTGCTACCTACCTCTCAATGGTGGGATGACATTACTGTAAAGGACATCTACACAGACGAATTCCTTAGGGTAGGTAGACGACTCTAGATACTTGCTCTAATTTCAAAACAAATCAAAAATACTTTTCACACCGACACATTTTCAAAAAGCTTTCGAAAGCAATTTTTCAAACACTCTTGAGGACCGATACAAGAGTCAAACTGGAATTTTCAAAGAAACTTTTTAAAAACCCACAGTTGAAAAGCAAACAAACTATTTTTGAAAACACAATGAGCAAGTATCTAAGAGCCTATGGATAACCATGGATAGAAAGGGTGCTAACACCTTCCCTTTCTATAATCTACCTCCCGAACCGAGAAACTATCTCATAAGGAATTTTTCTGTGCTTTTGTCCTTTCCTTTTGGAGAAAATAAAAGACGGTGGCGACTCTTGCTTCCGCGACATTTCGCGAACCAGCGTTAAACAGTCAGTTCCAGATCCACCGATCACACTCTCCCTCAATCTCTCTGAAATTCACTCGCCAGAGAAGAGAGACGCGACGCACCGGAAATCGCCTCACGGCGGTGACGACGGTGTAGCTCCGATCGTGATTTTTTTTACATCTTCTAGTTCTCCTTTCTCTCCTCTTCACTAATCCGTGACTGGATTTTGCAGATGTTGTCTGGTTATGCGTAAATCTAAAAGTGGGAAACAAAACCCTAGGGTTGGATTCGGCTGAAATAATTTTACCTCGATGAGATCTTTCTTCTCTTTTCCTCCTTGTTATTTCTGAAGGGTTTGATTTTCTAGAAAATGATGATAAAAACTGTTTTAGGGTTTTGTTGTTGTTTGCATGCGATTTGTGTTTCTGTTTCATATATTTTTGATGATGATGAGTTTGGGAAATAGTGGTGTTGGTTGTGTATCTGTATGTTTGTATATCTGGTGAGTTGAATTTTGGGTTATTGATTCGTGTTTTGATATGAATAGAATTTGGTTTTGTTGATTCTATTTATACTCTTTGCTGGAAAAAATATTATGTGTTGTACTGGTTTTCTATGAATGGTATATTTTGTGAAAGAAGCTGAAAATGATTTTGAGGGGGAAAAAACAAGTGTTGTTGTTTGTGTATATTTTTTGTGGTGAAAAGAATCCTCCCTGTATTTTGGACGATGATCTCTTTTATATTGTGAAACTTGCTTCCTTCTCTCTATAAAAGTTTGATACCAACTTGTGAGGAATTTTTTCTTGGATTTGTCACTTTTGCTGATAAATAAACTTTTGTCCTTGCCTTACTGGTTATTTGTGCTTGTTTTCTTTTTACTGATTTTGTGGCTTTGCTGGTTTTTGGACTGTGCTTTGTAAAGACTGTACTATGATGACTTTTCTGAGTTCGTACTTGTTGATAGCTTTTCTGTACTTTGTTGTATTTTATAATAGTTGCTTGTTGGATTTACTGTACCTTGAACTAAATTGCTTCTTTCCTTTACTGTGAACAGAACTTTTGATTTGAGATTTACAGTAAAGTTATTTTGGCCCATGACATGACTTTACAAATTTTGAGGCTCTTTGATTGTTTGATGTATTGGTTTTCTTTTGAGACTAATTTTTTATTTGAAGCAACATGAGGCTTTTGCTTGTTGATTTGATATTTTATGATTTCCTCTTTATCTTTTGTAAACTAAATACTTGAGATTTTCAAAAGATTATCCCTAGCCAATGATGTATGATCCTGATTTTTGTGGAACAACATGTATGAGGTTTTTTGTTTTAAACCATGTTGGGCTGAAATCTGTTGGGCTTTTGTACCTGTGCTGGAATTGAAATTCTACTTGAACTATTGTAAGCCAAGCTTTGTCTTGTGATTTGCAATCAATTGACCCATAATAAAAATTTACATTGTTTGAGGCTTTAGAACACAAAATCTCCTTTTTCTGAACTCTTGATACTTTGTTCCCCTTTAGGTTTTGTTCTGGCAGCTTGCTGCAGCCTGCTCTGCTGTTTGTCATGTTGCTGCCCTGTTTGCTACATTTGTTACAGGTTTTTAGACAGTTTGCAGTATTGTTGTTGCTTGCTGCCTGCTGTAGTTTGTTTGCTGCTTACTGCAGCTTGCTATGCAGCTTCCCCTTTAGTATCTGATTCCTAAAATTAAACCCTAATGATGGATTTATCATATCATTTTTTATTTGAAAAGCTTGCTAATCTTCTTTTCTTCTATGTTTCACGAACATGAGGCGTGGGCAGCAAGCGAATATTGGATGGGTTGCTTGAAGATGAAGCAAATGAAGACTTTGAAGAAACAAAATTTCTCCCTTTTGTAAATAAAACAAATCTTTGTAACTTATTTCATTTGTAGACAAGACAAAATTTGTAATTTCAACTTACTTGCAATGTAATGAACACAATGTCCTTTGAATAAATTTGGTGAAATGAAATTATTGCACCAATCTTAAATTTGAACTTTGAAATTCTTATTTGAATGCTTTGAGTAAAACACCTTATTTTGGGTAACTTGTATTTCAAGCAATCACCAAAAATGATCAAACAAAACAAACACTTTGTACTCCAATCAAACTTCTAAAACAAAATAAAATGTTTAAGAATTTAATTCCACTTGATTAACTTGAATCCAAAAACTTATGGTAAAAAAGTCTTAATCTTCAACCCTTGTCCAATGGCTAACTGGTAATCAAAATGAGTTTGCATGTCATACTTGATTCAAACAGGACTTCATTGTCTATCAAACATGTTTTAAGAACATTCGTCAGTCTCATAGAATTAACAAACTTCAGCAAATTATGTTTAAGAACATTTGAAATTTTGAAAACTCAATTATCTCTGAGAAATACCAAACCCTAATTATTATTTGTCGCCTAGGAAGAGAATCTGTCTGATCGACCTTTGAGCCAATTGAGTGTACGAGAAAACCTAAGATATCATCTTGCATGAAAAATTGAGGGCAAAGTTTGGGGTACAACACTAGGATTATTCTTATTATCCTTCATTTTAATCCTTAAGAATGAAGTTCATCGCGTTAGCTATCCAACGCTTCGAACGACACCTCAAACGGAGTCCGGAAACTCAAGTTACAGTCTTCGGAAACAAATCTGCCAAAAATCAGACTACATGAGTCGACGCATAATGTTTTGAGTCGACGCATACTGGCCTAAAATTCCTGCATGAGTCGATGCATACTCCCTTTGTATCGACTCATACTGAGTCTGCAACACTGCATGTATCGACGCATGCTTCTTCGTATCGACTCATCCTGAGTCTAAAAACCTGCATGTATCAACGCATAGCTTCTTCGTATCGACTCATCCTGAGTCCAGAAACCCGCATGTATCGACGCATGGCCTTTGAGGTCGATGCATATTGTTCTGTCATGAATATTTTATGCAATTTCACTGTGTTTTCACTACGGTTTCCTTGCCTTAGGCCCTAAAAACATCCTCTAATCATAGGTAATCGTCAATTATAATAATCCTATGTTTCTACATCAATTACACAACATTAAGGCATCATTACTCATCTATAAATCATTGATCTTCATCATACAACAACATATACATTCAAATCATAAACAAGACAACTTTTCACATCTAATCCCACATACTACTCATCATAAACCCTATTATAGAGTCAGAACCCCACCCTTACCTTGGATTGAAGGTTACTCTATAACTTTTCCGATTGAATTTCGTTCTGCCTCTTTTCCTTCTTTTCTGCAACTTTCACGTTCTCTTTCTCTTCTTCCATCCTTATTTCCTTCTCTTCTTACTGCTTCTTCTTTTTCCTTATTATTTCTAAAAACTAATATAATAACCCTATAATTCTTATTATGTCTAAATGGGCGTAAAACTCCTACACCCCTTCTACTACTTCTATTCTTTAAAACAAGCCCACATCAAATAATATTATTATTCTAATATTATTCCACAACTCAATAGAATAAATAAATTCAATAACAATAAAACATCAACTATCATAATAACACAACTTCACAAGTATTCCAAAAATAATTTAATTAAATAATTAATTAAATTACGGGCGTTACAAATAGTATCCTGCCCGTAGGATCTTTATAGACATGGTATGTCCACTCAAATGGGTGCCAAAGGTACCATCGTGTAGATCTGTCATAATCCTCTCTGCTTCGTATCCCACTCTCCTTTGATCTGACTTATTACCAAGGCTGAATCCCCGAAAATGCTCAAGAACATGATCCTTAGGTCGATAGCAGCTTTGAGACCCATGATGCATACTTCATACTCCGCCATGTTGTTGGTACAGTTGAAACATAATCTGGAAGTGAAAGGGGTATGACTGCCTTTAGGAGATATAATTACAGAACCAGTGCCATTGCCGAGTGCATTCAAGGCTCCGTCAAAAACCATAATCCACCGGGATCCTTCTTCAGGTTCTTCACAGTCAGTCACTAGCATAATATTCTCGCCCATAAACTCAAAATTCATGGACTGGTAGTCATCCACGACCTAATGAGCCAAATGATCAGTCAATACACTTCTCGTGATTACCTTATGGGTTGTGTATTGGATATCATATTCGGTCAAGATCATTTTCCATCTTGCTATTCTTCCGGAGAGTGCGGGCTTCTCGAAGATGTACATGATCGGATCCATCTTAGATATCAACAAAGTAGTATGGGTCAACATATACTATCTTAGTCGGCAAGCAGCCCATGCCAAAGCACATCAAGTTTTCTCGAGCAGTGAGTATCTTGTTTCACAGTCGTTAAACTTTTTGCTAAGCTAGTATATTGCATGCTCTTTTCGACCGGACTCGTCATGCTACCCCAGCACACACCCCATTGAATTATCTAATACTGTTAAGTACATTATCAAAGGTCTTCCTTCAATCAGAGGCATTAGAATTGGAGGCTCTTGAAGGTATTCTTTGATTCTCTCGAAGGAAGTCTGGCATTCATCATTCCATTTTACCACTTGATTTTTCTTCAGGAGTTTGAAGATTGGCTCACAAGTAGCAGTTAAATGGGAAATGAACCTGGCAATCTAATTTAGGCATCCCCAAAAGCCTCTGACCTCCTTCTCAGTGCGAGGAGCCGACATCTCCTGTATAGCCTTTACTTTTGCAGGGTCTACCTGAATTCCCTTGTCACTGACAATGAAACCTAGCAGTTTACCAGACCTTACCCCGAAGGTGCACTTGTTTGGATTCAACCTCAGCTTGTACGTCTTCAACCTATCAAACAACTTTTATAGATGATCAAGGTGCTCCTCCTCAGTTTGAGACCTGGCTATCATGTCATCCACATATACCTATATCTCATGGTGAATCATGTCATAAAATTAGGCCACCATGGCTCGCTGATAGGTTACCCCGGCATTCTTTAGTCCAAACGGCATCACCTTGTAGCAGAAAGTGCCCCCATTGCGTGACGAAGGTTGTCTTCTCCATGTCTTTGGGTGCCATCTTGATCTGATTGTAACCAGAGAAACCATCCATGAAGGAAAAGATCTTGTGCTGCACGGTGTTATCAACCAGAACGTCAATGCCGGGGAGTGGAAAGTTATCTTTGTGGATTGCCCTGTTCAAATCTCTGTAGTCCACACACATACGTACCTTGCCATCTTTTTTAGGAACCGGGATTACATTGGCCACCCATTGGGGATAAGAGGTGATGGATAAGAAACCATCATTGAACTGCTTTATAACCTCTAGTTTGATCTTCTCTGACATTTCAGGGCGCATGCGACCGACCTTCTGCTTTACCGGAGGGAAATCTTCTTTAGTTGGCAGACGGTGAACCACAATATCCGTATCCAGTCCTGGCATGTCTTCATATGACCAGGCAAAGATCTCGACATAGTCATGCAACATTTGTATCAGCCGCTATTTGACATTAAGCCCCAGATTTGTGCCAATCTTGACTTCTTTTCTGTCTACTTCTGTGCCCAGGTTTATTGTCTCAACTGGCTCTTCATGAGGCTGTATAGCCCTCTCTTCCTGCTGTAACAGTCTAGCAATTTCTCCAGGTACCTTACAATCTTCCTCACCTTCGTCCTTGGCTTGGTTGATCGGATTTTTGAAGTTATAACTGGAAATAGCAGAACTATTATCAATGGGATCCAAAGTGGATATGGATCTGCAATTTGATATGTGGGTGTGTGTAAGAGCATAACTGTATAGACAAAGTAAAAGTAGAAAATAAAAACAGAGAGTGCAAAATTTGTGTGCATAAACGTCTAATGCTTTATTAATGCCATATGAAAATGAAACATGATAACCCTCACAAATAAACCGATGTGCCCCGGGTAAGACACATGGCCATAACGTTATATTATTTATTACATATCCAAAAAACAAGAAAGACAGTTACTTCTGAACAAAAGTAATCGATATAAAATCCTTTTCCGTCCAATTACTGGGTCCTCCGTTGGTAGTAGGGAAGATCCAGCTGTCCATGTCATTGTCACCGTCTCCATCTTTTATAGTGTTGACCCCATGATTGCTAATGTGTAGGGGAGGTCTTCCAGCACGAGTACGTCGAATATCCTTTTGAGCCCCTGAAGAGAAACCCAAATCAAATTTATCAGACTTGTATGGAACATCAGGGAGCTGACCCCAAATGGTAGACCCACCTTCTTCGATAACTAATTTTTCCTCCTTGAGAGAAGCCATCTTCAAGGGAGGTCTGGTGATCTTCGGCACATTAGTAACAGTTTCATTTGCAGCCAAAGTCTGCGGTACCTTTTCAAAATTCTGGCACGGAGTCTCGATGAACTCACCATCCATTTCCATATTTCTGAAGGAACTCAGGTGACTGACCATGTATTCTTCTTCGCCGTGTACAGTGACAATTTTCCCTTTGACCGGGTATTTCATCATCTGATGTAGAGTGGATGTAACAGCTCCAGCCCCATGTATCCAAGGGCGTCCCAACAAACAAGAATAAGATGGCCTGATATCCATCATATAGAAGGTAGAGTCGAAAGTCTGATAACCAACCTTGATAGGGACGTCCACCTCCCCATGCACCATTCTCTTTGAACCGTCAAAAGCCCTCACTATAATATTGTTGGGCTTCAAAGTCAAATCTTCACAGTCTAGTCTATCCAGAGTGTTCTTAGGTAGCACATTTAATGATGAACCAGTATCTACAAGGACATGGGTCAAAGTGGTGCCCTTGCATTCGACAGAGACATGTAATGTATCATTGTGATTCCTCTCTATAGGAATCAAGTCAACATCAGAAAATCCCAAACCATTGTCAGCCGTCAAACTAGCCACACAATCTTCGAATTGGTCAGCAGAGATTTCCCGGGGCACATGGGCAGTTTTCAGGAATTTCACTAAAGCCTTCACATGAGCTTCAGAGCATAACAACAAGGCTAGTATAGAGATCTTTGAAGGGGTCTTCCCCAACTGTTCGACCACATTGTAGTCGCTTTTCTTAATAATTTTCAAAATTTCTTCCATTTCTTGCTTGGGAGCCTCTTGGATAGATACTGAATGTGCCTTCGTCTGGACAGGCTCAAACAATATGTCTTTGCCCCGAGTCCCGATCGACTTGATGATAAGGGTGTCAGCAGGGGTAATCACAGGGATTGTAGTAGTAGTATCAGTAGGAATGAAAGTAGGAATGATCATAGGACCAGTAACAGCTTTTGGAGGAGAAATCTCAGGGGAGAACACTCTTCCACTTCTGGTTATTTTGCTGGTTCCGGCAATGTTGACAATGTCGGGATCATCATTCTCAGAGACCTGGTCTTCATCAGCCATCCAATCTTGCTTGACACTGTGGTAGTAGACATCGCCACCGTAGTTCCAAAGAACAGTTTTATCTGAGGAGTATGGGATTGGCTCAGGCACAATAATTATTAGCGGAGTAACCTTCAGAGCAGATGTAATCCTGACGGGTCTTTTGGTGGAGACCCTGGGAGGATTGGTGGAAATGGTTATTATTGAAACATCTCTACAAGCAATAGTCGGGACGAGGTTGTTCTCAATTAAAATCTCTCTATCATCCATCAGGCGCTGAACACCTGCCTTTAACAAATGACAACCAACCGGTAGAGATAAACAGAAATGGAAACCTTCGCCACAACCCGTAAATAAACCGGACTTCAATAAGTTCCACTTAATGGTCAAGAGAGGAATAACTAGCTCTTCAACAGTAGTAACAAACATATCATCTTCAATAGCATTAACGCCACGACCGTGCTTGGGCATAGGAGCGGTGATAACATTTGGAACTTTGGGGGCGTAAAACTCAACTTCCTTCGCCTCGATAAGGTCTTGTACCATGTTTTTCAAATCCCAGCAGACGTTTGTATCATGACCTGGACTTTCCGAATGATAAGCACAGCGGGCATTTGTATTGTAGTGGGGAGAGGTAGTGTTGGGATTCTTTGGCGCTTCCCGCAAGGTTACCAGATTAGATTTCAACAGATGAGGCAAAACTTGGGATAAATTCATATTTATCTGGGTGATCTGTCTTACCGGCTTTTCTGTTCTCTGCTGATTATTCCTCTATTGAGTGGGTGCAGGCTTAGGGCACATGACATCCCCTACCGTTGGATAGCGTTCAGCTCTGTCCCGACTCCTTTTATTATACACATCACTAACCTCTTTCTTCCCAGTGAATGGCTTCCTTACAACACTAGAGGATGCTTCCTTTTGGATCTTACCACTTTTAATTCCAGCTTCCACTTTTTCCCCTGTCAAGATTAATTCAGTGAAGTCGGCTGAAGAGCTTCCAATCAAATGATTAAAGAATGGACCAGACAGGGTTCCCAGAAACATATCCACTAACTCCCTATCAGACAGGGGAGGCTGGACTCTTTCGGCTAAGTCCCTCCACTTCTGAGCGTAGTCTTTGAAGCCCTCACTCGAACCCATAGCCATACTTTGGAGTTGAGTACGGGTGGGAGCAAGGTCCGCATTATACTGATACTGCTTGTAGAAAGCAGCGACCAGGTCTTCCCAATTATGGATGTTGGCTCCTTCTAGCTGATAGAACCAATCTAACTGAGTTCCGGATAGACTATCCTGAAAGAAGTGGACCCATAAGTCTCTGTCAGCAGTGTGAGGCTGTATCTTCCTTACATAAGATCGGAGGTGCATCTTGGGACATGAAACCCCGTCGTACTTAGAAAACACTGGCACCTTGAACTTTGGTGGAATGACAATCCCAGACACCAAACCCAGCTCTTCAAAGTCCAGCCCAGGCACTTTCTGAATCTCCATTGCACTCAGACACTCTTCCAGCTATTTGTACTTTTCATCAGCTGGAGGATAATGTTCTTCATTGTAATTGGCATCATTATCAGATTCCCCCGGACTAGGGTCTTCTTCTCTTGTCTCACCCTCTTGGTTATTTCCTTCTTTGGATGAAGATGTGAGATCAACCACTTTCTTTAACGGTCCCTTAAATCTCATTCCCAGATTTACCACACCAGTTATCCTCCTTAGCTTCTTAGTCTTGTCTTTAACAATCAGGGCTTTTAGTTCCTCTTTCCCTTTGTCTAGAGCCATGATCATCTATTGGAATTATATGTTCTGAGTCTGTAAGTCTTTCATAGTTTGTTCGAGAGCCATTTCTTTACGGCTGAAATAAACAGCGAAGAAGATTAGAAACCTGCTATGAAACCTGTTTATGCAATGATATGTATGACATGTGTATGCAATGATTTCAAGGATTTTGGGAAATTTAAATTTGCGAATCAAAATGAAACAAAGATTTTATTAGTATAATTCAAAATACAATCGCCTTTTAAGCATTTCAATTGAAGGTTCAAAAAAACTTAAAACAAAATCAGGTTTCCCATGGGCGCATCCTCTTCGAGCCGAGATAGATGTTGAGGCTTCTTTCCTCATGAATTTGCTTTGTGATCTCTAAAACTTTCCTCTCATGGGCATATAAATGATCTCTATAGGTATCCCGCTCTTTCTTCAGCTGAATCCAGGACCTCTATAATTCCTCAAGATCAGTGGGCATATCAGGATGAAGAACCGTATAGGGAATATCCCCTTCGGTAATGGGCTCCACCGTCACTGGTAAGATGGCTATATACGACATCATAAGATTTTGAGCATGATCTCGTACACATTGGAGATAAGGTTCCATAGGAATGAAGTATTCGGCCCCAAAGTCTTGGCGTCAAATCTGTTTACCATGCCCCAAGCTCGTACGAACCTCTGGCGATACCCTTGAACATCATCCTCATAGTTAAACACAATGACCTAGATAAGCATCTCATGAGGACCATCCCTTAGAGTGTAACCAAATTGTCACATAGCCAAATAAGGATTATAGGTTATGCCTCCCCTAATGCCAAGTAGTGGGACATTAGGGAATTCCCCGCATCGGTCAATAATAGAAATATCTCCCATAGATCGGGAATACTAGAGAATATCCGTGTGAGAAAGTGACATTATCCTTTGCGACCAGCCCAAACCTTCTTCATTCTTCAATAATGTCTTAGGGAGGTGAGAAATAAACCACCTCGAAAGCAATGACACACAACATATAAGAATCCCTCTTTTCTTGGTGGTATGAGTGTGGAAGGTATGCAAGATATCTTCGAGTAAAGTGGGCACAGGGTTACGAGAAAGGAAGACCTTGATAGCATTCACATCTATGAGTAAGTCCGAATTAGGGAACAATACTAACCCATAAATGAGAAGGGCCAAGGCCTCCTCAAAAGCCTGGAAGTCCAAATCATCCCAAAATAGCCGAGCCTTCTCTATTAGGAACTTGGCTAGAAAACCCTTAACTCCGCTTCTTATTTCCCAGTTGGATATAATGTCGGACTGTCTCAGGTGTAAATCTGCTGCAATGACCTTTGGCTTCAGAGCTTCTTCTAAGCCGGTGAAAGGAAACTGATCCAAAATAGGTATACCCAAAATCTGAGAGAACTCTTCCATGGTGGGTATCAACTGATAGTCTGGAAAGGAGAAGCAATGATGCTTAGGGTCAAAGAACTAAAAGATCACATTCATCATCTTCTCATTAAAACCTGAGGTAACCAGATTGAGGAGTCGACCATAGTTCTTGGTGAATGAAGAAGTCTCAGAAACCCTGGATACTTGCTCTTTGAGTTGAAGAGGTATTCTCACAAAGCTGGTTTGGGTGGTGTTTCTACGAGCGGGATCCATGATCTGCAAAACAGAACAAAGATAAATTCCCTTAATCCTTGAAATGGTTAGTGTAATGAAGAATGAATGTTTATGATGCATGATGTCATGTTTAAGTAGATTAATCACACACAAGCAAAGCACACAAGACCTTAGATTTAGGCTTGCATGGGGTTTATAGGTAAATACCCTCTTGAAGTTTAGTTGGTTTCAAACCTGTCCTAGAAATAGTAACCGGGTTCTAAGGAGTGTCAATATCACTGATCTTTCTTTATCGGTATTATTTCAGCTTAGCAATCTTTTCTTGCAACTGAAACATCCCAAAAGTCCGATATCAATGAGTGTAGTATCAAGTATCAACCAATTCCCAGCTTTACACCGATACCGGCTATCTCACTACTTTCTACTGGCCAAGTTTGTTCAACTAAGGTTCTAAGGTTCGTCAGTGCTTCACAACACCATGCGGCGGCCCCGTATTCTCGTCGATTCAACACAAGGGATACCGGTACCAACCAAAGTATCACACCAACACGGCCATTGCTTAAACCATATCGGTCTACGCCATACAGTCTCCACGATCTATTGATGTTTACCTAAAAAGTGTCCCAAGATCCAGGTGTTGGATCTACACAAGAATACCCCAACAAACCTTTAAAAGTAAAGCAATCAAAGCAAATAAATAAAGCAATTTAAAATGATCTAGATCCTAAGGTAAACCCCACTTTTTAATTATTCCACAGCAGAGTCGCCAGTTCTATGATACGGTGGTTGAACCGACTGTTTAATACTGGTTTACATTTTGTATTCGGAAATGTTGCGGTAAGCAAGAGTCACCACCGACTTTTCTTTTATCCAACAAAGAAAAGGGTGAAAAGAACAAAAAAAGACCTTTCGAGAGTTTTCTGAGTAAGGGGTAGATTATGGAAAGGGAAGGTGTTAGCTCCCTTTCCATCCATGTTTTCCATGGGCTCTTAGGTACTTGGTCTTTTTATAAAATTGCTTGTGTTTGTGTGTTTGAAAAGCTTCGAAAAATGCCTTAGTGCAGCGATTCACTTTATGGTAACTCTTGTATCAGTCCTCAAGAGTGTGATAAAGTGTTTTGAAAACTTTGTTTGAAAAGTGTTTGAAAGTATGGTGTGAA
Organism: Vicia faba; assembly: GCA_948472305.1. Classification (NCBI taxonomy): domain Eukaryota; kingdom Viridiplantae; phylum Streptophyta; class Magnoliopsida; order Fabales; family Fabaceae; genus Vicia; species Vicia faba. The sequence goes on from OX451741.1 coordinate 993,955,261, forward strand.
AATTTGTTTGAGCAAGTACCTAACAGTTATCCACCTACTTAAAAAAGTTAGTTCTTTTCCTCTTATCCTTTATACCGTGTTATCCTACTATTAGTGAGTAGGTAATCCTAGTCGTTGGATGTTGAGGGACTATCGAAAGGGACATAATGGTCATTGAAGGCAACATGTAAGGATACCTTAGCATTTCGAAGGGACTATCATCATAAGATCATTTCTCGTAGGCAACTCGAGGGACATTTTGGGGGTATGATCCTTATGATGACTTTAGCATTGAGGGTCTTTGCTAAGAGTATCCCTACGTTCGAGGGATATGACCACTGTTTCCGAGGCAACCAAGTGGGGTATAACCTAAGGGTGCATGTGTGCAATAATGTGCTTTTTCAAATATATTTATCTTGAATTTAGTGATCTATGGATTAATTACTCATACATGCCTAGGTTGCTAGCAATTTATATACAAGCATATAAAACATAAAAGCAAGAAATAGAGGCCCTAAGCTATTACAAGGCTTTGATGTAGATACATAAGGAATTAACTGAAAGAAAAATGTAGAAATAAAACCCTAATTAAGCTATTACAAACCGAGCGCAGTTACATCAATAGTAAAAATTAATCGTACGACAAAAATGATTACGCGTGAGAATAAGAAATTAAAATAAGTTTGAAACCCTAAAAAAAACCCTAATTTGATCATTGAAAATATTTTTGGGATTTTTGTGAAAAAGATTTGGAGTTTGACCTAGTTTTTTCTAATTAATTTTAATTAATGAAACAAATTAAAATTGATGAAATTAATTAATTTACAAAAATTAATTTATTAAAAAAAACTAAATCCTATTTTTTTTTTGTGATGTTGATTTTATGGTTTTATGAAAAATTGATTTAAACAAAATAAATAAACTAATATAAATAAAAAAAATTAAAAGGGAAATAGAGTAAGCTTGAGGGGGGTATGAACCTAAATTGGAGGGTGCATGCTGAATTTCTGTTCAAAGCCCAATCCAGTTGGCCCATAGCTGCGTGTGACTCAGTGTGGTTGTCCCAGGAGTGTCCACCATATGGAGCTTCATTGGGAGCATTGGATCGAGGCGTTGATTGATCCAAGGATGAGGATCTGGGGGCCTATGGTGTGCACGCTTGGAAGGATAGTGTGGGATCTGCAAAGAATTGTCAAGAAAAATAACATGTTGGAGGCAGGGATCGAACCCCTGACCTCCTACACATGCGCGCTGAAAAGCCTTTCCCATTTCCATTGAGCCAATTGTTCAATCGTTAATATAAACAAACAACATATATTATATGTGATGAAAAGTCAGTGTAATAAATAGAACACACAAAATTCAAATGGGCCACTCAGGTTTGGACACGCCACCGTCTTCCTCGTTGGGACTGTCATTTTAGCCTGAAGGTTTTACCTACAGACAACGCTGTAGCTACAAACCTGCAATTCTAAAATATCAACACCAGATAATATAAATTCAAACCAAATATACAGATCAATTAGGTTTGGTTTCGTGAGTACAATGGTACTCATCTTTTGCCTTAATTTTTCCTGAAACGAAAGACCCTAAACAGAACCTTGAAACCCTAACCATGGTATTCAATCAAATATGCATCAAAACACATAATTAATTATGCAGATATGTTCTAAATTGTCATATAAACATGATTGTATATTTAAAAATCATTTATCATGCGTATGTTTCAAAAACCAATTTCAAGGACAAGGGCAAACTGTGATACCTGTATAGGTTGTTTCTTGGATGTATTGATGCGTGAGAGTGGTCCAGATAGCTTCAAAACACGCCCAGGAATGGATTGCAGTCTTTGAAACGCCTTGAATCTCCCTCTAGAGCAAAACTTGATCACCACTTTTTGTCAAAATTCTGAGCAGTCTTGTATGTGTTCTACACGGCCAATTCCTCCTTTTTTGATCAGGGTTTGTTATGTATATACAGTAGAATGAATTAGGTTAACAAAACTGCACTGAATCTTGAATATTGAGTGAGAACAGATTTTATTTGGGTCTTGTATCTTTTGTTTCTAAAATGGCCAAATCCTTGTGTTTTTTCCCACGCGTCTTCTTTGATTTTCCAGCCGGTTTTACTCTTCAACTGATGAGAAAATCTTCTTTCGATTATGGGCTTTCTGGCTTCATTTAGAACAAATCTCATCTTCATTCCTTCAAATGCCTTCCTTGCCAGCCTTAAACTTCAAATCGAACTAATCAGGACTTTTATTATTAGAACCTTTCTCTCCTTAATGGTTCTGAGTAGAACTGTGCCAACTTCAATACTAAGACTCCTTTGGTTGGACCCCCCTTTGCTTCGATTACCCATCCTTTTGAAGAGAGTTCCCTGGTTGAATCAACTCTTGTGGAATTGTGACCAAACAAGGCAAGAATCTGGCCTGAACATATTTTCTGATTGCCCTCTTGATGGCCTCTTTCGAATGCCATGGAATGAGTTCTTCGAATGGCCTTTGTCCAAATACCAATCGAAGGGCTTTGACACAATGCTAAATCAAATGATCTCTTGCCATGCCAATCAAAAATCTTTGACACCATGCCCATCGAAAGGCTTGTCATGAGGCCAATCGAAAGGCCTTTTGCAGTTGTCAATCGAAGGATGCTATGTAGATGTCGGTCGAAAAGCACTTTGGAGATTCCAATGGAAAGGCATTTTATGGACGCCAATCACAAGGAACTTTTGAGATACCAATCAAAAAGCCTGTTTAACAGGACAACCGAAGGAAACTTAGAAACAGGCCAATTGAAGGAAACTTAGAAACAGGCCCATCGAAGGAAACTTAGAAACATCATTTGAAAAATTACCTTGTCTTTAGGCAAAGGTTTGTAACCACCTATGCAAGAGGAAAATCTTGGAAAAATGTGAGAGGGCAAAGTTTGGGGTACAACAGGTTGTAATCGTCCAAGGTTCCTTCATTATCCGTTGAGGTAGTAATCATCTCAGATTCCTTCATCATCCGTTGAGGTAGTAATCATTTCAGATTCCTTCATCATCCGCTGAGGTAGTAATCATCCAAGATTCCTTCATTATCTGTTGAGGTAGTAATCATCCAAGATTCCTTCATCATCTACTGAGGTAGTAATCGTCCAAGGTTCCTTCATTATCCGTTAAGGTAGTAATCATCTCAGATTCCTTTATCATCCGTTGAGGTAGTAATCATTTCAGATTCCTTCATCATCCGCTGAGGTGGTGATCGTCCAAGATTCATTCATTATCTATTGAGGTAGTAATCGTCCAAGATTCCTTCATCATCTGTTGAGGTAGTAATCGTCTAAGGTTCTTTCATTATCTACTGAGGTAGTAATCATCTCAGATTCCTCCATCATCCGCTGAGGTAGTAATCGTCCAAGATTCCTTCATTATCTACTAAGGTAATAATCGTCTAAGGTTCCTTCATCATCTGCTGAGGTAGTAATCTTCCAAGATTCCTTCATTGTATGTTGAGGTAGTAATCATATAAGGTTCCTTCATCATCCGTTGAGGTAGTAATCATCTAAGATTCCTTCATTATTTGCTGAGGTAGTAATCGTCTTAGATTCCTTCATTATCTACTGAAGTAGTAATCATCCAGGATTCCTTCATCATCTATCACCATCGAGCTTAATACCTGAAACCAGAAAGGATAAATATCTGCGAACAAATTAATTGTAGATTAATTCCCGAAATAAGACAGGGTGACCATCTAAATTACAAACACTTCCTTCAGCCCTCTGCTGGTTCAGTTTAAATCTCTCAATGGTTTATCCTGATTTCCTTTCCGGTAGACATTTTCTCTGGTTCAGATAAATCGCTCCAAGATTTATTCTTATTCTTTCCAGTTAAAGAATATTCAAGACCTCTGTTGGTTCAGTTTAAATCTCTCAATGTTTTATCCTGATTCTTTCCGGTAGACATTTTCTCTGGTTCAGATAAATCGCTCCAAGATTTAATCTGATTCTTCCTAGTTAAAGATAATTCAAGATCTCTGCTGGTTCAGTTTAAATTAATCAATGGTTTATCCTGATTCTTTTCCGATAGACACTTTCTCTGGTTCATACAAATCGCTCTAAGATTTATTCTGATTATTTCCAGTTAAAGAATATTCAAGACCTCTGCAGGTTCAGTTTAAATCTCTCAATGGTTTATCCTGATTCTTTCTCGTAGACATTTTCTCTAGTTCAGATAACTTTCTCCAAGATTTATTCTGATTCTTTCTTGTTAAAGAATATTTAAGACCTCTGCTGGTTCAGTTTAAATATCTTAATGGTTTATCCTGATTCTTTCCCATAGACTTTTTTCTCTGGTTCAGATAAATCGCTCCAAGATTTAATCTGATTCTTCCCAGTTAAAGAATATTCAAGACCTCTGCTGGTTCAGTTTAAATCTCTCAATGGTTTATCCTGATTCCTTTCCGGTAGACAATTTCTCTGGTTCAGATAGATCGCTCCAAGATTTATTCTGATTCTTTCCAGTTAAAGAATATTCAAGACCTCTGCTGGTCCAGTTTAAATCTCTCAATGGTTTATCCTGATTCCTTTCCAGTAGACATTTTCTCTGGTTCAGATAAATCACTCCAAGATTTATTCTTATTCTTTTCCAGTTGAAGTCAAGTTTAGACTTAGTCTAAGTTCTGTCAACAATTACCTTTGGATGCATCTATAAGCCCATCTCTGACAACTCTCTATCATCTCTCCAAATGGCATCTTTAAGCCCATTCCCTACACAGTCAACCACCACATCATCAAGTGCAAATTTCTGGGCACTCTAGTGTTCAGTCATCTTCCACCTTCAAGCCACTAATGGCGGATTTGCCAATCTAACCCTTCAGGTTTAAGAAGATTGAACAGGGGAAGCTGTTGTACCCCAAAATTTTCCCTCTCATTTTTCAAGGCATTTCTTGCAAGGATTCTCAAGGTTCAAGCTTGCACAAGTACATTTGGATTTTCCAGTACCAAGTTGAAAAGGAAACTGTCAAAAAAGGAGGAAAATAGATAAAAATATTTTTGACAAAATTGGAGAAAAACAAATCTTTTCGATTCAGCTCCTTCGATTGGCCTTTTGGCCTCTTTCGATGTAGGCTTTGGTTGAATCCTTCGACTGGGAATTGGCTTCTGGCATGCTGGCTTGGATTCACAAGGCAAGAGCTTCCTGCATGCCACCTTCGATTTCACCTTTGGCCTCACAGGGTTCACAATGCAATGGCTGCCTATGTGCCTATTTCGTTTGGATGTTTGATACGTGCATGCCTATGTTTACTGGACAAATATTCCCCCATACTTGCTTTGATCCACAAGTTGATGATTGGATTCATACAAGCCTTCGTTTGAGCCATAAATTCTTTCTTACGCGCAAAAGGCTTCCCCCATGCTAGCAGGCACAAAACACAAAGCCTCCTATAGCCTCCTTTGATTTTTTGTATGAAAGATAACAAAAGCATATGGTACCAATCACAATAATTTATCAAAATTAATGGGAGTCAGGAAACACTATTTCATTGGAGTATGCTTTCGAAATAAACCATGTTTCAATTCGTACTTTTGAGGGTTGTAACGTGGCCTGGTTCACAGTTTTAGAAAAAAAAGATTTAAGGCTCAAAAATATTTGGTGATCAACCCCTTCGTGATGTTCTTCATTCCTAAGTTCAGTTAACCTGACATGAACATTCATCTCTTAAAAGAAATTTCGAGATGGTTAAGGAATCAAACAAGTTTTTCTTTGGACATGCAAGTCACTCATTCCTGCTTCTTCTGGGTTTCTTATCACACGACTCTGTTCTTTGCTGAGGATTTTGCATTGTAATCCTTTATCACATTTCAGGCTTTCCATTTCTTCCTTGCTTTCTGGACATATTCCTTTTAACTTTGACTCTGAAGTGCAATGGGATACCCTGACTTTTGCCTAAGCGACTTATTTTTTCAAGTTCCGACTTAGCGGGGCTTTTTGTCTCTTTCTTTTTCATCATCATTTTTTTATTCATATTATCTTTTTCTTTTTCTTATTGAACATTTCACATGACTTCGAGTCATTTGTGACTAGTTGGAAGAATTGTGACTGCCCTATTTCTGAGTAGATGAAGGATAACCATTATTGTATCGTCATCTGCTGATATCCTGGTGTGTGATAGATAGCCATTAAGATATCTTCAATTGATGCACCCTCCTGATAAGTGAAGATTAACCATTGCGGTTTTGACTTTCCTCAACCTTTCGAGGGATAACCATTGTTGTATCCTTAGATGCGCACTCTTGATGAGATCTGAATACTCAATCAGATTAACTGAACACTACCCTGCCCCGAGTTAAAAATGAGGTTTTTTTTAACAGAAAAAGAAACTCCTACTTCAAGGCTCAAAGGGGTTATTAAAGGTTTCACTCCCTTATATCTCCGGTGTTTGAGGATTTGAAACAATGCCTGTACATCGTCAACAAGGTTTTATCCAGAAGCATACAACCAGAAATTTGTGTTTTAATATCATCATCCTCCTCCCAATCTCTGCCTAGGCAAGAGAATGGGTAACAAGTTGGTATCATAAAGCAATTTAAAATTGAAAACAAATACGAGTGCAACAAATGAATTTCTTCAAGACAAACATACTCATTATATTAAGATTAAACATTCAAATGTAAACAAGTTCTTACATGCAAACAGTGCAATGATAAACAAGAAAAATTACAAATGAGAAAGCAGTAAAAATGCTAATAAACTAAGATGAATCTATTATCTGGACTTGCGCTGAAGGCAACATTCCTAAGCTTTGGAACTACCAACAACGGAGATTCATTCATGCCCTGCTAACGAATTTTTTTGAACATTAAGGCCAATGTCCTTAAATGACAAGATACCGCTTCGGACCAACCTCTGAAATTCGACCGTCAAAGCAAAGCAATCTTATAAATCATTCCCAGGAGCATCCTGATAAAAGGCACAGGAAGCGTCAGCCTTATATCCTCTTGGCAGGTTTTCAGGAACAAATGGCCGAGCTCGAGTTTGAACCATATTCTTCTTCAACAAAGAAGGATACAACTCTGTATGTCATTGGAATTGGATAAAAGCTCATTTTCCTCCAATGACCTTGCCCTTGATTTCTTTGTTGAGGTTCCCTCTGATATGCAACAACAGTTGGAGTCTCATTGACGAATGGAGTCATAGAAGCAACTTGTTGTTTCCTATTATGAGATCTCCCTTTCCTACCACGAAGTATAGCGTATGAGTCTTGCTCTTTATTTTTGGAAGAACTATCACCATACCTTTTAGCACCATTTGATGAGTCCCCGTCTTTAGATAAACGGCCTTCAAGGACAACTTTCTCTAAACGGACACCCATGCTTACCATTTCAGTGAAATCAGTGGGAGCACTTGCAACCATCTTCTTATAGTAGAAGGAACTGAGAGTTTTCAGGAAGATCTTTGTGCATATTCTTTGAATGATTCCCTGTCCTTCTGGATCATGGCCCTGAGTTGATCACAGTCAGGCGCCATGTCCATGTTGTATTTGTATTGTATGATAAATGCTTCTCCCAAGTCGTTGAAAGTATGGATATTGACGCTGTCAAAACTCATATACCACTTCAACGCAACACCAGTCAAACTATCCTAAAAAAAGTGAATCAGCGGACGCTGATCATCAGTATGGGTAGACATTATCCTTACATACATCACAAGATGATCATGAGGGCAAGTGTTTCCCTTGTACTTCTCGAATTCCGGGACCTTAAACTTTGCAGGTATCTTAACATTCAGGACCAAGCATAAATCATTCACATTCTGCCCGAACAATTCCTTTCCCCTGAGGGCCTTCATATCCCTCTGCATCTTGTCAAACTTCTCTTGAAAATCGTTTATTCTATCATAGAGAACCAAGTCTTCACTTGGTGGAGCAAAAGGATGACACATATCATCATTAGAAAATGGAACCATATTCACCGAAGGAGGTGCAACAGGAGTAGCATGGACCAAAGGAGGTGCAGGCATAACAATAGTATGAACAATTGGAGCATCTTGAGGACCAAGATTAAAACCTTCAGGAACAAAGTTCTCTGGCGTTCCCCATGGATAACCTTGAGGCATGCGATTCTGAGAAATAACTAGAGTAGCAGACACGGGAACAGTCAGAGCTTCAGTAGTAACCTTTGCTTGTTGAGGTTGAACAATCGGTGGCTGATTCTGGGTAGCCACCAGAGATTCCACCAGAGCAGGGAGATTGGCCATGCCAGCCTTCAGAGCATAAACTTCCTTTCACAGCTCGCGATTCACTTGTTCTAAGTTGTCCATCTTCCTTCTGAAATTGGCTCGAGTGTTATAGTGGTGAGACAGCTTGCTGAACGAAGTAAAGAAGCTTGGCAAGACACCTGGATATGCATAACAAATGCAAGAAATATGTGCAATATGATGCATGATATGCAATGCACATGATTTATTTAAAAGTTTTAAAACCAAGTTTTCAAAGAACTTTGGAACATTATAAACAAATTGCAAACATCAATTAAAATACATAATTGGGATAACTGAAAAACTCATTTCATTAATATTGGGAGGATTACATTGGAAGTACAAGACTTCAGTAATCCTAAACAGGAGAAAGAGAAAGCTAAATCCTCAGGTCCAAATGCACTGCATCCAATTAAGATCCAACACCGTGTTGTAAAATCTTCTTGAGCTTGAATTTGGAATGCTAAAGGAAAATAAATCCTCTTGCACTCTTCTCTTCTACTTTGCTGATAATGGGGAAAATAAATCACTGATACAAAGGATTTAGGAACTAGATCAAGAGCGTGGAGAAATCCGTCTTCAAGATAGCTAGGAGAATTTAAAGTCCCAAGGATTAAGGATTTCTCAATTCTTCTGAATCAGGACTCTTGACATTATACTTCTTAGTACTCTTTCCAAAATCCATAATTACAAAACTTGTGATGTTTGCAAGCAAAAGTCTTAAGTTCATTAAAATTTGGTTAAAACAATGCTCATGGGTGCATGGATGCATGATGCAACAATCACACACAAGATCACAAGCATAGGGTCCATAGGTTCAACGCCACGAGCATGAGGTCGAAGGTACTACCCATAAGGTATTGGTCTAAAAGTTATCACTTGCCAAACAAGGTTCTAGAGGTTCCCAGAGTCTACATCCTTCCTTTAGATATTACCAACTTCCCTATTAACTTGGTAATTAGTAATATTCTCAAGAAGACCTCGTCCGAGCATAGTATCGCGTGACAACTATTTCCGGATTACTCCGTCATAGCTTCCGCACTACACCTAAAAGGCCAAAATGGTTTAGGTAATCTATAGTCCTCAGCTTCAGCAGGCTCCCATGTCGAAAGCAGTACGTCTTCCCGATTACTCGGTAAACGAAACCACAGTCAAAGGGGCCTCCACTGAGTGGGGGATCTCATGCCTCCTTTTTTGGGATTACTCTCTCAAAGTTAACATTACTATACTGCCCGTCCTATCTTAAAGTTTTCCCAAGTCCGAGTATATGACTTATGAGTAATCACCAAGCACCCTGAAAACTAGGAAAATCCAGACAAACATATATATAACATATAACACATAAACAACAATAGCACTTATACAGATATAAACAAAGATAGGTTTAACCCACTTAGGGATGGATCAGCAAGAGGTCAATCATTCCCCAGTGAAGTCGCCATTTTTCTGTAGCGGTAGAAATGTTCAAGACTAAGCCATTGGATTGACTAGACTTTATACAAATTAAAATCAAAATCGCCATCGCGCTTTATTGTTTCCAAAGTAATGGGAAAAGAGCGAATAACCCAAAAAGAGGGGGAAAGATTCAAGGTAAGGGGGTTGGTTATGAAAAGGGAAGGTATTATCACCCTAAACATCTACGGTACTCCGCAGGAACCTCTTTGAAAAATTTGTATATTTTGGCTATGGATAAATGTTGTATAAAAATGGATGGTGGAGGTGAGAAAAGGAACATATTTTTTATGATTTTTGCACCCGCCGCGGTTGCGAACCTTTAGTGCCTACGTACCACCTTTCGTGCAATAGGGGATCAGGGTACACGTAGTTCCTCTTTGAAAATACACAAGTGTGTTGGTTAATTTTATGAGATAAGACATCATCGTCATTATTTGTATGGAAAACATACTTACTACCCACAATCATGAGAAAGGAGAATTTGCATCATCTCAAAGTGGAGGATATGGCTTGGATTTTAAAATTAACAATGCCTCACTCAACACCCAAGTGGAAAATATCTCTCTTCACTGCATATTATAGAAGTATAGTTGTTTGTATCACTACAAGGATTAACAAGAGTCCAATCTTTTGAGAAAAGTTTAAAGATAAAAGCAAAAGTGGAAAGTGGTTTGAAATGAGATTGATTGACTTTTAGTCTTCTCACAAAAAATGTCAAGGTATTATTAAATTGATTGAAGTTTAATTATGAAAATGTTTTGAAAATGCATGGACATAAGTCCAAGTTTATTATGAAAGTGGTTCAAGTTTAAAAACAAGAAGAGTTTTCAAAAGGAGGAAGAAGATTTTTGAAATTAAATAAGATGAGAGGAGATGAAGAGACTATCCTAATGCATAAGGTAAAAGATAAGGATAAGAACCATCTAACCAATAAGAAGCCAATAATTGACATTATGAGTCAAGACAGAATTCCCATTCTTTGGATTGAAACCAAGCAAGCAAAGATGCTAGACCTCTTGAGAGAATAAAACTTCAAGTGTATTAAGTCTTCACAAAAATTGGACAGAGTAACGGTTGTATACGGGTGAATTCCAGATTACAAACAAAGTATGTAATCATAATAACCTGCACACAAAACAAACAAATAACCCAATGTCTTAAGGTAAACCCCAAGAACTCCAGACAAAAAATCAATTAAGGTCACAAGGTCTCCAACATAGGCCAAGGTCTCTAATCCTAAGTCCAAGAAGTCCAATACTCCATAATGCAAAGGATAGTAAACAAATAGTCCAAGTATCATTAAAGATTTGTATGGTTCATGTTGATTATTAAGTGTGTTCAAAAGGAAAAGAAAAGCTCAAATGAGCAAAATAAAAATGACATAAAAGTAAATGCTCAAGTGAGCAAAGATGAAAATAACATGAAATGTAAATGTTAAAAGTAAATGGTACATAAAGCATAAAAATAAAAGCATAAAGTAAAGTCAATTGTTAGAAATTAGTGGTTAGTTAGATGACCATCTTGAAACTTGCATTTGGAACTCATTAGAGGATTGGTAGAACCAAATCCTCCACACAACAAGTTACATTTGCTTTTTGTCAAGTATATCATCCATTTTGGAATCCTCAAAAGTAATATTTAATGATCAACGATGTTTAAGTGATCTACGTTGACCAAAACTGATGTAGATCCATTAGAGGATTGGTAGAACCAAAGCCTCCACACAATGAATCTCAAGGTTATTGGATCAAAGAGATCAAATTAACATACTTGGGCTTGCAAACATAGGTTTGGGCCACAAATGATCATTTATTCGAATCGGGACAAAATTTAGCGCTATGTTAAGCAATCGTAAGTGGACTTATGTAGAAGTCGCACCTATTTTGAGGTCGGTCAATAGAAATCTATGTACTTCATGTTTGGATAAATGATATAGAGATCACCATCCCTTAACATGTATCACAATTAAAAAATAAAGGGATAAGATGAAGAGGGAGGGGAATGATAAGCTAATTTGGATCATTACTTTAAATTTCTTTCATCTTTAAATTCAATCACTCCTCTAGATGGATTAAAGCACTAAACATATCATTAATCCAAAGCACCAAAAATGAATTAAATAATTCACTCTTAGTTAGATTTTAATTGATGAACATTTATCCAACTTCATCTACATCACAGAGTCCATTGAGTTTAAAGAGAAATTTGACATTTAAAATTGCAATCCAAACCAACAATCAAAAGGAGTGAGTAGAAAAACATTTATGGATCAAAACAGCCCCAAAACAAGGCAAAAAAATGCATTCTGTTTCTGTGTAAATCGATTGCACTAAAGTGTAAATCGATTTACACAGTACAATTTTCAAAAATCTGCACAAAATTGCTTCTGTGCAATTGATTGCACTGTTACTGCAATCGATTGCACGCTGTTACAGACAGCAAAACAACATTTTAAAAGGCCATATTCTTGTTCAAACTTTCCATTAGATACCTTATGATCATGGATCCAATTGAGCACGAAAATTCCATCAAATTATGAGAAAATAACACCATTGGAATCACAAAATAATGCTTAATGAATCAAACCCAAAGATCAACAAGAGATCACATTGTGAAAGATGAATTATCCAACTTACCAAAGGTAGATCTAAAGAATTATCAAAACAACTTCAAGAATTTAATTTAATTCAACCACAAGAATCAATTGCCCAAGCTTAGATGTAGAGAATTGATAAAGAAAAAGTGTTTGGATGAAGGTTTAGCTCAAAGATTAGTAAGCTTCAATGCAAAGCTTACTAACTTTTTGAAAATAGAGCTTTGAGTGAATTTGGTACATGGAGAATTGAGAGATTTTTTAGCAAGGTGGATTTGGCTATCAAAAGCTTGAAATTTGAATGAAATGAGGGCTCTATTTATAGAGTTTTAGGATTGGGATTAGTGGTAATTTGGTAATTAATTCTTTGAGCCAAAATTTGAATTTATGATAATTCTTTCAAATATTAGAGCCAAAATTTGAATTAATGATAATTCTTCTTAAAAATGAAAGATTGGCACTAAAATTTGAATTAATGATATATCTTTCAAAAACGAAGAAAAATTGGAGCCAAAATTTGACAAGTTTAAAATTGCTGATTTTTTTCAAATTTTCACGCTGTGCAATCGATTGCACTATAATGCAAATCGATTTGCATAGTGTATTTTTTCAAAAATGGCGCAAAATGCACTATGTGCAATCGATTACACTCTAAGAGCAATCAATTGCATCAGTGAAAAAATGAATTTTTGTTAATTTTTCCTTTGCAAATAGAGATTTTAGGAAAATAGTACCAGAAATACTTATTTGTCAGATGCTTCGACTTGGTACCTACAAAACAAAAGTATACAAACACAAAGACAAATATTTTTTGTATTTTGATCAGAAGTTAGTGAACAACACATATACAAATACACAACTAAGGTGCTTGGAGATTCCTCAAGAGCAAACTTAAAGATAGGAGATAGAAAAAGAGGAATAACCAACCCTAATGTGATCTTGTTATGATGGAGTTGATATGATATGATAGAGGAATCTTAGGGGCAAAAATTGGGGTACAACAGTTTGGGCATGTGGCCCCTTGTTGCAAGCTTCGTTTGTACCCTTTACTTCCTGCATGTTTCTTTGTTTAGGTGTGTGACTTTCTTCAAGACAAGCTTGGGCTTACATTCTTCTTTTGGGTTTGTGGTTTCCTTCAAATGCAAGTTCGTTTGGCCATATGGACCTTTGGCAGGTAAACTTTCGTTTGAGCAAAGGCCTCTTACTTGTTTCTTTTGAAGTCACAAAGCAAAGACCTCCTGCAATCCCCCTTCGACTCAGAAGCCTTTGGTTTTGCATGTTGGCCAAACTCTCAAGGCATAATTTCCCCTCTATGCTAGCTTCCCACAGCAAGGACCTCCTGCATGCACCCTTTTGTTTGGCCATGTAACCTCAAGCACGAAAACCTTCGACTGGATAAAAGCAACTTTCATACAAGGTTTTGATTGGAACTTTGTTTCCCTTTGAATCAGCATCTTTTGAACCCAACTTTGGGCCCTTCGAAGCAAGTTTGTATAAAAGAGTTTTGAGCAAATCTTATAGCCTTACCCTACTTGTCAGGCTATGTTGCTTCCAAATAAATATATGATCAGAGGCTTGTACAAAGGTTTGAAGCTTTTTCTATTGGATAAATATCATTTTTGGTTAAAGTAGCAAAAGACTACATACCCTTTTTCATAAAGAGTACTTTTATCACAAAATCAGCTTCTAACCTGATTCAGGTCTGAACGAAAAGCAGTGCCAAAGGCATATGTCAAATCCTCTTCCAGCAGACCCCCACTTGTACTGGAAACTGGGGATAAATGAAAAAGGACAAGACTCGTTTCATTTTCAACCAAACCATAGTTTGTTATCTTACAAACCTGGTTACTTCAAACATATTCATTCTTTTCTCTATAAATAGAGAAGCTTTTTTCAAGCTGAAGGAGGACTTTTGGGCTAGAGGAACGAATCTTCAAAATTCTCAAACACTCTCAAAAATCAGCAAACTCTCAACACTTAAACTCTCATCACACATAAACCCAGAATCAAAACATTTGTCCCCTTCAAATCAGAAACATCCCCACACCTTGTTACCCTTCGAATACAGTAGAAAGAACACCACACTTGTTCTTCTCCTTCGAATCTAGCCTTAGAGACGTCACCTTCGTTTCCTCCCTTCGAATCCAGAAGCACTCAAGGCAGCCACTCAAGTTCCAACACACGCTCCAACTTGAAGCAAGGTAAGTCCCTCTTACCCTTGAATCCTTCGTTTCAGGCATGATATGTGAATAAACTTTCTTTTTGTTTCAAAGATGTACATACCAGTGTTTATCTTTTCGTTTCCACACTTTTAATTTGTTTTCATGGCTAATCCTTCTTTGTTTTGCTTCTTGTTTATTTAAACATGCTTTAAGAACTAACCTGGCCATAAGGTAATGCTAGCATGGCCTTGGGCCATGTTGCTATTCAAAAAACCAAACGAAAGAAACAGAAGCCTTAGGCTTCCTCACTGGCTCCAGGTTCAATCGAAGGATGCAGCAAAGGACTTAAGGTGAAGAAGGCACACCATGCTAACTCCAAGGTCCCAGTCGAAAGGAACACCATGCTGGCTCCCAGGCCCCAGTTGAAAGGCACGCCTTTCTGACTCCAGGCCCAAATCGAAGGAAGCCATAAAAGGTAAAATTGAAGGGTTGTTCTTCCTAGATCGAAGCATTCATTTTTCCTCTTTTATTTTGTTTTTTCCTTTTACATTTTCTTGCTATTCAATATGGTTGTAATAGTGTAGGATTTATTTTCTGCATTTTTATTGCTTTTGTATGATTACTAGTAAGATAGGGTATGTACGGCAAGATAAAAACAACAAGTAGACAACCTAAAAATAAAAAACAAATGCATGCAATCAAACACACTATTCACACATGCACCCCTGGGGTAATCCCACTTGTTGCCTCGGAAAAATACTCATGTCCCTCGAATATGGGCGTTTTAGCAAAGACCCTCGATAAAAGATCGTAGTCCCTCGATGACCCTTAATGTTGCCTTCGGTAAACGATCTAGTCCCTAAACAACATTACTAAAATGTTCCATAGGTTTCCTTCTATGACTATACAAATGACCCACGCCCATCCCTTCATATCCAATGATGGGGCTTCTTACCAAATCAATGGCAATATAGTAACATCTAAAGGAGGAGGAAAAGAACATTTAGACCTTTTTGAGTAGGTACGATGCTCCTAGTTGCTCGCTTGCTCGCAATAAAAAAACATTTTATACACCAACACTTTCACTTTGAAACATTTTGAAAGGACAAAACACTTTGTACGGGTTCTTATAGAAACGAGAACCATTACAAAGACACCTTTTCAAAATCACTTTCAAAAACATATTCCACAAACACCTCTTTGAACTATTTTCAAAAGAACACTTTGTACGCATTATTATAGAGACGAGAACCATTACAAATACTTTTTCAAAATACTTTCAAAACCTACACCACAAGCACATTTTTTAAACAAAAGCAAGTGATCTAGCAAGAAACTAAGAGCCCATAGATAACTACGGATGAAAAGGGTGCTGATACCTTTCCTTTTCATAATCTACCCCCCGAACTCAAGAAATAATCTCGAAAGGTCTTTCCTGTTCTTTTCAACCTTTCCTTATTGGATAAAAGAAAAGTCGGTGGCGACTCTTTCTATCCGCAACAATTGCGATCAAATGAAAAATACCCAAGTCAGTTCTCCCACCGTGTTACAGTCACGTACGACCAAGCAACCATTTTCTAGCAGTGCTACAACACTTACTACTATTGATAATGAAAAATCCCCACAAAGTCCCTTTCATAAGGTGATCCCTAGTGAAGTCGCCAGAGCCACCTCTATAAAGTTATTCCCACAAAATAATCTTCATGGATAAGGGTACAAACCTCACAAGGCCAAATTCATGGATATCCCCACAGTTTGAATTCATACAGTCTCATCCGAAGTTCCAATCTTCTGAAAATCCTCTCCCCAGCTGAGGGTGGCCTTAAATGAAAAAATGAATCTTGCATGAAAAGTTCATGTCCCCAGTAAGGTCTCAAGAATATTCTTCTCAATAGGGTTTATTTCCCCAAAAAACTCCAGATTCCCCACCACGAGTCTTTTCTCAAACTATTAATAATCAACAGACAAAACCCCTTGTCACCAACGGAGTCGATATTATCCCCAACAAGTTGTTATGATGCCTGGATTTCGACCAGATAACAACTAACTTTTATTCTCCCCAATCAAAAAGTAACTCCCCAGTAGAGCAATGGACAACTAAAACTCCTAAACTCTATTCCCGAAGCAGAAATCAACACTCCCCACAGAGTTTTCTCAAGCAAAGTCAATGTTACACAGTAAAATTCTCCTCAAACAAAAAACATGAATCCCCAGCAGAATCACTCTAAACAAAGTTTGAAGATACACATACTCTTCATCCTCAACAGTGATTCGGAATTTAACTTCCCAAAACTCCCCAACATTTGTCAAGGATTTATTTTCCTGAACAAAGATGCACTTCAATAACATTTCACGTTCATACATCATAGCATGTGCATACAAAACGCATATAGCACAATATCATTTATTTTGAGAACATCATTACTCAATGCATTTCGTACAACTAACTCTTTACCTTTTCAGGAAAGATCATTCAACAGATAATTATCATCAACAGTTTTCAATAGGTCCAAGATTAGTTCCTGAAACAAGACAGAGCAACTATCTACACGACCTACTGAAGAAATCTTACACGGGTTCCTTCTAATTTCCAAATGCAGCTTCACACAGGCTCATCATGAAGCAATCTTACATGGGTTCCTTCCAATTTCCAGATGCAGCGTCGCACGGGCTCATCATGAAGAAATCTTACACGGGTTCCTTCTAATTTCCAGATGCAGCTTCACACTGACTCATCCTGAAGCATCCCTACCCAGGCTCCTTCTCATATATTTCCTGATGAAGTTTCACACGGACTCATCCTGAAGCAGCCCTACCCAGGCTCCTTCTCATATTTCCAGATGAAGTTTCACACAAACTCCTCCCGAAGCAGCCCTACTTAGGCTCCTTCTCATATATTTCTAGATAAAGTTTCACACAGACTTATCCTGAAGCATCCCTACCCAGGCTCCTTCTCATAAGTTTCCAGATATAGTTTTACACAGGGTTCATCCTGAAGCAGCCCTACCCAGGCTCCTTCTCATATATTTCCATATAAAGTTTCACACGGACTCGTCCTGAAGCATCCCTACCCAGGCTCCTTCTCATATATTTCCAGATGAAGTTTCACACGGACTCATCCCTAAGCAGTCCTACCCAGGCTCCTTCTCATATATTTCCAAATGAAGTTTCAGACGGACTCATCCTGAAGCATCCCTACCCAGGCTCCTTCTCATATATTTCCAGATGAAGTTTCACATGGATTCATCCCAAAGCAGCCCTACCTAGGCTCTTTGTCATAAATTTCTAGATGAAGTTTCACACGGACTCATCCCAAAGCAACCTTACCATGGCTCCTTCTCATATATTTCCAGATAAAGTTTCACACAGACTCATTCTGAAGCTGCCCTACCCAGGTTCCTTCTCATATATTTCCAGATGAAGTTTCACAAGGACTCATCCCGAAGCAGCCCTACCCAGGCTCCTTCTCACATATTTCCAGATGAAGTTTCACACAGACTCATCTCGAAGCAGCCCTATCCATGCTCCTTCTCATATGTTTCTAGAAGAAGTTTCACACAGACTCATCCTGAAGCAGCCCTACCCAGGCTCCTTCTCATATATTTCTAGATGAAGTTTCACACGGATTCATCCCGAAGCAGTCATATCCAAGCTCCTTCTCATAAATTTCCAGATACAATTTCACACAGGGTTTATCCTTAAGCAATCTTACACGGATTCCTTCTAATATATTTCATGACACGACTTAACACAGGTCCACTCCAGCATATCATTTAGATTAAATCAACCAAAAATTTATTCTAGTAATTCTTCCAATCTCTATCAACAGTTACTTTGGATGGCATCTACAAGCCCATCTCCGATAACTCTTCATCACTTCTCCAAATGGAATCTTTAAGCCCATTCCTGGCATGATCAACTAACACATAGTCGAGTGAAATTTCTGGGCACTTTAAGTCACGAACGACGGATCCTCCAATCTAACTCTCCAGGTTTAAGAAGATTGAACAGGGGTAGCTGTTGTACCCCAAAATTTTCCCTCTCTTTTTCAAGACATTCCTCACAAAGGATCTCCAATGCTCAAGGATTCTCAAGAATTGAACAGACAAAATCACCTCTGAAACACTGAGACCACAAATAAGGGTTTTGACTAAGAACGATTGATCATTGACTTTTTGACCTAATACAGGACCTAATGGCTTGAAGCATAATCTCAAAAACTCAAACATAACATGTTGACCCAATCCCATGGCTTAAATCATTTCTCAAGATCAGTGGATTGATAGTTGAAATTTGGTCAACTGTTGAAAAGTCAAATGATACACCAAAAGTCAAACTTTAACTTTTTTGTCAATATTAAATTTCAAAGATCACAATTCATCAAGACATTCAAAAATATGAAGCTTGATCATCAAGAAACCAAGAAAGTCAAAAGTCAATGTGAAAAGTCAAACTTTTCAAGACTTCGAAATTTTCCGAAGTGTTTTTTATACATAATAATTCCATTACTTCATGCCATTCTTTCACCAAGATGCAAGATGATTCAAAGAAAACTTTAAACATGAAAGTTGTAGATCTTTATGATATCTACAACTTTGCTTTAGTGATCAAGTCCTAGAAGTGCTTGGATTTGGAGTTATAAATTCATGAAGTTAGGGCATTTTCATTTAACACTTAGAGAAATTTTCAACAGATTTTGGTCAGGAATTTATCTCAACTTCTTGGCATTTTTTCACATAGTTCCAAGATGATTTTGTCAAAATGGCCAACATTAAAGTTGTAGAAGGTGTTTTAAGATTTACAAAACATCCAAGAGCATGCATTTATCATACTTGAGTTAGAAGATTCAAGGGCCTGAAGTTGGGCATCCATTCTTGAATTGTAAGTCATTTTGTTGAAGAACAAATAATCCAATTTGCATGATGTGTTGCATAATCTTACTTTTCAGGCCTTGTGACTTGCAAATCTATCCATAATCAGATGCGTACACAATTGATTGAACCATTATCCAAGTGATTCAAGTATTGTCCATTGCATTATTCCATTTATGGCACAAAGGCACCAGTACCATTCACATAAAGCATGATTTATACAAAGTCAGATCTCCTTGAGCCTCTCAACTGTTTTTTCTGCACACACAATATCAAAGCAAGAAGCAACATGCCTAGAAGCTCCTAGAAACTTTAGACCATGCTTGTACCATGCATTGGAACACCAATTTTCATAATAACTTGGTTGTTTCATCTCAACTAAACCAGAATTTAGATAGCTTGTAAAACAAACTCTCTCATTCTCTCAAACCTCCTATATAAATAGAGAGGCCACTTGCAAGCTAAAGGGGTCAAAAGTTTTTTTGTGTAGACAAGCCCTCAAAATCTCATACTCTCAAAAAACCATAATTATCCATAAAGCCTCCACTCTTGAGTTTTGAAGTCCAAATCTTTGAATCTCTCACACCTTGCAAGTTCTGTCCAAACAAATCATCTAAACACTCCACATACATAATATAGGAGTTGTTAAAACATAAGAACAACTTATGTAACATCACTATTACCATTTCCTAAGCTCAAAAATAGCCAACACAGCAGTTCGAACTCAAAACACAAATTTCAGCTTCAAGGTAAGTTTTCTTGACTTTGAACTCTTCATATAAAGCATCTCTAATGATTCATTTGTGAAGATAAAATGTAGATATCATTGCTTTAAAGCTAACCATATACTTGTTCTTCATTTTCACTAATCCTGTGTTGAGAGCTAACTATATATGCAGCAGAACAATGATAGAACAACAAAAATAGCAGTATGAGTCGACACAAAACACTATGAGTCGACACATATTATGTACAAAATAGGTTATGAGTCAAAACAAAATGCGTATGTGTCGATACAAAGCAGTATGAGTCGATACAAAACCCTTATGTGTCGACTCATACTGAGTTGTTTTGACTTCCAGGAGCTAGAAATGAGCATGAGTCGATACAAAAAGCATATGTGTCTATACAAAGCAGTATGAGTTGATACAAACCCTTATGCGTCGACTCATACTGAATTGTTTTTTACTTCCAAGAGCAAGAAAGCATCATGAGCCAATACAAAGCAGTATGAGCCAATGCATGCGTCAATACATAAAATTTTTGTATCAATGCATAAGCTCATGTGTCAATACATAAAAAAATTTCTTAAACCATTTTTTTCCTTTTTTTTACATTATCTTTACATATTTGTATTGTTGATCATTATTAAATGTGGTTGTAATAGTAATTAGGATTTATTTTCTTTCATTCCCCATTTGTAAACTTGTATCCCCAACCCAAAAAAAAATATGTAATAGGGTAGGACTTTAAAATTCCGTAATTTATCGCTTTCAATATTATTGATAGTAATTAGGGTGTGTATGGCAAGATTTAAAATCAACAAGTAGACAACCCTAATTCAAGACAAAAAAGCATGAAATCAATACAATCGCACACGCGCACCTCTAGGATAATCCACACATGTTGCCTTAAGAGAAATAGTCATGTCCCTCAAACGTGGGATACTTTAGCAATGACCCTCGAATACAAGATCGTAGCCCCTTGATGACCCTTTGATGTTGCCTTTGGTAAACGATCTTAGACCCTTACGACAAATTGCTAAGGTGTGCTACAATGTTGCCTTCTATGACTATACGACGACCCACGTTCGTCCCTTCACATCCAATGATAGAACTTCTTATCAATCAATGATAAGGTAGCAATATCTAAAGGAGGAGGAAAAGAACTAAGATATTTTGAGTAGGTAGAACGCTCGTAGTTGCTTGCTCACAACCATTTTCAAAACATATTTCCAAATATACCAACACTTTCAAATGAAATATTTTCAAAAGTCAACACTTTGTATGCATTCTTATAGAGACGAGAATCATTACAAAGTTCGGCTAAACAAAGGCACTTTTCAAAAATAATTTCAAAAACAATCACAAACACATTTCAAACAAAGCATTTCAAAGTGATCAAGCAACTAAGAGCCCGTAGATAACTACAGATGAAAAGGGTGCTAACACCTTCCCTTTTCATAGCCTACCCCCCGAACTCAAGAAAATATCTCAAAAGGTCTTTCCTATTCTTTTCACTCTTTCCTTTATTAGATAAAAGAAAATTCAGTGGCGACTCTTTCTATCCGCAATAATTGCGATAACACAAAACACCCAAGTTAATTCTCCCACCGTATTACACTTGTCATATTTGGCAAAGAGAGGTTAGAACTCTTAAAGCTAAATTAGACGAGGCTTTACAACCTAAAATTACTTATACTATTGATTGATCAAATTTTAGAAGTAGCGTGAATAATCCCTATCAAAAATACACTTATGAGATAAGGGATCAATCTAGAAAAAGTAATTCTACCCAAACCTTGACTTGTCTATGTTGTTACAAGAAGGGTCATACCATTGGTAAATGCCGCTTTAGGAGATTTTTGGTTCCTCAAGGAATTTTCAAATGGTTGCCTAAATGCAACCCTAGTATCACTCACACACAAGGACCCAATAAAAATTGGGTACCTATTTCCCTTGTTTAAATTTGTAGGTGGAATGTCTTGAGACTATGGAGAGAAGATGGTTTCTCGATAGTGGATGCTCAAGGCATATGACGGGTGACATCTCCTTGTTTTTTGACTTTGTGGCTAAAAAGAAAGGATTTGTAACTTATGGTTACAATAACAAGGGAGCTATACTTGGCAAAGATAGTTAGGTAATCCCTCTTCTACTACTATCTCTGATGTCCTTTTAGTTGAAGGTCTTAAACACTATCTTATTAGCATTAGCCAATTATGCGATAAAGGATACAAAGTCTCCTTTTCAAAAGATTGTTTCATAATTGAAAATGATGATAAGAAAGATGGCGTGTTTAAGGGTATGAGGTTAAATAATGTAGACATGCTTGACTTGAATGAAGTATCGTTAACCGGTACTTAATTCCTAGTCTCCATGAGTGAAGACTCTTGGCTTTGGCATAGGCGTTTAGCACATGTCAACTTTGACTTTCTAAATAAAGTAGTTTCAAAAGATTTAGTAGTTGGTCTATCCAAAATAAAATTTTCTAAAGATCACTTATGTGATGCGTGTCAAATGAGGAAGCAAACAAGGATCTCATTTAAGTCTAAAATGATTATTTCTATGTCGAGACCCCTTGAACTTCTTCATATGGACCTTTTTGGACCATCTAGAATAAAAACTCTAGGTGGAAACTACTACGATTTTGTTATTGTAAACGACTACTCTAGATTTCGTTGGACTATTTTCTTAGCTAGTAAAAGTGACACTTTTTCGGCATTTGAAAAGTTTGCCAAGATCTCTCAAACCAAATTGAACACTAGCTTGTTACTATCTGAAGCTATCATGGAGGTGAATTTTGTAACACCCCAATTCTACCCGACAATATAATGTAAATCAAAGTTATAAAAATTATGCAACCGAATCAGGATGTCACAAATTCAACTTAAAAACCATTGCATTCAACTTGGATACATAACACTTTAAAACTTTGGATGAACCAACATCAAAATAAGTTAATCTTTTAAATCAACAACTTGAACAACTACGTAGTGGAATCATAATAACTTCTTTATCCAACATGGAAGAAACTTCTGAATAACAAGTACTTAACAATAATCGACTTAAAGTTCAACAACTGAAATAACAAATACTAAATCAACAAGTATTCATCCCCCTGAGTGTTACGTATCAGAGCAATGACACCGACTCGAACTACCGAAGGTCAACCGCCTTCACTCTGGATTACCTGCACATTACCAACATATGGGTAACATTCAAACAGAAGGGGTGAGATATCGAACATTATAATATAACATATGATAAATATTACACTAGAATCAGTTCATGCAAAAATCACCACTTCGCAACTTATAAACCACAACAATCACAACAGGCTATCAAGAAAAAAAAAACAATTAATTCATTAACGCAACAACTCTTTCATAATACTTAGAATGCGAATCAATACTATGAGAATGCATGTGGTACCATTGGAGTAGAACTCCCATCTTAAAAACGGAGTAGAACTCCCATCTTAATAATTGTTGCCAATTAATAGAGGCATCAACAAGGCATAAGCCTTCTTCGCAGTTTTCCAATCCAGGCCATCACAGAGTATGCAAATATATGTGACTCAATGAATGCAGAATTGTTGTACCCCAAAGTTTTCCCTCTCATTTCTCAAGAATTCTCTCACAAGATCTCTCATGACATCAAGTTGGCAACACAGATACATCAATTTAGGTTTGGAATTGGCACAAGGGCAAAATGGTCAATTGCATGCTGAAAAGTCAAGCTTTAACTTTTGCATCAAAGTCAAGTTTCAAGAATCATATTTCATCAAAACATGTTGGAATATGAATTTTGTTTCATCAAGAAAATTAAAAGTCAAAATTACTTTGGAAAAGTCAAAATTCCAAATACTTAGAAATTTTTCTAAATGTTTAGGAAATATGATAAGTTCAAAACTTCTGGCCGTATTTTCACCATGATGCAAGTTGATTCTGGAAGAACTTCTGACACAAGAGTTGTAAATCTCAATGAGATCTAAAACATTGCAGAATAGAACTTCTCCTAGAAATGCTGGGATTTCAAGTTATGAATCTTCAAAGACACGTCCATGAAACTGTAGTGCTCAGTAAATTCTCGACATTTCCAAGATAGAATTTGGTTAGAAATTTTGGGCTAGTTTTCACATAGGTTCAATCAGAATTTGCAAGAGTAGTTCAAAGAAAATCTACAAAGCGTGTTACAAGCTTTCTGAAAGGTCTGAGAACCCCTTCAGAATATGCTGGAGCAGGGAGATTCAAAGATCAGAAATTGGATGTTTATTCTAAGTTATGCTGATGTTGAACTTCTGACCCAGAATTAAGCTATGATGCATAATCTCATATTGCAGGATTTCTGTTTTGATAAATCTCATCATCATTTAATGCTCACACCCAATTTTGAGTCTTTATCCAAAGGATTTCCCCACGTGTGGCATAGAAGTACCATTGTTGTCCTTGAAAAGCAAACTTTTGTACAAGTTTATGTCGGGCCCGTGCTTTTCTTTTTCTTATGAGGCTACTTTTCCATAATTCATGCTTACAAATCAAGTTTAGGTGTGGCTAAAGCTGCTAACCACCTTACTTTGTGCCTTGAACCATACTTTTTTGAACTTGCTTCAAGAACAAGTCAGCGCCTAGTATATGATGGCTGTACTTTTGACTTCTCCAATATACTAAATCCTTGCCCATAAATTGAACTTCATTTGCAACTGAAAACGGGTCGAGAATTTGAAAATTAGCCTTGAAACCTTGCTGAAATTTCAAAGAACTTGAAACTAAAAACATAAACACAAAAAACCTGCTAAGCTTTTGTTTCTTTTCACGCCCAAACTTTAATTTTCTTGCACATCTCTTGGCCAAACCACCCATTCAGTTTCTAACAT
Organism: Vicia faba; assembly: GCA_948472305.1. Lineage (NCBI taxonomy): Eukaryota > Viridiplantae > Streptophyta > Magnoliopsida > Fabales > Fabaceae > Vicia > Vicia faba. The sequence continues at coordinate 993,980,154 of OX451741.1, forward strand.
ACATTTAGAAACAATCCCAACTTCTGTTTACAGGTTTCAATTCCATCTTCATCAATCTCCATCTCAAAAAATCAGAACATTACTTCTTGGCTGCTCAGAATCTTCTAGCCATCCATAGTTCAAGGTTACTCTAGCCTTCTGAGCACATGAGAAAGCTGACCAGAATATCACAGCAGCCTGAATCAGACTCTAATTCAGAACAATCTCCAGAAGAAAGGTAAGTTCCTTCTGACTGTTATCTCATTACATAGACATTGATAGACTTGCATGTCCAAAAATACAATGTAGACATCCTGACTTTAACTCTGTACAAATTCATTAGATTTCATTTATTCTTGTCTAAGTAGAGAGAACTTCAGTTCAGAACTTCTTAAGGAAATTAGGATTAGCAAAATTCATGCTTGCTCCTGATTTACAGTTCTGATACTTTATGTTTTTGAAACCATGATGAAATCTGCCGTAACTGCCATGTGTGCATTTTCAGTTCTGTTGAGAAATGACTAAGTTGTAGATGCTCTGGTGGGCATGGAGAAGGAGATGAAATTCATCATCAGAATTTACTTTGTGCTATATGTTTATGTTTTTGCTTCTAATACCGGATGTATAGCCACCCCAGTGGTAGAGAACGCACGCATAACACATTAGTGTTAAGGGACCTGAGTTCTAGCCCCCAAAACACCCTTTTTTATGTTTATCCCCTAACATTTTTACCCCATTCTGGATCAGAACTTCTAGACATTCCCATCCAACAGCATTGACACCTCACATGCCCGTTATCAAAATTTCTAATTTGACAGTGAACACTAGAACTTCTAGGTTTCCAGCTACATCAGAACTTCCAAACTCTCTCTAAACATCCAGAATTTCCAAACTCTCTCAACAACAAGAAACTTCTGACCTTCCAGTAACATTAGTATTTTTAGGCTGCCAATTGCATCAGAACTTCTAGAATCTCCTTTGTTCCAAGCGGACCTAGAACTTCTGACCTTCCCCTTTTCTGCTAACATTTTCTTTCTTGCAGCATATCAGAATCAGAGTTTCTGCCCCTTACTTTTGTTCTCTCTTATTTCAGCAATGCGTTGATTCTGGTTTCTTTTCCCTTTTATTATTTTTAATATCATTTCTATTTTCTTTAATCAAAAACACAAAAAAAAACATTTTTATATTCATATACTTTATTTTATTTCTTTTAAAATCAAAAGACTAAAAAATTTTCTTAAGCAAAATTATTTTCTTCTCTTAACAAAAACAAAACAAGTCCATTTCATTTCTTGTACATTTTTTCAATATGGTTGTAATAGATAATTAGGATTTTAATTTCTTGCAATCCTTATTTGTAAATTTGTACACCCCATCCCCATAATGATTGTAATAGCGTAGAATATTTACTTTCCGCAATTTATCGCTTTTATATAAATGTTAGTAAAGTAGGATTTTTATGGGAAGATAAAAACAACAAGTAGACGACCCATAATCAAAGACTAAATGCATGCAAATCAAACACAATATTCACACATGCACCCTTAGGGTAATTCCACTTGTTGCCTTATAAAAATGATCATGTTATGCATGTGAGATGTCTTAGCAAAAATAATAAAAAATACAAGATCATAGTCCCTCGACGACGCTTCGAATGTTGCCTTTCAAATGATCTTAGTCCCTCAAGAGAAATGCTATGATATCTCACAACATTGTTATCATGACTATACGATGACCCACTCACGCCCCTTTACATGTAAAGATAAGGCTTCTTAACAATCAATGGTAAGATAACAATGTCAAAGGAAGAGAGAAATGAACAAAAGACTTTTGAGTAGGTAGAAACGTTCTTAGTTGCTTGCTCATTTTCAAAACAAACATCCTTGCAAACATACACCAAACACTTTCAAAACATGAAATATTTTCAAAAGTCCAACACTTTGTATACATTCTTAAAAAAACGAGAATCATTACGAAGTTTGCCTAAACGAAGGCGTCTTTCAAATACTTTCAAAAACCACCATAAAGCATATTTTCAAACAAAGCAAGTGATCTAGCAAGCAACTAAGAGCCCATAAATAACTATGGATGAAAAGGGTGCTAATACCTTCACTTTTCATAATCTACCCCCCGAACTCAAAAAAAAAATCTCAAATGCCTTTCCTATTCTTTTCACCCTTTCCTTCATTTGGATAAAAGAAAAGTTGGTGGCGACTCTTGCTAACCGCAAAAATTGCAATCAAACGCAAAACATTTGAAGTTAGTTCTCCCACCGTATTACAGAACTGGGGACTCTGCTAGGGAGTACAAAAAAAGTGGGGTTACCTTAGGGCTAGATCACCTTTAATTTCTTTTCATTATTTTACTTGTTTTCTTTACATTATGGTTCCTTGTTTGGGCTTGCTTTGATCCTCTACCCAGATCTGGGAGACCTTTTTAGGTAAGTAGCAATAGATTGTGGAAACTACGGCTTAGACCGATATGGTTGAAACATTGGCTATGTTAGTGTGACACATTTGTGGGTACCGGTATCCCTTGTGTTGAATCGAGGAGAATACGGGGCTGTTGAGTGGCATCATGAAGCACTAACTGACCTTAGAACCTTAATTGAACAAACTTGGCCATTAGGACGTAGTGAGATAACCGATTTTGATGGGAAGCTTAAAATTGGTCGATACTCGATACTACACTCATTGAGATTGGACTTTTGGGATATCTCGGCCGAAATAAAAGATTTATTTTGCTGAGACAATGCCTAAAAGAAATTTCAGTGATATTAAGACCCTTTAGAACCAGTTTACTATTACTAGGACAGTTTTGAGCCAACTAAAACTTCAAGAGGGTACTTACCTACAAACTCCATGCAAGCCTAAACCTAAGGACTTGTTTGCTTTGTGTGTACATAACAACTTTCTTACTTGTACATAACATCATAAACATGATAACATCATACACATTCTCACTAACCATTTCAAGGATTTAGGAATTTATCTTTGTTTTTGTTTTGTAGGCCATGAACTCTGTCCGAAGAAATACCATTAGAATCAACTTTGTGAAAGCACGCCCTTAACTCCAAGAGTTAGCGTCAAGGGTGCTTGAAGAATCTCCTTTCACCAAGAAATATGGTCGACTCCTCAGTTTGGCTACCTCCAATTTCCAAGAAGAGATGATGCGTGTTCTCTTCCAATTCTTTGATCTCATGCATTGTTGCTTCACCTTCCCCGACTATCAGTTAGTGCCAACACTATAAGAATTATCTCTACTATTAGGAGTTCCCGTGCTTGATCAAGCACCGTTCACTGGTTTAAAAGAGATTCTGAAACCTGAAGTCATTGCCGAAGCGCTGCATCTGAAGAGAGCCGACATTGTAGCAAATTGGGAGACAAGAAGCGAAGTTAAAGGGTTCCTAGGCAAGTTCTTATTGGATAAGGCTCGTCCATTCTAGGAAGATATGGATTTTCAGGCCTTGGAAGACGTCCTATCCCTTCTCATCTATTATTTGGTTCTATTTCCCAACTCGGACTAATTCATAGATGTGAGTGTCATCACAGTCTTTATCTCTCGTAATCCTATACCTACCTTGCTGGGAGACATTTTACATTGTTTCCATACCCGTACCATGAAGAAAATAGGTACTCTCTTGTGCTGTATTCCCCTACTTGCCAAGTGATTCACTTTGCACTTACCTCGATAAACATTGAAGAACAAGCAAAGATTGACATGGTCTCAAAGGATGATGTCCCTCAGCCACTCTGATATCCATTGGTGTTCGAGATCTTTGACAGATACTTCTACCATTGACCGTTGTTAGGAATTCCCTAATGTCCCTCTGCTCGGCATTAGGGGAGGTATCACTTATAACCCTTGCTTATCCTTGCGACAGTTTGGTTACGCCCGAAGAGATGGTCCTCATGACATGCTCATCCAAGGAGTGGTATTTGACTACGAGAGCGACGATCAAGGCTATCGCTAGAGGTTTACGAGAGCTTGGATAATGGTAAATAAAGCAGATAGTGGGACACTGGGACGCAAGAATTCTATTCCCTTTGAACCTTATCTTAGGTGGGTGCGAGCTCGTGCTCAGAAACTCATGATGCTTTACCCCTCCATCCTGCCAGTTATCGTGGAGCTTGTTGCTGAAGAAGAAGTCTCGTATACTGTCCTCCATCCCAACATGCCTACTTCTCTTGAATACTTGCAAAAAGGTTAGATTCAGCTAAAGGAAGAACGAGACACTTTCGAAGCTCAGTGTTATGCGAGTGATAAAAGGGTTTTGGAGCTTACAAAGCAGCTACATGAAGAACAAAGCTTGAACGCCTACCTTGCGCCAAAGAGGATGCGTTCGATCTTTTTATCTAATAGATTTATTTTGTAAGCCAAAGAGGCACGTTGTAACCATTTTGAACTAATTAATGAAAATTGACGTTTGTTCATTCTTTGTCTAGACAAATTTAAATTTCATAAATCCTTGAAAACATTTACATGCACATCTTCCATGCATCATAACATAACAGGTTTTCCACGACATGTTTCCTTATCTCTCTTATGTTTATTTCAGTAAGATGGATATCGAGAAAACAGTGAAAGACCTACAAGCACAAAACTCCCAATTTCAAGAGACTCTACTGACCCTGGCCAAGGGGCAACAAGAGTTGATGACGTTGCTGGAAGCCAAAAAGAAACCAAAGAGGAAAGCCCTAGTCAATATGGGTAAGAGATTCAGAGAGCCGATCTGTCAGATACCGGTAGTGGAAGACTCGTTTGAGGAAGACAAAAATCAAATTGGAGAAGCAAGGAGTACCCAGGCTGGGTGTATCAATGATCAAGGGTACGATGATGAGGATTATTTTGATGAGAAGTATCCTCCTGCCGATGTTAAGTACAAGTAGCTAGAGGACAGACTGAAGGCCGTTGAGATTCAAGCCTTCCCCGATTTGGATTTTGATGATTTGGGTTTAATATCTGGGGTTTTCATTCCCCATAAATTCAAGGTACTGGTCTTCGTTAAATACGACAGGGTTTCCTGCCCAAAACTTCACCTGAAGTCTTATGTGCACAAAATTCAACCGCACACCGCTGACAAGAAACTTTGGGTTCACTTTTATCAAGAAATCTTGGCTGGGACTCAACTAGAGTGGTTTTACCAATTGGAGGGTTCCCGTATCCATACATGGTACTACCACCAATACTAGTACAATTCCGACCTGGCGCCGATAAGAGTTCAACTGCAAGACATGACAATGGGTAAGAGTGAAAGGTTCACAAAGTACGCCCAAAAGTGGAGGGCTCTTTCCAGTGGGGTCCAATCGCCATTAATCAACAGGGAGCACATTGATATGTTTATGGGCACTTTATCTGGTCCATTTTTCAACTTATTGGTTGGTTGTTCTTCTTCCGGTTTCACCGAGCTGATTTTAACCGGTGAAAGAGTTGAAAGCGGTATCAAAAGCAGGAAGATCCCCATTGCATCTGCTTCCACCTTTAATCCCATAAAGAAACCTTTTATCGGGAAGAAAGAAACGAATGTTGTGTATGGGGAAAGGGCCCATACAAAGAAGGATGATCGTCCGTCCGTTAATGTTATTCGGATTTCCAAACCACCACTTATTCAAAGATAATCTTCCAATCATCAACGGTTTGAGGCTCCGCGAAGACAATACACAAGGGTAGGCATATCGCTATCCCAGGCCTTACAACACATGTTAAAGGCTAATTTGGTGACACTGCATAATCCTCTGACCAATCCAGATACCTCCTCACCTAAATACAATCCGAAGACCAAGTGTGCATATCACTCGAATAGTCTCGGGCATGAGACTGACCAATGATGGGCACTGAAGAATAAAATTCAGGACTTAATAAATAACAAGATGATCGAATTTGATCCGCCTCCAATTCTCAATGTGATAACGACACCAATTCCAATCCATGGTAAGGGTGCCAGTGTTATTGAAGACACCATTTTTGTTTCCTCCGTCGAAGACTTGACTACTCCGTTAACCATTATCAAAAAGAACTTGCTGAAAGCCGGGATTTTCCCTGGCTGTTTGAAGGATTGTGATTGATGCACAACACAACTCAATTGATGCAAAGGTCTAAAGGAAAGCATTCAACGCCTGATGAATAGCCATGAGATCCTATTTGAGAAGACTCTGTCCACCAAAAGTTTGACCAATAAGATTGTAGACCTCTCCATCATAACAATTTCAAACAAACCTCTTAGGATCTCCTCCAAGGGTCCTATCAGTATTTCAAATGAACCGACTGTTGCTCCTCTAATAATTACCACCCCAGGCTAATTCCGTACTCTTCCAACAAAGTAGTGCCATGGAACTATGGTGCTGAGGTGTTTTACCATGGAATAAAGAAAGATGCTTGGATTGAAGAAAGCAAAGCTGATGATATTGGTAACATTACTGGCTCTAGTAAGGTGACCAAAACTAGGAGAATCTTTTCACACAACATCTCACCACCAACTGCTGCAAAGGCACTTGTCCGCGTCACCACTACTAAGCCCAATTCTAACACAAGGGGAAAGGAGAAAGTAGTTGAGCCCTCTGAGACAAAAATACTCGCAAACGATATTGCTGTTGAGGAACCTTCCGCTTGAGAAATGGATGAAATCTTGAAAATTATAAAAAGGAGTTATTTCAAGATAGTGGAGCAATTGGAGAAAACCCCTTCCAATATTTCCATGTTATCTTTTCTACTTTGTTCTGATGCTCATGCTCGAGCGTTAATCAAATTTATGAAGAATGCTCATATCCCCCATGAGACCACAATTGACCAGTTTGAAAATTGTGTGGCAAGCTTGACGACCGACAATGGTTTGGGATTCTCGGATGCTGATCTGACACCACTTGGAAAGAACCATAACAAAGCTCTGCATGTTTCAGTTGAATGTAAGGGGACTACCCTAGCCCATGTTCTGGTTGACACTAGCTCTTCCTTAAACGTATTACCCAAAGGCGCTTTAGACTGTCTAGACTGTGAAGGACTGGTGCTGAAACCAAGTAATATTATTGTAAGGGCTTTCGATGGGTCCAAAAGGACAGTTCATGGAGAGGTGGATCTCCCGATCAAGGTGGGCTCAAAGATTTTCAACTCTACTTTCTACATCATGGATATTCGTCCTGCTTACTCCTGTTTGTTGGGTCGACCTTGGATTCATGGAGCGGGGGCAGTAACCTCAACCCTTCATGAAAAGCTCAAATACCCGGTCAAGGGAAGGATTGTCAATGTTTGTGGTGAGGAGGAGTTCATGGTAAGCCATCTCAATTCTTTCAAATATGTGGAGATGGATGGTGAATTTTTCGAAACCCCGTGTCAGGATTTTGAAGTTGTGCCACCAATGGTTACTACTACCAAATGTTCCACTGATGTGTCCAAAGCGGGTAAGGTCGTGCCAAAGATGGTTTCATTTAGAGATGCTCATGCCGTAGTCGAAGAAGTAAGCTTTGATACTTGGGGAAAACTCCTCGAGATCCAGTTCAAGGCAGACAAATGTGGTTTAGGATTTATTATCAAGGCTCAGAAGGAAGTGAGGCGCGCTCGTGCGGGGAAGCCCCCTCTCCGTATCGGAAGTCATGAAGTAAATGTTGTGGGTGATTCTGATGATGAATGTGAATTTGAAGAATGGGTATACCCTACTACAATAGAGCTCAACAATTGGCACGCAAAGGACTTCGTTCCCATCTCCTTCATTGAGGAGTAATTATTGTTTATTGCTTTCTATCAATTCAAGAACATTTTGTCTGTAATATTAAACAATAACTTTTAAGCCATGTGCCTGACCCGGGGCACATTGGTCCATTTGTTAAGGGTTTTATTTATGGTCATGTTATCATATGATCATTCAATACAAATCATTGAACTTTTGCATTCAAATCTTTATGCTCATTGTCTTTCTTTTTCTTCAATAAAATTTTCAAAATAGCCATGTATCTTACATGCACACACACACACACACTCTTGTAGGTCCTCATCCACTTTGGATCTCATTGCCAATGACTCTACTATTACCGACTTTGGTCTTGAACGTCCAGTTAATCAAGCTGAAGAGGAAGGCGAGGAAGATTGTCAAATACTGGGAGAACTAGCCAGACTTCTATTGCAAGAGGAAAAGACTATTCAACCGTATGAAGAGTCAGTTGAAGTCATCAATTTAGGTACCGAGACAGACAAGAAAGAGGTCAAAATTGGCGCTAACCTAGGAAGCAGTGTCAAAAGCAGATTGGTTTAGATGTTGCATGACTATGTGGAAGTGTTTTCTTGGTCGTATGGAGATATGCCAGGGTTGGATACCAATATTGTAGTTCATCGTCTGCCGACAAAAGAAGATTGCCCTCCTGTCAAACAAAAAGTTCGTCGCATTAGGCCTGACATGTCTGAAAAGATAAAAGTTGAAGTGATAAAACAATTTCATGCAGGATTCCTAGCTGTGACATCTTACCCCTAATGGGTTGCCAATGTGGTGCCAATATTAAAGAAAGAAGGAAAAGTTTGTATGTGCATAGATTATAGGGATCTGAATAGGGCGAGCCCCAAGGATGATTTCCCTCTACCTCATATTGATCTTTTGGTCGATAATACTGCTCAGCATAAAGTTTTCTCTTTCATGGATGGCTTCTCCGGCTATAATCAAATTAAGATGGCTCCCGAAGAATGGAGAAAACCACCTTTGTTACTCATTGGGGTACCTTTTGTTACAAGGTAATTCCATTCGGACTGAAGAATGCAGGGGAAACATATCAGAGGGCTATGGTAGCTTTGTTTCATGATATGATCCATCATGAAATAGAGGTGTATGTGGATGATATGATTGCAAGGTCAAAAACTGAAGAGGAACACCTTAATCACCTATCCAAGCTATTCAAGAGGCTGAAAAAGTACAAACTGAGGTTGAACCCTACATGTTCGGAGTACGATCTGGAAAGCTTCTAGGTTTTGTTGTCAGTGGTAAAGGCATCAAAGTCGGTCCCGCAAAGGTAAAAGCCATTCAAGAAATTCCAGTCCCCCATTCTGAAAAGGAGGTCAGAGGATTCTTGGGTCGTCTTAACTACATCGCCCGCTTCATATCTCACTTAACTGCTACTTGTGAGCCAATCTTCAAACTCTTGAAGAAAGATCAAGTAGTCAGATGGAATGATGAATGTCAGGTTGCCTTCGACAAAATCAAAGAATATCTGGAAGAACCTCCTATCCTCATACCTCCAGTTGAAGAAAGACCCTTGATCATGTACTTGACGGTGCTATAGAATTATATGAGGTGTTTGTTGGGCCAACATGACGAGTCTAGCCAAAAAGAGCATGCTATTTACTACCTCAACAAAAAGTTTACCGACTGTGAAACCAAATATTCACAGCTCGAGAAAACTTGTTGTGCTCTGGCATGGGTTGCTCGCCTGCTAAGACAGTACATGTTGATTAATACCACTATTTTGGTTTCTAAGATGGACCCTATTGTTGTACCCCAAAATTTTCCCTCCCATATTCTTCAAGATTTGCAAAGAGCATGCTTCAAAATCTCTCAAGGGTTGCACAGTTCAATGGCCTCCTAACAGTCAAAACTTAGGGTTTTTGTTCTGGCAAAGAAGTTGAAGTTTCCAAGGGTCCAAACAAGTCCCACATGCCTATAAATATGGTTAAGCATCCACATGATAAGTTTCAAGACTTACAGCACAAAATTGCACAGTCAAAAACCCTAATTGCTCAACAGTCAATTGTAGGGGCAAAATGGTCATTTGACAGTCAAAAGTCAAAATTTTTGGTCAACATCTTATTTTGAAGCCGCAAACATCATTTGATCAATTCTTGATCATGATTCTCAAGGCATGGCTCATAAAGTCTCAAGATGCAAAAGTTTCTATATTTGGACAGTTGAAAAAGTCAACTGCAAATTGACCAGGGCATAACTTCCACATGGTTTATCAGAAAAATTCCATCCAAAGCTCATTTCGAAGAGAATGACATTTCCTACAACTCATCTTCACACTTCAAGTCCAAGAAATGCTCTCACAAAAAGTTATCAATCTCAACATTATAGGTCATTTTCAAAAGTCAACAAAAAGGCACTTTAAGTCAAAGACCATAACTTGAGATTGGTAAATAAAAATGACATGGGACCAAAGGCATTGGTTAGAGGACTTCAATACCTTTCCAAAATGTCCAAGAACATGATCAAAGCTTAAAATTTGAGCAAGATATGCCTTGTGGAAGTTGGGAAAGTTTTGGGAATTTTGAAAAGTCAACTTTGCTTCAAATGCCTCAAAATTGCTAATGGGCCACAATTTCTTCCAAGAATCATCACCCAAAAGCTATGCACGACCCATTGACCCAAAGGGGAGTTATTTTCTTATTTTTAATTTATTAATTGAATTTTTAAATCTATTAATTCATTTAATTAAAGTTAAATATGAGAAAAATACAAAATAATGCTTTTAAATCTTTTTGATGCAGCAAATCCAACTAATGCAAGGTGGCAATTCGTTTCATGTCCAAAAAAGGCAAAACTTCCATGATTGGCATGTTCTTCATAACAAAAAGATTGAAAAAGATTATGCAAAATCACAAATTCAAAAGCATTGATTCCATGGATTTTGGACTTTTTTTTTACCCTAATTCACTCCACATATAAACAGAAACACAACCCTAATCATAAGAACAGGCATGCTGCGCTAGAACCTGAAAACAAAACTTGCACTTTTTCTTAAAAACCTCAAAACTGTTTTGGCATCTAGAAGGCGTTTCAAGGCGTAAAAAGTATCTCAAAAGCTTGTTGGGACTTTCCTGAACAGAATCCAATACTTTTCCACTCTCCATACACAAAGAACTGGTAGAATCACGTGGCCCTGTTCCCAAATATTTTCATAATCGTATTTGCATTTGCATACCTTTTCCATACGTTTTAAGCATTGATTTATACTAACATGGTTGTTCTAAAGCTGTTGGCATCCTTTGATTGAATTTTTAAGCCCTATACGTGAATCCACCATGGAAGCTGCCTAGGTTTTCAAAGGTTTGAAATTGGGGTTTCTTTCCTGGGGAAAAATTAAGCCATAAGACCAATACCATTGGACTCGTGACCTTCATACGAACACAATCATCACCTCGCGCCCAATTTATCATTGCCCAGGAGCTATTCGCTATTTTTGCATATTGTGGTTAGTGGGGGTTTAAAACCCCCGCTATTTGGTTTCTTTTACAGGTAGAAAGAAGAAGATGATGCAGGCGTGGCAGAACATGAGTGGAGTATTTGAATCTGGCGCGGTTTTTTAGTGTTTTATATCATTAACTTTATGTTCTCATTATAAATTTTGTGTTCCATTATAATATCAAAACGCACAAACAGCGCAGCTGGCAAAGCATTGGCACGGTAAACGCAGGGGCCTGGGTTCGATTCCCAAGTCCCCCACTTATTCAATATATTTTGCCTTAACACGCTTCTATGCAGTGCTTCATCAAGGGTTTACCATACAGCCTCATCATCTGGCTTGCCACACGTCCAACAACTCCAATCCAAAGGCTAGGATGGGCAGTCCACCATGGACACCAGTCAAACGTTCTACACGCAAGTCTGAAAAGTCAAAAAGGCCTCCATCTAATGGGCCAAACTGCTTTCTATTGACCTCCAAATTGGGTTAACCACCCCCCATGTTTGCATTTTTTTTCTTCTCTTTTTTTCTTTTCTTTTATTTAGTTTAATTATGTTAATTGTTTTATTTAAATCCATAAAAATTAATTTTCATAAAATACAAAAAAATCAGAAATCATAAAAAATAAAAATATGTTTTATTTAATATTATTTTGTAAATAAATTTCATAATCAATTAGTTTTAATTTTAGGTTTTAACCTTAATGTTTTTTTCTTAAATAATTAAAAACATAAAAATAGGTCTTTTATCATTTTTTATTCTTTTTCTTAATAAATAATCTTTTTTTTGTCACTATTAATTATTAATTATTCTTGTAAATAAATTTTGTCATTAAATAATTAGGTCAAACTTAAACATTTTTTTTAATAAATTAAAAACAATTTAGAACTAGGGTTTTATTTAACTTTTAAATTTCAATTAATTCTCTTTAATTTCGTAAATCTAAAAACATAAAAAAAATAAGTTCTTTTTCTCATTCAATAATTAAATCAATTTTCGATTCCAATTTTATTTCTTTAAAGGGTCCAACGCCCTCGCTCTCGATTCTTATTTCCTTTCGCACATTTATTTTTTTATTCCTTTTATGAATGTAATGTATTTGCCCCGAAGCTTTGTAATAGATAATTAGGATATTTATTTTCCGCACTTTTCTTTTCAAATCGGGTCTTGGTTTAATTTGGCGATGTAGACCCGCGCCTTGTAATAGCGTAGGACCTTTATTTCCCGCATTTTAAATTCCGCATCTTTAACTGTTAATAATCACATGAAAGAATGTATGCTCAAATAAAATCGAAGTGTAGATCACCAATGCATGACAAGACAAATAATAAACTGAAAATGACACACAATTCACACACCACTCCTAGGGTACGCCTCACTGTTACCTTGCCACTCGAAACGTGGTCGTCGAGTAGAGGATGTCTTAGTAAGTCCTCATGTCCATGAACATGGCATGAGGGTAGCTTCTAAGGTTCCCTCCTATTGCTCTAGTGACCACACTGTCCCTTAACGAATTGACCCAAACACCTCCAACGATGGTGCTACCTACCTCTCAATGGTGGGATGGCACTATCTTAAGGACATTTACACAGACGAATTCCTTAGGGTAGGTAGATGACTCGTAGATACTTGCTCTAATTCAAAACAAATCAAAAACTTCTTTTCACACCGACACTTTGCAAAAAGCTTTCAAAACAACTTTTCAAACACTCTTGAGGACTGATACAAGAGTCAATCTGAAACTTTCAAAGAAACTTTTTTCAAACCCACTCCCCTTGAAAAGCAAACAAACATTTTGAAAACACAAATGAGCAAGTATCTAAGAGCCCATGGATAACCATGGATAGAAAGGGTGCTAACACCTTCCCTTTCTATAAATCTACCTCCCGAACCGAGAACTAATCTCAATAAGGAATTTTTCTGTGCTTTTGTCCTTTCCATATTGGAGAAAATAAAAGACGGTGGCGACTCTTGCTTCCGCGATATTTCGCGAACCAGCATTAAACAGTCAGTTCCAGATCCACCGATCACACCTATCAAGTACATCTTCGAGAAACTCGCTCTTTCTGGACGGATAGCTAAATGGAAAATGATCTTGACTGAGTATGATATTCAATACACAATGCAAAAAGCCATCAAAGGAAGTGTATTAGAAGATCATTTGTCCCATCAAGCTGTTGATGATTATCAGTCTATGAACTTTGACTTCCCATATGAGAATATCATGCTAGTGACCGACTGCGCGAAAGATGGACTATATGGCGGACCTGAACAAGGATCCCGATGGACTATGGTCTTTGATGGGGCTTCCAACGCACTAGGCAATGGCATTGGCGCTGTGATCATATCCCCTGAAGGTTTCCACACTCCTTTCACTGCCATACTGTTCTTCAATTGTACGAACAACATGGTTGAGTACGAAGCATGCATTTTGGGTCTGAAGGCTGTCATTGATTTGAGGATCAAGCATTTGAATGTGTTCGGGGATTCCACTCTAGTGATTAGCCAAGTAAAAGGAGATTGGGACACTAAACACCCTAATCTCGTTCCTTTTAAGAAACTTGTTCTATCTCTGATTCCTTACTTCAAAGAGATCACCTTTGAACACTTCCCAAGGGAAGAAAATCAGTTAGCCGATGCTTTGGCCATGATGTCTTCTATGTTCAAAGTCAAATGGGACAACGAAGCTCCTATAATTTCAATTGAGAGATTCGACGAACCTGTGCACTGTTATGAGCTTGACACTAACACGGAAAAGCCATGGTACCATGAGATGATGAGATACCTTGAAGCACAAGAGTATCCCAAAGGAGCTTCCATCAATGACAGAAAATTCTTACAAATATTCTCAGCTAAATTCTTCCTAAGTAATGGAGCCCTGTACAAACACAACCTTGATTCTACTCTACTCCGATGTGTGGACACGAAGGAGGTAGGGGAAATTATGGAAGACATGCATGATGGTCTCTTTGGGACTCACTCTCGCGGACATACTATGGCCAAGAAAATCCTGAGAGCTGGTTACTATTGGTCAATGATGGAGGTTGATTGCCATCGCCACTCAAGGACTTGCCATAAATGCCAAGTATATGCTGATAAGGTTCATGTGCCTCCTATTCCTCTGAACATCATGACCGCTCTGTGGCCATTTTCAATGTGGGGCATTGACATGATTGGAGAGATAAAACCTACTGCTTCCAATGGACATCACTTCATTCTGGTTGCTATCGATTATTTCACCAAATGGGTCGAAGCTGCCTCATTTGCCTCAACCACCAAGAACGTGGTATCCAGATTCACCAAACACAACCTCATCTGCCGCTGTGGTATCCCCGAAAGGATCATCGTCGACAATGAGACTAACCTCAGCAATGCTATGATTACATAACTTTGCACTCAGTTCAAAATCAAGCATCACAATTCTTCTCCTTATAGACCTAAAATGAATGGCGCAGTGGAAGCGGCCAACAAAAACATTAAGAAGATTGTGCAGAAGATGGTAGTGACCTACAAAGACTGGCATGAGATGTTACCGTTTACTCTTCATGGCTATCATACTTCAGCTAGAACATCAATTAGGGCAACTCCCTTTTCTTTGATCTATGGCATGGAAGTTGTCCTACCAGTGCAAGTTCAGATTCCCTCACTAAGGATTATGAATGAAGCAAGACTAAGAGAAGACGCATGGATTCAGACAAGGTCAGATCAGTTGAACTTGATCGATGAAAAGCGACTGGCTGCTATTTGTCATGGTCATATGTATCAAAAACGCATGATCAAGGCTTTCAACAAAAAGATCAAACCTTGAGTATATCAAACTGGTGACTTGGTGATAAAGCGCGTCATTCTTCCACAAGGAGACCCCAGGGGCAAATGGACTCCCACTTACGAAGGTCCATTTATTGTCAAGAAGTTTTCTCTGGTGGTGCCATGATGCTGACTACCATGGACGGTGAAGACTTCCCACATCATGTGAACACGAACATAGTTAAAAAATACTACGCATAAAGGACCCGTTATGTTGACACACCTAGGAAAGATAAGGGCATGCTAGCAAACCAAAAGGCTTGGGCAAAAATTTGGGATATATGCAAAAGATTATACACCCGACAAGTTGAAAACCCGAACGGGCGACTTAGGCAAAAATGGGTATCCTGGTGGGATGAAAACCCGAAAGGGAGGTCCAGGAAAAAGTTAAGGATTGATAGAGTACGACTATGTCCCGTGGAATCGCCACAGTCACCTTTATTACGAAGGTCTGATTTCAAACGGACCAAGATTAGTCCCATCAACTTCTGTCAACAACAAGGGACATTCAAAGACATCGGGGCAATAGTAGAGTTGGAACGCAATGAGATCGCTTCCACATGGCTATTATCTTTGTTTTCAATTTTTTTCTTCCTTTCGACGATTTCCTCTTACTAGGATCTTCGTCTCTTTGTAAAAAATCGCCTATTCATGGGTAAAATATCAATACAAATATACTTTGAAGTGCAAACTTTCTATTTTTGTTTTGAATACAAAAGTGTCCAATGACTAAAATGGAATGAACATATGCATGTGAACTTGATTAAAACTATTTGGCACATGTGTCCTGCTAAGAAGCAGTAAGCATCTCTTTAATGTATATGGAATATCCCCACAAAGTAATTTCATTAGCATTATCCCCACAAGGACGGCTACAATAAACCAATCCCCAACAGAGTTGCCAACAAAATTCTCTTTGCATAGGTTGATCCCCAGTCAGAGTCTCAATCTCTTGACAGCTCTCTCCCCAGCTAAGTTGGTCCTAAAAGAGGAAGCCATGTGGATGTGTTCCTAAAAGAACTCACCTCGTCAGCAGTTCGTCAAGTATTCCTCAACAGGGTTTATTCCTCAACAGGGTTTATTTCCCCAACTGAGTTTATTTCCCTAGCTGAGTCTGCCTCCCCGGACGATTCTATCCTTTCCAACTTGAGTTTGCCTCCCAGACCATTGCAAATCAGAGGACCACAACCCCTGATCCCTAGTGAAGTCGCCAACAAAGTCATCAATATCTCCGAAATTTACTATGAAGCCTGGACCCGACCAGATAGAAGTTTATCTCCGAAAGTTGTTGTAAAGCCTGGACCCGACCAAATAACAACCAACTTCACCCTTTCAGACAAGTTACTATAAAGCCTGGACCCGACCAGATAATAGTACAACTTTCAAAGACTAAGAAGCATGGACCTGACCAGATAGTAGTATCACCTCAAGACACTATGAAGCATGGACCCGACCAGATAATAGTTAACTTCTCAAGACACTATGAAGCCTTGATCCGACCAGATAATAGTTTAACTCTTCCAGATATTGGAAAAAACTTGGACTCAATCAGACAAGGGTTTAACTTATTTTCCCCCATAGAGTTTGCCTTTACCCCAGCAAGTTACTGTGAAGCCTGGATCCAACCAGATATCAGTTCAACTTCGTCTTTTCAAGTAAGTTATTGTGAAGCCTGGACCCAACCAGATAGAAATTAACTTCATCCACCTCAGAAATCTACAAAGCCTGGAATCCGACCAGATAGCAGTTTAATGTCAATAAGTTACTGTGAAGCCTGGACCCGACCAGATAACAGTTTAATTTATTCTTCCCCAGTAAGTTACTATGAAGCCTGGATCTGACTAGATATCAGTTCAACTTTGTCTATTCAAGCAAATTGTGAAGCCTGGAGTCCGACCAGATAACAACTAGCTACAATCCCCAGCGAGTCATTATGAAGCCTGGACCCGGCCAGATAATAGTGTAACTTTTCAAAAAAAAACTATGAATCCTGGACCCGACCAGATGGTAGTTACCACTTCAAGTCACTGTGAAGCCTGGAACCCGACCAGATAACAGTTCAACTTTAAGCAATTTTCTATGAAGCCTGGATTCCGACCAGATAACAGTTAATTCAGATCTTGCCCTACAAGTCACTGCAAAGCCTGGAATACGACTAGATAGCAGTCAGCCTCATTATCTCTAATAAATTGAAGCCAAGCCTAGATTTCAACCAGATAACAGCCAGTTTTCAATGCTCTCCAGTCATGAATAATTCCCCAATAGAGCATTGAACTCTTTTCCCAAGCAGAGATCAGCACTCTCCACAGAGTCTTCTTAAAAAAGCTAGTATTCTCCAGCAGAAACATCCTAAAATAAGAGAAACATACTCTTCATCCTCAGCAGCAGTCTCGAAGCTCATTTCCCAAAGCTCATCAGCATGTTGTCAAGGATTTATTTTCCTAGACAAAGACACACTACAAGGAACACATCACATTCATAAATCATAACACATGCATGACAGTTGCATACTGCATAATCTCATTTATTTTGAGAACATCATTACACCAGGCATACATCTGCATGCAACTAATCCTTTCCCTTGTAGAAAAATCTACAGACAAAGGCATCCATCACTCCAGTTTAAATCAACCAAAAGATTTGTCCTGGTACCTTCCCCGATCAGTCTGAATGGAATCTCTAAGCCCATTCCCTACACATTCAACTAACACATCATCGAGTGCAAATTTCTAGGCACTCTAGTGTTCAATCATCTTCCACCTTCAAGTCACGAATGGCGGACTCGCCAATCTAACTCTTCAAGTTTAAGAAGATTGAAAAGGGGCAGCTGTTGTACCCCAAAATTTTCCCTCTCATATCTCAAGAATTCTCTCACAAGATCTCTCATGACATCAAGTTGGCAGCACTGATACATCAATTTAGGTTTGGAATTAGCACAAGGGCAAAATGGTCAATTGCATGTTGAAAAGTCAAACTTTGACTTTTGGATCAAAATCAAGTTTCAAGAATCATATTTCATCAGAACATGTTGGAACATGAAGTTTGTTTCATCAAGAAAATCAAAAGTCAAGATTACTTTGGAAAAGTCAAAATTCCAAATACTTAGAAATTTTTCTAAACGTTTAAGAAATATGATAAGTTCATAACTTCTGGCTAGATTTTCACCATGATGCAAGTTGATTATGGAAGAAGTTCTGACACAAGAGTTGTAAATCTCAATGAGATCTAAATAATTGTAGAATAGAACTTCTCCTAGAAATGCTAGGATTTCAAGTTATAAATCTTCAAAGACACGTCCATGAAATTGTAGTGCTTAGTAAATTTTGGGCATTTCCAAGACAGAATTTGGTTAGAACTTCTGGGCTAGTTTTCACGTAGGTTCAATCAGAATTTGCAAGAGTAGTTCAAAGAAGATCTACAAAGCGTGTTACAAGCTTTCTGAAAGGTCTGAGAACCCCTTCAGAATATGCTGGAGCAGTGAGATTCAAAGATCATAAATTGGATGTTTATTCTAAGTTACGCTGATGCTGAACTTCTGACCCAGAATTAAGCTATGATGCATAATCTCATATTTCAGGATTTTTGGTTTGATAAATCTCATCATCATTTAATGCTCACACCCACTTTTGAGTCTTTATCCAAAGGATTTTCCCACGTATGGCATAGAAGTACCATTGTTGTCCTTGAAAAGCAAACTTTTGTACAAGTTTATGTCGGGCCCATGTTTTGTTTTTTCTTCTGAGGGTACTTTTCCATAATTCATGCTTACAAATCCAGTTTAGGCGCGGCCAAAACTGCTAACCACCTCACTTTGTGCCTTGAACCATACTTGTTTGAACTTACTTCTCTGACCAGATTTTCACCATGATGCAAGCTGATTCTTGAAGAACTTCTGATACAATAGTTATAGATTTCAATGAGATCTAAAAAATTGCAAAATAGAACTTCTCCTAGAAATTCTGGGATTTCAAGTTATAACTCCTCAAAGACACATCAATGAAACTAAAGGCACTCAGCAAATTATGGACACTTTCAAGATAGAGTTTGGTCAGAACTTCTGGGCCAGTTTTCACAAAGGTTCAGTCAGAGTTTGCAAGGGTAATTCAAAGAAGGTTACAAAGCATGCTGCAAGCTTCTTGGAAAGTCTGGGAGCTCCTTCAGAACATGCTGGAGCAAGGAGATACAAAGATCAGAAGTTGGATGTCTATTCTAAGTCACGCTGGAGCTGAACTTCTGATCCAGAACTAAGCAATGATGTAGAATATCACGTTGCAGGATTTCTGGTTTGATCAATCTCATCATCATTTAACGCTCACAACCATTTTTGGGTATTTATTCAAAGGATTTCCCCACGTGTGGCATAAAAGTACCATTACTGTCTTGGAAAAACAAACTCTTGTACAAGAGTGTGCTGGGCCCATGCGTTGCTTTTGCTTTTGAAGTTAACTTTCCTTAATTCCTGCTCACAAGTCCATCTTAGGAATGGCTAAAAGCTGCTAACAACCATGTTTGCTTCAAGAACAAGGTAGCACCTTAGCATATGAAGTCTATATTCAAACGCTTCGGACAGAACATGACTAAATCCCAAAACCTTGTTTACACAACCTACTGCGCTGCTACAGCAAAGACCTATAACCAACAGCTAATTCAGCCTACGCCTGCATCCCATAATTGCACCAAACTAGCATACGAAGACTGTGATCAAAAGGCAAGGGAAGAGGATGCCAAAAAGGTTCAAATCCCATTTGTTTTCCCCCAAAAAAATCACAACAAATCCACCTATAAATAAGTTGCTCCATCACACTTGCAAAGGGATGGCTTTTGGAGAGGGAGAATTGTCAAAAGAGAGAAAAGAAAATTGTGAAACCTTCATAAAAATCCAGAATTCCCAAACAGAAAACGAAACCTTTGTTCTTCCCTTTGAATCAAAGAACTTAGCATTTTCTCTTCTGTTGTTCCTACTGACTCCAGAACATCTGAATGCAACAGTTCAAGTTCCAAGCACACGCTCTAGATTCAACGTAAGTCTTTCTGACTTTGCATCCTTTCATTCAGAACATCATTAAATATGTAAATATCATAGTATTGATGTTGCCCATATCATCACATAAGTATAAAATATGTGGATAAGAACTTCTTGATTAAGGCTAGGCTTAGAATTAGGATTAGAACTTCTATAAACTGTTGTGCTTTTATCCTTCTGATTTGTTGTTTGTTAAGAACTGAATAAATTGCTGATGTGCTGATTAATATGAGGAAAGAGTTGAAATGTAGCACAGAACTTCTGATTTTTCACTCACGGTTTTAGCACAACACAGAACTTCTGAGTTCTCCTCATTGTTTTAACATACATAACTTCTATGATTTTATCACTGTTTAAACATAATGAACTTCTGATGTTCACTCGTTGTTAACACACACTGAACTTTTGATGTTCACTCACTGTCTTAGTACATAATGAACGTATGAGTTCTCTTCATTGTTTTGATACACATAACTTCTAAGACTTTTTCACTGTTCTAACACTCAGAAGTTCAGCACATAGCAACTCAGAACTTCTGTGTTTTCCCTCTAATGTTATTGTAGGACCTCAAAGTGTATCAATCCAGAACTTCTAACGCTTCTTTCTGAACCACTTAGCGCCCGACATCAGAACTTCTGATCCCCTTTGTTTTGCTTTCAGCAGCATGCTAATTCTATCTCTCATTATTTCCCTTTTTATCATTTTCAATATCAATTCCATTTTTCATTAATATAAAAAGACATAAAAATATTTTCTTTTATTAATTACTTTATTTATTTTCCTTAATTCATTAAGACAAAAAACCATTTTCTAAACAAGTCCTTTTTCTCTCTTGCATTTTACATTTCAATATGGTTGTAATAGTTAAATAGGATTTTAATTCTTGCAACCCCCCATTTGTAAATATGTACCCTCATCCCCCTAAAGCTTGTAATAAAGTAGAATACTTATTTTCCGCACTTTTTATTGCTTTCATATATTGTTAGTAATTAGGGTGTGTATGGAAAGACATGAAATTGACAAATAGAAAACCCTAATTCAAGACAAAATCAAGCATGAAAACAATACACTTGCACACAAGCACCCCTAGGGTTACCCCACTTGGTTGCCTTATACAAAATGGCCATATTACGCATGTAAGGTATCTTAGCAAAAACAAGCAAATACAAGATCATAGTCCCTCGATGAGGCTATCTAAGTTGCCTTATAAATGATCTTAGTCCCTCAAAAAGAATGCTAAGATACCTTAGAACATTGCTAATCATGGCTATACGATGACCCACGCCCGTCCCGTTTACATCCAAAGATAGGGTTGCTTACCAAATCAATGGTAAGACAACAACGTCAAAGGAAAAGAAAATGAACAAGAAAGACATTTGAGTAGGTAGATTTCCAGTAGTTACTTGCTCACTTTCAAAACAAAACATCCTTGCTATTTTCAAAACAAACACCTACATTTTCAAAACATCTTACAAACTTGAAAACATTTTCAAAAGATCAACATCTTTGTATACATTCTTATGAACGAGAATCATTACAAAGTTTGCCTAAACATGGCCTATTTACAAAATACTTTTAAAAACCACACAAAGCACAATTTCAAACAAAAGCAAGTGATCTAGCAAGTAACTAAGAGCCCATGGAAAACCATGGATGAAAAGGGTGATAATACCTTCCCTTTTCATAATCTACCCCCCGAACTCAAGAAATAATCTCAAAGGTATTTCCTGTGTTTTTTCACTTTTCCTTTTGGATAAAAGAAAAGTCGGTGGCGACTCTTGCTATCCGCAACATTTGCGATCAAACGCAAAACCTTCAAGTCAGTTCTCCCACCGTATCACAGAACTGACGACTCTGCTGGGGAAATTTTAAAGTGGGGTTACCTTAGGGCTAGATCACATCTACTTGCTTTCATTGTTTGACTTGTATGCTTTACGTTTTGGGTCCTTGTTTGGGTTACTGTTAAAATCCTACCCCCGGATTTGGGGAACACCTTTTAGGTAAGTAGCAGTAAACTATGAGGGAACTGTGCGGGGTATACCGACACGGTTGAAGCAGTAGCTACGTTGATGTGGCACTTTGGTTGGTACCGGTAACCCTTAAGTCAATCAAGGAGAGTACGGGGCCGCCGCGTGTTATCGTGAAGCATCAACTGACCTTAGAACCTTTAATTGCACAACTTGGGCAGTAGGACGTAGCAAGGTGGCCTACCTTGGTGTATTCCCAAGGTCGACAGATACTCGATGCTACACTCATTAAGGTTTGACCCTTGATCTTTGTTTGGTTGCGAGTCAATCGCCTATTGAACGAAGCTGGGGGAAAGATCGGTGATATTGAGATCCCTTAGAACCCGGTTAGTATTTATAGGACAGGTTGAACCAATCCAACTTCAAGAGGGTACTTACCTACAAAATCCATACAACTTTCATTTTGAAAGTTTTTCTTGAATCAACTTGCATCTTGAGGAAACTTGCTTGTGAAGTTAGGGTTTTTGTTAAGAACAAAAACACTTAGAATTTTTCTAAGTGTTAGAAAATCTTCCAAATTTGACTTTTGTTGACTTTTTTATTTCTTGACGGTCAACTTAATAGTTTTGAATATCTTGATGATTCTTGACTTTTGAATTCCAATGTTGACCAAAAAGTCAAAGTTTGACTTTTGAGTGACTGTTGACTTTTCATCAGTTGATTCAATTTTCCATTATCAATCACTTGTATCTTTGGAAATGTCTTGAACCATGTAACTAGATCAAGATGCTGTATTTCAGTCCTTCAGATCATGCTTCAATCCATTAGGTCATGCACTAGGCCAAAAGTCAATGATTAGTCATCTTCAGTCAAAACCCTAATTTTGGCAATTTTCTCCTTTGATGATTTGAGGGATTTCCTTGAGGAATCATGGTCAAAACTTGATAAAATGATGAATATCACCTCAAAATATTGATTTTGACAAAAAATCTTGAAGTTTGACTGTATGTTTGACCATAATTGACTTTTTACCCAATACATTTGATTTTCAGTCATCTGAGCAATTGACTGGGCAAATTTGTGATGCAAGGCTTGAAACGTGACATGAACATTATTGAGGACCCCATGAATGTAATTTGAGGCCTTTTCAAACCAATATTCTTTGAGAAGCACCAAAACCTAGTTGAATATTCATTGCTTAGGAGGTGAGTTTGTCTGATCAACTCTTGAGTATTTGAAAATGTTAGAAGAATGCCTTGAAGAAAATGTGAGCAAATTTTGGGGTACAACAATATGGTTCCCTAGAAATGGAAGAACATGTATGTTAAGATGATGTTAACATGTTATGTATGAAATGACATGGGATCAAGGTCTCCATCAATTTGAATAACTAATGTATTATTTTTGAATAATCTGAACACCATAGGGTCAAAGGCCCAAAATCATATCAGAACACAAAGGAACCAAGTACCATGAAGATCAGCATCAGTACCTATAAGAATAATTCCCACCCTATCTCACATGTAAACTATGGCTTAGTTATGGTCCAAAAGGTCCACAGAGTCGTGAGTTCAAGTGGAAACCTATCATCGTAGCAACAAACATGCATAATGATAGTAATCCCCAAATGAACCACGTATGCGCGTCGCTCTCATGATCTCACAAGTAAGGTCTGTACTCAGTGGGCTGCATAACTATCCACTCTAGTCCTATGTGTTTCTAGGTGTTCTCTCTGGCCTGTGTATTGATCCTTTTACCTCATAGTAACATCTCACCCACCAAGAAAACAACATCACAACACATATTCAGTATAATACAACCAATATCCAGATGCAACGTATTCAAACAATAAAGAAAATGAAGCATAAAGAAATAAACACCCAATGAAAACAAACAAACAAGAGTTAGGACTGACTCACTTAGGTTTCCTCAGTGAAGTCGCCGGCTATCACTATCGTAAAAAAATATCAAATACAATGAAGCCGCCATAAAATATTTATTTATCCCAAGTGAAATTCTGGCTATCAGATTCCAAATGTCTTAAGAGATATCGAGACATTGGATTCGACTTCACACGCAACAATATATGTATGGACAAAATAAACAGTGCTAAAAGTAAATAACACAAGATATGTTTACCCAGTTCGGGACAACCTTCCTACTCTGGGGGCTACCAAGCTAGGGACAAAATTAACTAGATATTATAAGTTTGTAGACCTCACAGCAAACATCCAGTTTATAGCCTACACACTTAATCAATACCCTTTACTTAACTTCTACCTAAGACACAACTAGGTATGAGACCCTCCTCAAATCCCTCTTCAGCAATTGAAGCAACTCTAAACACAAGTAGAGAACAAAAAACTGGAAGACACACTTCTAAAACACGCAAGACTCAATGCTTAAAAGCTTATGATAATTGACACACAAATGTTCAATGCTTAAAAGCTTATGAACATATGACAGAGAACTTGCAACCCAACTGTAAGGGTGCTAAAACCCTGTCACAAATACACACGTAAGTTCCACCTAATACTAGGTATAGACCAGTCTATTTATAACTTCATTCTAGACTGGGTTGGGCTTCAAAACCGCAGCAATGAGGCTGCACAAAGTTTGCAAAATCTTCTCTAAGAAAATAGGTCTTCAATCATTAGTTTCCTAAAATGTCTCCATATTTAGAAACTAATCAAATCTTCGAAAACCAACACCAAATATTCTGATTTGTCAATCTTGGACGCCATATAAGCTAACTGAATATTCCTTGAATATTCAGTTACTAACAAATCAGCTGAGCCACAACTCTCAGTTGCTACAGACGTGATGTCCCATCTCTTTGTTGGGACATCTTACTCGATATGTTGAAAACTGAAAGTTGGAACATCTTGTTAAACATGTTGCTTCAAATTGGTTTTACCAAAATGTATGTAAATCATAATTTCAGAGAAATAACACCAAGGAAGAGAAAGGAAAACATTGAAGAAAACATATAAAGGAAAAGATCATGGTCTCTCAACCAAGATAAGGGTAACGGAGTTTATTACACAAGGGGAAAGTATTAGCACCCCTCACATCCACTGTACTCAACGGGATCCAATCTTTTTGTTCTAATTAAATGGTGTGGTTATATATAAAGCTTACAAGCTATAGGAATGCATGAATGAATAGTTAAAGAACAAAAAGAAAGTTTTTACTATTGCATTCACCTCGGTTTCGAAACCTCGTGCCTACATATTCCCGTCGTGCAATGGGAAATCAGAGCACCGTAGTTATTCTAAAAAAGAATTGCTCTGTTAGTGTTTTTCAACGGAAAATGTTACATTCACATTCTAGCAGTTGACATTTTCCGCTCGACCTTTGGAGACTCGCGCATCGTATTGCGCAAAATGGAAATAACATCTCCTTTTCATGAAAATATTTTAAAAAGAAAATCCTAAAGGAAAATGAGATTTGATTGGTTGAGTCTTTGGTTACTTTGAAAAAGGATTTAATTATTTGGACCACATTAAATACTATGTGTTATACCCAAAAAATTTCCCTCTCATTTTACTCAAAACATACTCCTAGAGGTCCTCAATTTGCTCAAGGTTGCCCAAGAGTTGACCAGACAAACTCTCTCCTAAGGCAATGTATCTTAAACTAGGGTTTCCATTTTCATCAAGATGGGTGAACTCCAAAGACCTCATATGCTCTCCATGGTCCTAATATGTTCTCAATACCTTCCATGTCAAATTTCAAGCCTTGCAAAAGAAGTTTGCTCAGTCAACTGCTCAGATGCTTGAGAATCGACTATATTAGGTCAAAAGTCAACTGTGGCCCACATATAGTCAAACTTCAAGATTTTTGATCAAAATCAACATTTTGAAGTTATATCCATCATTTAATCAAGTGTTTACCATGATTCCTCAAGGAATGCCCTAAATTCATCAAAACCCAAAAGTTGCTAAATTAGGGCTTCTTAGGAAAAGTCAACCAAACTTTGACCAAGCATAACTTTCTCATACTTTATCAGAAATTTTCCATCCAAGGATCATTTTAAAGAGAATACAATTCCCTAAAATTCATATTCATCCCTCAAGTTCAAAATATTCACTCACAAAAATA
This sequence comes from Vicia faba, assembly GCA_948472305.1. Lineage (NCBI taxonomy): Eukaryota > Viridiplantae > Streptophyta > Magnoliopsida > Fabales > Fabaceae > Vicia > Vicia faba. Next base: position 994,006,187 of record OX451741.1, read on the forward strand.
TATGAATTTCCACATTATAGGTCCTTTTGAAAAGTCAACAAAAACACTTTCTAGGCCAAAGCTCCTTTCTAAAAAGTCAAAGAACACTTCTCCAAGGCTAAAATTGGAAGATATATACGTTGTCAAAGTTGACCCTTTTTGCAAAATTGTCAAAAGTCAAATGTGCTCAAAAATGCATTTTTTTCCAAATGGGCCTAACTTTTTATGCCTGCACCTCACTCATGACATGGTCCAAGACCCAAATGTTCACTCACATGTTATTTGCTTCATTATTTATTTTATTTTGATTTTTTATTTATTAAAAATTGAATTAAATCAAATAATTGGTAAATAATAGCAAAGATTTGCTTTGATTGGATTTTTGGAAAGAATCACAAGCTCATTATGCTGGCATATCAAAATCAAATCATATCAAAGATAATTGGCAAAAGAATGGCATGATTAGGACAAATTTGGAAGGAGATCATACCACATGAAAACCAAATCAAATCTCCATAAATTTCAAGATACAAGTTGTTTTTTTTTACCTAATACACTCTAGTAAATATACATAACGCAGCCAAGGCAAAAGAGGGTGGTGGCAGTGGTGAGAAACAAAGAACAAAACTCAAAAAAATTGACAAAAAGTTTTGACTCGGTTTCAAGCTTGAGGGCCAATTCAAGCCATTCTAGCATTGCCAACTGATTCCTGGACCTTCCCAGAAGCTAACCCAATCGATTGCAGGTCCTTTCACGCACAGAAACGCTTGCTACATCTCATACAGTTTGCCTACTTTTTTCAAATCGATTACAATCATTCTCGCATCATTAGCATGATTTGATGATATATTTGTGACCATTGATGTACTTTTAACATGTCTAGATTGTTTAATTGGATTTTTGATGCACATACTGAAGTTTGCCATTGTTAGGTTTTATTTGGTCGTTTTAGGGGTTTTTTCATACAGGTAAAATTGGCCACTGAAAAGGGTATTAGGATGCTCGTGGCATCAAGACGGTTTGATCCATGTAACTGGAATTCATTTGTCATGCGTTATGTTGATTTTTGAAGGTTGCAGCTTTGTAGCTATGGAAGATGTCTGTAGGTATAAGTATTATACCTAAAACGACGGACTGAGGAAGAAGGTGATAACGTGGCAGCCAACCACTGGGCCATTCAAACTGGCGTGCGTTTTTTTTTGTTTCGTCCACTAACTCACGTTTTAACCTATATTATGAATTGTTGTTATTTGATTAACAAATAAATCACGTAACGCAGATGGCAATCATGCATGTTGGAAAGGGTAGACGACCTGGGTTCGATCCCAGGTCCCAACAACTTTCTTATTTTAATTCTTCTTTACAGGATCCTATGCGTTGTTATCCTAGAGGTCTATCATGCACCTCTATCATCCAACCACAGGATCTAAGCGCGTTCATGATCAACCAGATCCAATGACTCCACTTGCCAGGGACCATGGTGTACCATCAGGAAGACTCCCCACTAGATTACGCGCTGATTGGGCTTAAGCATTCTTGGGCCTAGACATTTCACAACACCCCCCCCCCAATACGCAATAACAGGCCCAACTTGTTTCTTTTATTTTATTTATTATTTACTAATTATTTCTTTTTTCACAAAAAATAACATCAATTTTTTTCTTCATTAAATCAACAAATCACAAAAACATTGAAAATCATATTTTTCATAAAAAAAATTTTATTTTATTTAATTAATTAATTTAGTTCAAATTAGGTTAATTTCATTCCTTTTCATAATTAAAATTATTAGAAATTAGGGTTGTAAATAATTAATTTTTCTCCAAAAATAACCAAATTATTTTTTAATTACATTTTAGGTCTCTTAATTAATTCTCCGCATTTAATTCGTCGCGAGTATTTTTATTTACCTTTTTTATTATTATTTATTGTAACTGCTTCGAGGTTGTAATAGATTCTAATTAGGGTTTTAATTGCCGCATTTTATTTTCAGTTAAATAATTCTGTATCTGTGAAAGCCATGTAATAGTTAGGATTTCTATTTCTGCACTTTAAATTTCCGCAATTATTAATTGTTAGATGTATGCTAATAGGATTGTATGGAAAGAATGCTTGAAAATTAAAACGGTAGATAACCTAATGTGCAAAGACAAATTAATTGAAAAAAGCTCACTCGCACATGCTCACTCCTAGGGTTTACTCCACTTCGGTTGCCTTCGGTCATGAAGTATAGGGTTTGTTAGTGGTCGTCCTCTAGCCCCGAAAGATCTCAAATGACCCATTCGGATGTTGCCTCAGAAACAGATCTTTAAGGCTTTAGGATGATTACTAACACCTCCTAACATTGCTTTTGTGACCGT